>CM060257.1:5940000-6612500 GCA_030684275.1 Acipenser oxyrinchus oxyrinchus
TACCTTTTTGACATTTCAGCAAAGCCTCCAGTCTACTGTAATCTCACAGTATGACAGGTAATGCACTGTTCTACTGTTTAAGAAGGCTCTTCATATAGAGGTGATTCTGACTGCACACAGATCACGTATTGTTACTTTCATGAAGTCTCCAAGGCTGGTAATCCTAGATGATAGAAGTTTAATAACTCTGTACTTCTAGTTAAGACTAAAATAATTTAGCATATATAATTCATGTAAAGCACATTGTTTCTCGTGAGATCTAATTAACCATCAAAGGAAACAATTATGCAAAATATGCAGCTTCTGAAAAGATACACATCTTTGATTTAAATACATTTGAAAGCTTTTGACATCTGTGTTTTAGACAAGAACAAGCAGTGACTGCATTGCGCAGAATAGGTATGTATCTCTTTCTAAACTGATACAGTCAATTGATCATGGCATCCAGTTGGACAGATCTGGAGACACATGCTATGTTGCTGGGCACATGTGAGTTTTTGACAATGTGAGTCTCCTATGCTAACTGTTACAGCCGGAACTGGTTTGCCTCTCACCTCTATTTTGGGTTCTTGGCTTCCAGACATTATGAGGACATTTTACTTTCTAATTGGAATCTCAATGAAAATACAACTGCTTACTGAATATTTTCCTTATTATGATATGTTGTCTGCTTACATCAGCATACCATTGACATAATTTAAACAAAAACACATGGTTTTATTATTTGCATTTTGCAAATATATCTTAATGACTCACTTAACAAGCACCTGAGCCCCCCTTACCAGAATATATTCCAAAGCACTATTCCTTCAGTCCAGCATAAAGGAATGCAATATACATTTAACACCTGAAAAGAATACTTTGTGTCAATACTATGGCCTTGAAAAAAGATACTGAATACAAGTTAGTTTTTTTTCCATTAATATCAATGTCAATAAATAATACTTTGCAATAACTCCCTAATGCTACATCAATTAAAGTGAACACATTTTCTAAATGTTAAATTATTTTCTCCCCATGAAATAATGAATCCTATATCTTAGTTTAAGGCATACCACATGAAAATTAATGTTATGTAAGAGAAAAAGGAAAATGTAAAAACGGGAGCGTGGTTATTGAATATTTTTTGTGACCTTATAAAATTAGCTAGTCAAGCTTTATCATTCCAGCACAGTGTGAAATAGGGCCCTATGTGAAGCCAGCTCCACACCTTAGAGGTCAGCAATGTATCACTCATCAATCAGCATGGCTCCCTCTAAAGTACTCGAGTGTACACATTTCTGACCCCCATTACCTGTCAAGGAATACTCCTCGAATACAATTAAACAACAGAACATGACTTAGGTTTCGTATTTTTGTTATCTCTACTTTCATATTTTTTATGCACTTGAAAAAACATATCCATATGTCATATTTTATATCCAACAATGAAAAACAAAATAGGACTTTTGCTTTAGGTTGTCCATATAGACAGCAGTGACACAATTCCAAGTACTGATTGTAAACAGTTACATTCTCTTCTATCTTTATTATTATTATTATTATTATTATTATTATTAACACATTTATTTCTTCTGTATTTTCTGTACCCCTGTTGCTTTTCTAATTATAACTTCATAATCAAACAGGTGTCATGGCACAATGTCACATTGTTTAGTCCAAATCATGATGAGCAATTAAGCAGCAGGAGCTGGGTATGGAGTGTCTACTAATCCCTACTCTTACACAGCCTCAGGTTGGAGTCAGGAGAGGATGACCAAGCATGTTTTTTGGCATATAATCAAGATCAATATTAAGTGAACAATCCATCCAGATTTTAGAAATGAATGACGCATTGCCCTTCCCTGTTGTAATATAACAAATTACTAGACCACAAATGAAAACTTACACCACCAGGAAGACTTGTCATAGGATATAATGATGTATCGGTTGTGCATATAGCATCTAAAACTGGATTGAAACAAGGTAATCAAACCATGTATCATTCTTCAGAAAGATATTGTGTGAAACATGGCCACTGGTTTCATTAAGAAGCAAACAGCTTGAAAAGACAGTTCAACAGTGATGTTACCAGCCTTTTAATGATGCATGCAATTGCTCTGAGTATTGGTAGGTCAGAATGCCATTTTTTAAGTCTCTAGCTGTTTTGAAATTCCCATTTTGGTCCCATGTTGAAGTTAACTGTCTTTCCTATTCTGGTAAGAGGTGTATGAGGTAACAGACTTCTGTATGAGACCAACTGATTAAATACCATAAGTCCTGAAAGTTTATTAATAACATATTTGAGGTTATATATATATATACATAAGCACATTCCCATACATACACGCCATCTGGTGGTTCTTCAGGAGATTTTTCACAAATGTTGTTGATGCATGATATAAAACAAAAAAGTTTCCACAGTAACTAACCAGTAACCCATGGGACACTGCAGTATCAGTTACCACGCCTCCTGTGGTACTGGGAGGATTTTCCATGGAATTGTACCTTTCATTTTCCATTCACTGTACCTGACCTGTACATTTGTGCACCCACCTACAGCAACTTATATTAGCTCTTAAATAACAGGCAGTCTGCATGCCGAAACAAACCAAGACTATCATTGACGCTGTATACATGGACAAGTCATGACAGTTTTACTTCTCAGGAATTGCGTTTCCATGTAGTTATGATTTAGGGCGACAAATCGGGTGGTGACAATGCAAATTACTGCAGTCATAGTGATTTAGGGAGAGGATATTTAAATGTCCCTGTCTGCATACTAATTAGGGAAAGAAAGACTTTTAATATCTTGAGGAGAGCTTGCATGCCTTGCCATGAAGATACAAATGTTTAACATGATACATGAATTCACGTGTTGCCGTGCACATTCTGAATTACTCTGCGCATTAGCTACTTGTTTGTCTGGTTACCTTTCCAACACACGCTTCGGCACACACAATTATATAAAATATAATTTTACTACTTAGAATTTATCTAGAAGTTACATTTCATTAACACTAGAACCTCCTTTTACAATGCTTTTATTTTGAATATAACCTACAATATTAATTATATATATATATATATATATATATATATATATATATATATATATATATATATATATATATATATATATATATATATATATATATATATATATATATATACAGTATATGCAAGCCTGCTGTTATCTCTACTGGACCTGGCAGCCATCGATTCCTTCGTTTTGTACAAGGTAGGAGAGATTTCACCTTGAAGCTAGCCAGAGCGCTTCAGCAGAAACATTGCGATCACAAAACTACAAAGCTGCAGGCTGCAGCAGCTCAACCTGGATTCTGTGCTGTGAGTGACACACACGCAAAATAAACAATATGTTACTTTCATTTTAGATTCAAAACTACTTTTGTTTTTACAGTTTTGTATGTCCATATACCTGTTTGCACACTAGTTTCTTTTGAAATGTTTATTTTATTATAGTTTTTCATTTTTTGAAGTAGTGGGAAGTTAGAAACCTTTGAGTTGTATCCGATAGTTTGTCTTTCATTTTAATATTGATGGTGTTTAAAATGTACCGGCGGTTGTAGGTATGAATATAACCGTGGTGGTTCTTGTGTTGAAGTAGTCCATAAATGTACAGTGTGTGTGTGTGTGTGTGTGTGTGTGTGTGTGTGTGTGTGTGTGTGTGTGTGTGTGTGTGTGTGTGTGTGTGTGTGTGTGTGTGTGTGTGTGTGTGTGTGTGTGTGTGCTGGGGGGGTTGTCTATGTTTTGTACGGTGTTTCTGCTGGAGATTACGTGACATTGAGTCAGAAGAACGGGCTCTTGACTGCTGAAATCTCGAGAGCCAAAAGCATAATTCCTGCTCCGGTTTACATGGATTTTTACAGCTATTTTTATCGTGAGAAAGCGATTGACCCTGCCCTTAAAGTCGAGCTGACCAAAGAGCGTTCTTTTGCTGTTTTGAGTGACAGTGTCGCAGATCCGTGTGACAACGTCACAGTCAAGACTGTAGAGTCGATTTTCATGTGCATGTAAACACAGCCATTGAGTCAAGATGTATTATGGTATACATTTGATTCCCTTGTTTGAGAAATGCTTTGAAACCCAGCATCCTTGGTGAAGCAGGCTGTACTTAAGCTAAGATATTACTCCATTCTATGTACTGACATGTATATTGATTCCAGATACTAGACTGTTCTTTGAGAATACACTGTTTTATTTGTTTGTTTTTATCATTGCAAGACTGCAGTTCAATTAAGATCACTGTCAATTAGAGATGGAAAATGTTGTTACAGAAGTAACCATGCAAGGGGGTCTCTATAAGCCTGCATTGTGAAGATACAATGTGTTTAACTTGCATACATTGTTATTGTAATTCTTACTCTTAAAATTAAGCTTGAAATACATACAGTATGTTTTATATATATATATATATATATATATATATATATATATATATATATATATATATATATATATATATATATATATATATATACAGATTTAAATGTAAAAATAACTTTAAATCTGTTTAAAATGTTATCAGCATAACAAAAAAAACAAAGTTTTAAATGATATCCTATTATATGTAGAATTCTGTTGTTAATTTATTGATTTATTTTTATTTTTGTTTTGTTTTGTTTTTTATTATAACTATAGAAACACTGAGTATGAAAAGTCTGTGAATCTAAAACAAAGCACAGGCTTAATTGGTAAAAAGAAAGACATACATTGCTGGTGGAAAGTTGGACACTATACAGTCAATAAATTGTGCCTAGTGGCACACTCAGTGTACCTGTAAGCTGCTCACAATAGCCACAGCCGTCTGCATCAGTGCCCTTCTGCCATGCATTAAAGAGGGTGTCAAGGTCCTTTTCTCAGCACTAACACATGGCCTTAGCAGCTGCTCGTCTCTCCATTTGTATGAGTTATAGCAGCTGAAGAAGAAGTGGCAAATGGCCACACAACATCAGTTTGGTAATCAACATGCACTGCTATTTCTGTATATTATCAGTGGGATTTTTCATTCGGTACCACTTTCATTTAATTGGGCTTCAGTCCACTTCAAACATGACATATTTTACCATGCTAGCCACCAACATTTAAAAAAAACAAAACAAAAAATAATATCCTGCAACGACCGTTGTCAAGGTAACAGAGAATTTGACCAGGAAGTCAATGTGCAATATATACTATGTCAAATATTAAGATTTATGTTAATAGTAACTGTAGTTTATTTTGAGTGATAATTGGATGAACCAGTTACTTAGATGGCTCTCTGAATGTGTAGTAGGATGTAATAAAACGGTTTACATTTCCTTTAGCTCATTTTTTTTTGTTGTTATTTTGTAATCCAGAAAATTAAAACCAATCCTTGTAAATCTACAGATGATGATCTCTATAATAAATAAAATAAAATAAAAACATAAAAGTGTTACCTTTAAAACTCAAATTGGATAATGTTTTATCTATTTCCATTTTCTACAACATATTTCCCATTAGGTTACTTATCAGAGAGAGTAAGATCTCATTACCTGTGCAATAAAGCAGTTCCTTTCAGCTGTGGATGTTTTATAAAAAACAAGTTCAGAATGACAAAGGATTACATTTAAAATAAGAAGCGTATGTACTGGCTTATTCTACAGCCTCCCCAGAGCACAATTAAAACAATCCTACACACTTATCTGCGAAGATGGTTTATTATATAATAAACTATACTCCTTTAAGGTGCAAAATTAATCACTATACATTTCCAATACATACTCAACTGTACATCTAATCTATTTGAAGTCAAAGGTGGTGAGATTTGTATGTAGTATCTTTAAACTGAAAACATTTTATTAAAAGATTAAAGAAAAATGGTTTCAGTGTGGAGTAGTGGTAAGGGCTCTGGACTTTTGACCGGAGGGTCGTGGGTTCAATCCAAGGTGGGGACACTGCTGTTGTACCCTTGAGCAAGGTACTTTACCTAGATTGCTCCTGTAAAAACCCAACTGTATAAATGGGTAATTGTATGTAAAAATAATGTAAAAAAAAAAAATGCAATTGGATGTAAAAATAATGTGATATCTTACAATTGTAAGTCCCCCTGGATAAGGGCGTCTGCTAAGAAATAAATAATAATAATATTAATAATAATAATAATAATAATAATAATAATAATACTAATAAATAAGAAGAAGAAGAAGAAGAGACCACGACTAGAAAAATCTTCATACCTGAATAATACCAGCAGAAAAAAATAACACTTGATGTCTAAAGAGTTGGGACATTATTAAACCGATTAATATGATAAGTACAGTACATGGTAGACCTTATAACCCACAACAGTGTCCTCCCATGCCATTAACACTAATGAGACATTTTTACTGCAGTCTTACAGTTTCATGCAGCTTTATTGTCCCACAATTACAGCTCAGAATGTCTGCTTCTAGTTTTATATTAACATTCAATAGTGTTCATGTAAAGTATTTTGTCACATGAGGCTATTTTAGATGCATGAGGCCAGCACTGTAGGCAAGAATATTGTTATACAGTATTATACATTTACTCTAAATGCATGCAAAATAACAGTGGGTAGAATTAATTATAAATGTTAGAAATGTTGCTAAAGATCAGCTTGCACATACACTCCAAAACCATAGACTGCTCTTGACATGCTGTGGAATGTGTTTTTATATATATGAGATCTTTTCAGCAGTGTTTCAATTAACCAAATTAACTGAAATCAATTAATTAGTTTACAAACTTGAGACCAGAATGCTTTCATTATTTTATTATTATTATTTATTTCTTAGCAGATGCCCTTACCAAGGACGACTTACAGTTGTATACAAAAAAAATACATATCAAGAATTACAGTACATTTAAGAGCAAGATACAAAATATAATGACTTCAGTCCTAATAAGAGCAAATACAAAACACAGTACATATTGATATCGGGGCAGTTCAAGAGCAGATAACAGTGTTGATAGTTACATCAGGGTTAGATACGAGTGCAAGCAAAATACAAAATACTACAGATTGGGTTAAGTGCAGGATTAAATACAGTAAAATAGGGAGCAGATAAGTGCAAGTTAAAGTGCATTAAAGGCAGAGTGCTATATTGTCCAGAAGGGAAGAGTTGAGTTTTACAGGTGTTGTCTGAAGAGGTGTGTCTTGAGGAGGAGCCGGAAGGTGGTCAAGGACTGGGCAGTCCTGACATCCATAGGAAGGTCGTTCCACCACTGCGGGGCAAGGGTGGAGAAGGAGCAGGCTCTGGAGGCAGGGGAGCGTAGAGAAGGTACAGCCAGTCTTCTAGTGCAGGCGGAGCAGAGAGGTCAGATGATGGTGTAGGGAGAGATGAGGGTCTGGAGGTAGCTGGGTGAAGTCTGGTCAAGGCATCGGTAGTCGAGTACAAGAGTCTTGAACTGGATGCGAGCAGTGATCGGGAGCCAGTGAAGTGAGCGGAGCAGTGGAGTAGCGTGGGAGAAGCGAGGCAGAGAGAACACCAGGCGAGCAGTGGAGTTCTGGATGAGCTGAAGTGGACAGGTGCCAAATGCAGGGAAGCCAGCAAGGAGGGAGTTGCAGTAGTCTAGGCGGGAGAGTACCAGGGCCTGGACGAGGAGTTGCGTGGTTGGTGAGGAAGGGTCGGATTCTTCGTATGTTGCTCAGGAAGAAACGGCAGGTGTGTGCTAGAGTGGAGATGTGCTGGGAGTAGGAGAGGCAGGGGTCCAGGCTTACTCCAAGGTTCTTGGCTGAGGATGAGGGAGAGAGTGTGGTAGATTCCAGAGGAATGGAGATAGAGAGATCAGAGAAGGGGGAAGATGAGGAAGGGAAGAAAAGGAGTTCAGATTTAGAGAGGTTGAGTTTGAGGTGATGCGAGTGTATCCAGGAGGAGATAGCAGCAGACAGATAGAGATACAGGAGGGGGGGAAGGAGAGGGAGATCTGAGCATCATAAGCATTGAAATGGTATGAAAAACCATAGGATGCGATGAGGGGCCCCAGGGACCGGGTGTAGAGAGAGAACAGGAGAGGACCCAAGACTGATCCTTGTGGGACTCCTGTTGAGAGAGTAAGGTGTGGAGGATGAGCCACGCCAAGTTACCTGGTAGGTGCGGTTGGAGAGATAGGAGGAGAACCGGGCAAGGGCAGTGCAGAGATTCCCAGGTCAGTGAGAGAGGATAGGAGAATAGAGTGATCGATAATGTCAAAGGCAGCAGAGAGATCTAGGAGAATTAGGACAGAGGAGAGCGAGGCAGCATGGGCAGAGTTTAGCAATTTAGTGACAGACAGGAGAGCAGTTTCAGTGGAGTGAGCAGAGCGGAAACCAGATTGGAGAGGGTCGAGCAGAGCCAGCAATTTCTATTAAGGTATTTATCACAATGTGAGCAGCCTTTCTTTGCAGATTCTTATACAAGAACATACAGAATAGTACCTAAATACAGAAAGAATAACAAAGAGTCAGGCAAAACCGTGTATTTGTTGTTTGCTTTACATTACATTTCACAGCAGCTGTGATGTAGGGTTGCCCTTATTATTTCAACAAGACCCTCCTTATTCATAGGATCTTATTTGCTTCATTGGGTTTTATCATGTGCTTACTTTTCATATCCCAATTGGGTGACCTCAATTGATTCTAATTATCTTTCAATTGGAGGCAAAGGAATAGGAAGCTATGTGGAGACACAAGCTGTAGATCAGGGCTCATTACACAGGCAAAGTCGTTATTTATAATGAGCAACTTCATTATGAAAAGATTCTACACAGTGTGCAACACGATTCTGTCTGTGTAGAGCAACTTGTTTTAACTCAGCAATGGTAGAAAAAAGCTGCAGAGTACAAAAGCCAAAAGTATGTAGTTTTCCATTTTGCTATTTATTGTATTAAGCCATATAAATTGAATGCCATGGAAATGTAATACATATCCACATTTAGAAAGAATAAGGTGTAGATTTCCAGTATGCATATACTTGAACTCTATGGTTTAATTTTTTTAAGGTTTAAATAAAAAAAGGATGTGTTTTTCACATACACGTTGTGACAGAGGGCAAATGAATCCTAGTCAACAACTTCCCTCCCGACCTGTGAGGGCGCTGTATAACAGAAACAATGTGCCTCGTACAAATGGGAAGGTGGATCAATGAGACGAGGTTGGGGTCTGGTGGGAGAGAGCTCGGATAGTATCAAATGCCACTCAAAGGGAGTCAGTACGCAGTGTGACCGAGAGGGCGAGGTTACTGGGCCATCCAGGGCAGATGTTACTCCAGCCCCTCTCAATATACCGGACATGTGGGACCGAAGCGCTGACATAGTGTTGGCCCAGAGCAACAACCTCACATTGGAGCACACTTGGGGACAGGTCTGGTCTATTGAAGTCATGTGCTCTTTATATGGAGCAGGTCTTTAAATGAGTTCTAGATTATAAAAACATTCCATTAATCGTACAGTTCTTTCCACTATGTGGGATCTGACGTATATGGTTTTGAAAGCAGCACATGTTATTGGAAACATTACATTATTTTTTTTAAAGGGTATCCAGGTTAAAAAAAAAAACCCTCTCAATTGGCATACCTTACTTTCAGGAAGTACTGCATTTCACATGGTAAAATGATTTTCAGCCCTTCAATGTCTTAGTGCCATTAACCAACTAACCTAATATAATAACAGATATAGGAATAATTAAAAATGTGCTTCTTACCAAGCTGCTTATGTAAGACCTGGTGGATCAAAGTGTATGACAGCTAAGATTTATAGAATTATTTCCTATTCTGTAATCTCTTTAACACAGGTTTGACTACATTTCTAAATACACTTAATGCAGTGACCAAAAACCAATCTCAGCAATAACTTGATGAAAGAGTGTTTGTTTCTCTAAATTAAAGAGGAATGTTGATTCAACCACTGTTTGCATGTGTTTAATGGTACTGTAAATACAACTTCATAGAATACAGATTCATGAGGGATGATTTTTTTTTCATATGGTTCTTCATATCACACTGACAATTATCTCATCTGAGCATACATATTTATGAGCTCATGATTTTCATTAAAGTTATATCTGGAGATGAACAGATAATTTTAATGCTCAGCAGCATAGTCATTAATACAGCAAACAGTGTTTGCAAAATATTTTAAACCTATGTTTGAATAGTCTCAATATCATTGAATTTAAATATAATATATGGATATGTTAAGAGATTAAAATAACCAATGTTTCAAGTGTTTATTTAATAAAGGATTTATTGTCATAAGGGTTTACAAAAGCACCCTTTCTCTTTCTTAGGTGGGTACTTTCATTAACAAAACTAGTAATGCGAGCTACTTAGAAGTATTATAAAAAAAAATGGTTTAAAAGATCTGAAAGGCCTGATACTCTAAAAGGGAGTATGCATGTACACCTTTTCTTCTGATGGGTAGATTTATGGTAAATACATATTGAATAATCAAGTAGCTGCACCTAGTTGGCGAGGGATTATTTCCATGTGACCAGCAGTAAATACAAGCAGCACTGGCCTCACTTCCCTGAGTGAGACTAGGGGGGGACATGGGGGACGACACCACAGTCAAAAATCCTGAGACAACCAGTTCACAAACACAAAACAACCTGACCCTGCACAGACATTCCTCCTGTCCAGCATACCCTTGGTAGCAAGGCAATGCTTCTTATGCAACAGTTTGGATTTAAAAAAAGGATAGATATTGTTCTCTACTGTGAAATAATTTGAAATAATATGAAAGTTGATGGATCCTTCTATCTGGGTTGTTTTAGAATATGCTGTCAGCTGCGAGGAGGCACAGAACTAAGGTTGAAGGAGGCAGCGGGTATAGACCTTTAGCAATGCAACCAAGTTGTGCTGCAATTCAATAAAACTGTGTCACATCTACTGTATGACATCTTATTCAATTGTTATGCAAGGTCAACCAGGGCTGTAAAAACTTTCACTGCATGATTGAGTGTATGTTTTCATCCTAGGGCTGAATTCATGCAGTTGCTGTGTAAAAAAAAAAAAAATCTATCTGTGCTTCTATTGCCTGGAACGACCTTAAAAGTTCTATAAATAATTATATTGTGTCTATTTAAGTTACAAGCACAAATAAGTCTTATAGATTTTCCATGTAATCCATTGCCAAGATGCCCTGAGAAATACCATTTATAAAATGCTTTGAGTAAGTTTAAATACTTCTTATCTCAGACAAGTTATTGAATCCATAGTTCTTCTCCAATAATGGTATTTTCATCAAAAAAGAACACAATAATTGGCCACTGTAGATAAAACCTCTTTTGAGACTTTAGCAGCTTGCATTTTGTTTGTACCTTTTTATTTTCAGCAAATGGTGATGTATATATCTATCGAAAAAAATACAAAAAAAGAACTTGATACAATTGTTTGTTTTTCAACTATTTAGTGTAAAATTAAATAAAGAAATAAAGAAATATGTTGCTAAACATTAAAGCATGTGACAAAACCACACATGTATTTTATTTTATTTTATTTTATATAATTAAAGCCCCAAATTGTTGGTACTCTTGTGGCTCTTGGAATATTTTTCAAAGCGTACAGCCAGGAAACAAGTACAATGTCATGGAACAAGGTCGGAAGCAAAATCATGATTACTTTCAATAAAAACTATAAACTAGGACCCTAGACCTCACTGCTTTGTTAAACCTCATTATAAAATATATTATATGAAATGAATTTACATCATGTAGTGTGGTAGATTGGATTGATGGAGCCACAAGTGAGTTAATCTGTCCTATAAATGTTTAAACCAAGGCACGGCAACCTATACCCTACTAGTCTAGGTCTTTGTTCAAACCCTGTATGCCAAGTAATACACATTTAAACTCCAGTAACAAAAAGAAACAACATGAATTAGGCAAATACTGAACACTGCATTTTAGGAATAGGACACTTTGATCCTGGAGTGGCCATCCATTTAAGTTTAATAGGTTTAATAAATGATTAAGTTCTAATTAAGGGCGTTTCTGGAAGCATTGATATTGCATCCCCATGTGCTACATCAGCTCATACACTTTGAATTGCTACAAATTAAATCGAGTTTTTTTTAATAAACTGCTGATCTCAAATATTCTTTCTACTACTGCAACATTATGCAGTGGTTTACAGACCTTTCAGATTCCTTTATAGTCTTTCCCCCCCTCCATTTTTTAATCATTCACCTCAATGAACACTTACAAAGGTAGCTGTGATGCATCATTAAGTTGAGCTAGTTTACTTTTTAGTTTATAAAAAGGAAGGAACGCTCAGTGTTTCTAAGGTGGATGATGAAACCGCTAATAGCCCAAACAAATCAGCCAGTATACTTCATACTTCCAAGGAATATTTTTCCCCCTGAATAGTCTGCGTAGTATGCACAGAGAATTGTGGGAGTCTGGAACCAACTCCCCAGTAATGTTGTTGATGCTGACACCCTGGGATCCTTCAAGAAGCTGCTTGATGAGATTCTGGGATCAATAAGCTACTAACAACCAAAAGAGCAAGATGGGGCAAATGGCCTCCTCTCGTGTGTAAACTTTATTATGTTCTTATATGTGGATGCAGCAGTTCCTCATTCATTTGTGAAAATTCACAGAGTCACACTGGTCTACTGTAAGTGTGCTTGATTTCAACAGAGACTAGGGTGTGTGAACTATGCATCAGCTGCAGAGTCACTTACAACTACGTCTCACCCGAAAGACGGAGCACAAGGAGGTTAAGTGACTTGCTCAGGGTCACACAGTGAGTCAGTGGCTGAGGTGGGATTTGAACCGGGGACCTCCTGGTTACAAGCCCTTTTCTTTAACCACTGGACCACACAGCCTCCTATTCTACCAGCTTGAAATCTAATCGTAACCCTGTACCACCAATCCTTAAGATATCCAACATTTATCAGCTAACACCTTTCTGACAGTAACTCCCCAGAGGGACACTCAAGGAAATCAGTTCTGATGTGTACAGTTGATAAGTGCTTCCTCTATCTTTTTCATGCACTTACCTCCCAATATAACTAATATGGATGTGCTTGCATTAAAGATCTGGATTGGAATGGATCTCAGGGACCAAGGATGTGCGACACTGAGGAATGGAGAGGGCTGATATTTGGGTGTGGTTTATCTTGTCTTGGATTTCTGGAACCGCAATGGGGATGTAATCAACTGCAACAATTTAACAATTATTATTACCCCTCTAAATAAGGGGCACGTTTTGATGAATAAGTGTGAAAGATCATTTACATTTCAATAGATTAGAAGGCTCTCACCCACAAAAAATAAATTATATATATTGTTACTGCAGCTTCTCAGTTTCTGGTGCCAAATCTACAGCATGGATTTTCTTGTGGAAATTTGGCTGAGTGCCTTGATAGAACAGCATTTCTCTTCAGGTTAATGGTTTAGACTAAGAAATCCAAGAGAAATACGATCAATAGTAAGCCATTTGTATAAATGTTCAGTAACTCAGTTGCTGTGTGCCCACTGTGATTTCTTTCACTTTACACAGTCCATATACTATTACCAACAACTTGAAGTGGCACCAAAGCCAATGAGTGTGGAAAGTGTTTCTGTTGAGCTAAGGTAACAACTGAAAACCTCTTACATATTTAAAAATTTTAGGAAGCTGTTGAAAGCGTCTGTCTATCGACAAGGTTTAGAGGTAGGATATTTTCAGAACAACGTGGCCTCATTTAACATCATTTCCTGAAAAAGTGGATATCACCATATGCAGAGGAAGTGTTTTAAAAAAGTAATGAGCAATTTAATTGAATGTAACTGAAGAAATATGAGAGATACATGTCGTTACAGGACAGTATATCATTTACGAAAAGTTAGTTGAGGAAAACAGTGGAAATGTGTTGAAGACTTTATCATCTGTGCTAGGGAAAATACAAAAGTCATGATATGTGTTCTTAATCATCATTAATGACTGTTTCTGGACTATTGCTGGATATTTGGGATGTTTATCACCTGTGTAGTTAATCTTTGAGGAAGTTTCTAAATGAAATAGAGGGAACATCAATTATTCAAATTGCATTTCTTGCCAAGAAAAAAAAAGGTCTTAATATCCTGTGTGCCTTAAGCTGCAGCCAATTAAATATATTTAACAATGCATTTCCTTGTACTTCAAACAAACTGGGTTGATTTACTGTAATGAGCTTTTAGCAAAAAAAAATCTGGTCCTTTAATAACTAATCTAACTGTAATTAAAGCAACGCCTTATTGTAATGACTACAGAATCCTGTTGCCCATTGTCTCTTAATAAGTTACAATGAGAGTCCTTCAGTATGAGGTACAGCTACACTGTGAAGCAAATAGTTTAATGCGAATTGTATACCACAGCATTAAAGACTTTGGAGATCATAAGATACAAAGTGCTTTTGAATTATTAGGAAAGGGAAATATTTTCAGATGTGTAGCCCAAGAACAAAACACTGGGGTTTAGTCAACAATTTCACTGTTCATTTACCTCTTAATATTGTATGATATATCATACAAAATAGCTCTTGCCCTCCCACACTTATATTTTAGGATGGGAGGAATTTATTTGGTATTGGGAATGAATTCCTTATTGTTTTACTCCAGTACAGGTGCAATATAATTTTTCAGATTACAGCAACAAGTGACCACTTTTTGGACACAAGGATAGATTTTATTGTATAACTGCATAGTAGTTTGAGTTGTGAATATGACACGTGGCAGGTATAATGGAGAGGCCTATAGGGTAATAGTAAAATATGGTGTTTCCAGGTTCATTCATTGTTGTGGTATAAGAGTTTTAAACCTGTTGTATGATATATCATATTATAGTCTTTCATGGGTGTGCAATGGCCTCAATTTTCAAGCACCTTGTATAGACTTGTATAGCCAGCTTCTTCACTTCAGCTTGTTACCATTATATATTATTATTATCTCTAAACTAGTTTTGCATCTCTTTTGAGGGGGGTGTCAAATTCCAGGAAAGCCTATATGGTTTGGCCTCAGGTTCTGGTGTCTTTGTCATCCAGGCGGTTATGGCATGAAGCTCAAGTTGTATGAGGGTAGAGAGCAGCGAACAGGTCACACTCTTGGAAGTTCTGTCACCCAACAAATGGTCATTGGCTTTGTACCTCCAAAGAGTCAGGGGTTTCCTACTCAGAACATCAGAATCACTGGAAAAACAACACCTGATCGTCTGAAGAACGCTCCACTAAAGTAAGATCTTCCTTTGTGTGGCAAGACAAAACTGCTGGAATAACCTCAGCCAGATAACAGCCAGATGTCCTTACTTACTGTAACAGCCAGGTCATAATACTGATAGAGTTGCAGAGCGGCATTGAAACAACAGATTGGTACAATAAGGGAATCAGTGGAGTTGACCTCTTTGATCACAACATTAATGTTTTTCAATCGGTTTGATTTTCATATTCACCCCATAAATATTCAAGAAAAATTCATAAAAGGGAAACCGATGTAAAATAACAACATGTTGGAGGCTGTGTGGTCCAGTGGTTAAAGAAAGGGGCTAATAACCAGGAGGTCCCCGGTTCAAATCCCACCTCAGTCACTGACTCATTGTGTGACCCTGAGCAAGTCATTTAACTTCCTTGTGCTCCGTCTTTCGGGTGAGACGTAATTGTAAGTGACTCTGCAGCTGATGCATAGTTCACACACCCTAGTCTCTGTAAGTCGCCTTGGATAAAGGCGTCTGCTAAATAAACAAATAATAATAATAATGTTTTCGATCCCCACAAAGGACAATCATGTGATATAATAAGTTAAAAAGCTAGGTTGTAATTACCGTACAATACTTTTTTGCTGATGTCTTCAAAAATATATAAAACATGTTGTGATGGGGTGCCAGCTTGCCCCTATAATTTGTGTTATTATTATCATTTTTACTGTTGTTTTCATTATGATTTTCATTATAATTCTTGTTTGTTTTGGATTTAAATTCCTCCCTGCAAAATACTGTGAGAATGTGGCTGGAGCCTTAATTGGTTAATTGTTAGCTATTGATTAATTGTGCTCCAGCCACAGACCATAAAAGCCAGGAGAAATCCTTTGTCTGGTGGAGTGGTTTGGTTTGTAGCGACAGAAGAAGTGTTACCTGCACATGGGTGTAGAAATACTTGTTTAATTTGATTTATTTTGTTCTGTGTTTTGTTGGAAACCTTTGTTTTGTGTTTATACCTTTTGTTTGGCCCTTGTGCCTTTTTATTTTGTGTTTTTTGTAAATTAAAGTATTTTGTTTCACTGCATTTTCCTGACTCTGAGTCTTCCCTCTGCGGCTATCCTACCACACATGTACAAAGGAATTGTCTGTCACAGCTGGATCTAGGTTTAGCCTTTATGGGTTTAGAGCCATGATTCTTCTAATGGCATTTAATCTATCTAACATCTCAAAACACTGGATTGCACTACTGAAACAGCTGCATGTCTTTTCCTGGTGTTTCAGAGCTTAGTTTGACTTGAGTCTGACTTGAGTCCAAGTCCGGATTTGAGTCATGCAATTCTGAAGCACACAAACTCTAAAAGGTACTGCTAAATGTATTTCTGAGCTCATGAATGGTTCAGTAAATCCTGCATTTCTCCAGGATTGTGTTCATGTAATAGTGTGATTGGTCTATTCTCTATGCATTGTGTTGTTATACAGACCCAGAACGGCTGGTTCAGATCATTAAATCTCTCTGGCTCCCCTCCATTATGTCCTCAGCTGTAACTTGCCAGGTTTACATTACATTGTTCAATACTCATCTCTAGTGTTCAGTCAATTATGTTGAAAGTGATTTTATTATGTATATACTGTATTTAAATACTGCTGTTGGTTTGTTATTAAAAAAAAAAAAAAAAATCTTCAGATGGTTTTTAATTGCAGTTGACTGGTGATCTTTTCATTTTGGTTGCCTATTTTGACTTGTGCAAAGGGATTGCTGACAGATTTTAAAATGATCCCTTTATAAAAAGCATAACACCAAAAAAAAAAAAAAAAAACTTAAATCAAATCCGAAACTCAAATGTGAAGGTTCTGTAATCTGCCGAGCATTTTCAAAATCAAATTCAAGCTAAGGAAAACAAAGGGTTGTTTATCCATGCATACGGATCCCATTCACCCAGGCCCAGCTGTTCAGGGTTACACATCTTTGTGTCTACAGAGATATTGATCACACAGTGGGTTATCAGTCACCCTTGACAGGTCCGCCACAGGTATTTGATTGAATCGTTTTAAAATCATCAATCTTAGTTTTTTGCTTCCACTTCATCTTGAGAATCCTCCGACAGCCTCTGTGACTCAAACTATCCTGCCTCTGCTCATGCATGACAGGAAAATGCCAGGTCTCTGAACTACTAATCACAATTCTGTGCAGCACACACACGTGTTTTTGATTGATTAGTTCCGATCAATTTCTAAAGTGCTTTCCTTGTCTACGAACTGCTTTATCCATTTAAAAAAAAAATGATTTTGTTGTAGTATTAACATTGTGTTTTGTTGTTGTTTTATTATTAACATTGTATTGTGTCTATACAATGTTGCTGTATATTCAATACTGCATATTTGAAATATGCATTGTTGTCATGTTTATTGTTATGTATTTTTGCAATCCAGTCGTTTTTCAGACAAACATAAATCCTCACATAAAAAAAACAACTAATCAAACTTTGAAATGACTTATTTCCGTGTATTTATTGTACAGCTATGGCCAAAACGTTTGCATCCCCATATAGAATTATTAAATTTTGCTTCATAAAGTCGAATGAAACCTGCTGAATAATTTTATGTTAAAATATTGAATTACACACCGCTTTGTAGCTTTCATTATACTTTACAAAAAATTGAAAAATGTGATATTTTGAAATCTAATATACTGTACTACTATGATGGCTTCCGGTAGACTTTTGCAATATCATTTTGTAGTTTCTTTGGTTACATGATGTTAAATAAAACATCTCAATTATGTTAATATGTATATCTTTTTTCAATTATGTATCAATCAATCTAGGTGATGCAAAACTTTTGGCCACAGCTGTATATGGACACAAAACATGTCACTTGTAAAACATAGATTAACAGCACCACCTACTGGGGATAATTGAAATATATTTCTCCTATGACGTTACCCTGGTAGCTGCTGTTCATCTTCACAAAAGCAACGGTGAGTGATTAATTGTGCTGTTTAATCCAGTGATGTATCAATACATTTGCAGCTTGTTGTCTAATTTTCCTGGAAATTAAGCAACAAAGTACCACATTTATCAATACTAGGTATATCACTTTATTATCATGTCGTGATTGGATGAATCACTTGTATTTATATTATAAATCAAAACAGATACTGGTAGGTTTTCTGTATTCATGTGATGTTAAGTTATTTCTGCTTAATTTAAAAATCTGTTAATAAATATTGGTGACATATTTGTTCAGTATTATATTATATCTTTATTGAAAATATTGATAGTGATTTACCCAGTAATTGGAGTAATTGCCTGTGATTTTCTCTTTTAGGTTAAGGGTAGGGTTGAGGCTAGGATTAAGTTAATAAAATAAAACAAAAACAAACATTTTTTTTTTTGCCTGGAAACCAAAATATCCGTATTTAATTTATATATATATATATATATATATATATATATATATATATATATATATATATATATATATATATATATATATATATATATAATTTTACTTCTTACCTGCTTAAACACAATGTATATCAGCTGTACATTAATACAGAGGTATTTACTCTAATTCTATTAGTCATATATATATATGTATGTATAAGCCTCATTTAAAATGTGAAACTTTATACACTGATCATGCCTGTCTGTCTTTCTATCTGTCTGTCTGTCTTTCACAATCTACATGGTGACCATGACAACAGCCTTGAATTTTCATGCATCTTCTCCAAACTTGTACCCTTCTATAGACATTTTGGATTGCATTTGTGTATAATTTCCATACATTAAAAACAAACAGTTCGGATTAATGTGTGTGTTCAGTGCACTGTTTAATATTTGTTTTAGTTCTATATAAATGCATCAGCCTTGAGAATAGATTCTGTTTATCCATTTATGGATATGCACACAACTTGTTGCAGATCATTAGTTTTGTCAGCACACCACTGCAAGACAGATTAATTTACCAAATACCGGTATATTGAGGTATATTATTAACAGTCTCTGTCCAGGAAAAATACATTTGTCCCAGGGTCCAGTGTACAGTCATTTGCATAAACAATTCATTGTGCTTCTGTGGGTTAATTGCTTGCTATGCATACCTTAGTGGGCTCTTGATCGGCAAAAGTCCAGTAGTTTACTTCCCTAAAATGACTTTCGGCCATTAGGCTTTCTGACAAGTGGATCCCTCAGAGACAGCCCAGGTCAATAAACCCTGCTTGTTCATTTCTGTCACCCCTTTAAGGGTTTCAGTGTTGTTCATTACACATGACTGCTCACAGTGCGAAAAGTTCCATCTGAGTCTGTGTCAACTTTCCCCGTGGCCTGATCAGTGTCAAAGGACAGAATCTTATGATATCTGAGATTTTGGGAACAAATCTAGATGTCAGGTCATTATTGGATATAACACAAGTTTATTGTTCAGCCTAGATCTGTTGCTTTTAGATCATATCTGAACACCCTGGAGTGTGTTATTGCACTTATAAAATGGTTGTCAAGTGAATCAGGCAGAGCGGTTCTGCAAGTTCCACGCTCTGCTAGTGTTCACAGGTTCCAGCATATGTTAGCCGATGAGATTGCTTGCTCTATTCTTGCAATTTTGAGAAATATATTAAAAAGCACCTAAATGTTTTCAGAATCCTCCCACGGAAGTTGTGAATTAATTAGAACCAGGCATTCATTTTTCAAGGGTGACAGACAGGAAATGTTATCTTGACTGAGTGAACGTTTTCATTTTCCCAATATTCCACTGTATCCTTTATTTAAAAAAAAAAACGCAGCCTTATAACTGCTCTGCTGTAAGATATGAGAAACCATTAATCATACTCGAGTTAAAAAAGCCAATTCAAGTAATGTCGAATTAATCAATCGAACAGGATTCAAGATATAAAAAGATGTTCCTAAAAGGATTTTACTTTAGCACTTGTTCGTTATGGCATGTCTGGTTAAAGGTCTCTACAAAACGTCATAACTGACAGTGTCCCAATGTCTCTGTAGTCATGGATTTAGAAAAGCTATGATTGACATGTGTTAACCAGGCTCCGTACTGTTAGGGACCCAGTGCCCTGCCAATGATGTGTATCATTGTGGCACACAGAGTTTGTGTTACCGCTGGCAGGAAGAATGCATCGTGTAAGTGAGTAAATACATACCAAGATGTGATGTTTAAAATTGTTAATACAGATTTTAATTTAAGGAAACTAAGCCAGTTTATAACAGCTATTGGATATGATATTTATTTTGCTGTTTGGTTATAGCTTACAGTTTACAAGAAATGCTAATGTTAAGCTTAACACACTGAGTGCAGACACCCTGAGTGACTGTTCCTTATTTAGATTGCTGTTTGTCTTACATTCTGGGCAAAAACATATGAAAATTATATTATTACTGTATATGCCGTAAAACTGTTCTATAAACTGAATTTGCCAAGGGGAAGAAATAAGACATATGGTCTCTAGACAGAATGTAGGTTATTTGTCTTGCAGCTGTCCTACATATACTGTAAACAGACAGCAAGCACCATCTGCAGCTGAGCTCTGAAATGGCTGCTAAACTACGTGCACTCGATCCACGATATGAATAATTTAAATTACAGTCCCCACAGTATTACCTCCCACCAGACCAGCAAGCCAGCTAACCAGCCCCTACAATTCCAGGCCTGAATATACACACTTAACATTATTGCTAACACATTTAGGCCATGTGTGGAGTAGTGGTTAGGGCTCTGGACTCTTGACCGGAGGGGCGTGGGTTCAATCCCAGGATAAGAGATAAGGGTGTCTACTGAGAAATTAATAATAATAATAATAATTTACAACATTTCAATGTAAGCTCAGCGGTCTAGGTGGGGTTATCCACTCCAGAACCACAGTCCGTTAACATTACAGATATATTTAGAATCAAGCCTTTTTATAAATAACTACAATGTAATATAATATATTATCATGTGGGTGGATTGTTTATGTCAGTGCTATAAAAATGAATTGGCACAGAAAGAAAGCCTGCATTCATACAGTATCAAGGGATAATATACTGTAATGGTAAGATTCATTAAACTGTGAATAGTGCTAAAATAGAAGCAGAATCACTTTCCTGGTCCTCAAGTTTTTTCAGCTATTTTCTGACAGACATTTACAAGCCTTCCTTTTGTCAGAATCACTTAATGACAGTAATTAATGATTCTGAGATCGCCAAACAGGATTGCATACATTCTTACTAATAAATAGACACTTTTAGCTTTAAATGCTGGAGGCGAAAGAGATGTCAAGGAAGTGAACATCTATGAACTAGTTACCAGCTTACAGCGTGTAAGGTTTATGAATGAAAGTAACTTTAAACAATGTATTAGTTCCAAATAGCCACATTGCATTCTACATTGAACGTTATTGATTCGATACAATATGTGCCACTAGTAATAACAGAGATAGGCAATTGATCAGATGAGCTGAACCCCTGGAGAGCCTCAGACGCTACACCGATGGTCCACGGTGATTTGGGAGGAATTAAAGTTTCTCTATCTGCCTCCATGCCTTATACTAGTCTGGGCTCAGGACATGTGTGACGACAGTCTGGTTTTGTTATCTTACTAATTACCAATAGAACTTAACCATCAGCTGTTACTCCATTGAAGTGCAATCAACCCCTATCTTCTCTCCTTTACAAGGCTGCTGCTGCTGCTGGGGTTAATTGTTAACAATATTTGCTTTCCCATACATTCATGCCCATGCTTTATCTCTCCAATCATTTTAAACTAAGTTACCTTAGTAACTCTACTTATATATATATAACTACAGTATAGTTTGAGATTAAATCATCAAAGGATAATATTCTTTATGATAATGGGGGGAGGGGGTGTGGAAATCAATTATTTTTACTAGAAAATGTAAATGTTATCACAATGCTTGATCAATCTTATGAGCAATTCCCATACACCCTTTTAATATGGAATACTGCGATAAGAATCAGCGCAGGATAGTGTGACATTGCACTCAATTATGTGCTGAAATTCAATTGTTTTTGAAGCCTGGTGGGGATATTTTTTACTTCATGAGTTTACAGTGTTTTCTTAAACCTCTTCAGTTCAGTACTACTGAGGCTGCTGTTGAGTTTCTGCACATTTTCCTGGCAGGTTTTCTAAGGATCCGTTTGTCTGATCCCCAACACATTAATATGGCCTGACAACACCAGATTGACACCTTTTAATACAAACAGTCAGACCACCTATAGCAACAATTCATTACAGTCAGACCACCTATAGAAACATTTCATTACAGTCAGACCACCTATAGCAACATTTCATTACAGTCAGACCACCTATAGCAACAATTCATTACAGTCAGACCACCTATAGCAACAATTCATTACAGTCAGACCACCTATAGCAACATTTCATTACAGTCAGACCACCTATAGAAACATTTCATTACAGTGAGACCACCTATAGCAACATTTCATTACAGTCAGACCACCTATAGCAACATTTCATTCATCTTTGCTCCTGAGCAAACTAAAAACTACTAGGGTCCCCATTTTCTTCACAATAAATGGTTCAGTAAAGCTGAGAGAACACAAAGCCTCTTGTTCAAAGACTAAGCTAAGCTGTGCTCTCTTCCAAGTCCTTTCAAACTCATATTTTTAGTATATTAAATCTGTGGAGTAAATCTAAAGATATATGGATGAAGGCTATATTTGCATCCTGATCTATTCGAAAAAAAAGACATAATACCACAGTAGTGATGTCAAAAAGTGATCATTCCTCTAGAGGAAAATTTACTTGAACTTTGACCCATTCAAGTCCTCAAGACCATCATTTTCAATTCAAACAAAAAATATCTCGTTTTCAATCACTTGACAACACCCGCAGTACAGAAATGTTCATTAATGATCAACAAAATGAGAATACATTAAAAAAAAAAGCTGGTACATTCGTATCTCAGAAAAACTGGAGAGAAACGGGAAATTAAAACAAGGTGAAGGCAATCATCCAAATGAAGCTGAAGCACTAACGGACGACACTGAACGTCTGTACAGCACTGAAACACTACATTTAAACAAAACCAAATGTAGTGCAGAACCTCATCTTCTTTAATAATAGCACCACAAGGGCATCCATGTATTATAAAAAATAATCAATGGGCTTCAGTGAGTTACAGGAAAACAATTCCATCTCAGGTTTCTGTGACAGTTTATAAATTACTCAACCTTCGGACTCGTACTTTAGGACATCACAGAAACCCTAGATGGGAATTTTTTCCCTGTAACTCACTGAAGCCCACCTATTATATATATATATATATATATATATATATATATATATATATATATATATATATATATATATATATATATGTTCTTAAACTGAACTAAATAACGCTGTAGTTTCAATCATTAAAATGAGAGAACTTTGTGAAAACTAATAGTGTGTATGAGGCTCCAAAATGTATTACATTATTTAAAAGTAAGCGCATTTAAAGTTGTTTTAAGCTTTTTTGAAAGGATTTAAAAGTATGCAAACTTAAAGCTCATATTGTATTATTTAAATGGTGTTTAGGTCTGACACTGATTAGATCAATTGAATGGACCCCATAAAGTTAATATGCTATATAGTGAATGACCACCATAGCCACTGCAAGCAGCTGCCTGTCATATTGACATATTATTAAATTGTATACCAGCAGAAATCCCCTGCCATATATTCGTTGTTTTCTCTCAATGTAAAACTAGTGACTCCCACATAGTGCAAAGTGCCACCATTTTTATGAATCAGACATCAAAACTCTGGTACAAAGAGGCAAACATGTCTGAGAAGACCTTTCAGGTGGACATTTGCCATCATTTACATTCATTTACATTTTATGAAAGATTTTCATTGAATCCATACCAAAAATCCAGTCTGTATTTTACAAGTAATTGTAAATATATCATCTCAAATCGACACAGGAGCCTATGAGACCATATTTCATCAATGTTATCAGTCACAGAAACAAAGATTATCAGCATCTACTGGAATTTCCTATATGTGAAATTAACAAGAAACCATTAAGAACAAAAAACATAATCACTGCTCCTTTCTGCTAGTCAGTTGTTTCTTCCCAGTTTTATACCATCATTCCACTTAGAAATTGTTGCCTTTCCTTCAAAATAAGGCCCTGGTGTTCAATGCTTATGTTGTTATCTGTAACACAAGAATGTGACAGACATCGAGCAGCATTTTAATTTTCTCTTATCAAATTAATTTGAAACACTGCCCTGTAATTGAGCAATCAATTTTTTTTGGAATATGTGGACTTTACAGAATGAATGATATTTCTAAATAAACACAGAAAGTGGTTCAGAGATCAAAGGCAATGTTACTGACAGATATTTAATGAACTCTGCTAGATTTGTTGATTTTCCCAGCAGGCACCTAACTCTCTTTTCCCATTAGAATTCATTGAACCTTTCTCAAATTAAAATGACCTATATATATTGCCATTGGTATAGTATTACATTGTGGAGTATTACAGGAGAAAAAGCTTAATTGAAACTCATGTTAATACAGTGCAACCAATTTAATGCAACTGTACTTCAAATAGTTATAGTACATTCTATAAATATATTTAAAGCTTCATAAAAAAAAGATCTGACAAAAACATGTATATGAACAACATAGGAAAAGTGTTTGATGCTTGAATGCAACATACGTTTATTATTGTTGTTATGCAGCTTTATGCTTCTTTTCTTGGTACTGCATTGTCCTATTTGAATATCTGTCACTTTGATCTAATAGATTCAATCATTCTTCCCATGTACACATAATCATATTTTTCTTCACTTATGAGTGCTATTGCATTAATAGATAGACTGAGACCATTATCTTCAGTGCAGGTTTCCACCTGTCAGATTTAATTATTGATTTAGTTGTCAATCAAGCATTCAATCACAGAATTAGTAGTACTTATATGATTCCATAAAAGCATATCCAATTGTGGTGTGACAAAAGATGGATGACCAATGCAAGGAATTATATTATTTCATGCTTATTTTGTTTGTGAATGCAGTTGAGTTTGCATGCACATGTGTGCACTTATATGCATATTTTAATGCTAGGTTCATTGTTGAACTTGAGCAGGCACAAATCAAATAATTCTGTAAGGTAATGTGAAATTAAACCAAGATCAAAAGGCCACCATCTTTCAAAAACTGTGGTCAACTGTGGCATATGTGGTTTAAAAAAAATGCAGTTTATTTGTCAGCGATTACAAATGTTTTCTAGTTCTTTTGATACATTGAAGTAACTCTGTATGAAGGTGTATCATGAAATTATACATGCACAGAGCTCAGAAACCTGTGATCAGTTCCCTGTATCATGAAATGATACATACACAGAGCTCAGAAACCTGTGATCAGTTGTTTTACTGAAGAAAATAAAATTAAAATACTGAAAGATGAAACACACCCTGACATCCTTCTGATTTAAAAACAAACAAACAAAAACAAACTAAGATGAACAATCATTGAAAAGGGCTTGAAGAGTAACGATAGGTGACTGCACAAAATGCAGGAAACAAAACAGCAAAAGCAACTTGCAACATGCCTTTTCCATCCATTACAGTAAACAGGTGAAACTGACAGAATGAGCACAACAACTGATTAACTTGTGGCCCCAAGCAAAAAATCTATTACTATAAGCTTGTATCTTATTGCCCCATCTTAACTGCAGGGGTCAACATCATCCGGCACAAAATAGTCATCACAACCACAACCTGTCACAGTTTCCCCCTATCTGAGACCTTTAAAGAGTTGCAGCAACCTGAGCAACAGCACAAATATAAACCCTATTCACCCTACCTGAATAATATACGATCAACGTGTTAAAAGTGTGACTACCATTACAATTTTGATTGTGTATTACTACTTTTGATTCAAGGTTTATAGAAATGGGAGGTATGGAAACTAACCCCTGAACATTCTAAATATTTTTGTTGATCGCCATTTTGGATCAAACTGTTCTGTCCAGCATGCATTCATGTGGTTCAGTTCTGAGTGTTTGAGTAAGTCACTTCGCAGGCTGGCAGGTGATCCAAAATTCTACCAACAAAAAATGTATGTAGGCACATAACCTCCACTTTCCATAAAGCTAGGTGTGAATAAAAAAATAGAAAGAATTTCTTGTGAATGCTAAAGAAATTATCAAAAAATGAAATGTTCTATAAAAATATAAATAAAATACCATTATTTGCTCCACGGTTCCATGTGTTGTAATTGGAACCCCTAATAAACAGAACCCCCTTTTCTAAGAGTGCACCACACAGTCCACATTGCCTTCTATTATACAAAATTATATTATTACTACTACAGTAGAACTTAATCTCTCCAAAAGGGGTAAAGATGTCATCACAAACATGTCACTGCAATGGTCAATAGAGAAAAGTAGAGCTGGAAAGGCTAGCAGAAGCATCAAATTTGTTTACATCAAAAGGAAAGAGTGATTGCTTACACAGAATAAAGGTAAAAAAAAAATTTTTTAAAGCGTCTGCAATGTTTCAAACAAATCACAAATGCTGAAGTTAAACAAGCAGCTCTATTAATATATAATATAGGGTTATAGCTGTTTTAGGTTGTGACCCCTGTCCCTACATTTTCATCCCAGTAAGTCAAGGCTGTTTTTAAGTATACAATAAAACGAGCCTATACTAACATTGCTGAGATTAAGCTCAATTTTCATTATTGTTTTAAGCATCTTACTCAGTAGTTATTTCATACTTGGTTAGTTCACAGGGAAAAATACAACTAAACAAAGTTAAATTGTGAGACATATTTACCGTTATTTTACATGTATTTCACTATTCCAACATTTTCACTTTGTTGTTGTTCGATTTAACTTCAAAGTACACCTGTTTTTTTTATAACTTTTAAGTCACGTTAATCATGCTGACATATTTGATTGTTGTTCTTTTGAAATATGCGCATATAAATAAGTCATGTTTGTACTGTATTTGTACAGTGCAAAATTATAGTCATTTATGAACCCTTTTAAAGCCATGCAGAAATACATATAGCACACTTCACAGTGCCTTGCCTTGTGTTAGAAAGACAATCATTAAAGCAAAATAGTGTACAACTCTCCAGGAGATGATTTAAACGTAATGTAAAACAACAGAATGATTTAACATAGCCATATTTACAAATTAAGTAACAAACAAACTATTATCCTGTCGAATCAATGTTATCCACCATCAAAATACATATGTTTAAACTCTTACCTTACTCTTACTCTTACCTGGCTTTCTTTGGAAGAATAACTACATTTTTGGGAGACGGAAGCCGTTTGGTTCATCTTTCAGCACCCTGGACAGTTCACCGTCTCACAGAAACAATGCAGCGCTCTTTCTTCTTGTCTCTTTGGAGCAGATGAAGACACAAACATAAACGTTTGTCCGCTTTACTTAGTTTATTTTAAGTTCAACTTTAATCTTTAGAAAACTGTAGTTTTTTTTTTTTTGGTCCAGATTTTCACTTCCCCAAGTGCTGTACAGTATGCTCCGGCTCCTCAATGATGAAAGTCTTACTGAACTAGTTTTGTTCAATTGCACTTTGCCTTCTCTCGCATGTGATATCTGCACTTTGCCTGCCAATAATCCAGACGTAATCCTCTCTCGCGATAGACATGAAATAGCATGTACCATGCCAGCTAACCAAGACCACTGTCCTAGTTATCTTAAAGGTTATATGGTCAAAACGTCTGCTCTTAATATAATTCCTTTTTCAGATTTTAAGCAAGGACAAACAACATCACGACCTTGTTTCTTTCTGCAACTTGCAGCGTGACACAACACACGTGTTCCATATAATACAATTGTATATGTGTTGTTTTTTTTAAACTGTGTTTTGTTCTCAATTAATTGGTTTATAAATAGAATAGACCAAAACATTAGAAGCTTTAAACGTTACAGTATGAGTATCATGTGAACCATGGCTCCGGTAATGCACGTTTTTGATATTCTTGAATAGGAAATAGCAAGTGTACAGTAGATATAACAAGAGTATTAATAATCATCAACGAGTTTGTAGGCTTATGCAACCTGTGTGGCTGTTTTTTTGTTTGTTTTTTGTTTTGCTTTTTCACAGAAGCCTCCTGTGAGAACCCAGCTTACAAGTGTGACAGGATACGTTTTAGTTTCCTGCTTACTAGTGAGCTTAGTCTTTAAAGTCATGATGTATCCCTTTGCACAGATAGAAGAATGCTAGTAAAGCTCTTAATCTCATCTTCTGATGAACATTACATCACCATCTGGAACATACACATAAAAAAATAAGAGTTTATATAATGCCGTTTAGAAATACACGCCAGTGAATAATGCACACCAGTGAATAATGCATTCACCGCAGATACAGTAGCTCACCTGCAACTGTGTATGTTCAGCAGTCTCAAGTCAGTCTCATAATAAATGGACAAAAGTCAATATGAATAATTGTATTGTTTTGAGACGTTTTCTGAAACTATTATTAACAAACTTTTTAGAACCAATGTGCTCACTTTCTCATTACTTTCTTATTTTGAACACATGTCCTTGTTCTTCAGTGCCTTGTGATGACTATGCATGAATGGAGAACCAACACTAACAGAGGTCTTGGTTTTGTCTGATGATCAATTCTTGCAGACAGAAAAGTTGTTCTTTAAGGTCCATGTCTGGGCTTTGTGGAAAACGGGCAGATGCTGTAGTGTGTTGCCTGTCAATGCATCTGCTGTTCTGGCAGTGGGACAGAAGCATTCTTCCTGAAGTACAGTAGATTTTTTTAAAGCACTTCTCGAACCTAACGTGAGAACAGTATTAGATGTGTTTTGTGAGGAGATCAGTGGTAAACAGCAGCTATGTTAAATTAAACTGGAAGACTGAGGATATGGTGATTGGGTCATGGTACAATCTGAAATAGGTCTCCTGCTGAAAATCAATGGTTAGGAACCCATATGGAAAGAAAATATATTTTCAATATGTTTTTTTTTTTTTATATTAAACATATATTTTATATATCGCTTTATAGTAAGTATGGCAAAATAATATTCTAATTATATGAAACACATATAAACATATATGTTATATTACTTGAAGATGATATTCTTATTCATATACTGTTGTTTTTTTTTCCCATTTTTATCCCATTTTCTCCCCAATTTGAAATGCCCAATTTTAAGTCCAGCTCGCCACTGCAACTCCCGTGCTGACTCAGGAGAGATGAAGATAAACACACACACTTCTTTTCAGTCTGCAGGCCTGCCATGCAGCTACCTTAGAGCTACAATGTCAGAGGACCACGTAGCTCTGGGCCGCTAGCAGGCAGGCCCACAGGCGCCCAGCCAGTCTACAGGGGTTGCTGGTGCGTGGTAAGCCGAGGACACCCTGGCTGACCTAGGCCCTCCCCACCCCGGGCGATGCTTGGCCAATTGTGTGCTGCCCCCTGGGAACTCTCGTCTATGATTGGCAGTGGAATAGCCTGGACTCGAAATGGTGACCTCCAGGCTATAGGGCACATCCTGCACACCACGCGGAGCTTTTACCAGATGCCACTCAGGAGCCCCCTATATACTATGTTTATATATATATATATATATATATATATATATATATATATATATATATATATATATATATATATATATATATATATATATATATATATATATATATATATATATATATATATATATATATATATATATATATATATACAATAATGTATTTTCCTTCCATATGTGAATCCAGTAGTAATTGAATTTCAAGAATATTGCTACCTTAGTCTACTCTGATGTAAAACTCCAATACATTCCTTAGTTTTGTCCTGAATTAACTATTGGCTTCCTACATACAATAAAATCACAGCTGTAGTTCATCATAGCTCTTGCAAACAATAACTGTGTCTCTTGTTACAGTAAAACTATGGGTTAATCTTATTAACATTTCTAGCTCATTAGAGTCTGAACCACTTGCTGTATAAACTTAATGAGCTAAATCAAGACTGGTAATGACTGAATAGGTAGCTGATTTATCATATCTCCAAAACTATTATCATCAACTGAATAGGATCCGAGAAAATGATGACTGTAATGCTTCCACATAGTTTCAGAAGACCAGTCATCATTCTTTTAACAGATGTGATTTTTACGATTTTCCAATTAATTTAAAACATTTCAACCAGACATAAATATTAAATTTTAAAAAAAATTAAAAAGTTCACAAACGGTAAATTATGTTTTTAAGCTTGGGCATGAGTCATTATTTCCTCCTGGTTTATTGCCATGCAGCTTATTTTCTATTGTTGGTACGTATCCACTGAGAGGAGTAATTTCCTGATCACAATCACAGCAATCAATCACAACACCTGTGTAACAGACATAGTTCCCAAATGCATGTGTTTCTGGGTTCTGGTGCTCCAATACTGAGTGATTCTCACGCTCCTCTTGGCATGTCTGGAGAAGCTCAAGTGCTGGGAACATCTTTCCTCATGCCATTTAAATCATGTGACATTATGAACATTCAATTCTTGAGTCAAAAAGTCTCATTGTCTCATGATTTGAATGCAAGTTCAAAGCCAGGAAAAGGCAGCTATGGAGAAACAAACACAATATTGTAGCAACAGAACCGAGAGCCACTCAGAATGATTGCAAAGACCATACAACAGTAAGCAGGATGTCAAACAAGGCAATTCAGCATGTATTTGAAGTTACTTGCTGCTTCACATCTTAACAAATAAATAATTTGATGAATGGTTGACTTCTAGTTTACTACCTGCGTTGTTTCTTTCTAGCTGGGTAACACTAACGTGGTGCACAATTTGACAGGAACAAGCAACATAAAGTACCAGTTGAACAAAGACATTCAACCTTTAGTTGCAGGTCAGTTTACTTTTTAGGAATTCAACTTCATTTGTGATGTGGCATCTGATTCCAGTCTAGCCTTGTTCACAGGACCATCTACAGTGACTGGATTTTTCAGTGGTTCCATATGTATGTACTTGCATTGTACCTGGTGCTTTAGTATTGCTCACCACAGCAACTAATAAGATAGACCACAACTGCAGGCCATAAACTTATGTTAAGCTAGGCGGGCTATATTGTATTCACTCACTTTTATCAATAGTCATCTTTTCAATTGAATACTGGTCTTAGACCTTTCCTTAAAAGAGATTTAAAAATGACCAGCACATAATTAAGTTTTGACAAATAACAATGATCAGTTTCTATTTGTTTTGTTATTTGGTACATAAATAAAATTGTGTTATACATTAAAACAAACACTTTACATGAGTGTCTCTAATTACTGTGTATTTAATTAGTAAATACATGTGTACTTACACATCATTACATTGCTATTATGCCTAGTTATGCATGTTTATTGTGTATTGTTTTACACAATATAACCCTCTCACTAACCCTAACTCTAGCCCTGTCCCATTTTCAATACAATTATGTTCTTACATACTGTATATAGTGCAACAATACCTACACATTAAGTACATTGTAACTATGCATAATAACATTGTAATTATGTGTAAGTACACATGTATTTTCTAAGTAACTACTATGTAAATACACAATAATTAGATACACAATGTTACCCATCCCCTCTAATATTACAGATGTTGAAAAGGACACTTGTCAAACATTTCTGCACCACAATGTATCCAAAATGAATGTCTTTTCCTATGGGCATGATCTTATAATTCTTCAAAGATATATTTTCATCCTCACCATCTACATAATGCAAGACAGAGACTGCAGCTGATTCTGTGAGTGCTGATGTTTTACCAGTTATGATGTACAGCAGATACATTTGTCTCTGCACTTCGGCCAGATTACTGAAACCTGGAAGATTCTGTAAGAAGAGACTTTATATTAAAATATGACTGTAATCCAGTATAAAAGTTATCCTTTACCAATATATATTTACCTTTTTCAAATGATTCAGCCACCCCCTCAAGCACAGGGCAATTTGCAAGGAGAAAGATGTTTTTAAACAGATATGTCATTAATAACCAATAACATCGAGCACTACTTGTGTTTAACATTCACTCACTCTGCTTTTATCTCTTGGCAAAAGGCTCTATGCATCCGTGCACAATATGAAATGTCTGCAAGAATCCCCATCACCATCCCATATAGCTTCTTTTGAAAACTGTATCTTGACCCCAAGGTTTCATTTCCTACTCTGGAAATACGTCTGCTTTCTTCTTTTTAAATCAAAGCCTTAAATCCTTTGTCTTGCCCTCTGCCACTGATCTTGTTAAAGAAACCATGCCCACTTCTGTCATTTCTCCTCCAAGTTCCCCTTTTGTACAACTAATTTTACAGTAAAAAAAACAGAAGAAAAGAAAAGATATTGCAGTATATTCTCGTTTCACACTCTTGGGTGACAGAACCACTCAGCTTTTCTTTACAGTCCTTTTGCCTGACGAGAAGAAACACTAAAACCAGACAGGGTCTACTGTACATATTAACTTTTTAAAAATATATTTATGCACTGCTGAGCAAGTGAGTTCACTAAGCTAGTGTGGCACATTATTAAAGCATTATGGAGGTTTTAGTGAAAATGTGCGTCCATTAATAATAGACTTCAAGGAGACAGCTGTGTTGTGTAAGGCCCAGAGCCTAAAATAGAATTCAGTAGTGACATTAAGTTATGTTTTTCTGAAAACCTACAATTACCTAGGTCATTCATGCTGCAGCATTCCGACTCTCACCACTAATGTCCATTATTCTGACTTTAACCAGTTTTGGCGCTTTTATCCTCTCATGGCTTATCAATCAGACTTAAGCTGTCAGCCATGGGAATCACTGTGATCAAAAGCCTTTTATTAGAATTTCAAAAGGAATTTATTTTTAAATAATGTATGCTAATTAGAAGATTTTTAATTTACACATAACATCACTAGCAATATGCCAGGGGTGTTTGCCAATGAAATTAAATTAGGACTCATGAACATCTCTTCTGAATGTATCAGTTGTTGTGTATTGCCCATTAGTTAACCAACCACTGCTAACACTGATACAGCTATTTATAAGTTGTATACGTATTCTAACCTTAAAATCACTCTACATTGCAATTCAGTCCCCCAGCCAGAAGACTGAAATAGTATTCTGTATATAACAGATGCTATTCAATGCGTGGATGTTCCAAGAACATTCAGTACAGAACAACCTGAACCTATTTAACATATATAATGCTATACATTACATTGTTTCATATTAACAAGAAAAATCAAGCATGACTGACAAATTGTTATCACATTCTAGATGTTTTCTTTAATGAAGGGCAAAGTGAAAATAATTACCGAACTAAACTGCTTATTCCTAATGTCCCTAAGGCCCTTCTAGTTTCAGGAAAGATCACAAAGGTATTTTACTTTATTTGTTGCTGAAGAAAACAAAACAAAGCAAAAAACATGAGTATAGTAGTTAATGATAACCATTTATTTTCTTCTACTTCAATCAAATGTGGAGGGCCTCATGACAACAGTTGGCAGCTTAATTAAACCTAAAGGTTTTATTTTTCCCAAAAGTGGCTGTCATTAAATGTATTAATGAATAAGAGCAATCAGAAGTAACATGCAACTTACTCTACAAAGATTAGATATCCAATAAGAACCTTTGCTGGCACTCTCTGCATTGGAATTTAAGAGATCCTGGCATACCATCAGTGACTACACCCAATCATGTTACTAGTGCTTATGTCACTGACCACCATACTAGCAAGACATCATCATAGATCAGCTATTCATTTTTGCGCCAAGCGAAGAAGCAAACTCTGAACGCAAGAAGCAACAAACATCTCAGGATATGTAAGAGAGAAGAAATGTGGTTTGTTTTTAATGGGCACAGCGTGAGATTTCCAGTCATAATGAAACACTCAAATAAAGGGCAACATTAGTTATACATTTGTAATGCAGTTTTTATTATTTTTATGCAAAACAGCCCTCTGGGGTACACAGTATAACTATCAGAAATAGCAGTAGAATATTTTATTTTTTTTATAATACAACAAAGTTACAATCATTAAATACATAACTGAAAAAAGTTTGAAAGAAGTTATAATTAGTTATCTTTCTGCAGGTGATACACAATACACTAGCTATGCCATGTACAGGCCCTTGTCTATGAAAGAAATAGGAAGATCTCACCATATCAAGTGGTTTGTGTTTGACAGAATTGTTGGCTGAGCACAAGTAAATACTTGCATTGGCAGATTATACATTGGCAACTGCAGTGGCTCGAGTTTTGATAATGACTCTTGAATGCTGCTCTACACTGGGTAGGTGATGTGTGATGCACACAGCCTTACTTCAGAAGAACTGATGAGGACCAACATGTGACATTACCCAGACCTGAGCTGCAAGAACCTGCCATGGGACTCTAAAGCTAAACTTACCAAGTATAGTGGCCACTGCATCTACATGTTGAGTGCTGTATATCAAAATCAAACGCTATTAACTACATGGCAATAACAAGCTTGACACTACTTCCCACTATCTTTTGAGTAGGAGACTATAGATGTTATGGACTGGGCAGCAAGATGTCAAGACATTAATACCATAGAACACCTTTGGGACCTTCTAGGATGTTGTGTTGTTGAGATTTGTAACCCTCATCAGAGAGCTTGGTGTTGCACAGCCTGAAGAATGGGACAGGATCCTCCAAGTCATCATAGGAACTATTGTCAGACTGTATGAAAATTGATCTCCATAGACCAAGTCTATAGGCATTTTGATTTCCATGAGTCTTGTGTTCAGATGCGTGTCACTGATATTCCACACATCATAAAATGACTTGACCTGTTCATTTCAGTGTGTAAAGAGTGCTCCCTTGAAATACTCACATTTGATTCTTGTTGTGAATTGTGCTTTGGAGAAATTCAAGTTTGAAATGCTGCTCCTTTAATTTTAAGTAGTATACAATGTCATATGTTAATGAATCTGCCAATAACAAAAGAGATCAAATATACTCTGATTAATTCTCAAAAAAGTCTTCTTTACCTTCCCTCTTTCCCCAGGTCACTGTGGATAAGAGTCTGTTCTTAGTCTGTCCTTCTAGGTTAATGAATAACCTCATAATGTAAGACATCTTATTATGAAAAATGACCAGAATCAAGTTAACTTCCTATGAATAAATCCAAATCTGACACTTTAGTATTTAGAACAGGCAGCACAGACTGCAGAATTTGCACAGAAAACCACATTACTTTTGTTGTAATAGCATTCCAGACTCATTTATTTTGAACACGGCTTGTGCAGTTGATTAATCTGATTTGAGTTTAACTTAAAGCTGTGGAACAGATGGACCACTGGTATAAGCTATTGCACAACATACAGAATCATCATGCACTGGAAACACATGAGTATCACATAAATCATTCAAATATTATTATTATTATTATTATTATTATTATTATTATTATTATTATTATTATTATTATTATTATTATTATTATTATTATTATTATTATTATTTATTTATTTATTTCTTAGCAAACACCCTTATCCAGGGAGACTTACACTTGTTACAAGATATCACATTATTTTTACATACAATTACATTCTTTTTTTATTATTATTATTTTTTTACACATTATTTTTACATACAATTACCCATTTATACAGTTGGGTTTTTATTGGAGCAATCTAGGTAAAATACCTTGCTCAAGGGTACAGCAGCAGTGTCCCCCACCTGGGCTCTGGACAAGAGTCCAGAGCCCTAACCACTACTCCACACTGCAGAAATTCCAGTCTGTGAATTAACATGAAAGATAATGACCTTTCCCTCAGTATAATCTGACATACACTGTAATTTAAATACAATAGGTAGTGTGGAAGTATATATATATATATACAGTATACATAGGAGGCTGTGTGGTCCAGTGGTTAAAGAAAGGGACTTGTAACCAGGAGGTCCCCGGTTCAAATCCCAGCTCAGCCACTGACTCATTGTGTGACCCTGAGCAAGTCACTTAACCTCCTTGTGCTCCGTCTTTCGGGTGAGACGTAGTTGTAAGTGACTCTGCAGCTGATGCATAGTTCACACACCCTAGTCTCTGTAAGTCGCCTTGGGTAAAGGCGTCTGCTAAATAAACAAATAATAATAATAATGTTTAAAGGTTAATGGTCCCAGCAGTGCCATTAACCACCATACCTGCTTAGAGAATGGAATCAACCGAACCTACACAGTGTTAAAGCAAAGTAAGCACGTGTGTATTATACATTGTGCAACTTCACAGCACAGCTTAATCTAGGTCTAGCTAATGCAACATCTTACCTGCCATGCACTTCAATTCATTAAGCAGATCCCATATTACCTGCATCTTACCTGCCAAGCACTTCAATTCATTAAGCAGATCCCATATTACCTGCATCTTACCTGCCATTCACTTCAATTCATTAAGCAGATCCCATATTACCTGCATCTTACCTGCCATGCACTTCAATTCATTAAGCAGATCCCATATTACCTGCATCTTACCTGCCATGCACTTCAATTCATTAAGCACATCCCATATTACCTGTATCTTACCTGCCATGCACTTCAATTCATTAAGCAGATCCCATATTACCTGCATCTTACCTGCCAAGCACTTCAATTCATTAAGCAGATCCCATATTACCTGCATCTTACCTGCCATTCACTTCAATTCATTAAGCAGATCCCATATTACCTGCATCTTACCTGCCAAGCACTTCAATTCATTAAGCACATCCCATATTACCTGCATCTTACCTGCCATGCACTTCAATTCATTAAGCAGATCCCATATTACCTGTATCTTACCTGCCATGCACTTCAATTCATTAAGCACATCCCATATTACCTGCATCTTACCTGCCATGCACTTCAATTCATTAAGCAGATCCCATATTACCTGCATCTTACCTGCCATTCACTTCAATTCATTAAGCAGATCCCATATTACCTGCATCTTACCTGCCAAGCACTTCAATTCATTAAGCAGATCCCATATTACCTGCATCTTACCTGCCATGCACTTCAATTCATTAAGCAGATCCCATATTACCTGCATCTTACCTGCCAAGCACTTCAATTCATTAAGCACATCCCATATTACCTGCATCTTACCTGCTATGCACTTCCATATGGGCAGTTTTGAAACAAGACAAACATGTATTTTATTAAAAATGATATCTGGGTTTTCTTTAACCAATCTAGGTTAAATAAATCACAGTTTACATTCCTGGCTTCCACATACAGTAGTTTTGTACTTATGAAACTGAGCCTACCTCTTCAATGTTTTCTCTACAGTCATAAAGTGACCTGCTGCTTCCCCTGAAGACTGACATGTGACATGCTTTAACTCTGAAGATACTGCTGTGGTGAAATGACCGAGGAATTTAAACAGCAACAGACTAACTGCAGCATGCAAACTCTGAGCTTTTTTATCTGGTATTATGGTACCAGCTATCTTTTTTTTCATTAAATTGTTTCTTTACAAAATGTACATATGACAGCTGTATTGTGAATTGAAGTGCATGACAGGTCTTATTTATGAAATTATTGCATAAGCTATGAACACCTTAAAAGCTTTAAAAGCTATAACCACTGAAAGAAAAGCTTTAAAACCAAAACCCAAGAAAGACATCAAAACTAGGTGTGAAATGCTTCAAAGGATATTAATCAATTCAAAGATGTTTTATAACATTACAATACCACAGTGATCTATAACTAAAGGACTTGCAGTCAACAACTTGAACATGGTTCACAATGGTACTACAATATGTATTATTAATGTCAACTAATGAAACTCAAATAACCAAGAATAGGCATTACAAGCTAATGGCTCAAACATGAGTAGAAAGGTCTATCTACAGTCTCTCCCCTAATAATGTGCACTATATACAAGTATTACAAGCTTAAAGTAGATTTCTAAACATAGTGCTTCTGTCTCTTCCATACGTGGCATCTTTCAATGTATTTTGATAATCTTTGCTTGTTTTATGCTTTACCATCTGACTCTGGCTTTTCAATGCTTACCTGTGCTTTATTACACATTGATATGCTTTTAATATGGACAGCCATGTTAAGACAGTTGCCAAAGTACAAACTTGCCATTTCACAGATCTTCCTGATGCACTTGGATATATTTAAAAATGTATTCAGCATGATGCTGGAGTGAGCTGGAAAAGTAATTACATTTATTACAGAGGTCTGGCTGATCCATTCGTTGTTACCTCACTGCCCTCCTAGGGATAAGCAGTTCTCTTTCTCAGAAGGCAGAACTGTGAATCTTGAAAGTTAAAGATATAAAAGAGAAACTCTAAACTCTTGCTTCCATCTAGTGGTGGAGTTGTACAACTACACATTGTGTGTCATTTATATTTAAGGCCCTTTATTTTATTTTATATTAAATGCATTACTGTTTATTAACTGTTTTCACAGTTTTCAGTAAATATCTGCTGCTGTTATTTAGCTCAGTGTAGCACGTATACAGTACACGGTTTAATAACTATGCACAATTTGTCAGCTTTCAACTAAATCATTTTATGATAAATGGTATGACAAAGTATCAGAAGTTAGTGTGCTGAATTATATTTACTCAGTATCAGTTTTTGTGTGTCCTTGTCAGTAGGTAACTGTGGACATTGTTTGATCCACATTTCATTTATTCATTCTGTGCAACAAGGAAAATGCAATACTCAGTCCAATTAGAGAGGTGCTGTAGAGCTCCCATTGTGTCCTTGAAAGAGTCCCATTGTTTAAGACTAGATTGTCTTTAGTCCTGAGATGTCAGTTTTATCATAGAATAAACCCCACACATGTGTGCAAGCCCAGCTATAATATGAAACAAGTCTAAGATACATAATAAAATTGAACTGACCTTGGTTTTCAGAAAATGTTATTACATAATGTAAACTAGATTAAGATTAAAAACTAAAATGGACATCTCTGTTTGAATTAGACTGTTTCAAAGCTCTTTTCTGGTGCAGTTGGGTTTGAGATCTGTCCAGATCACTGCAGGAAGAGCAATTAAAAAAACAAAACATAACAACAAGTGCTATGGCCTTTTTTTTCCATACCACATCATGGATCTTTGTTGCTGTGTTACCTGTTTGACAATGTGGGCAATAAGCCTTACACTATCAGTGCACTAGAGGGGCCATTTAGAAAAAAGCTTTGAAACAGACGTTAAAGTTATAAGTGTAAAAAGTTGTCAGGGTTACAGGTGCATTATTTAAACAGTTGCAGCAACACATGGGGACGTGTAACGCTATATTTTTCGGAACCCCGCTACTTACTCTTTAAGAACAGTCCAGCAGATACAGCAATGCTCTATTGGTTCATTTTCACCTTGATACTACAATTAATATAATTTTCATTCAAATATTTTAATATCATTTAGATATTGTTTTCCATGACGACCCATTTAAAAACATTGTAATAGTATTATATGCTGTGGAATACTATAGTACATTATATAGTTAATAAAGTCCTTTGGCCACTACATAATATAGCAATGAAACCCTCTTTGTATCCACTTTAGTGATAAAGAATGGTTAAACTGATGTATTGCAACACAGTACAATGCAATTAGCAGACAAATTAGCTAAAATTTGTCTGCATGTACTTTAAGAAATGATACTTTAAAAGATTAACTGTTTAGTTTTAGATTGTTAGTATTTTGGTTTCATTTAGTTAGTTAGTTAAAAGACAAGTTGGGTTTAATATGAATTACTGGAGCAGGAAGTGAGATCATAAGGGGAAAGCTTTTAAAGTGCACCAAATGGCAATTTAAAACGGGACCCTGTGCTTTGTCAGAGATAACACCTTGGGGACTAAAACCTTTAAAAGCTTAAACAATCTCCTTCCTTCCTTATCTTTATAACATCAGGGTTTCATGAGTGGAACATCAAACAGGCTTTGATGGTAATAAAACAAAAGTGGACCCACATGGTCAATGATATTCTGATAGGTTAAAGAATAAGGAGTGCTGTCTAAGAGAAGCTATATTAAATCCCAACATTGTATTGTCTCGTTGATTCCGTTATGACCTGTGCTTAGGGAAAATGAAATACCCAACTGCTGTCCTGAATTGAATAAAACATCTACAACAGAGTTCAGAATCACAATAATGATTTATACTGGCAGATGCATGAAGAAAAAAAGAACACTATTGTCCAACTAACCTTTTATTTTAAAATCAACATAGGGTTTATAGTCTTTTTCTTACGCTAGGAATAAGAGTTATTCAGCCATTTCTCTAAAATTGGTGGATAAACCCTTTTTTTATCTTAGAGAGATTACTAGAAGTGATTTTCAGTTCAAATTAATCCACCTCTGGGCTACCCAGCCAACTTGAGAATGTGAAGCAATATATTTAATTGGGACTTTCATGCTTGAGCCACTGAGCTGAAAGATACATGTGTGACACATCAATGATAGTAAGAAGTGGGCTTTTGAATGAAAATACATATCAGAAAGGTAATTTGAAGTATTCTTTCACATTGATACAGTACTTTAAAGTACTATCATCCATGACTATTAAACATTCAATAGTGCTGAATTAAGACATACTAAAAGAAACTCAAATTCAATGACAAACATTTCAACTAGAAGTCTTTTAATATGTTCAACAGTAAATGTAAATGCTGTACTTCAGAAAGGAGTTTTACAAACTAGGGTCATTCCTCAATACCAGGGATATTCGACAAGTTGTCTTGCAGCATATGTGCACTTTTCAGTCCATTAACCTTATCTTGCTGTGTGTATGAAAAGGCAGAAATAGATTTACCAACTGAAGTGTTAACATTAGCTTACCCTCGTTAAAGCACCGGTTGGCAGTCTGCAGTACTGCTGAGATGAATTGCTGTTCCCTTTCAATTCGAAGACAACCACCAAAACATTATGTATGGGATATGCCTGCCTATTGGTAGGAATTCACTGAGCTCTCTATACCAGAGCTGCTGATAGGCTCCTTCCTAGGATGACTCCCTCGGTCCCGCCTACCGGGGGATTAAAACCGTCATTCCACAGAAGCCGTTTCTCTTTTTGCCTCTCAAGACGGTAAGGTATGACCCAGTTTCTTGCCCCATACCATTATCTTGCAGTTTCTGCAAGAACTGCTCAGTGCTGGTAGGTCACCTTCACATTGAAGGTGTATTTAGCGGCTATCTCTGCATGCCATGCCCCTATAGATTTGGTATCTCTGGGTGCGCATTTTTTGGCTACCTGATTTCTCAAAGGCGCTAGGCGGTTACACCCTCCCAAGAGGGCTGTTCTCCCGGAATGGAGCCTTGATCTTGTACTGGAGGCTCTCACGAAGGCCCCTTTTGAGCCTATACACTCCATAGAGTTGAAGAATCTGTCCATGAAGACAGCCTTCCTCTTGGCTATCATCTCCGCAAAGAGGGTCAGTGAGATGCAGGCGCTCTCGGTGCACAGCTCCTGTATGCATATTTGGGGCGATGGCAGCAGGGTGTCACTTCGTACAAACCTTGTTTTCCTCCTCAAAGTGATCACAGCCTTCCCCATGAATCAGTCTGTGGAACTGGAGTCTTTCCATCCACCTCTGTTTTCTTCGGAGGAGGATAGGAGATTGAATTTCCTCTGCCCGGTGTGGGCATTGAGATGCTACGTGGATAGGACAAGAGCTCTGCGTCATACTGACCAGCTCTTTGTCTGTAACGGTATATGGACCCTAGGACAGCCTCTCTCGAAGCAGCGACTGTCGCATTGGATTACAGTCTCTGCGACGTATGACAGTGCTGGCTTACCCCCACCTGGTAGAGTAGCTGCGCAATCCACTAGAGAGGTGGCTACATCTTGGGCCCTCTTCAGAAGGGCCTCACTGTCCAATATATGTACAGGGCTAGCTGGGCTACGCCACATACATTCTCCAGGTTCAACTGCTTGAATGTGGTAGTTCCTTCTTTGCCTTCAATAGGCACAAGGGTCCTTGAGCTTGCACGCTCGTACCGCTAACCTAGGGTTAAGAGATTCTGATGCATCCCTCGTATGCTGCCGTTCCTTCTCTCTCGCGATGGCTCTGGTATACATTTCCCATACTTAATATTTTGGCGGTCATCTTCGAACTGAAAGGGAACGTTAGGTTTCTTACCGTAACTCAGGATCCCTGAAAGAGAAGACGACCACCAACCACGAGGTCTCATCGGTTGACTTCACGGGTTCAATGCAAAAAGAGAAATGGCTTCCGTGGAATGACAGTTTTAATCCCTCGGTAGGCGGGACCGAGGGCGTCATCCCAGGAAGGGGCCTATCGGCAGCTCTGGTATAGAGAGCTCAGGAAATACCTACCAATAGCCAGGCATGCAGTCATGAACTTCTATAGGTCTCATATGTACCAGTGGCGCTAGAACAATTTTTATAGTGGGGGTGCTGAAAGCCATTGAACAAAACTGTAACACCTGTATATGATGGAAGCAGGTGCACAGCACCCCTAGTTCCAGCGCCCCTGAGATGTACAGTTTGTTACTGTTTCAAAACCTAGGCATTTTCACCTTAGCGGTGTCTTCAGGGTAAAAGCATGTTTCTGGCTGCTTATCAGGTCAGTCAATAGTGGAGAAGCTTGTTAGTTATGACTGTAATTTGTAAAGAAGGCATTGAAGGGGTGGTGACCATTTCACCCTCCAGAGAAAGTGCACCTGAAGGAAAGGTTTTCAAACACAGATCTTTAATCAGTATATGTGTTTGCTATCAGTTTTGACACACATAGCCAATGGAAGGGCAGGGCAGATAAGGTGAATGGAATTATTTTGATACCTTCAACAATATTGTAAGAATATGTTTCAATGTAGCATACTGTCCTACCTACTGGTAGATTTGGGGCTTTTTGACATTCTTCCTTTTTTAGGTTAATACTATACTGCTTGGTCTATATTCAACAAGTAATGTTTTCCAAATCATACCAGTTAAATACAAAGGTAGACCTTGTGATTTGATATACTTTCCAAACTTTAGGATGATTCCAAAGTGTTCCTTATTTCACACCCTAGTCCTTTTACTACCGCGGACTAATTTAGTTATCATCACGACCTATTTTCTTAATTGATGGCAACACGGTACAAATCTTGAAATCTCTGTAAATTAATGATTCGGGCAGTGCGAGAGACAGCCGTTTTGTTAGTACTACGGAATTACTCTGATGCGGTCCTAAATAATCAGGCAACTTGAGAGGACACCTTCCTTTTGGGTCCTGACGTGAGGGCGACACGTGTGTAAAACTTACCAAGATGTCTGATTTGCAGATGAGACTTCTGCGGAAGAAAATCCAAAAAAGGAATGACAAAATCAAGAAACGAAATCTTCAGGTCAAACACAAGCAAGAGGAGGATGATGGTAACTATCAATAACTATTTTATTTTCATCCAAGTTGTCATTATTGTGTCTGTGACTGTATTTAGTGTCACGCAAAGGGACGCACAACAGACATGTGTTTTCCCGTCTCACTCACTGCAGTGTTTTGTTTTGTTTTTAAACACTTATAAAAACTAGGAAACCGTTTAAACATGCATTTATTTTGAATTGTGTTTTTTTGTAAGTAAAGGTCGTAAATAATTGGTATAGTAAACTTTTATTACTGTGATAAGTGTGTTAATATTGTTGACGAGCATTTACGACTGTCGTTCAAAATGCTTAATACTAGAGTAGATGAATCACTCATCTTGCTGATAATTAGTAAGGTCGGTGTAGTCTATTTTCACATGAGCTATTAATTTAATTTTGAGTTCAATCACAGTCGTGCTACCAAGTGTTCACTGTGTCAGAGTCAAAACAACGTGTCGGTTAATGCCGGTAGTCGTACTGGTAAGACGTTTCGATTGCAGTCCAGATCCGCTTTGTCGTGTTAACCTTATAAAATGTGTACCTTTTGAGTTTGACATCTTAAAGTTGTGTATAAATGCCGTGTTGATTTTTTTTTACAGAAAACAGCAATATTTTGGCAGAGACCGCCCCTGAAGTGAACGACGTTGCAGTGGAGTCGACTCGGGAGACCGTGGGTGGAAAGAAGCATAAAAAGTTGAACAAAAACAAGCCTAGTGTGTCTGCAGATCCACAGAGAGTAAAAAATAAAAGAAAATGTATTAATGGTTTGGATGAAACTGGTAAGCTATTTTGTTGTTGGTATTTTAAATGTGTACCGACTGCCCTTAAATATTTACTGTAGTTCATTACACGCCGAAAACAGCTAATCCTAACATATTTTTCAAGGTGACCACAATGATGATTGTAGTATTATGGATTTATTTACAAATCATGATTTTGTAATATTGTGAGATTGGGACCCTGGAGCCATTCTGCTGGTTTGACATGGAATGACTGCTTATAATATTCAGGTTGCATTTAATAAGGCTGTAGTTTTTTGGTGACCATCTTTTTGCTCTAAACTTTCAGCTCTAAACTTTGATGTTCAGCAAATCCATGCAATTGCCATGTCAAGCAACCTGTGGCATGTTTGAACATTTTTATTGCTTTTTGTACACACATGGCAAGTCTGTTTTGCCAACTTTCTGCCCCAAATATTTCCTATTCATTAAAGCCATAGTGCGTCTTGACCGGTTCTGCTTCATGTTTGTTTGAGATTAATTTTAAGCACCTCTTGAACACACTTGTGTATTTCATTCCAGAAACAAAAAAGGCCAAAAAGGAGGAGGAGCAGGAGGATGATGAGGAAGAGGAGGCAATGAATACAGGAGATGCTCATGAAGATTCAGTAGAAGCAGAAGGGAACTCTGACAAGGAAGAGAAATCAGAAGATGAAGAGGAGTATCAGCCACAGCTACCATTAGGGCTAACGGGTACATGTGCAGCATTTACATATTTCATATTGAGGTTTGAAAAATGTAAAATAGACATGAGTGTTGGATAAAAGCTGCTTGTTATGTTGATACAGTGCATAACTGATTAATCATAGCATGCTCTGTTCGATTAGAAATAATCTTTGTTCTGCTGTGGGGTGGGGTGGAGTGGGTGAAAATAACATGGCTTTAACTCTAAGCCTTGACACATTAAATAATGCATTGGTGCAATTGTATGTTTATGGTTTGGTATCCCTGTCCTAGTGACCCCACATCAGCTAGAACTCTATGTTTTTGTAGTACTGTCCTTTTAACCTAGTTTATTTTTTTTCTCCGTCAGGTGCTTTTGAAGACACTTCATTTGTCTCCCTCAGTAGCGTTGTCAGTGAACACACACTGAAGGGAGTTAAAGACATGGGTTTCGAACATATGACTGAAATACAGCACAAAAGTATTAGACCCCTGCTGGAAGGCAGGTGCGTTCTGAAAAAATTCTTAATTTACCAATAATTTATTGACGTAACTCATTTGTGGAATTGGAGACAGTCAGAATGCAATGCAAGTTAAAAATAGGTTCCTTATACAGTGAAATTTGTTGTAAAAATTAGAACATTCCCTAACCTACAGTGTATGTAGTCATGTGTCATATGATCAACTAGATCTATGTAGGTTTAGTCATGGTTTTGTGTTCACCAGGGGTATGATGTTGGGAGCTCATGCAAACATCTCTCCCTCAAAGCAATGGCTGCATTAACCATCGTGTCTGTCAAAAATCGTCTCTAATATTTTGGCAAGGCAGTGTATAATTTTTTTTCTGTTTTAATGCAGAGATGTTTTGGCAGCTGCTAGAACGGGCAGCGGAAAAACATTGGCATTTCTTATACCTGCCATTGAATTGATCTATAAATTGAAGTTCATGCCTAGAAATGGTAAGATATTTCTTTACAGGTACATATTCGACATATGGTTTCAGGTTCTATCATTTGAGTCTGCTTTAAATTGAGATGAAGTTATTTACTGCCAGTGCTGAAATTAAACACTGGTATATGATATTTAAACTGTCCCTTTTGTGGAGGAAATGCGTTATTGAAGTGACTATCTCCCCATATCCCCTAGGAATGGAAATAAGACTCATTGCAGAGTAATTTCTTCCATTCTTGGTTTTACTGGATAAATAAGTTCAGGTGTGTCCAACTTGGCACATGGTATAACCTGCATGCTAACTTGCCATACAGTTATGATGTATTGTCTATATGTTATTACATTTTACTACTTTATATTACCTTAGGTAAGATAGTCTGAAACCTGACTTAATGTATTTGTAAGATATCCGACAGTCATCTATGTATATGTAAAGCATTGTATTTCTTTATTGTACAGGCACTGGGGTCCTCATCCTTTCACCGACTCGTGAGTTGGCAATGCAGACTTATGGAGTGTTGAAGGAATTGATGACACACCATGTTTACACCTATGGCTTGATTATGGGAGGAAGCAACAGATCAGCTGAAGCACAGAAACTTGCAAATGGAACCAATATTCTCGTAGCAACTCCAGGCAGGTTGCTGGACCATATGCAGGTACGATACCCTCGAAATGTGTGTTGGGGCATGACCATGTGTACTTGCTAACAGGATTTAAAACAACTCTTCACCTCTAGCATATATATATATATATATATATATATATATATATATATAGTTTACACTGCCCCAACTCCTTGTAAATGTCTTCAAAGTAACACTCCATTGGTTTGCATTGATTTTGTAACGTGAAAATGTTTTCCCCTCTAGAACACACCAGGTTTTATGTTCAAGAACCTGCAGTGCCTGATTATCGATGAAGCAGATCGTATTCTAGATGTTGGATTTGAAGAAGAACTGAAGCAGATTATTAAACTTTTGCCAAGTAAGTATATCAAGGTCTTGTGTTGCTACATATGACGTGTTTAACTAATTGGCACAGCTGCAACTTTTAAAATGAAAACATTTGTGTACTGTGTTGCGTTTACCATTTTTTTGTAACGAAAGTTATGTCCAATCCTGTCAAGTGGTTCCAACTAATCCTAACGTTTTAATTTATAACGGTGATTTTCATTTATTTTCATTTTAGAACGGAGACAAACTATGCTTTTTTCTGCCACACAAACTCGCAAAGTGGAAGATCTAGCCCGGATCTCCCTGAAGAAAGAGCCTTTGTATGTCGGAGTTGATGACAACAAAGATACAGCAACTGTTGATGGTCTGGAGCAGGTAAGGGCTTTGGGATAACCATCATAAAATCTGAGCAATTTTGTGTGTTTTTTTTTTTTTTTTTTTTTGCAGGAGGAAAACAGTAAATTTATATAAAAGTTTAAAAATGGTGGGGGTCCCCAAGTGGCTCATCCAGTTAAAACGCTGGGAGCTCAGGAGGAGTCACACAGCTTGGACGGCGCCAGTTCGCATCTGGGCTGTGCAAAGATGCATAACTTTGCTGGGGACACCCAAGGGGGCATCACATTGGCTCTGACACTCCCGGGTGGGTTGTGGGAAACCGGCAGAGACGCTTTCTCCTCATCGCGCAACAGCGAACCCTACTGGCCAGACACCGGGCACATTCACAGTGGATAAAAAGCAGGGCTGACCTCTGTTCTCCAAGATCGGTAGCACGCCCACCTCTGCTCTGGATTGCTTGGCATAAAAGCGATTCTGGCATTTGGCTTGTGAGATCGCAGGATGCTCACACGCCCTCAGAATGTCTGTGCTGTGTGGGGACTTGCTGCAGTGTGGAGAAAAAACATAATTGGACATTCCAAATTGGGGGGGCAAAGTAAATAAAAAATCATAATTGGTCCCTAAATTAAAAACAATAAATAAATAAATAAATAAAAACACAAAACTAAATTAAAAATAAATAAAAGAATGTTTAAATGGCAATTGCCAGAATACATTTTGACACTTCCTTTTGGATATCTCTTTCAGGGCTATGTAGTGTGTCCATCAGAAAAAAGATTAATGCTGCTTTTTACCTTCCTGAAGAAGAATCGCAAGAAGAAGCTCATGGTGTTTTTTTCCTCCTGCATGTCTGTGAAATTTCATTATGAGCTGCTGAACTACATTGACCTGCCAGTAATGGCAATCCATGTGAGTAAATGTGTTTTCACTAAAATTCAGACCCGATTTGAGATTAATTCTTGCTATCGTTTCGACAAGTCTCGCTTGGTGCGTGATGGAACTGAAAAGAATATCCAACTATGGAAAACGTAATTACCCCAGCACTGCTAAAGTATTGGTGCGTAATAGTGGTGATTTGTTTTTAAGTAAAGTGAACTCGGAGGTAAAATTCCAAATTCCAAAATAAACAAATTATTGCTTAAATGTAACTTGCATCATGATGAAATCTGCCTTTCACAAGTAGCATTTCTGCTGGACACTGCTGGTTGAATGGTCATTCGATGAAAATGTAATGTTTGTTATGGTCATCTATACTACTGCTGGAAAGCACAATACTTTTTGATGAACTAACTTCTGTGTACTGGGATACACCCATCACTAGGGATGTGCTTTTGGTAATTTTGTTATGAACGTTTAAACTCTTTGCACTGTCAGTGTTTAAAACATATCTACACACACACACACTCTTTATATTACATTCTGATACTGACAGCCCTGGTTAGTATTTTCTAAGCAAATAAACCCTAAATAAGCAAATAACGTTTTAACATCGCAAAGACTTAAAAATAAAAACACCTCCACAAAGTATATATTGAAATCTATAGCAAATGTTGTTATGGGTGTTTGCTTTTTATTGCCATCAGTAACTCCATCCTCAATTCTGAATGTTTTCATTTCAAACTGTGAAGCATTGAAGTTGTGTTTTTGTGGTACGCCAATTTTGTTTGGCATAAATATTTACATACCACGGTTTTCTCGTCCATTCCTCAAAATACTTCCAAACGTGGCTGCTTTTGTTTAGAGATGCCATTTTAAATATAGCACCAACTCAGAAAAAACACTGGTCATTAATGTTATTTAACCCCACCGTGGAATTGATACCATACCACGCCTACTACAGGCATGAACACACACAGTGCACCAATGAAGCGCCAGATCGACCGAGAATAAAACCCTCCCCAGTGTCAATCTTTCTGTTGCACCAATTAGAAAAGCTACTTGGAGGCAATTGCCAAACCCCTTCCTCCCAGTCTCATACGGGAGGCTGTGTGGTCCAGTGGTTAAAGAAAAGGGCTTGTAACCAGGAGGTCCCCAGTTCAAATCCCACGTCAGCCACTGACTCGTGTGACCCTGGGCAAGTCACTTAACTCCTTGTGCTCCGTCTTTCGAGTGAGACGTAATTGTAAGTGACTCTGCAGCTGATGCATAGTTCACACACCCTAGTCTCTGTAAGTCGCCTTGGATAAAGGCGTCTGCTAAATAAACAAATAATAATAATAATACGCAACGGACTACTGATGATAAATTACTAAAATTAATGCATAAAAAATATGCGTTTGGTGACATTTGTCACTTGACCGGTTATACGTCTAATATATAATTAAACGTTTTGCCACTTCTTTAGAGTTTATACGTTTAAACGTTTAAAATTCCCATCCCTACCCATCACCATTGAAATATTGGGCTTAACATTGGTCTGATATCAATGACTTGACAATCTTTATGGAATGAGCATGAAGCGGCTTTGCTTGGAATATACTCATTTTATTTGTGTGCTACGTGTTTACTGGTATTGGAAGGATAATTGTTAAACTGTAAGGAATGTGTATACACCTAAATTTGTAAATGTTCTGTTAGGAATTTAAAGCAAAAAGATTAGAGCATATTCTATGTTTTAAGAAAGTACAGTAGATATTCAAATGTATTCTTGTCTGTTTCAGGGAAAGCAGAAGCAAACTAAGCGAACCACCACGTTTTTCCAGTTCTGCAACGCTGATTCTGGAATATTGCTGTGTACGGATGTAGCTGCCAGAGGCCTTGATATTCCTGAAGTGGACTGGATAGTTCAGTATGACCCTACTGATGATCCTAAGGTATGGAATGGAGTTGGCAGTGATGACGCACAAATGTTATTTTTCGGTCATACAACATGATAAACAGCCTGCCTAAGCATCATTAGTGCGTGGGGGTAGTTAGGTGTATTATTTTTCTTGTATAAGAACCATTTAATTTACATAACATTGGTGATTGCGTCCTTGTGACACACATCCTGCTCAGTGGAGTGGTTGCCTAAAGAGTAATCATTATGTAGATCAAGGCAATGTTCAATGTTAAAAAGGAAACAAGTCTGAAAGAAAAAAGAGAGAGAGAACACCCTCGCTATAACAAACCTGTTAGGGTCCAAGCCTTTTGCTCGATATAGCGAGGGGTTCATTATAGTGAAAGGACAATCAAAATGAAGGATAAACTGGTGGAGTAAGTTAATGAGATGAGATTGTGAATAAAAGTAGAATTACATGTAACTGTTTGTCTCATATATGCAGTATTCTGCCTTTGCTTTGTCCTATTTGTCAAAGAAATAAAACGCAGTACAGAAAGCACAAATTGCGAATTAAAGCTGAACATTTATTCAAAATCAATCTGACACAAAGGAGCACCAAATCTTAATCCAACATGAAAAGTTTATCAGATCCTCAAGTTTATTTGTTTATTTATTTATTTTTTCTTTAATGAATTTTGCTTTGCCGCATCGTTGCTGAACAAGTCAAAAGAGTGCTTTTTGACAGCCTATATTCACGAGAGATATGCCTGCGTTACTCCTTTTATTTTTTCAAACGATCAATATAGTTTCCAGCTTTGTTGCAACATAAAATCATTTTTGTTTTGGATGTGTAGTTACACAGCGTGCGCCTTTTAAGACAAAAGAGTTCACTGCGGAGGTGGCATCCCGTGCGTACAGACCGGGATGTTGACAGTGTTATAAGATTTTTTTTTTTTGTTATATATATATATATATATATATTTACACACACACAAGGCAAGGGCTGAGATCCATATTTTATCTTGTTTTGTAATAACCTAAGTCATAAGTTATGATTTTGTTTACAGGAGTACATTCATCGTGTCGGTAGGACAGCCAGAGGTATTAATGGCAAAGGACATGCCCTTTTGATTCTTAGACCTGAAGAACTGGGTTTCCTGCGGTACCTCAAGCAGGCTAAGGTAATCATGAAGCTCTTCAAATCTATATTGATACTGTAACTATGTTTGAACCGTTTCTGTGTGTTGATGTGGTGATGTTTTAATGTTTTTTGCAGGTACCACTAAGCGAATTTGAATTTTCCTGGAGCAAGATTTCTGACATCCAATCACAGGTTAACCTTTGTATACTTTATATTTTTTGTTGTTTTTGTAAGCTCTCTCATATGGATTGATAGAATCCTAGGGTTTTCCAGCACCACTATATTGTGGCTGGCCTTATTAGATATTGATAAATATTACGTGTAGGCAACATTAGTGATGATGCGTGTTTTGCTTTTAAAATGGTAGTGTGGTTTCATAGCACAGGTTTAGCTATCCCTTGTTGATTTGAGTAAGTTTAGTTGTCACCTGTCATACAGTTGTGATAAGTATATGAAGCTTGTTTAAGTTAATGCTACAGTGGACACCTTGTTTTCTAATTTGCCATTTAAATATAGGGATATCATCTGTGTTTTCTATTTGTAGCTATAGATATAGATATATATAGATATACAATATAGAAAGCCATTTATTTATATATATATATATATATATATATAATATATATATATATATATATATATATATATATATATATATAAAAATGGCTTTCTATTGTAGCAATAATTTCCCTTTTTATTGAATACAATAGTAAAGGTCAATCTTTTTGAGAGTCAGGTTTTATAAACGTAGATTGTGAGAGAACCCATTATATGGATATCGCAGATGAAAGATGAAGCAATGTTAGGTGGAACAGTGGTTGAGTTTTATGGTGGCCTAATGGATTTTGTATTGTGATAACAATGTGATTCATTTCTCTTTTTAGCTTGAGAAACTGATTGAGAAGAACTACTACCTGCATAAATCTGCTCAGGAAGCTTATAAAGCCTACATCCGAGCGTATGATTCACATTCACTCAAACAAATCTACAGCGTCGGCACACTGGACCTGCCTAAAGTTGCCAGTTCCTTTGGGTTCAAAGTACCTCCATATGTGGATCTCAGTATCCTTTTCACTGTGGCAATAATTATACATACATGTGTGTTCAGAGTTGGTATTTTATTTAGTGCTGGGACTATCATGAAAATGTAATGTTAGGATATTCGTTCGGATATTTATTCATTTGCAAAAGGTAATGAAAGCCATTATGTTTAACACATTAACGTAAAAAAATATCCCAGATGTAAGAATGTTATGTTGGCCTTATGTCCGTTATCCCCCTAAATGAATTACAAAAGATGCCATACAGCAGTTTTAAGTTCAGCATTCTTTTGCTTATTCACAAAAATGTAGTGTATAGTGTGTGTCCATATATATATATATATATATATATATACATACACACACACACACACTAAGACAAATTTCAATTAATTATTAACATTACTGAGGTCCTGGGACCCACTGTCTGCTGGTTTTCATTCCGAGCTGTCAATTACTTAAATAGGCCCTTAATTGAACTGAATTTGCTTTAATTAGACCTTTTTAATTGTTTTCAACTCTTAAACAGTTGCAGTTCAAGTTATGTGCATAATGTTATACTAACTTGAAATCTGCAACTGTTTAATTTAACAAGGTGCCTTTTGTAGAATTTAAAAAAAAAAAAAAAAAAATTGCTGTCCATGTAGTGGCAAGTCAGTCATATATGACTTGTTCACTATACTTGTCCAGTTATCTGTTGCCAGGACAAGAAAATTCATGTTTTCTGGTAAAAAAAATAAATAAATAAATAAAAAAATAAAAACTGCCACACGGCGTGCATATTGAGTCATACAACCAGAGATCGCAAGTTCAAATCCTGGTTGTGCGAGGCAGCCAGTGTGCATTGGCTTTGGCACTCCTGGGGATGTTGAGGTGGGATCCTACAGGCCAGGCACTGAGTGAGTGTGGTGGTCTTTGTCCTCCAGAGGCTGGTAGCCTGCAGACATCCACTCTCGAGTTCCAGGGTGTAAAAAGACGCCGATTGACTCGTGGGATCGGAGGACGCCCACTGAGCCTCGGGTCCCTGAGCTGTGTGGGGAATCGCCATGGTGAAGGATAATAATTGAGCATTCCAAATTGGGGTAAAAATAATTGGAGATTTCTAAATTTTAAGAAGGAAAAAAAAAAAGCCAAGTTTTCTAGACCGCACGTCAATGCTTTTTGTTCTGTCGGTGTGCTGCCTTTCAGTAATTGCTTTGCGACAGGGCACCTGGTTCAAGGTAACACAGCAGCTCGATTGAAAGGCTTGTCTTCAACAATACTGACTGGATGCAGTCACTGTACAAGGAAGTTGATTACTTTGCTTATTTTGTCATTGCAGGATTCTCTAGCTGTTTTTTTGGGGTTTTTTTTACAGAATCGGTCATGATGATCTGCCGTTTTACTGGTTCTTTGTAAAGTACAGCATTCAGCTGTTTCAAGTGTTCCCACAAATTGATAGTACTGCCATAATAATTGAGTTGTTTTGTGCAGATTTTACATTGCACAGCATTTTGTTTATTTATTTTTTATTTTTTTATAGAAATCTCACACATCTGATGTTTTTCCACTTGCCATTATAGAAGCTGCCGTGTGGCTCCTGATAATGTGATGAATAGGCGCAAGACAAAATACGCTGCTATGCAAATTTACAGTTTCTATCAATTATGTGATTTCTGACTGACATTTTATTTTTGCCTTTGAATACATGTAAAAATAATTTTAAAATGTTTGGATATTTAGTCCCAGCATTAATTTTATTGCAGACTGACAGTGGTACTTTTAATATGGGTGTCTACAGTAGGTCTGCTGTAAATAGGATATTTTCTGATGCAGTACAAACTAAAGGTATTGAGATGTCCTAGCTGTAAACTCCAGGGATTCCTTAACCATATGTGTGGCATCAGGGATAGTCATGAAGGCATGATTTAAGGTTTAATGAAACATAACTCTGGGTAGACAGTCTGGCTTTTTGGGAACAGATGCAGATTTTAGATGTGATTTGTTCCTACTGCGATCAGTAAGTCGAACAAAAAGCGGAATCTAATTGGATCATGTTTTTAACCAATTTTGATTTTATCAGAGATTTCTGTGTAAGTGTTTTGTTTTTTGTAGTTTTACATTTTGCAGTCTTCCTTAACCAATTGTTTTCAGATGTAAACAGCAGCCAGGGGAAGAAAATGCAGAAAAGGGGAGGTGGTGGTGGATTCGGTTACCAGAAATCCAAGAACGTGCACAAATCCAAGATCTTCAAACACGTCAACAAGAACAGATCAGACAAGAGGCAGTTTTCCCGTTGATATAAAACTGGAAATAATATTAAGCAAATACCTTAGGCTAAACTTTCAGACTGAAGCTTATTTTGATGTTAGAGCTTTTTTGTTTTTTTACCAGTTCTCATATTAGAATACCAGCAACTTATAAATAACATTCCCATTGTCTTAATGTATACATTTGTGATGGGTAACTATGCTGATATATATAAATAATTTGATTAAACCTACAATCTTGATGAAAGTGAAATTGTATCCTGTCTTAGCACTTTTCAACTGCTACTTAAACCATTTGAGATGCACCCGTCATATACAGTGTTTTGAAAGATATTGCGTACATGTCTGCCATATTGGCATTTTGTAAGTTTGTTTTCCATACAGACCTAATACTTAGAGATATTGGCTTTATATTTGTAGCACAGCTGTGTTCAGGTCAAGTTCAGTTTAGGGTGTTGTACAATAGTACTTGGTACAAGGCTGTTTTCTGTCTGTCAAGTTACAATATCTTAGTTGAGTGAGAATTATATTTCAATCACACATTTAACGTCTGGCTATACTGTATGTAGGGCGCTACCAATTTCATGGCACATTTTTGTATTTCACAAACGTAACATTTAAAAATTTTAAATGTCAAGGTTTCAGCTATTTAAATATTAAATTTCACGGTGGTGTAACAAAGTATTAACATGTAGTTAAAAATGAAATCCAAAGGATCGCTCTATGAGTGTTGCGTTTCTGTTATTTAAAAAAAAAAAAAAAAAGGTTTTAAACCAGTAATTCAAAAACTATTCTTAAGTGTAGTTTCTCTTCATTCCCTGTCTCTACGGTGTAAATACCTGTCTGTGTATTTAAACACAGCGCTCTGCATCCACGGAGTTTGTTGGAATTGACAGGCAGCGCCGAGCTAGGGACGGGTGTGTAGCTGGACAATCCTGAGTCTAGAAACTATGAACGTGAACTCTGAAATGTTATTTAATTTATTTTTCTGCTCACTAATCGCTATGTATATGGCTTCCATATTATTTACATGATCCGCAGCAGTAATGTTTGTAGCGCTTTCTGATTTACTTTAGACACTCATTTTAAAATTGAAGTCTAATTGGTCTTTTGACTGTACTACCAGTTGAGATAGGTAGGTCATACTAAACCCGCCCTAGATGCCATGTCTACCAATCAGTGAGTAGAGCCCAGTTATTGGTTGTCAAGTGTCAATCAATAAATACTGCCCAGTTCATGATGAGCTTTCTTTTTTAAAATTGAAACAATTGCATCAGGAACCTGTAACAGTACATATATAACTTAATTGGATTTTAGTACAGGGTAAAAGTACACAAAACAGACCAGATGTAACGGTGCAGAATTAATTTCACCGCCTGTGTCACGTTTTTTCACGGCCGTGAAATGGGTAGGATCGTATGTGAATGGTGCAAACCACACACTGAGGTGGTGTCCTCAGTTGGCACATGTCTGTATTCTGATTATCCTGTCATTGTTTTAACCAGGCCTTTTCAAGGACATCTGTATTATATGATTTTCATAAAGTTCCCTTACAGGTGGTGTCGTCCAGTAAAAATCAACCGTTGTCTGCCACTTTTTTCTTTTTAACTTGTCATTCCCCATAGATTACGCCTCCCAGGATACTTTGTTGTTCTTCACAAAAACGCCCATTTCTAGTTTGAAATGTTGGGCAAGATTGTGTAAAACATGGGGAAATACTCATGTAGTTTCAGCCTTGGATCATTGGCGTTCTGGTTCATTTAAACATGTATTCTTGATGTGCTTTAACTATGGCCTTGCTAGTAAGAGGGCTGCCATACTGCACATGGTTTGGTCATTATTTTTTGATGTGCCATGCAAGGCAAAAACAGCTTAAAGAAAAATTAGAAAACCAGTAAACCATAATCACAAATTGTAAACGTAGGTAATTATATCTGGTGGATGTTGACAATCTTCTCAGCAAAATAATTTTCCCCATAGGGAACTAACCTGCTCTTCCTTGAGTCTGCTGTATAAATTGTTGTCATCACCTGGCGTATATCCAAAAAAATGAAGAATAGAATTCTAAAAGCTTCCAGTGATATGCAAACACTTTACTTATGTTCTAAACGATGCAAGTATTTATAGCTTGTTTTTGATCTAGTACTGGACACAATTAGCTGACTCCAGCTGTCAAATAAATAATTGGCTTTCTGCTCACTTTCTCAAAACGTGTCAGAGCCACGGCAGGTCTCTCATAGGCGCTCATGGATATTGCGTAAAAGGAGCTTTTATCTCGCAACTCTTGTCCGCTTTAATAGGATTTCTATTATGTATGGATGATAGTCAGCTTTCCACTACTCAGTATCACGTATCCCTTTCAAACTGGAAGACTTTGAAATGTAAATTAAAGAGAAGTGCCTACAGGCTGTCAGACAAACGTGGGTACAGAGGAACTGATCCAGAACAGACGCAGCTGAAGGGGAGATAGCTGACAGGAGCTTCAGTAATTGTGAAGTGTTGAAGATTTAATAGAGAAGCAATTAATACTATAAATAAATACTATATGTGTGTGTGTGTGTGTGTGTTTTTAACAAAGATATGTCACCTACAACTTCACTAAATAAAGCTGGAAATGTATCGCCTTTCCTGCACTTACACTGGAAGAAGTTTTAAAGGCATGGCGAACTAATCGATTTATCCACCAAAAAGGAGCGTTCATGCTTAAGTGTGGGGGGGGTGGTTTGAGTTTATCATAATGGGCTTTGACATTAACGTTTCTCTGGGGGTAAACAGGAGCTCTGAAGAGGAAATGCTGGAAAGACGGACGTTCTCCATCTTCAGCATTCTCATGCTGACTTTCCTGGTCATCTTGATCATCGCTACCTTCTTGTGGAACCTTTTGGTCCTGCTAACGATCTTCCGGGTGAAGACGTTCCACAGAGTTCCTCACAATCTGGTGGCTTCTATGGCTGTGTCTGATGTGATGGTGGCAGCGCTTGTGATGCCCCTCAGTCTCGTCAACGAGCTTTCTGGTCGAAGATGGCAACTGGGGAGACTGCTTTGTGATGTGTGGATCTCCTTTGATGTTCTCTGTTGCACAGCAAGCATCTGGAATGTGACTGCCATAGCTCTCGACAGGTACTGGTCTATCACCAGACATCTGGAGTACACACTGAAAACAAGGAAACACATATCCAGCATCATGATCGCATTGACCTGGGTTCTGTCAGCGGTGATTTCCTTGTCCCCACTTTTTGGGTGGGGAGAAGCTTACACGGCAGACGATGAGAACTGTCAGGTTAGCCAAGAGCCGTCTTACACAATCTTCTCAACTTTTGGGGCGTTTTACCTGCCCCTGTCTGTAGTTCTCTTTGTTTACTGGAAAATTTACAAAGCTGCCAAATTCAGCATTGGAAGTCGCAGAAGGAATGCTGTTAAGCCGATGCCAGGGGTAGTACAGGTAAGATTACTCAATCATTATTATTATTATTATTATTATTATTATTATTATTTTCTAACACATGCATAGTTTCTTTTCAATGTTGTCTTTTGAAAACTATTTAATTTTTTTTTTTTTTTTTAATTTTGGGAAACTACACGTGCGTTTCAGTCTACATTTGTACCTGTTCCTTATCAAATAGACTTGCCATGCCCTGTATATGAAACAGTTGCACCTGCGTGGTAATTGGTAACAGCATGCTCAATTGGTTATGAAGTGGAAGACGTGCGGGTAGGCTGTACTGTTCTTGCAACAAATTGTTGATTTTATTTTCGTTCCCGCTTCCCTTGCTTCTAGCTGTCTTTGAAAAAGAGAAATAAGCATTTAAATGATTTGACCCTCTAATTAGACTATTTGACATGTTGGCATCTAAAATAGTAAAATGAAATGGAAGGATTTGTCATAATACAAATGTACAATTGTTTTTTTTTGTTTGTTTTTTTAAATATTTTAAGCTACTTTTTTTTAAAATGTTGTAATTACATCCAGTCTTCTAAAAATATGATTTTTTTACTTACAAATTTTTAATAGCAGAAAGTGAATGATTCTAAGTGTATATGGATATTACACAGCATACCCTCCCACCACTACTGTTGTGTTTTTGTCACTAATTATTCATGCTACCATCACTAAATTATACAGTAACACTTAAAGCAGACAAAGTTTGACCAGTGTCTTCAGCAATACAAAACATACACCCCAACCCTTTATATGAAAGGTAGGGAAACAGTTTTGGTTAATTTGGTAGCTGAAGGTAAAGCTACTGGCTTTCCTTATGCTCAAGGGTAATGAGAACCACAAGCATCTTTTAAATAAATTCGGGTTATGAAATCCTACATTCACAAGTTTCCTCTTTGCAACAGTAGCTTAAAAAACAGTGGTCTTAAGTATTACAGACAGTATACATACCACATCTAAATAAATGTGGGAGTAATTCAAAAGCAAATTATGGGTGAAAGGTGATTTGTGAACTGAAAATTCACTTCCTTTCATATTCTTTTATTTTTTGTTATATCTTTAGGTGAAGGAAGCGCCTCTAGAACCACAGATGGTGTTTACCGTGCGCCATGCCACCATCACGTTCCAGACGGATGGAGAGACGTGGAGGGAACAGAAAGAGAGGAAAGCTGCCGTGATGGTGGGCATCCTGATCGGGGTGTTTGTACTGTGCTGGATCCCCTTTTTCATTACAGAGCTCATCAGCCCTCTCTGCTCCTGTAACATCCCTGCCGTGTGGAAGAGCATCTTCCTGTGGCTCGGCTACTCCAACTCTTTCTTCAATCCGCTCATTTACACCGCCTTTAACAAGAACTACAACAATGCCTTCAAAAACCTGTTTTCTAAACAGAGATAAGTCTGTCGGTGTACCTTTCATCTTTGTGTATGTAAAACTGAAAACATAACCGCAAACTGTTGAAAAGCTGGTTATCAGTTCTACCTGTCCCCTGGACTAATCTGAAAGTATTGTGAAATCTGACCAGTTTGTTTTCTTCAGCCGCATAACAAACTGGGAGATGTTGCCCCCAGTTAAGATTGTAATTATCTAAATGCTTTGATGGAAGATGTGACATAAGATGTCAAGTCTTGGACCAGACATGGCAACAAATATTGGTAATCATTCCTGTGCTTAAAACACAGAACTGCTAGATTGCTGTAACTATTTCTGGCGATCCAGAAGGTAAGGACCATATCATTATCTAGCATCTTACCTTCAATACTATGAACTTTGTTTTTACGTTCAAGTTGTATAATAGCCGATTGCCTCTAAGATTGAGACTTTTTCTCAGACAGATGTGAATTGCATATCCCTATGACTGCTCTATAAATTATGCACTGTATTAGATGCATAATGATTAAAGTATTCACTGACCTTCAGACATGTTTTCATTGTATCACTTCAGACTGCTTTCACTACGTTTGGTCTCAGACTTGACTTTCAAATTCTCCAATGGAGTTGATTGGTTGTATACATGTAAACATAAACAGTACCAAGTAGGTTGGTTGAATGACCTCTTTTCAAACACAACATTTCAAATGTTTTACATTTAGAGCATGAAACCTTTATTTTTGTGAATCTGTTTTTGAAGCTGGGTGGACCGAGGCTGGTCTGCAGGTTTTAATTAAAAGGTTACACAACGTCTACAAAACTGGTTACCAGCCAAAGCAGACCCTTTTTATTCTGCTTCTCAGCATGTTTTATCACGATTAAAAGTGCACTTACAGCTCATTTTGCTGCCTCTGCACATTAAGACAATTTGTTAACATCATGCTTTCAATGTATCATTTGTGGATTATGAATGACTAGTGCAAGTGTTTGAAGAAAAATATACAAGGTGGCATATTACATATTGCATTTTTAATGTACACTATTTAAACTGAATTATGTTGATCAAGCAGCACTAAACACTGAAACTGCTGGTGCAGTCTGTGTTTCTATAAGGCTCTCCCAGGAATAGAACACATTGGTATGTGGCTGCAAATGGCATCAGTTTCACTCATTCATTATATATATATATATATATATATATATATATATATATATATATACAAGCTGTGTAACCTACACACATTATGGTATGACTTCACTTAAATAGGGAGAACACAAAGGCTGTGATTATTTTATACTGTCAGGGTAATGTAATAAGTGGGTGAATTCATATAGAAATAAATATCAGTTATACAAAAAGGTGCTCTTTGACTTTTTTTTGTACTGTCCAGATACAGATTGGATTGCAGCCCCAGCTTGATATTGGAATGAGACTTACAGACTGGTTTTATGGTGCAGATGGGCCATTAATAAATGGGATTTGTTGCCATCAGAAAGTTATTACCCTAACATTGGGCACATACATGCTGTATACTTATTACAAGTTGAAAAGCAGACAAACTAGAAAACGGTAAGAAGATGCACAACTTGAGAGCTAATATAGATGTTCTCGGAAAAGCAATCCATTTCAATATCAAAAGAATCCCCTTATGAGGCTGCCATGTACGTGTTATATTCTGCATAATAGTTAGCAGTTTGAAAAAGGTTGTGCAATTATTTTCTGTGCTCCAAAAGCTCAAATTGCACATCTTTGTTACAATAGCAGATCTGAGGGAAGAGACACAAGGACCAGTCACCTGACAACGTGGGAGGAAGTGCAATGCCAATTAAGCCCACAGAACTGTTAAAATAAATGCAAAACATGCTTCTGCCACTGCTCTTAAATATTCAAAAGGGATATACCGGAACATTTGGCTTTTGTTAGTAATCCTATCCTTCTGCCTGTCACGTAACTTATTACCCATTAGATCATCATATTGGTGGTTTGTGGTTACCATACTCACCATTGCCTTTTAAACTCTATTAGTTTCTCACATTGCTATATATTTACAGAATTTCTCTCAATAAATGTTTCCAGCAGTAGTTATGATTAAAAACATACCAAACAAATAAGCTCCTCGCTCCTAAGAACAGAATGGAAATTAATAGACGCTACTCAACATAAAATAACATTTGTATTCATGTTATGCCATTCATTAGCATGCCGAACATTGCACCAAGCACTCAGCGTATGAATTTATAATGGTACACAAACAAGTTCAAAAGTATACTCTTTTATTCCTGTCGTACTATTTGGATCTCAAATGCTGCAGAGACAAATCTTTGTGGTTTTAGAATAGGAGGGCTCAGGTGGTCAGTGCAGCAGTGTAGGGTCCTAAATGAATGCCAGGACAATAGCATCCTTTGTGAGAGCCAGCTTTTAAGCTGGCTCTCACAATATATACAGAAGAAAGAATAGCACTCTAGCTTAACTTTGATCTAAGTTACCTTCATCGGCAAGATGAGCACATGTTCAAAAAGTATCAGATCAAAACAAGACGCAATAACAAAATGCTCCTGCTTTTTTCTATTAGATGTTTTGATTATGAGACCGATTTAAAAATATTCCAAAAAAGGTTTTTAGCTTCTAAATATATTATGCTTTGTAATAGAATAGTTTAAAATAAAGTTGTTGAATAGAGAACATAATTTAGTAGATTGGAAATGATTCTGCTTGATAGCATATTACAGAGATATTTAGTATACAGTATCTGTGTAGAGCTCTTGTTACTTAAATGCAGCAATTATTACTCAGAAACACACCTTAGAATAATAATAATAATAATAATAATAATAATAATAATAATAATAATAATAATAATAATAAAATTAGATTCATTATGTGCAGTTTACCGAGTTACTGAGGGGTGTGTCTTGGGATATAAAAAAAAAACTATGGAAAGCAAAAATAGGAGAATACAAAAAAGAAAAACAGTAGAAACTAAAAGCAAGAAAAGTAATCCTTGGTTGAAAATGTTCTATAGAACAATGTACAATTCTCCATTGAGTAAATAACGAATCAATGCATTCCAACCTTGTTTATTTAGATTTGTACTTGACGGTTCACGTTAATGTATCAGTATTATCTACATCCGCAAAGGATGTGAAGACAGAATCATACAGTATATAAAGAGTTAAATAAGACATGCACTACACTACAATACATTGAAATGACAAATATTTGCATACACCTTTCTGACATTTATTAGGGAAAAGTAATGAAAAAAACAAACATTACTTATAAAAAGGAGAAATTTATTAAAAAAAAACACACACACATTTAAGTTTTGTTATACCTATATTCCTAAATTAATGGTAATTGAGAGATGGACAGACAGAAACAGAGAATAGATAAAATACATTGAAATGACAAATATTTGCATACACCTTTCTGACATTTATTAGGGAAAAGTAATGAAAAAAACAAACATTACTTATAAAAAGGAGAAATTTATTAAAAAAAAAACACACACACATTTAAGTTTTGTTATACCTATATTCCTAAATTAATGGTAATTGAGAGATGGACAGACAGAAACAGATAATACATATTTCATCCATTAAGTTTAAACACTTTGTTAAATGGGTTCTCGTCAAAACTTTTGTCTTTTTTTAACCACATTTTTTTGTTTCAGGGTAAACATACACGTATTTCGAAATCAGAAGTGTAAGAGCATATATCAAATTACTCTTTTTGCAAATATTTAACAATTTCTCTCGTGGCTTAAACTGCAAACATGTGGATAAACCTGGCTTAGGTGCAATACATAAAGCTTTTGCATTTAAGATTAGTAGATCTTGATTAGACAAAAAATGAATTTCAACTGTTAAAAGAAAAAAATAATTATATTTTGATTTCACAATGGTGTCTAGGATGCCCCCTTAGCTCTCAACTTTGAAAGCAGCATTTCATTCTTCCGGCACTCCTGTGGAAACAATAGCATAGGTTATTAAAAATTCTGTGCTGTGAAACCTGCTATTAAATTGCTATATAGTCTCAGATCAGCCTCCTACAGTTTTCATTCTGATTGCTAAAATATGCCGCTGGATAAATATGCCTCTGGTTACTGTAATTAAGCTTGAACACCACTGCCTTACAAGCTACGATTAGAACCAAGGCTGGAGTGGGAAAAAAAAAAAAAAAAGTACTACCACACACACTTACTAATGTTAAAACCCTTAAAAAAAAAAAAAAAAAAACCTTCAGATAACTCAGAGATATACAACTATAACCTTCCTTGTTTGTTTGATTGATTAATTGACTGAATAGACCAACATATTTTTAATTCCCAGTTCAGAACTACGAATCAGGTAGTGATTTGTGACCATTTCTGGATGTTGAAATGCAGTTATATGGCAAAGCTGAGCCAACGCATCAACATGGAGTGGTGAGGAGACTACAAGCCTAGGTTTAGTTTACACCGTGGATAAAGATTATATGTAGGGCTTCTGTTTTTCAGGTTTTATTAATTGTATTTGTCGGTGCTTATTTGTAACTATTTTTGAATTTTATGTAAATTGTTTTTTTTTGGGGGGCTTTTGTTTTTAATATACTGTATGAAATTAAGTGTTTTTGGTTACTTTCCAAAATGCTTGAGCTTTTTTTTTTTCTCCTGTCAAAATATGCATAGTAGTAACTCGACAGTACTTGCACACTTAAATTGTACCTTCTTCGCTGTCTTCCACAATGAAATCCCTATGGTCACGGGCATATTCTGGGGTTTCTGTGTGTAGGCATTTTTGTACATTTCGACACAGTTCTATTTTAAATCCTTCGCATCTTAAATGTTATATAGCTTTAAATCCTGCTAACAAACCTCCATCCTGGTTGTAATCTCATTTTAAATCTCGCAAGCGGAGTCTCCAATAGAAATGTAGGAATGTGCCGTCATTCAATAGTTGGGGCGGGTTTAAAGTATTCAGAACGAATCAATGATAGATGCAAGTCAGGCAGGCGGGACATTGCCCAGCAGCACTGGGAAATGTATGTATTATTCTTATAGTAGGTTTTATTTTTTTAATAGAAAAAGAGTAAAGTCAGCATAAATTGATTAACCATTTCCACAGTTTTTCAGGTGTTTTCCGTGTTTATCGGCTATCCGCCGATTTCATTTTTTTGGTATCGGGGGTGTTTTATCGAGTTTTATCGGTTAAAACCGAAAATCAGAAGCCCTAATTATATGGCACTCTTTACAAGAAGAACAGGGCTGTAAACCCTGGAGTCCTATTCAAATCCCACTGCAGATCAATACAACTCTTTCCTAGCTTACAACAATTCAGTCTTATTGCCCCTTCCTGGATCCCCAGGCAACCAAAATAAAGGAGAGTGTTTTCAGTTCATTATACAAGCTTAAATAAAAGGATTTGATGGATTGTATAGAATGAAACATTCCAAAGCTCTGGTATTTTAACACAGATGTTCCCCTACAACAGGTCTACTGCTATTACACAGACAATAAGGAAAGTGATATCCACTTAATACAAAAGTGATCTTACCTCTTTAAAGTCTTTCACTGTTTTAAAGTACAGCCTTTGTTTCTCTAATAATTCCAGATACTCATCATTTAACTGATCTCTCCTCATTTTGTTTTCTTGTTTCTTTTTCTCCATCTGGAAGAATGAATAAACAAACACATTTTAGCCTGAAGACAATTCAAATAAACCTTGTTTCGATTCTGTACAAGTTGTTGTGCTCTTAGAATAAAGGTTGTCTCCTGCAATATATATTGAAATCACTTGCTAGAAGTCTTACACATTTTCCACAATGAATTGTAAGAATAATCTTTTTTTGTCGTTTTTATTATTATTATTTATTTTTTAAGAGAGTACATTCTGGCAAGATTGAGGGTGTTAAAATGCTTTTTTATTTCTTATGTATTTATTTCTAAAACTCTAAATATAATTCGGTTTTGTTGACATAACAGTTACTGGATGCTTCATTTAAAAATCCATATTTTTTTCTCCAATATTTATGCATTCCTTTCACAGCCAAAATGCAACCCAGTTTCTTGCCTGTAGGCAGCATTGCATATGTATCTATGAAGGACAGAAATTGCCAATATAAAATTCGAAGTCAAGTGCAGCCATATAGGATGTTGTTAGTATTTTAAGTGATTATATGCACCCTTGTGGTGAAACATGGGCCAAATGCATAAGTTGCTCAATGTTGTCTGAAGTTAAAATCCTGCACTGCGTTTTCAAATTACATTTACAAACTTTAAATACTGACCCTTAAAGAACCTGCCAAATCCAACAAAGCAAAACTCAAATTAAACATTTTATGTCAATAACACATTTAGACAAATTAAAACTTCCATGCTGGGTGAGGTCCAGTGTTGAACTGCATGCCCTAAACTCCCTCTGTGTTGTATATACTATCCATGAACTGAGAACAGGACATACAAATATGTCCACCGCTTTGATCATTCAGAGTTCAATGCCAACATTACCATACATTCTTTAAAATAGGATTCTGGATATTGCATACAAGTAGAATGATCAGCCTTAGCATCTAAGGGTAAATTAATATGCATCACAGATTCGTTACAGTCTTCAGTCTGCTGCCCGCCTTGTCTTTTTCCCTTCCTCTTTTCTCCCACGCTACATATAGAAGTACATTATTATATATAAATGCTTTTGACAGTTTCAAAATGGGCATAAATACAATTATAAAAACATATTTATAAAATAAATAAAAAGATTACTTGCCTTAATTCTGTTCTGTTTGATTCCCTCAACAATTTGTTCCATCTGTCGCAGAAATTGCTCTCGGGCTCCAGAAGATGCCATAGCTCTGGAACACAGCATGCATTATGGCTTGCATAAGGGGTAGAAATTACTGACCCAGACACATTATTTGCAGAAGGAATCACAATATAGCACTCTACAGCTCCCACTGGTATGACAGGCTCAGCACACCCAGATGGACAAATTATTACAAAATATGCAGAGAATTAAGGAAGTGGATTACATTGTGTTTTCAGCTGTACAGGTTTAACTGCACAACTATGCTAATTTGAATAATAGAAATAATGAAATACAAATTTAAAAAAAACAACAACATTAAAACATGACTCAAACCACTTAATCTATCCTTATTATCTGACAAAAAGTATTTTCTAGCTTGGCTGTAAGGAATATAGTTAAGCATAATGCCAATACGTACTGAAGAAAGTTGTCATGAATGGAGTTCAGCAAATTAACCTATGGGGGGAAAAAAGAAAACAAAATGTTGGTCTCATATATATATATATATATATATATATATATATATATATATATACAGTACTGTGCAAAAGTTTTAGGCAGGTGTGAAAAAATGCTGTAAAGTAAGAATGTTTTCAAAAATAGACATGTTAAGAGATAATATTTATCAATTAACTAAATGCAAAGTGAGTGAACAGAAGAAAAATCTAAATCAAATCCATATTTGGTGTGACCACCCTTTGCCTTCAAAACAGCATCAAGCATCAATTCTTCTAGGTACACTTGCACACAGTTTTGAAGGAACTCGGCAGGTAGGTTGGCCCAAACATCTTGGAGAACTAACCACAGTTCTTCTGTGGATTTAGGCAGCCTCAGTTGCTTCTCTCTCTTCATGTAATCCCAGACAGACTCGATGATGTTGAGATCAGGGCTCTGTGGGGCCATATCATCACTTCCAGGACTCCTTGTTCTTCTTTACGCTGAAGATAGTTCTTAATGACTTTCGCTGCATGTTTGGGGTCGTTGTCATGCTGCAGAATAAATTTGGGGCCAATCAGATGCCTCCTGATGGTATTGCATGATGGATAAGTATCTGCCTGTACTTCTCAGCATTGAGGAGACCATTAATTCTGACCAAATCCCCAACTCCATTTGCAGAAATGCAGCCCCAAACTTGCAAGGAACCTCCACCATGCTTCACTGTTGCCTGCAGACACTCATTCGTGTACGCTGTCCAGCCCTTCGCGAACAAACTGCCTTCTGCTACAGCCAAATATTTCAAATTTTGACTCATCAGTCCAGAGCACCTGCTGCCATTTTTCTGCACCCCAGTTCCTGTGTTTTCGTGCATAGTTGAGTCGCTTGGCCTTGTTTCCACGCCGGAGGTATGGCTTTTTGGCCGCAAGTCTTCCATGAAGGCCACTTCTGACCAGACTTCTCCGGACAGTAGATGGGTGTACCAGGGTCCCACTGTTTTCTGCCAGTTCTGAGCTGATGGCACTGCTGGACATCTTCCGATTGCGAAGGGAAGTAAGCATGATGTGTCTTTCATCTGCTGCAGTAAGTTTCCTTGGCCGACCACCGCGTCTCACGGTCCTCAACGCTGCCCGTTTCTTTGTGCTTCTTCAAAAGAGCTTGGACAGCACATCTGGAAACCCCTGTCTGCCTTGAAATTTCTGCCTGGGAGAGACCTTGCTGATGCAGTATAACTACCTTGTGTCTTGTTGCTGTGCTCAGTCTTGCCATGGTGTATGACTTTTGACAGTAAACTGTCTTCAGCAACCTCACCTTGTTAGCTGAGTTTGGCTGTTCCTCACCCAGTTTTATTCCTCCTACACAGCTGTTTCTGTTTCAGTTAATGATTGTGTTTCAACCTACATATTGAATTGATGATCATTAGCACCTGTTTGGTATAATTGTTTAATCATACACCTGACTATATGCCTACAAAATCCCTGACTTTGTGCAAGTGTACCAAGAAGAATTGATGCTGTTTTGAAGGCAAAGGGTTGTCACACCAAATATGGATTTGATTTAGATTTTTCTTCTGTTCATTCACTTTGCATTTAGTTAATTGATAAATATAATCTATTAACATGTCTATTTTTGAAAGCATTCTTACTTTACAGCATTTTTCACACCTGCCTAAAACTTTTGCACAGTACTGTATATATATATATATATATATATATATATATATATATATATATATATATATATATATATATATATATATATATATATAAATTAATTTACACCATTACCAAAGTTGCCCTCTTACAGTATTTACTAGCAATATTTCTGATCATGTAAATTGTCTACCATGGGGGAAGCGATCGGTCATATTTAAACATGCATTTCCACCACAGCTGTACCAACAAGGTCAAAGTGCTAAACGTAACATACCATGTGTCTTTCATTGCTTAACCTAAATTGCTTAGTATCAATAAACCAGCACTCAAAGATTAAATACAGCAACAGCAAAATGTCACTGGCATTTCAAATTTAAATATGCAATTACATTATGATAAAGAATTATATATCCCCGATAAGCATATTCAAAATCCCCACGTGAACCAATGACACTAGTTCTGCATTTTTTTTTTTTTTTAAATAAACAAAAAGTTCAGCAAGAAGAAACAATAAATTACCCATTACTTTTTCAAGAAAACTCTGGCCCAAGGACCAATTACAACCCTTTCTCATTCATTTCCCTAGTTACCTCTTTTTCCAGAAACACTTTTTTGTCATCCAGTGTATTATAGAGGGTGAAGAACTGTTTGGTTTCTTTGTGGGTTGCTGCAACTAAAAGAGGAGAATATTTTAGTTCAATGGAACTGTAAATCATGTTCAAGATAATGTTTGTTGTAAACGTAAGAAAGACTTGCTAATTTAAAAGTAAAAAGCAGCAAGGCTGTTCAGCACAAGGACAGTGCACATTCCATAATTCAACAGTAACACTGGACGAAGCTGACTTGTTAGATAAGTGATCATGGCAACAGTCAAGCCCATGGCCAATTTAGCAGCAAGTAATGACTACTGTTATAAATGCAAAAACGGGAGTAAAGTGCTTGAAACTGCGAGTTACATTTAAGCATCTAGTAACTAAAACAGAGTGGTATAAACAACTGCCTTGTTAGAAATGTACTGTAAAATGAACACTTATCTCTTAAAGGAATACACTGTTACCATGAGGGAATAATCTAGTTGTCACGGCAACCACGTGGTGAAAGCATTAGCTTCCACTTCACAGTGAAGTTCCACAATGGAAAAAACAATGTGCATACTATTGCTACTGAACAGGATAAACCTGCAGTCCACAAAATATATATGCATACTGTATATACGAATACTGTCTATTCCAACTAGCATGATAATGGAAGGGGCAATATTTTCTGATGCACAGGATATGCACATCATTTAAAAAAAAATAAAATAAAATAAAATAAAATGTTTTCATGCCTCAATTACCAAGAAATGGCATAGAATTATTTCTGATATATGTGAAGCTGATGTAACATTAAATACAGGATTACATTTTCAGCTGTTTTGCAGAAACACTTTTTATTTAAGCAGTAATATGTACTTTTATTTGCACCCGTTGTTATTTGCCATAGAGATTTAACGCCTGTGTGTGCACCTTCTGCTGGACCATCATTATCTTAATGCAAATACATTCCCCCCTCTGCACAATTGTCAGTCTCTGCAGTTTCATCAAAACCTTTCCAAAGCCCGTAAGTCATGCAAAACAAGCTCACCATGACATACATTATGAAAACCTCAAGAAGGCCTGTACCAAGTTTCATCACAATTAAGTGATTCTTAAGACAAATTTTACACAAAGAGTATATACAAAGAGGAATTTTCATACAAAGACAAATGTGCGATAGCATTTCTTGCGGAGTGGGACCAATGAATCATACTTTGTAATCTTTGCCTACTTAATGAGCCAGCAAACAAATTGTGCCAAGAAGCCAAACCTTTTCTCAGAACCATATTCTTCCACAGATCATACTTTATGTAATGTTACATATATTTTATTAGATTACAATAACACTAGATAAGATTAACTCCTATGTCTGTATACATTTAACCCAAAAATGCTGATACAATTTGATGGCATGCTACTGTACCCAAACCAGCAACTGAAACAAGAAAATGTAATATATAGAAAACAGATGCCTAAATACATACCCTGACCATAGAGTTCAATAAATCTCTTCTGATACTGGGTTAGTTCAGCTCTGCTCGGTACTTCATCAATCTTTCTCTGCAGTATGGCAATTTCCCTATTCCTTCGGGCCTAAAGGCAAGAAGAAACATGCACTAAAATGTATTATTGTATTGGATTTAAAAAGTAAACAAACTATCCCACAAATAGAAAGAAAGATAACAATATCTTTATAACAGTAGTACAAGGGACTCTGGTTTATTTACCAACAACAGTCTGATCTTCTGGAGCTTCTCTCTGTCTGTATTATACTGTTTGTCTATCAGTTGGTTTCGTTCCTAAAAAAACAAGCACATTTGTCAATCTTGCCATAAAACAGAACAGAAAACATTTCAGAAAATGCTGTAGTTGACTGCCAAACAATATAAATATCAAAAATATAAATAAATATATTTGAAGTGACTATAGTTTGTTGAAAATAACTACTGTACAACACAAGTTAACTATTGAACTTTTTATCACTTACCTTTTGTTCACCATCATCATCTCCTGATTCAATTTTTAGGTTTTCAATACTCTGCTGCAAACGAGTCATTTCCTCCTTTAAAACACACACACACACATCAACAACAACAAACAAACAAAAAAAACACATTCACAAAGATAAAGCAGATATCACAGTAATGCATCAGTAAGTAATGAGCGGTCAGCTGTATAAAAAGATGAATGTTCTGTACTAAGTATTTAAGATACAGGTGGTATGTCTTTTTAAAAGTAAAATATTCTCTTACCCGGCAATGAGTACGGAATTCTTGTTCTTGATTCTTAAGGTTTTCATTCATAGCAACCAACGCTCTCAGCTTCTGAAGGACACTAGCACACACACACGCGACATGAAACAAAAAAGACGAGTTAGTCTCTCAATATTGTTTAAAGAAATGATTGCAATCCTTGTAGGCGGACTCCTTGTAGGTGTTTTTGTAAACAAGGCCATTCACATCAGATCCCCACAAATGTTCAATTGATAGTTACCGTATTCGCTCGAGTAAAAGTCGACCTTGTGTAAAAGTCAAGCTCCCCATTGTGAGGGCGAGATTCGGGGGTGTATATTTATATCTTTTTTTAATTTTTCATTTGTTATTGAAACAGAGATGGTAAGTTTAGTGTAACAGAAAACAAAAAGTAACTCCTGAAATCGAAACTGCTGTTAGCGTGCACTTCAGGAGTTTTCCTGAATATATGTATCAGATATCCTGATGGTGTTTGAGCGGCAGATTTGCAAAAACAATTTTATAAGCACTTCTACCTAGAACCGCAGTACATGTATTTTTTTTGTTTTTTTGTAGAGCCTACAACAGTATTATTTTAGTTTACAAGCTCCACCCCTGGTTCCTTCTTCGCCCACATGGAAGTGTGTATTTTCAATGGAATGTGGGTCTGGCTGTACAACTGCGTCTGTGTTTTAAGTGACAGCTCTGGATGTAAACAAACCTGGGATTCTTTTTTTTTTTATATATATAGACAAGGTCACGGAATCGTTTCCGCCAAATCTTGAGATGTTTGCATTTTGATTGGAGAGAAATTAGAAGCATTTGCTTTGGCAACGAGGGCAACAAGGATTTGCCCACAACAATTGATGTGCTGCTGTTTGTTTCTCACAGAAGCACTACGCTGAAGGGTCACGCAATTGAAGGTAATGTTATTATTATTATTATTATTATTATTATTATTATTATTATTATTATTATTATTATTATTATTACATACCTGTTAACTTTTGAAAATTCTAAATCAGGAGTGTAGAGTGGTGGTGGCATTGGGGTGCTGGTGTGTGGCTAAGTACTGTATGTGAACTTGCCTCGAGCACAGGGCTCCCCTGGGTCCTAAACCCAGCTAGGAACAGACGGGGATTGCACTAACCACACACTGGCCATGACTTTAGGGGTTTTGCTCGTGTATTAGTCGACCCAAACCCCACCCCCACCCTCCACCCCCAACTTCAGGATTGTGTTTTGTGGTTAAATTTCTTGACTTATACTCAAGCAATTATGGTACTTCTAAATGATTTTCCTGAGACATGTGTCTAACGCACACACCTGGCCTAGCTTAACTGTTCCTTGCCATTTCTGATGTTGAAAGACAATGCCCCACGCACACCCTGCCTGCTTCCCACATCACTGCATAATGTAGGGTCAGATTAGAGACACCCTGGTTCACCAGATAACAGTCTTTAAAGACATAACTGATGGATGCCCACTATCAAACCTGTCACACAGTTCTTGTAGTATCATTGCCACATTCTGCTCTGTACTGACTGACAGTTTTCTGCCAACATTGTGGTTTTCTGAATCGTTCTGATGAGCATTGTTCTTTTGTATAACTAATTTGTTCTTCTGGCGAGACCTGCAAAATATCCCTCAGGATTAAAGCAAACTTTCTGTTCTAGAAGAAGAGCACTTGAATTCTGTCTCCTGGGAGGTCTGTTTCCTTACTGTACATTCCAGAGCATAACCCCTTCTTAACATTGCTAAAACCCATCTGTCACTGGTGTTAGCTTTCCAGCTGTCCAGGCAGTCAATAGTGATTCTCAAAGATTAATGGTCTCTCAACTGCTCCCTGGGGATTCTTTTTGAGTTTGCCACGATCGGATTTAGAAGTTGGAGAAATGCCAATGACCGGGGCAGAAGGTTTCTTAAAACTGTTTCCACCCGCCACTTTGAACACTCCAGTGCTGATATGTAGACTGTTGATGTGAGGGCAGCTGCCTCATTTGTTAAGTTGACCCGTTGCAATATAACAAGGGTTATATTGCATTTGTCAACTACAGGCTCTATTTTGTCCTGAACATACTTTCTTATTTATTTACTCTTTTGACACCAACTTAAAAGAGTATGTAGCGGGACTCTGAAAAATATATACATTCATATATTAAAATTATTAACACCAGTATGGTTCACCCACCAAGAATATTAGTCAATTGGTTTCTCTCTGACTGCGAATGGCTTTGCACTTTTAATTCTGAGGCCTTAACAACTCTCACTTGGGACCACGTTGGTATATATTTTATGTCAAAGGAAAAGGACCTATTAATTTCCACCCAGCATCTCTGGCTTCCAATTACGACCAAAGACACACAAATATATCAACACAGGGCAAGAAAACCTGTTAATCCAGAACAATTCTTGCAATTAACACCCACAACTATCAGTGTGTTTTCTTGAAAAGGCTGATTTTGGTGGGGTTTCATTCCCACACTCATTACATCACTTAAATAGATACATATATACATAATACAGCACTTAAGTATAGTTTACATATACAATTTCAAATTAATCCAAGAATATATAGTCACATATTTTTTACCTTTTGATATTTACAAAAAGTGCTAACCAGGTCAATTTCGGTACCACTTAATAGCACCTGCTAACATTGGAGCCGCTCCCTCTTTAATTAAATTCTGAATGTGGATATTTAAAAGACAAGACTGACTATAAAAGAAAAAGTAGCAGCAGCTTCCTGGTAACAAATAGTCTCCTGTGCTGCAGCTTACTCCAATGTTCTACCTGCAATCATACCATGTGACCAAGCACAGAGGAACTGATTGCATGCCAAGAAGAAAGAAACAAATGTACAGTAATTAAGGCATTGCAGAACGATCCCAGTGAAAACATTTGGAAAATGTTACGCTCTGTGTAAGAGTTAAACATACCTTGAATCAGCATGACATTCAAGTTCTTCTAAAGCAGCAAGTTCCTTATGCAACTTCTCAGTAAAGTTCACAGCCTACAAAAAAATGAAATACAATTCATGTTTGATCAGTAAACTAGACACAGCGAGTAACACCCCATCACAACCCTGGTTGAAGAAATATAATTGCACTCAAAACTGCAATCTGCTTTTATTGTAAAGGAAAGAAATCTTAGCAGACAAGATTTATTATCCAGTATAAGCCACTAAAACTATTTAAATTAACAGCTGTATTCTGCAAGTATTTTACATGACTGGTGAATCGTTCAAGAACGCAACAACCACAGATCACTGGTTGATACTATCCAGGGTGATTTCCTGATGCTGTAAAATGCTCCAAAGAATTTTAGCTGTGGCTTATCACAGCATTGTATATAGTAGGTGGATTAAAAACGACCCTTTATTATAGAAAGAGTTAAGGATTGTCTGGGTAGCAGCAGATTTTTTGAAGAAATTCGAAATGCCAAGTAGAAAGTCTAATTTTACCAAAGGACAAGGTTCTTCAAACAGGCTGTTCTCCCAGCTGTGCCTATGCATTCCATAATCACCGTAATGCAGATGGAGAATTACTCCTAGTCGTGCAATAAAGGTTTTCATAGCAATCCAACCTGTGGCCAATTCTTCTGAAGCATTCTTGTTTAGTTTTTTCATTTAACTTAATATTCCTCTCCTCCAGGCCATACACAGATACCCTCCCCAGATAAATACATTATAGCAAAAACAATGAATACAAAATATTTCCAGAATCAAAATAAACCAGAACAGCTTGAAATAATTAATTCAACACACAACGTTTTGACAGCAGTAAAGCTAATTAAAAGAAGAAGAAAAACTAAACCCAAAACAAAACAAAACAAGGAGCTATACATGTGTGTGTGAAGGGGGGTTGGTAAAATGGTGCATCCTTGAGCTCCACTATATGCAATTTTATGATTATCTTGTAAATATAATTGCAACAAACCATATTTTAAATTCCCCCTATAAATAAGTATCTGGACAAGTATCATTGGCTTTATATTCTACCAGTGTTGAATGGGTTGCCACATACAGTGCCTATAGTAAGTATTCACCCCCTTGGACATTTTCACAGTTTGTTGTGTTACAACCTGAAATCATGATGCATTTAAATGGGATTTATTTTCCTTTGATTTACACAACCTACTCAACACTTTCAATGTCTGAAAAAAGGGGACGACAAATCAATTAAAAATAAAAACCTGAAAAGTCTTCATTAGATAAATATTCACCCCCTTTGCTATGACACTCCTAAATAAGCTCAGGTGCAACCAATTGCCTTCAGAATTCACACAATAAGTTAAATGGAGTCCATCTGTGTGCAATAAAAGTGGTTCACATGATTTCAGATTAAATACACCTGTCTCTGTAAGGTCCCACAGTTGGGTAGTGCATTCAAAGCAAAGATACTACCATGAAGACGAAGGAGCTTTCAAAACAACTCTGGGATAAAGTTGTGGAAAGGCACAGATCAGGGGAGGGGTATAAAAAGATTTCAAAGGCATTGAATATCCCTTGGAGCACAGTCAAGTAGATCATTAAGAAATGGAAGGTATACGGCACCACCCAGAATCTGCTTAGAGCAGGCTGTCTTCCCAAACTGAGCAGCCAGGTAAGAAGGGCATCAAGAGGACAATGACAACTCTGAAAGACCTACAGCGTTCCATGGCTGAGATGGAAGAAACGGTCCATGTGTCAACAATAGCTCAGGTACTCTACAAATCTGGCCTGTATGGAAGAGTGGCAAGAAGGAAGCCATTTCTGAAAAAAGCCCATGTAAAGCCCATTGGAATTTGCAAAAAGGCATGTGGGAGACAGAAAAGATGTGGCAAAAGATTCTGTGGTCTGATGAAACAAAAATGGAACTATTTGGCCTAAATGCAAAGCATTATGTCTGGCGCAAACCCAACACAGCACATCACCCAGGTAATACCATCCCAGTCAAAGACCGGACTTGAATCCGATTGAGAATCTGTGGCAAGACTTGAAGATTGCTGTCCACCAACGATCCCCATCCAACTTGACAGAGCTTGAACAATTAATATAGGCACTGTATATTCACAAGTTCAAATCAGCTGAATATGACTGAGCTCTTACAAAAGGATATCCAGAAGACACTAAAAAAAAAAAAAAAGACTTCAAGGATTATTATCAAAGCATCATGCAATCATCCATGCCCAGACAATGCAGTGATCGAAGCCAAGACCCACTGTTGCAATCACTAGCATGAATAACACTTCTGTTACCCATCTGTTTGGATCCTTTGCCTTGATCTTTACAGTGTATTCTATTGAAATAAACTGTTAAACCTGTTATGCATGGAATAAAGAAAAGTCCTTGAACCACCACTACATGTTTCCTTGTGTTAAGACAGACTGGACTACAAGATAATGCAATATTCATGGTCATTGGTACATACCCTGCTGTTACTTGCAAACCTGCTAATGCACCTTTTTTAGAAACCATCTGTGCTCATTTCCAAGGCTCTCTGCTAATTAGCCCTGCAGTGTTTTTGTTATTTTTTTATCCATCTAATAAGATTCAGCTTTTAACAGGCTTCATGATGAGAAGTAGAGGTACACGCTGTGGCAGGGAAAACCACCAAAAACACAAGACACCCAGTTTGTAATTACAACATCAGATTTCACATCACAGAGATTCATAAATATAATAAGGGCTATATCTGAGGAAATGACAAGCCTTTGCATTGTATCATCTTTTAAAATATAATATAATCTATTAAACTTTTTTTGGTCAGAATCAGAATTTCTAAAAATATTTTTGCTCCTCAATTTGCATTGGATTAATCTGGTATTGAACATGCCAGTATTAAACAAGAATACGCTTTTAGTTTTAGAATAATTTTCAAAAATAGGCTGTGCTGGCGTTTCTTACCTCCATCAATTTACTCTTGGCTTCTTCATATCCCGATTGGACCTCCAAATGTTTAGCTTGTAGCTGGTATTTAAGAAAAAAAACCAAAAAAAGCACAACATGCAGATTTGTAACAATTTGATAGGGCAAAGGAAAAAAAATAAGAAGAGAAAGAAATGTAAATGCATCAAACTACTAAGAAACAATTTAGTTACAGAAAGAGGAATTATTGTTCAGAGAAGGTTCTTGTTAGTTTTATCCCATGTATTCCTCTCTAAAATACCCTTTCACTTGCTTTAAAACAGGGCCCTAAATGTAGGAAGATGCCAGTTAAAGTTCACTCACAAAATAAGTAACGGATACAAGTTAAAAAGGTCACTTGTGACCATCATTTATATCAAATCAATTTGCTCTTATATAGTGAGAAATGAATTCTGTGTTTGTTTCTTCCTAGGAGATTTTTATGCTCACACACATTTTCAATACATATATATAACCAGCACTACTTTTCAGTTATTTTATATTACTGAAATACTGTACAGTGAGTGAGCTCTTGTTCTAAGCTTTCCAGTATATTTTCTGCATGGTAGTAGTATTCAGATAACAATAGCAATGAATATGAGCTGTTCTACCTCTTCCACTTGTTTGGATTTTTGAGCAATCTGTTTGTTGAGAGATGCCACCAGTCTGCGATGCTGCTGGGCTGCTCCAAACCTCTCGGGCCGGTCCTCAGCAGAGCGCTCTGACTGCTGCAAACAAAGAAGCAAGGTGGCATTTGAACCATTGAACACAGCAGGGGCTGCAAGATGGATTCAGTGTGAGCGCAGCGCATGCACAAATGTTCTCTCAAACGACCCTCACACCACATTGATTTGTCCGCCAAGTCGGGGGGATGGGAGGATAAATGTATTTACATGAACACTGATGTTAGGTCATTGAGATTTCCACATTTTGAATGGAACATGTTTAATACCTTGGCATCAGCTTGTACATTCTGAATCCTCATTTCTTATGCCTGCGCCAACAGTACCATTATACAATCAAACTAAATGTAATTTGGGGGGATTCATTGGTTGGGGATGCTCAGCCAGGATGCCCAGTTTTATGGGGGGTTTGAGCCAACCCCAAAAATTGACCAATATTCTTTGATGCTAAGAGCTCATTAAGCATATGATGGGGTTGGAAAAATGCTTGTACTGAAAAGATAACTTGTTAACACAAACTCTTCCTTATATTATGGAGATAAAGTCACTTCCACAATTAGCATGGGGAGGTTACATGTAATGCATTTGTGGGATTTAAAACAGCAACATTTTCAAATACAGCGTCCATTATGTAAAAAGAACAATACTTAAGTAGCATACAGATATATCCTCTACCTTGTAAGTCAAAGACTATGGACTCTCTGCTTGTCTCACAGTATTATCAATTGAACAAAGGAAGCAGACAAAACATTTACAGAAGATGAACTAAGAATAATTTGTGAACAACAAATAAAAATACAAATTTTACTTGAGAAAAAAATGTGTGAGATGTAATCACTGTACAAGACCACTCAATAAGCAAATGTTAACTAATTATTGAAAAAAATTAGATTTCGATTATCAGGCTCCTGTTGATTAGCCTTAAAAACACATAATTACTTAACTACTAATTTTATGGGGATTCTCATACTAAACAGTAGCCTTTATAAATGAATATTTATTAAAGAAAAAAAAATAATACAGAATACATTGCTGAAAGCATGTAAAACAGTTGCATCAATTTAACGCTTACTTTTTCGGCATATTCAGATGCAATTTGCTTGATCTCTTCAGACTGCAGCCCTACTATCTGGCCAACTGTGCTTGCAGTCAGTTTCCCCTTAAAAACAAATGAGAGAGATATTATAACAAAATCTCTGTTTGTAGAATATTTAAATATTTGAACATCCAACACATTACAACATATCTGAAAAATCCACCAACATTCGTTTCAGGTGAGGCAGCATGCTTGGCATAAGTTTATTGATTTATTGATTATTTTATTACCCTCTAAAAACATTTTTGGGAAGTAGGGTTATTCTGGAGAACAAAATTTAGATTACAGATCTCTTTTTCAAGGGTAACCTAGTCAGATGACAACCTTACAAATGAATAGCAACTTTGCAATAAAATTCACATCTTCATTACACTTAATGTTGTATCTACTGCAATGAACAATGCAATCAATAAATCATTGACCCTGCAGTCTTACTTCCATACAGGACATTATAAAAATGCATTAAATGTCAATTTTTTAAAAAGGCAGAGAAGGCACCTGCTGCTCATAAAAAGGTAATTCAGGATATTAGCCAATCATTATAAAAGTACTTAAAATCCTTAAAATGCAGGCAGTGTAGGCTAGCATGCTTTACCTCTTCAGTTGCCATGACAGCCATTCCAGTCATCAATGTTTTAATGCGAAGCTGAGAAGAAAAAAAAAAGAAGTTAAACATTTCCAGAGTATGTCACAGTAGTGACTAGACACATACAGTACTGTGCAAAAGTTTTAGGCAGGTGTGAAAAAATGCTGTAAAGTAAGAATGCTTTCAAAAATGGACATGTTAATAGATTATATTTATCAATTAACTAAATGCAAAGTGAGTGAACAGAAGAAAAATCTAAATCAAATCCATATTTGGTGTGACAACCCTTTGCCTTCAAAACAGCATCAATTCTTCTAGGTACACTTGCACGAAGTCAGGGATTTTGTAGGCATATAGTCAGGTGTATGATTAAACAATTATACCAAACAGGTGCTAATGATCATCAATTCAATATGTAGGTTGAAACACAATCATTAACTGAAACAGAAACAGCTGTGTAGGAGGAATAAAACTGGGTGAGGAACAGCCAAACTCAGCTAACAAGGTGAGGTTGCTGAAGACAGTTTACTGTCAAAAGTCATACACCATGGCAAGACTGAGCACAGCAACAAGACACAAGGTAGTTATACTGCATCAGCAAGGTCTCTCCCAGGCAGAAATTTCAAGGCAGACAGGGTTTCCAGATGTGCTGTCCAAGCTCTTTTGAAGAAGCACAAAGAAGGCAACGTTGAGGACCGTAGATGCAGTGGTCGGCCAAGGAAACTTACTGCAGCAGATGAAAGACACATCATGCTTACTTCCCTTCGCATCGGAAGATGTCCAGCAGTGCCATCAGCTCAGAACTGGCAGAAAACAGTGGGACCCTGGTACACCCATCTACTGTCCGGAGAAGTCTGGTCAGAAGTGGCCTTCATGGAAGACTTGCGGCCAAAAAGCCATACCTCCGACGTGGAAACAAGGCCAAGCGACTCAACTATGCACGAAAACACAGGAACTGGGGTGCAGAAAAATGGCAGCAGGTGCTCTGGACTGATGAGTCAAAATGTGAAATATTTGGCTGTAGCAGAAGGCAGTTTGTTCACGAAGGGCTGGAGCATACACGAATGAGTGTCTGCAGGCAACAGTGAAGCATGGTGGAGGTTCCTTGCAAGTTTGGGGCTGCAATTCTGCAAATGGAGTTGGGATTTGGTCAGAATTAATGGTCTCCTCAATGCTGAGAAGTACAGGCAGATACTTATCCATCATGCAATACCATCAAGGAAGGCATCTGATTGGCTAAATTTATTCTGCAGCATGACAACGACCCCAAACATACAGCGAAAGTCATTAAGAACTATCTTCAGCGTAAAGAAGAACAAAGAGTCCTGGAAGTGATGGTATGGCCCCACAGAGCCCTGATCTCAACATCATCGAGTCTGTCTGGGATTACATGAAGAGAGAGAGAGCAACTGAGGCTACCTAAATCCACAGAAGAACTGTGGTTAGTTCTCCAAGATGTTTGGGCCAACCTACCTGCCGAGTTCCTTCAAAACTGTGTGCAAGTGTACCTAGAAGAATTGATGCTTGATGCTGTTTTGAAGGCAAAGGGTGGTCACACCAAATATGGATTTGATTTAGATTTTTCTTCTGTTCACTCACTTTGCATTTAGTTAATTGATAAATATAATCTATTAACATGTCTATTTTTGAAAGCATTCTTACTTTACAGCATTTTTTCACACCTGCCTAAAACTTTTGCACAGTACTGTACAATTAAATATGTTTATATCTTGTTCCACATAATTACATTATTTTTAATGCGCTCTGTTATATCATTAGTACCTCTTCAGCAGCTTGCAGATCTTCCTCTTCTGACACCTCAGACATGCCAGGCGGCAGCCCTGGTGTCACAAACGCTTTCTTATCTTCAGCCTATAGGACAAACAAGAGGGATTAGATCAACAGGTGTGTGTCAAAGAAACTGCCACCGCACAGCTTTACACTGCAGTGATCTCGCGGGCTGGAAATAAACGGTTGTTAAACAGACATCTGTCCGTGATTTATGTGCATCCGAGACTGAAATGAAATATTTATGAAGGGAAATGTTGAGGTGGCAAAAGCAGTCTCTCAAGAGAGATAATCACACAAACGTGTTGGCACAGTTTAATCAATGTTATTATCTGAAAGTTATAAAGTAAAGCTTCATACAGTTCTTACCTTGTCTTGTTTAGCTTGCCTGCTAAATCCGTATCGCCTACAACAAATACAATTGTTTAAGTTAAGAAACATCTTTGTTTTTTACTCATATTTGTGGCTTACTTTGAGTTTTTAATTGTATGTTATCATGTACATATTTCAGTAAACAGATGCTTGTTTGCATTTTAGCATGACTGAACCATTTCAATAAAGAGTGTTCAGTAGTAGATTATGAATTGGAAAACTGGGTGCAAAACTTTTGAATTATATACACACAACATTAACTCTTTTAAGACAAACTTCTAGTCTGCTATTTCTAGACCTCTATACAGTTTTGCATTAAGACTGTCACGGCAATGACAACATCATGTCCTGCCACAAAAACTGAATAATGAATTCAGCCAAAACAATGACTGACTCAGTAGACCAATGTGTGTGTGATGGCTACGGATCAAAATATCACAAGGTTCAGTACCTAACTTGTTGTTATCTTGCAGTGATACCTATCCACTCAACACTGAATATGATCTACTCTGCTCTTATACATCACCATAACATAATAGAACTACTTGACATTTATTTATTTTTTTTACAGATAAAAAGTGCTGGAGAAATAACCTATCCCTACCAGGTTGCGTCACACAAACAACTACAACAAAGGTGTCTAATAATAAGTGACAGCCAAGCTAAGCGAGTGCAAGTGTTAGTTCTCCTACGCATTGAACCAGCAATGCTTATAACTTAAATTTTCATGCATTCACAGTTTTAAATTAGTGGCAATAACACAGTAAGCTCAGAAAATATTGAACACTAGAATCAGCGAATAATATATACTCACAGTATGTAATCAGGGAGTCTAAGTAATAAAATGCATGGAAAAGTTAAAAGGCAAGAGAAGATGGAATAAGGAAGAAGAAAATGCAAGAAAATAAAGCAAACACTAAAAAGAAAAAAGAAAACATCTTAAGAATGTTAAATAGAAACAAATATTCTGTAGGTTTAAACTGAATACAAAATGCATTTTCTTGCTGGCAATAACTGCAATTCTAATACTTAATAAATGATTGTTCCTCAATGTGGTCTATTTGTGGTTTGTTGTAACACGTAAATCTGCTATTGTTTTCAGAGCGCGATATTGAAAGCTGGTTTGTACATAATTTATCATAAGACACGGTTATTGCTTTTAAGAATATGAACTGTCTACAATAGTGCCCACAGAAAGAATGCATGGGGCGTTCTAATTCAATATAAATACCTACTGAAAAAACATGAAATTTCTTGCTTTTAAATCTTGGATACCTATTCAGCACAACTAAGTTAGGCTTGACCATTTGAAGAAATTAACCTGACAGCATATGTGGTATTTGCTACACCTGTGCTGTATATCCTAAATTGAAGTATATTATATTATTTATAAATAAACAAAGAAATAAATAAATATAAAAAGAAAGAAAATAAGGAAAAGACACTACACAAGTGATAATGTTGTAAAGTGCTAATAAGAGGTATCATGACAGTCGATTTCATTCGTGGAATTGTTTCTTAGCACTCCTTTAAGGTTGGAGCCTGTATATCTAAAAAGTGTGTCTTTACCTTCCATACTCCAGCAAAGTGGAGTGGACTCTGGATTCTTCATCAACTAGCTCCTCGGCATCAACCTGCCTCTTGTATTTTCTCAGAGGCTTATAAACCTCCTGTATCAGAAATACAAAGAATAATGAATGAAAATGCTCAAATGGACTGCCAATTCCACAGCGAGGGATAAAACAGAGGCGACTGCAGTCCAGATATTTAGATGTATTTAATTAAATGTACATGTTTTTATAGAGGGAAATACATCAAAGATACTCAAATCCATTGTTAAATATATGTTTCATAACATGGCAGTATATACATCCACCACAACTTAGATCAATGGAATGCAATCATTATCTATTACTTAACATTTCCCACACTGGAAGTACTCTGTGACACTACCGGAAAGCACTATTGAAAGGTGTTGTTGGCAAATCTAACGATTTTTTAAAATTACATTTGTTTTAATGGCAATGAAATATGCAAAATGTTTGAATTGCTTATACTTACAGAAACATCCATTACTGTTTTAATGGCCTTCTCTTTTCTCTGCATGAAGTCATTATCCTGACACAGATTAACAGAAAGCAAATGTTACCGACTTTAAACTAAAAGCTGGCAGATAGCAAAATGAAAATCAATTAGTACAATTTGACCTAGTGCAATAGGCTCTGAGTTCTTATTATTATTATGCAACATTTTTCTAATCAACATCACACCGGCCCTATTTCTACGAAGTCGCGAGTGAAATTTCATTAAGCCTTACCTCTGGAATGCTATGTGTTTTCTGAAACTGTGACACAGAGTATGCCCGAATGTAATCACCCATTTCTTCTCTTGTTTCAATGGCACGTTTGACCAGCCACTGGAAAAAAATAATTATATATCTCATTATTTATAAGAAAGACTGTTCTGTCAACTATAACTGTTTTTTTTGTTGCTGCTCCTTGTTTGTAATCCAGAGTAGTTTAGCCAAAGCATATGACAGAGGGATCATACATTAAGGTTGAATTTCAAGTAAATAGTTAAATGCTTATTAAAAAATATTAATTATGGCTATTTCCTGTAAAAATGATCAGTAAACAAATATTGCTTGGTCAAAAAAAAGTTGTTTCTTAATCTGAAACACAGCCCAATTGAAATAAGTAATTTATAAGACAATGCTGCTGTAAGTAGCAGGAGCATGTCTGTATGGCTCACAGAATTCATATTATATTATAGGAAAAACATTGAGCAAAACTGTGGGCTTAAAGGTAAATACAAGTAATTTCACTAGAACTTGCTTTAATATTATATATATGAGTTAGTTACCTGTACAACAGGAAAAATGTGAATGAAATCAAGACCCTGGATCTGGTGAGGCTCTAGACGATGAGGGCATTTCATTTTCGGCAAGACAGACACAATCTTTTCAGTAAGCGCTCTGAATAGAAAAAACAAAGGAACAATAAATATCCATAAATAGCTTTTGTTTTCTATTCGAACGTGTCAGCTCACACTGTGTTAATACAAAGTGTTCCCTCCCCTTCCAATTTCAATTTATGTAAAGAAAATCACTGAAACGATGCAAGTCAGAGGTGAGAGCTTCCAATTTCCTGAATCCCCAGCTCCGTTAAGATTAATACTTTAATTAACCCTTTGGAAAATAAGCAGCCTGTTACCTCATTAAAATGTGATCTGGTTCTGTGTAAATACATTGTGAAAAAACAAATAAAGGAGAGACAAAAAACCATAACTACTCTCAAATCTATTTTCACACAAAAAAATAGCCATGTACATATTCTGAAAACCACACACAGTATGAAATACAATGATTTCCGTTATACTTTGAGAAATCATTTCATGCCATTCTGTGGAGAAAAAAGGTACTGCAGGCATCTTGAAACCCTGCTATTTTTGTTGATGTTATACTGTAGTTATATAGCTATAGCATAGCTGTCACATATGCAATTAAGATTAAATGAATTTCTGCTTTTCCAATTAACAAAACTTGGTTAGGATATTCTGTAGCACAAGTTATTGCAAGTATACAAATCCATAAGGAAATGCCTGTCTAATTATTTTCCTGATTTTGTTGTAATTTGTATGTGTGCGTACACTACTAACATTTTCCTTGCATCCAAACTGTGAGAATTTAACTGCTGATGTTAATCAGAATTAAAAAAAAAAAAATCCAATCTTCATATGCAAATGCAGACATAGCCCATTATTTTACAGCATACATTACAATACAATTTGGCTTCACTTCCCATGATTTTTTGTTATACTTACATTTTCTGACCAATTGTAGAGTTTTCTTGAAAAAGTAAATCTACATCTATGTCAATGTTGCAGGTTGTAATACACCAGGTCATCCCACCCACAACCTGTAATAACAACAAGAGGAATCAAAAAAATATGCAATGTAACCATATACAGATGGATCTTTTGAATAAAATACTAAGGAACAATAGACACTATATTACTGAGATCATATGATCAGCACACATTTCCCCCAAATCACTTCTGTGATTTGTTTAGTTTAAGGGACAAATCAAGCACAAGCAAAGATATCTGAACAGATATAGCATAGGTGTCACACATGTAATTAGATTAAAGGAATTCTGCACAGACACTGTAGAAAACAGAACATACCACTGCACATACCATGACAGGAGCGGCATTTTAATCACACTGTTGTTGATAAAAAATGATAAATTATATCAAGTTATGTCAAGAGTGTGCAGAAAGTGTACACAATACAGTCTATAACATTGTGTTGGAAATAAAGAAAGAATGAAAGAAAGAAAAATAAATATTATAAATATTATAAATATTATATATATATATATGCATTTTAAACTGATTTTAACTCAGAACGCAGTTATAGTATATTTAAAGAAAACGCTGTTGCTTTGCAGGGGTCTCAATTTAGAATCTTTCACATGTTCTGTTTTCAGAATGTCATCCTTGCTTGTCAAAAAACGCTGAGGTAGGTGCAATATTGGCCTTTCAACACGTAATACTCAGAGATGTTTAACTTTATTTTCACCTTGTCAAACGGAGAAAGCCCTTTGATCCGAGCCCTGAAGTATCCTGCTGCCACCAACAGCTCCAGGATTTCTGCCAATTTAACATTCTGTTCCTCATCTTCACGAGTTTCGACCTAAACAAAAAGTGCACTCATCAAAAAAACTTGTAATTATTCCCTTACACTTCACACACCACTCCAAAGAAAAATGTAAAGAAATAACTCTTTCAATACTGCATACCTATTATACTGGAAAACTGCTTACCCAGAAATTGTCATTTCTATCTTACCTTTTAAATAAAGAAAAAGGTGTAAACTGTATATTTAAAACTGGAAATTAAACCATCAACTGAGACAAAGGGAGAAATGTCAGGGTATGTTGCATTCTCCACTAGATGTCCCTGTTGGCTAGGTAATATATACATGCACTAGTATTTTCACCAGATGATTTTCCAGCCTACATCCTGTTCTAGCAAGGTCCATTAGAAAGAAAGTGCATCTGCAATACTGGATCCTGGCAAAGTTAGTAGACAAAATGAACCAATCAAAACTGTGATTCTGCTAACCACTACTGACTTCGACTACAGTAAGGTGTAGCTGTGGGAGGAGTCGGGATTAAACTGTACCTGGCTGAGTGCATTCAACTCAATCACATCGGTTTTATTATCACAATTCTCCAAATAATAGCAAATTAGAAAGACTTAAGTACTAGATCATACAGGTCCTTGTGCTTCGCTATAAGAAAGTTAGTCTTAACTGTCAATGACAAACTTTGTGACATCGCAGGACTACATGACTTGGAATCCCAGTGACGGTGCAGAGTGGTCCACTTCACATAATAGGGTATCTAACATCTGAAATTCAGAACGAATGCAACTATTACCAATAAACTGCTAGAATTCATGATTCATTTTTCTAGACAAACGTCTTTTGAAAAGAACATTACTGTTATGTCTTTCAAGGGCAGGCTATTAGCCTAGGGACACGCCGTGTAAACTCTAATAATCTGAAGCCGAAACACACATTTTTGCAGCTGTTTCAATTGTTTACTTTCAAATTGTACTTGCATCACAAATGTTGTAGGGCATGTGAAGTACATTTCAAAATATGTATTACATCAGGACACTTAATCAAATGGGCGTAACTGTTCACAATACAAAATTATTTAAGGTAAATAAATATTAGGTTAAAAAAATACCATGTGCATTTAAAAAATCATAGTGTTGTTTTAAAAATAAACTAAAAAGAGTGTTATTTATTATTCTTCATACAGTCAATGGCCAGCTTTGAGGACTAGCTTTTGAAATTGAATATAAACGCGTACACCTTTCACTAATCCATGCCAAAAAACCTCCGGCATGGTTTCTATTTAAGGCTAGGTCCGTCATACCTGAATAAGGTTGCCTTCCTGGTCATACTGCGCTCCCAACTTAGATCCAGTTCTTAGCCTGTGAAACACCGAGGTAGCCGCCATGATGTGTAGGAAGTGTGTCGTCACGTGAGAGTCATATGACACTCAGTTCAGCTCTGTTGTCTGTTTCAAACCCATTGATGTTACTTGCTTCAGAATCTTACAGAATCTTACAGGCGTACGGAATACAGTACAACATCTGAACGATATGTTGTAATGACATGATTCCTAACTGTTAACGTTTATACTTTGGTTCCTCGGAAAATATTACAATATAACTCGCTTAAAATTAAATACTGATTTTGATTAAACAAGATATTGAATGCAAATCTAATTTACCAAAATAACGTTGGTGTGTTTTGCTGTTCTGTTGTATTGTATTACTTTAAAATGAACTGTATATTAAAAAATATATGAACATTCAGTTTTAGATTTTTTTTTTTCTCCATGCCAAATAACATGACTGTACCTGTTTTGCCCGCAGGCATTCTGTATATTTTAAATCACTATTTACGATCCACTGTTGCTAGGGGCCTGAGCAACACTTACTTGTAATGACTGGCATGCTAAAGTGTCTCTCAGTCTGATGTACTGTTATTTTCAGCTAAATGCTTGGGGGTCGTTTTGAGTTTTTAATGATACGTTTGCAATGACAAAAATTAGTTTCAGACTTTTCATTGAATTGCAAATATGGGTAACACACAATAAAAAAACAACCGTGGTTTTGAATTAGTCAGTTTGGTGTAATAGAGTCATCCGTTTTATTGCAGATGTGCAATAGACCAGGTATTCAAAACTAGCAATGACTGTCAGTCCCAGACGATACACTATATTCATGGAGAGGAAGTAAACACCATGCTAAACTGATGGTCAGAATGTCTCAGAGTTAATTCTGTTATTTAACTTAATTCTGATATTTAGAGGTTGAAAGATAACTAAAGTTGACATTTGCAAGCAGTCGTAGGCAACCACTTGGTAGTAACACGCTCGAACCACATGTTTTTGATATCCCAGAGGGATACGAGCTTTAGATGTGTCAGGGTTTTAGTTGGGTTTAATGTGCTACTACTTCCATTAGTAGTACGTTTATCATTCTTTCTTACTTAGCAAAAAAAAAAAAAAAGATTACAATTATATATATTTTTAATATTTCATTTTCTGTCGAACAATTCCCTTCTATTTTTCTGATAACATTTTTTTTTTTAACTGGTTAAACTATGCAATGCATTTTTACTTTTGTGAACATGTCATTGTGTGAGGGTGGGTGGAGAGGATTCGAGTAATCCCAACATACGATAGATTACTAAATTAAATCGAAATTCCACATGCATTTAAAAAAAAAATGTATACATTAGTAAAGGTGAAAACCAAATAGAGTTTACAAAACGAATATTCATAATTCCATATATTAATTATAATAGTGTAATAATAATTAATGGTTCTAAAAATTATGATAATGAAGATTCTACTGAAACTGATATTTGGTCTATTTTACTTATGTTGTCCAATAGACGGCAGTAGTGCTGGTAATGTAAATAATACTAGTATGTGTGGTGTCATCGCACTGCATCCAGCCCAGTCAGAATAAAGGGTGAAAAATCAACAACTACATGATTGTATATACTGGTCCTCGAGGGCTGTTAGTCTATGCTTGATATTGTTAAGCACTTTGAGATGCATGTGTATACTGTAATTGGACAATGGACCGGTCAGTGCAGTTCACAAAATGTGGTCTTTGTGGAATTATTATTAATTAGTCATTTAACAGATGCTTTTATCCGAAGCAACTTACAGAGCCTAAGGGGCTAACTATGCATCAACAACTGCTGCTGCAGAGTCACTTACAATAGTTTATATGTATCATTCGAAGGACGGAGCACAAGATCACACACAGTGAGACAGTGGCTGAGCCAGGATTTGAACCAGGAGCCTCCTGGTATCAAGCTCCTTTCGTTAACCACTGGACCACCAAGCCTAATAACTGTCTCCCCCTGGGAATGCCACATCAGACTCCACCAGGGACTCCCCACAGCCATAGCCTGCAGTTTCTCTTTCCCTCAGATCACTATTCTTTAGAGCATCTGTGATATTCACTTCTGATTACTTCCAAGTGTGGTTTTATACATTTTCAAATTTATACATACTTTATACATCTTGTGCATGTTTTGTTTTTGGTTAATCAGAGGTCCTTCTTATGTAGGACCAGTTTTTCAATTGAAATATTTGACCTATTTTTTCAAGGTTTCCCTCCTAGGGACATTGACTTTAGAATGCCCAATTAATAGCATAGCAATATTTATAGCTTTAATATTCATAGGCCTATCAACATTTATTTAAGATATACTACATATATTTAAAATAAATCACAACAATAACTACAAGTACCTTTGTTGAAAGCTTAATTGAAAATATTAGCTTGAAGTATACATGCACACCTTTTCAGTATTTATTGTCTGCATAACCCCTCAACAGTACATCTGCTAAACATGAGTAACTCACATAATGAAATTTCATTTAGCAATGTCCTTTCTCCTCTTCAGTCCGTCAGCTGCCCAAATTGAGTAATGAATTGCATCCCTTTCATTCTTTCAGTTCCTTCAATAAAAGCTGGCTTCACCTACTGTCAAAGGGCAAAGCTATTATCCAGTTATCAAGATGCAGACAAAAGATATTAAGCAGAGACATCATGACTGTGTTGTTTACATGCAAATTGAATTTGCAGGTTAAAGAAAAAATATATTGATACACTAGGAACTCTGCCACTTACCTCATAGTCTTATACAACCATAACAAAACAACAACAACAAACATGTAGCAACAATGTTAAAAACAACAACAAATAAGGGATTTATTCTGTTTACAACAGAAACCAGAATAGTAATTGTTTTTAGATATTTTTGTTATTGTCTTTGTTTGTATTTAAGTAGTACTTTTTTCCCTTTCAGAAAATCTGGTGAGTGAAATTCCACTAACTAACTAACCCTAGCTAAACCCTTTAAATATTGCAAACTATGCTGATATTGTGGAAAACCATGCCCTGTCTCTCCATGGGGTTGAAATGGTTTCTAAATTAAATCCATAGTTGACAGAGGCATAGTTACATGCCTGATGTGTCTGTATTACAGAAGATAGACATTCTATTAAAATGGAAGCTCCCATAATGGACTATGAATCACTGCAGGTAATAGAGATGCCAGGTTGAATGACTGAAAAGCACTACTGAATTCCATTACAGCCCTTTGTTTTTAAATCAGTCATTTTCTTCCTTATATTGAGCTACTTTCTTCTTGACCTGGCCAGAATGCAATTATCACAGCATCAAAATCTACTGCTCAAGTTATCTACCAATCAATTGGTACAAGAGCTGGGAGCTACTCAGCAGACCATAGCAGACTTTGATAGTGTATTCCATTTGGTACATCCATAGTATCTTCAATAAATCAGTTATATTTACAGGTTTAATACAATCAGTTTCTCCATGTTTAACAAACGGCACCTCTAAAATACACATTTTAATTCCAGCACAATTTCTGTTGTTAAGTGCATGCAGCATTCCATTCCATAACCGGTATCACCATTAGTTCAGGAGACCACATTATATAAAATATGTATTAAAGAAATGCATTCAATAAATTATGTTATTTTTATTTACTAGAAATATGTTGGGAGTCCCTTTATTCTTTTAATATTATGTCACTGTCAGTATGCAGTATTTTACTCTTTTGCGGGTTGATTACTCTATGGGACAGTGCTTTGGCATTACAATGTTAATTGTGATAAAAGCTGAATCTTTTTAATCATGTAATTACATGATTTTGTTCAGGTTATCAGAATCGTCAAGGGAAAAGTATTGCATCCTTATTGCTGTGTAAATGAAGTGCCTCAGTTCCTCCATCGTCGACTAACAGAAAACGATCCCTCGCAGCTCTGTCACACTCATTCAATTCCTTGCAAACTGTGAGTTAATTTAACTTTCAAGTGCAAAATCTCTTTTACTATCAATCAGCACTCAAATGTCGGTGGTAACTTTCAGAAAATATTATGGATATGGGTTTCAAAATGTTCCACTGTGAATTATGCGATGTGGAAAGCAGCGTAAAATGACATTTGTAAACTGATTAGTTTGCTTCAAACAGTCAACCTTCAGGCAGTGACAGAAAATGAATATTCTGATTTGGGTGGAATTCACATTTTATGGAACATGTACTTTATGCATTAAATACACAGAGCAAATCATGAAGTCTGACTATTCTTGCTTTATCTCTTGCTTTCCATGCTCTTTAAGCCTGATATCTGCTATTAGCTGCTGTGTTGCTGCTATTATTTCATGTATTATGCTACTATCATGTATTATGCACTTTCCACTGTATTTAATCTATTATGTTTTTTTTTTTTTACAGTGTAGCATGTATTATGCAGTTCTCTGTATTTAAAGTATTATGGATTTTCTGGTTGTTACTACATCTTGTAAAGTGTTTTGTGTTGGTGGTCCACCATGAAAGGCGCTATATAAAATAAAGATTGATTGATTCTTTTTTTTACTTTAAAGAATTTGAAGTCTGGGTCAGTTTTTACACTCGCCTTTTACCCTTTATAGTCTGGGTTCCAATTCAGCCACAAGAAGCATTAGACTGGGGGTCTCATTTAGGCCTCAGTAGGAAAATAAATAGAAGAGAAACTAGAATAGACGAGCAAGAAACGAGTTACCAGGAGGACGGCACAGCCACTGGACCATACTGATTTCAAACACAGTGAATATTGTGACAGAGCTTTAAACGACAGTGCCGCTGAGCTCCCAGGAGTGGAAAACTTTTGGTGAGTGAACGGCTTTCAGTGAATAGTAAATGAATAATAGATATGGTGCCCAAGTGAAATGTATAATGCATCAGTCTTTAATATGCTATAAATTACAATAGGCAACATTAACTGCCACGTCTACAGAGTAATGTAGAACTCACATTCTGCCCAGTTACCGCCTATTTTCACACCACAGTAGAACGAGCACTATAATCAGGCTGTGATGGAGGGTCTGTTGCTGCACAAAATGAGGTGCTCCTTAATGCTGTAGTGACAGGTGTAAGATTAACTTTGGTGCGTGTCTACTCATTCATGCAAACCAAATTAAATTAATGGAACAAATTTCCCCCCGTAATTAAGATAAAAATTCATGTCAGCTGTAACCTTGCTATACACTAATTATGTACAAATGATTTATCATCTGTTTCGCCCAGAATATTAATCCTCACCTCATTGATAACTGATTAACAATGACAGAATGAGCAACCAAAGTGTTCTGAGCCAACAGTCAATCGAAGCAGCAGTATCTCCTGTTTTATGAGATTAGTCTACATAGAAGTACATGCCAGTTTAATGACGAGTACTGAGCTTTTTACAAATATTGTATTACAATAGTTACCCATATCTGAGCAGACCAGGGATTTATAAATCACACTGCAATAAAATTGCTGTTAAAAGGCTGCGTTTTATCCTTTGTACATATGAACCGTTTTACTCGCTGAACCCAGTTAGTATGCAAGCCTGATGTTTTGTCCTAGACCATGTTCAGCCATGCATAACACATTTGTTGACCTCTGTCACTGTTGACGTGAATGTAATTACCGCTAAAGCTGTTTCCATCTGTGATTGTGTTGGTTTGAAACCCCCTGTTTACACCTCATACATAATCCCATAAGTTAAGGATATACTATACTCATTTATAAAACACATAATACATATTAAAGGGCTTCTTTATTTATTTATTTCACTGTGCATCTCTCTGAAAAGCATGTTAATCCTGCCACCACATTATAGCTACCCTTCCTGGGTAGCTGATATTAGGAAGCCACCTGCTTCACATGAAGTGAATCTAGTGGGTGGTGACAGGATACATGACGTAATATGGTCTTAAATATCAATACTGTTCATTTTCAACATCTTTTTTTTTTATCATTTTACCTGCATTCATATAGTTTGTAATAATAATACCATAAAACAGACAGCAATTAAAAAGATGACTAAATATTTTCTTTTTTATTGCGTGGATCGAAGTTTTAGGTTACAGACTCGGCTTTAAAAGCAACGGCATGTTTCATTAAAAAATACCACTAGATGGCGCAGCTAGATCAGCTGAAAATGTACAGCCCTGACTTTTAAAATCTGTTTTGATGAATGTAAAAATATGAATGAGATTTTATTTTATTTATGCTTGCTTAATAAAATATACTTCATTTCTATTTTTTAAATGTGCAGTTTATGTGTATAGGGGCTGGGCAAAAATGATAAACACATGCCATAACACTCGCCTGATAGTGTTATAAATTGTTGTGGAGAAACTCATTGATTACCGGCTCCAATTCCTTCAGGGAAATAAACAGTAAAGTCTGCAGTGTAGACATGGCATGGATACCAATACAGCCATCCCTTCTGAGGCTGTTTCTTGTGAAACAACAGTAATTTGTGGAGTCTTTGATACTAAAACGCCTGCCAACTGAGCAACAAATTTCAGACATGCTGTCTTACTGATTGTGACTGAAACCTACTATGCATAGTACGTATGTATGTATGTATGTATGTATGTATGTATGTATGTATGTATGTATGTATGTATGTATGTATGTATGTATGTATGTATGTATATGAATATTTCACAGTCATTTTTAATAGTTCCTTCATCTCTCCACCTTTTGGTGTGCACAAAATTATTATCTCTTTAATTATAATTCTACAGTTGTACATAGTAATTAATAACACATTTTTTTACAAATCTTACAAAAAAGGAGAAAGGTTTTACTTAAGTTTATACTGATAAATGAAAGAGGATGTTTACTATGAGCTTTTGAAAGATCAAATAGGGACAATACAATTATCTGATACATTTTACAATGTATCAGACTACATTATACTTGAAATACTTTCACTAAAAAAAAAAAAAAAACATGTGTACTGTATAATCATTTGAATGTCTCATGAAAATCTAATTTATAGGAAACGTGTTTTCTAGTCTGAGTGGCTTTCTCTGTTTCCACCAAGAAAGGGTTTAGATTAAAACAGGTACTTTCGAGCAAGATAGCAACTCCACTCAGAGTTCAGATCAGGTTTGTGCATATTTTTAGGTTTCCCTTGAGAGGCTGGGAGAAATTAACCTATTACTCATATTTCTCTATTAATTTCTGCCTTGTCTCTTCTCCTTCATTGACTCTATTGAGGCAGTCACATCGCAAAGCTTAGCAGATGTTTAGCAGTGTTACAGAACTTGTCAAAAGTAGTTAGAGCTATTTCTTGATCTGCCTTTGCACTATAAAATTGGGGGCATGCTGGGCCATGTTTCTCTTGTATTGCATTTTAAATGTATTTTGTAATGCTCTTGCAAAGTAAGAATGCTGGACTGAAAAATAGAAACTGGCGTTTGCAGTTTTCAGCTAGTATTTTCCAATAAATGAGTTTTGACAATAAATTCATTGAATCCATAGAGGCATAATGAAATAAAACCAATTCACCCCGTATGGTACAGATTCATTTTTACACAAAATAAATACTCAAATGAAAACATGCTGGAGCTTATACGGCAAAGGAGAATGCTAATAAATCTACAAATCTATTAGGAAGGGAAACATGCTAAAAATGTGAGAGTACTAACAGATGTATGAATGAATGTTTGAATTTAATGGCAATGTGTTTTTCAATTTTAAACAATAGTGTACATATAAGTATTTTAATCTGGCAGTCAAAGTTACATGTCGATTTGAATTTTCCTGAAATATTACTCTATGGCAAACATATGAATTTGAATTAAATCAGTGTGTGTATGTACAGCATCTGCTGAGGTAGTACCATTAGAAAGATTGAAACTATGAATCTAGAATGGTATAACTCTAGCAGTATGGGCCTTGACGTTATTAGATTGGAGAGTTGGCATTCCTTCTAATGCTAAACAAGACAGATGGCATGTCACTAGTAAGAGTCGTGTAATACGTACATTTATTGGCATGCAGTATTTGAATCTACTAGGGCCTACATGCTTGGGGTCAGAGGTTAATTAAAGACATCCAAAGATCAGGTAGTGATTATGTGAGAGCAGTGGTTGTAATGGGGCTCGGGAACTCACTTTAGCAGGAGCTGTGACGGGAGATTTATACCAGGGGTTATGACATTGGTACAAATAGTGCTGATAAAAGGTCCCTCAATATTGGACTGAACAGAATGATGAATGGGGTGCATGACTACTCGTACTTCTCATTAGAAGTCTTTTCCCTCTATGAAGTACCTTGGTCATTTGCAGCGACTTAAGAGTGTAGAACATCCTTCAGATTCTGAGCTTGGATTCTGAGAGCTAGCAGTAAGGGTATATTAACTGATGGTCTAATTTACAAGTGATGCAAAACCATCAATGTGAAGAGACCGCGGTCTCCTTTTAGCCCTTAATACACTCAAAGCTGTCAATCAATTTCATTTTGCCAAAAAAAAAGCATTAGATCACTGAAGAACATACTGCTGTATTGCCATTTTCTTGCCATTCCCTTCAGATGTTATATAGGTATTGCAGCAACGGCTGGATATTGAATTGATGAGTTAGTATAATTATTTTTGATGTTAATTGAATCAACATTATTGTAACAAATACTGTTAATACATATATTTCACATTATTTCTTCTTACCCAGTTATCACAGTGATGAATGGGTTCACTTTTGATAATACCATGCAAGCTGAGAACACGACTAGGTTTTACTAAAAGCTTTTTTAGTAAAACATTTATGTCTAATAAATCTCATAATCTCAAAGTAATACGATTCAAATGAGTCCATGTCATGTATACACATTAAATCATAGTAACTGTCATAGTGGTATGAAATCATATGTCTTCAGATTGCACATGTTTGATTTTTTATTATTATTATTTCAAGCTATTAATCTGTTTTCTTAAAAAAAATTTCTCCAATTTCCGGTTTACTAATGTTTCTATACATTTAAAATGGATTGTAGAAATCCAAGTCTCTCGTCGTTGTATCTTCATTTTAATTCACGCATATTTCTTAATCAGGCAAGGTTTAATGCCTGCAGTGAATTAATATATGGAATTAATTGTTATACAATAGCTCAGCAGATAAGAAAATGAGTTAATTAACTAATTTGGAGTGATGCAGTAGGAAGCTATTAATATTGATTATGTTATCACCTGATTTAGCAATACATTGATGAATGCTATACTTTGTAGCTTCATTTTCTCCATCACAATAATTTCTCCATCACCAATGTTAACAAGGATTCACTTCCCATAATTTGTTTTACTCACAGTAGTGTTATTATAATGTAATATATGTTTAAATCAAAGCTTGTGGATGAAAACGCCTTTTTGAAAATGTCTGGAATAGTATTTCCCCTAGGGGATATACACTTGATAAAAATACCTAGTCACTGTGTGATTAAACAAACCTAACAACTTGCAAGGACAAAAATATAATACAACATGTCAATCTTGTGAATTCCTTTCGACGACTTCCAATGAGGAACAGTTTTCAGTTTGCGTCTCCATTGTTTTCAGATTGCTAGAAAGAGATACATTGAATTCCTCCAACCTCCTATGTCCTCTGTAGAAAATCAGATGAAAATCATGGGGATATTTTAATAACATTTAAAAGCTTTTAGTCCTTGAACCCAAGTGTACTAATGGAATGGTGAGGATGTATATTCAATGGGAAAAATGATATATTGTTTAACTAATTTATACATACAGTACTAATTTAAATAACATTATTCAGACAATGTAATTATTAAATACTAAAATGCCTTAATAGCAGAATGTAATTACCCAGAGTATAATGAGGTAATTGGCTACTAATTAGAATCAACAGCACAACAATCACTTGTCATTTGACATGATAGTAGTGTTAAAATTAGCTCAATAAGTGGCAAGAATGTTACAACAAAATTATTATTCAACCATGTGCCAATACATTACATTAACCTTTTGTTGCATGGGAGAACAGATGACACAGTTTTTTGTTTGTGGTATGTGCTAAAGACATATAGTAAAATGGTATTTAATGATCTTGACATACAATTCTTGTCCCAGGATCAATAGAGTATGAACAGCATTAGCCAGCATTACAAATGTTACTTGTTACATGTTATAAATCCTAATCTGGTAATTATCATAATTCACATATTCTGATCATGAAAGGCTTACATGATTTCAGGAATGCCGTTGTCATACTTAATGTAACTGGAAAACAATTCTGTAAATATTTGAAATAGGAGAACTAGCAGCATCTCAATATGTCCATTTTTTTATCCTTGAGTGATTTTTTATGGAATAGCATTTGATAGCCAAGTGATGCAGAACATCTTATATTGACCAAACCAAAACATTTCAATAACAATAAACACACTTCAACATGAAACTTATTTTTAGGTTAAATGAAAAAGTAACCATAAGTCTATATGGAAGTGACAAACTCTTAGAATACAGTACATTTAAACATGTACTACTTGATGATGCTGTGATCTTAAACACGAGTGTCTCATTTAAGAAACAGGAGAAATTGTTTTAATATGTTACATTTCAGAAAAAAAGGAAGCTATAACAAATATAAGAAATATGGAATATATTGATAAAACTTTACGTCTTTGTCTTTCAAAAACAACAATTCAAATGAACTGACACATACTGTACTTGCACATTTACTGTCCTATTCTCTAGGCAAGAAAAGCATGTTAATTGACTAATCAAACAGTGTCTGAAATTCCATTGTGCAATAATTACCTATTCAATTCTAAATTCCACAGTATAATGTAAATGCTTTTGCTGTCTACCAAGACAAAAATCCATTCTCTGACCACAAGATCATGAAAGGTTCAGTACTACATTTTAAATTACCCTAAGAATGATGTTTATTTAGTATGTGTGCTTGTTTCAAAAGCAACACACATACTAAAGAACCATAATGATGTTTCTGTGTGACATGCATACCGATGGACGATCCCCTTGCCATGCAGGGGATAATGAGAGATCATCTTGGTAGAAAGCATTGCCACCATGATAAATTGATGTTCAACGACTGTGATTAGCACTGATCTTGGACTACCTAATGTTACCTAAGGTAGTCCAAAATTATCAACACTCAATTATCAATTACAAAAACAGCTAAACTCATAACTGCTTAGGCAATAGCTGACACATTTGTCTACGTGACTGCTTAGTAAACCTTACCAGCTGATCGTGAGATCCAGAAAAAAACAGCTTCCTTACAGTGTCATAGAATTATATTCTTCTTGGCACTGTTTGTTCCGCTCAAGAAATGTTCTACTCTAGACTCACATATTGAGTCAATTCTACCCATTAGCTATGAATTAGTTGTAAGGGCAAATGTAGCAAGTCTTGTCTTTCCTCTATTGATGACCTGTGTCAGTTTCTACTTTCTCTTGATCGTACTTCCTATTGGACAGTGCACATCAAAGAAATGGTCTCCAGTGTTGCTTTACTGTAGCTACGTAACATGTTACCTGATCAGTCAACTGATACACAGAGAACCCAGCTACTGTCTCAGTGCTGATTGCTGTATGTATTCTATGAAGTGAATAAGTAACAGTACACTTAACAGGGGAAAATAGCAATCTCATGCTTGTCCCTTTAACCACCTTCTTTGCCAAGTACTTGACACGGCTCTACTGGAATAATGTGCTAAAATCCCATACCGGTATATGACCGTGCTAATAAGATGCAGGCTGACAGTGTTGCCAACTTGACAAAGCATGAAAATCTCAAGGCAGATGCATCCCTTATAACGACTTTGTGAGAAACAATATGGGTAGGCAGTGTAAAACATTGTTTAAAAATGAGGAGTGGAGAGGAAAATTATGCTTTTGAACACCAGCTCAAAAGGTGACTTATAGCTTCATGCTGGCAGGCAATTCACTTCTTGGGGTAACTCCAAAAACTGGATAGAATATATATATATATATATATATATATATATATATATATATATATATATATATATATATATATATATATATATATATGAAGAGCATTGCCCCACTTTATTAAATGACATACATACATGTAGTCATGGCACATTAAAGTAGAAGACTTAGTCCGCTGTTTCTTTTTGCACAGTTATTTCTTTTATCCTGAAAAATACAAAAAATAAATACATAATAAAGAAGAACAATCACAATGAAATTAAACCATGTAGTTTGCTGTTTATTTACATTTTAGTGGGGGAGAAGGCGTAACCATATCTCTGACAAGAACGCTTCCGATCTTGCGTTAGAAACGACGTCTCTGATCTGGCCTGTCATTGGATGTTCAGGTCACATGACTGCAGTGAGTGGCAGGGAAGTGATGTGAGAGTGAAATATAATAAATTAAGTAATTACGCGTCTTAAAACTTAGCGAATTTCAACTTTAAATTACTGTTTGGGTTAGAAAGTGTTGTACGCAGAGTTAGGCGTATATATTTTGAATTTGCGAGAGACAAAATAAGGTAAGAAATTGAATATGTGTGTTTTTACTTTGACCATACGGTTTTGCAGCAGCAGGCTCATTAACAAAAAGAAAAGTGTTGTTTATTGTGAACTTAACGACGGTTCACGTTTAATTCATAGCAAGTGCAACCAGTTATATTGTGTTATGGTATGATCTGGTAAAACGAAGGATGTTCAAATGTACTAATAATTAAAGGGTAGGCCAAGCTAGTAAATGTGGCCTGTTTTGTTTGTTTACAAAAGAATGGAAGCTGGAAAAGGGTATTTTTACAATATTTTGCGTGTTTGTGTTTTCCCTGTGTTACCTAGACGGCAGTGACACAGATGTATTTTTACAACAGAATATAATAACACACGACACTACTCCATGGTTATTTACTGTGAGTTTAACGTGGATATTTATTTAAACTGGTGCTATTAAATATCTTATTTCTTTTCGAATTAGAATTAGACCTAGATCAATGAGTTCTAATCTTATTACTGAGAGAATCACACATTGGTGTCCGGTCAGCAGGCAAGTTCAGGACTCTTGTTTGCTTAATTTGTATTTATATTTATATTATAACCCTACAGTGTTGTTGAAATTGTTGACACGTTACACTTGATCCATGACCTAACTTGACCTTGCGACATTAACAGTTCCATGATCGTAGTTGCTTGTTTATGGACTTCACCCAAAGATAATATCTCAAACCATTAGCTGGCAACTTCAGATATTCAATGTTATGGAAACTCCTCGGGCAAAATGTAGCGTCACCCTTCAAAGCTACCCCAGCCGCAGTGTCAAAGCTTCATTTCTCAGAAGTCATTTGAGATAGTGACTTAATCACTTTATATATATATATATATATATATATATATATATATATATATATATATATATATATAAATATAAGTTCCATCCCCCGAGTATATTTCTATAACAGCAGTTAACAGCAGTTAGATCCAGGAATAATCTACTGCACAGTAAATCTTGAAATCACAAGTTTTCCCACATATGAAATTCTTTAGCATATTATGTAAAACATAATTAGCATTCTCACACATCTTCCTTTTAAGAAATGCATGTAAATGCTTACACATATATTACAAATTGTGAAATGCTCAATTTTTCAGGCATCACATTTTTCGGAGGGTAGCCAATAAAATTTAACATGCCATATTAAAAAATTACATACATGTACTTGGGGATTCTGGGTGTAATTTTGCACCTGTTTTGATAGCACAGGACCTTTTTTATAGGCACAGAGTGTAACAAATTGTATGCAATTGCTTTGTTCCCTACTGTATTTTGGATACCAGTATTTATTATCCATTCTTTAGATCACTATATTTACATATAAAACTGCTTATTCAATTGTGGTTAAACTTTCTAAGCATATTCTTTAGTATACATTTTGAAAATCATGTGTGGTTAATTCCCTGCAGTAGTTGATCGGTATTCTGGTGTGGGTGTGTCTATATATATATATATATATATATATATATATATATATATATATATATATATATATATATATATATATATATATACATTTTGTTTTCTTTATCTTCTAGGTTTTCAGTAATGTCTGAAGTCAAATATGCTGGTGGCTAGAAGAGGAACACCCTATTCATCTATCAATAACAAATACAATAGTTTTTGGCAGTCATGGTGGAAGATTCAAAGTTGAAAAGTCTACCACCTGTGCAGAAGATGCGTGGTCCCTACATTTCAGTCATAACAAATCGCAAAATTAATTTGACAATACGAGGAGTGGTCCTATTTTCTATTGGGGTTTTTCTCGCTTTAGTGTTAAACTTGCTACAAGTTCAACGAAATGTTACTCTCTTTCCTCCAGATGTAATAGCCAGCATCTTCTCCTCTGCATGGTGGGTTCCACCATGCATTGGCACAGCTTCAGGTAGGTTCTGAAATAATGTTTGTGATTGATTTTAAGGGATTCAATGGTCCTCAAAGCTGTGTCTGTGGGCAAAGTTGAGCTCACCAGAATGTCTTGCCCACAACACCCTCTGACATAATCTTGAATACTGCTTTACTAATCTTGCACAGAGGGGCAGGTATTGTATTCTACTCCCCTGCACTCAGTCTCTGCTTTTGTGTCATGTGGGAAAGCTGTATTGTAATATCTTTTGAATATTATGTTTTGGGATAGGTTGGAGTATTATCGAGAGAAAATATCATGCCCAAGACCCTATGAGAAATACACATCTGGAGAAATACACATCTTAGATGTGCTGAAAGTTAATGGTCTGCAGTGGCTTACAAGGGTTCTGGAGACATTATAACTCTCAAGAAATGACTACTGTAAATGATGTGTTATTTTTGCTAATGCAAAACTCAGGTGCTATTCATATCTTGGATCATTTATTCAAACATGAAATCTAATTTGCTGAAATATAAGTGGGCATTATAGTATAATGTGGTCTGACTGTGCAGTCTACTGTACCTGATTAAAGAAAAGCTTGAATTTAAGACTTTTGCCAGCACACGAGTACAGTAAAGGCAATGTTACAAAGTAAGTTGTGCTTGTACAGAAGCAATTATTTGTGCTTCTAATCGATCTCCTAATGAAACCCAAGCCCTCACTGTGTCTCTTTTCCCAGATGTCTTTCAGGGTAAATGGTTAATTAAATTCTTTGTAAAACAGTTGCACAAATACATTTTATAATGTTACTTTTGTCAAAATGTTTGTATCCATCCATGCTATTTCAACTCTTTTAGATGTTTTCCATTGTTATGCATAAACCAGTGAAATTCATACCAGAATAATTGCATGATACATCTTTGTTATTCCATACTGTTGCTTAAGGTTTTAAGGTCCCCCCCCCCCCCCCTCCCTTTCTCTTGCCAACACAAAATACACCAGATCATCCCTAAACCTTTCAGAGAGTAGTTCCAGCTTGTTTCATTTTGGCTGAAGGTTTTTATTCACTGTGAAGTTCCACCATAAATCTGCACCTGTTTGTGCCAAACAGCTGGAACTTAGTTTGCTGAAACAAAAGCACTTTCCACTCTTCAGACCACTTACGAGACAGATTGACTGACTGATTTTAGTCATTTTGCATAATGTATTGCAGTATAGCTCATACTATAAATGATAGATCCGCCGCCTCGGCACTTGCGCAGCTAGCTTCTGTGGTTGTGTTGCTGGAGTGATTTTCTCACACTGCACGCAGTCTGTCACTGGTTGCTAGGCAACAGTTCCAAGGCATGCAGCCAACGTCACGTGGAAGTACATAATCAATGCTTATGCAGTAACCGTATGCGAAGTGCTGAGCCAATGGAGCGACAGAGGTGAAGTTGGCCAAATTAAATAAATTGTTTGTTTTAACTTAAGAGAATTTTTTTTCCCCCCCTTGCTGTGAGCAGAATGTACAATTTAATAACCACATGGAAATAGATTAAACCTGCATTTGTTTTTTATGGCCGCTTTTGGTGGGAATCCACGTACCTTCAAAATACTATTTGCGCACTTATTTTTCGTTAGCGTTTTTTTTTTTTAATTTTTTTGAGAGACAGAAGTAATAAGCAGCTAGTAAATGAAACCCATTTAAATAGTTGTTTCTTTGCTGTTGCACAGATTAGTGTGTTAAGCACTGTTTGAATTCTGTGTGGTCTTACATTGTGAATTCTTAGTGGTTTAATATTGTTGAATGAAAATACGATGGCAGCGGTATAGCGGTAAAAGATTTACTTTTTTTAAAAAAATAAATACAATATAATTGTACTCCATGCTTTGCCCAGTGTGTTTCTGTAAGTTCGTTAGTATTGTGTAGGTATTACAACCTGATAATTGAATTTTAAAAAATTGTTCAGTTTTTAGCGGTGTGCTTTAGATCATAGTCTTGTTGGAATGCAGTGAGTTGGGCTCCAGATGGCAGGGTGGAATATGACAATTTGTTTGGCCCCTGCAGCTGTCCCTTTGATATAAGATGCCTACACTATTCAGTGATACAGACCACACTTGAACTGTACATATCCACTACCCTGCTTGAAATGTGGTGCTCTGCTTTCCTCATCATTCACGTTGCATTTTAAGCACAAATTGCTGTTCTTGATTATTGACAATTAATTTGGACTAAAGTATGACATTCCAGTAACCCCCTTTATGAATTCATTTTAATTATCCTTTTAAATTCAAATGCATTTATTTTACATGCTTTGCAAGCAGATATTTCTTTAACTTCCTGTAGTACTAGATAGCATATATATATATATATATATATATATATATATATATATATATATATATATATATATATATATATATATATAGTACTGTGCAAAAGTTTTAGGCAGGTGTGAAAAAATGCTGTAAAGTAAGAATGCTTTCAAAAATAGACATGTTAATAGATTATATTTATCAATTAACTAAATGCAAAGTGAGTGAACAGAAGAAAAATCTAAATCAAATACATATTTGGTGTGACAACCCTTTGCCTTCAAAACAGCATCAATTCTTCTAGGTACACTTGCACAAAGTCAGGGTTTTGTAGGCATATAGTCAGGTGTATGATTAAACAATTATACCAAACAGGTGCTAATGATCATCAATTCAATATGTAGGTTGAAACACAATCATTAACTGAAACAGAAACAGCTGTGTTGGAGGAATAAAACTGGGTGAGGAACAGCCAAACTCAGCTAACAAGGTGAGGTTGCTGAAGACAGTTTACTGTCAAAAGTCATACACCATGGCAAGACTGAGCACAGCAACAAGACACAAGGTAGTTATACTGCATCAGCAAGGTCTCTCCCAGTCAGAAATTTCAAGGCAGACAGGGGTTTCCAGATGTGCTGTCCAAGCTCTTTTGAAGAAGCACAAAGAAACGGACAGCGTTGAGGACCGTGAGCGCAGTGGTCGGCCAAGGAAACTTACTGCAGCAGATGAAAGACACATCATGCTTACTTCCCTTCGCAATTTGAAGATGTCCAGCAGTGCCATCAGCTCAGAACTGGCAGAAAACAGTGGGACCCTGGTACACCCATCTACTGTCCGGAGAAGTCTGGTCAGAAGTGGCCTTCATGGAAGACTTGCGCCAAAAAGCCATACCTCCGGCGTGGAAACAAGGCCAAGCGACTCAACTATGCACGAAAACACAGGAACTGGGGTGCAGAAAAATGGCAGCAGGTGCTCTGGACTGATGAGTCAAAATTTGAAATATTTGGCTGTAGCAGAAGGCAGTTTGTTCGCCAAAGGGCTGGAGAGCGTACACGAATGAGTGTCTGCAGGCAACAGTGAAGCATGGTGGAGGTTCCTTGCAAGTTTGGGGCTGCATTTCTGCAAATGGAGTTGGGGATTTGGTCAGAATTAATGGTCTCCTCAATGCTGAGAAGTACAGGCAGATACTTATCCATCATGCAATACCATCAGGGAGGCATCTGATTGGCCCCAAATTTATTCTGCATCATGACAACGACCCCAAACATACAGCGAAAGTCATTAAGAACTATCTTCAGCGTAAAGAAGAACAAGGAGTCCTGGAAGTGATGGTATGGCCCCCACAGAGCCCTGATCTCAACATCATCGAGTCTGTCTGGGATTACATGAAGAGAGAGAAGCAACTGAGGCTGCCTAAATCCACAGAAGAACTGTGGTTAGTTCTCCAAGATGTTTGGGCCAACCTACCTGCCGAGTTCCTTCAAAAACTGTGTGCAAGTGTACCTAGAAGAATTGATGCTTGTTGCTGTTTTGAAGGCAAAGGGTGGTCACACCAAATATGGATTTGATTTAGATTTTTCTTCTGTTCACTCACTTTGCATTTAGTTAATTGATAAATATAATCTATTAACATGTCTATTTTTAAAGCATTCTTACTTTACAGCATTTTTCACACCTGCCTATAAACTTTTGCACAGTACTATATATATATATATATATATATATATATATATATATATATATATATATATATATATATATATATATATATATATACATATACATACACTACTGGTCAAAAGTTTTAGAACACCCCCATTTTTCCAGTTTTTAAGCAGTTCAAGTCCAGTGAATATGAAATGGTACAAAGGTAAGCGGTAAACTGCCAGAGGTTAAAAAAAAGTTTAGGTTACCAAAAACTGAAAAATAATGTACATTTCAGAGTTATACAAAAAGGCCTTTTTCAGGGAACAAGTAATAGGTTAACAACTTACAGCTGTTCTGCAGCAATGGAAGTAAATTAAGCCTTGAAAGTTGATGCTAACAATTCCTACAGGTGTCCCAACTTTTGTTGATTACTTACAAACCCTCTGTCTGTATAAAAGCAGTGTTGGAACAGACTGTGTTACTACACCCTCTTAAGCATTATTTGGATAGTATTGTACTGCAGGAAGTAGTATATTGCTATCATAATGGCGAGAAAAAGGCAATTAACAAAGGAAGACAGACAGACCATTATAACCCTTAAAAGTGTAGGTCTTTCCTTTAGAGAAATTGCAAAGAAAGCCAAGGTGTCAGTGAGTACAGTTTCCTACACCATCAAAAGGCACTTGGAAACTGGAGGAAACTCTGACAGGAAGAGGTCTGGCAGACCCAAAGCCACAACAGAATCAGAAGACAAGTTTCTGAGAGTCAACAGCTTGCGTGATAGGCAGCTCACAGGACAACAGCTTCAAGCACAGCTTAACACTGGTCGAAGTAAGCAAGTCTCAGTTTCAACTGTGAAGAGAAGACTTCGAGCTGCAGGTTTGACAGGTCGAGTGGCAGTAAGAAAGCCATTGCTAAGATGGCAAAATAAGAAAAAGAGGCTTGCCTGGGTCATGAAGCACCGCCAGTGGACTACTGAAGACTGGAAGAAGGTCTTATGGACCGATGAATCAAAATTTGAAATCTTCGGTTCATCACGCAGGGTTTTTGTACGCTGTCGAGTAGGCGAAAGGATGGTTCCTCGGTGTGTGACACCAACTGTCAAACATGGAGGAGGAAGCGTGATGGTCTGGTGCTCTTTTGCTGGATCCAGAGTCGGCAACTTGCACAGAGTGAGTGGCACCCTGAACCAAAACGGCTACCACAGCATTTTGCAGCGCCATGCAATACCCTCTGGTATACGCCTAGTTGGTCAGGGGTTCATCCTACAGCAAGATAATGACCCAAAACATACCTCCAGGCTATGTCAGAACTACCTTAGAAGAAAAGAACAAGACGGTAGGCTTCAAATCATGGAATGGCCAGCACAGTCTCCAGACTTAAACCCCATCGAGCTGGTTTGGGATGAACTGGACAGAAGGGTGAAAGCAAAGCAACCTACAAGTGCAACACATTTGTGGGAACTTCTGCAACAGTGTTGGGAAGAACTTTCTGAACAATATTTGATTTCCGTTGTAGAAAGAATGCCACAAGTGTGTTCGGCTGTTATATCTGCAAAAGGTGGCTATTTTGATGAGTCAAAAATTGATTAAATTTTGTTAAACAAAACGATTCCATGATTTCTTTTTTATCTCCAATTGTTTATTTGTTCTATGCTTTAATTTCAGAGTACATTGAGACATTAAACTGCGTAAATTTCAATAAAAACTGGAAAAATGGAGGTGTTGTAAAACTTTTGACCGGTAGAGTGTGTGTGTGTGTGTGTGTGTATATATATATATATATATATATATATATATATATATATATATATATATATATATATATATATATATATATATATATATTTTAAAACTATTCATTTGGGACCTAAATAGTGAATGGATGTGTATGATGTGGTAAATTTATGGTACATTTTGCTACATTGCCTTTTAAGGATATGGTACACAGTGCTTTAAAATGGGGAATGAATATCTGTTTGCCACACTGTAATATAATTCCCACTTGCTCCAACTTCTCAGTAGCCAACAGTATTCTCTAGTTTTCATATTGTACAGCATTATATAATGTAGCTAATTAGATCCGTTCTGTTCTGTCCCTAACGGACTTAATGGACATGTGTATGTAATCCTATTTTAGTGGGCAGTCTGTTCATGCTCTAGTGCAAGGAGTAAAATATTTACTGTACTTTACTACTGTAGTAGTGTAGCTATACTGTAGTCTTGTCATGTATTTAGTATCTTCTTGGCTTGTTTTGTTTATTAAAACTTTAGAATTTGTATTTTTTATTATTTTTTCCTGGTTGATAAAATAACTTTTTGACATTGCGGCCTGTAATTTATGTAAATCCTAGATTTAACCAGGTCTGAATGCGTATGGTAAGTGGATTGGGTTTAATTAGCTTAATAGATTGCCTCTATAAACTTTATCTCCAGATCCCTGCTTGTGAATGTTAGGCACTCTGTATTATGAAGATAAACATGTTTACGGATTCCCGACACAGTTATTTATTTATTTATTTATTTATTTATTTTGCCCTTTGTACAGAAATGGCCTGTGCTGCACATTGAAAGACTAAGCAGCCAGTCCTGATCAGCAGTGATTGAAATGTTAAACTTTTGTTTGCACTGAAAGTCAGGGTGCAGTTGAACTGGAATAACCCTAGAGGTGTGAAAAGAACAGTTATTATGGGTCATTTAAAACATGTTTTGTTTTTTTCCCTGTAGCTGTGATTGGATTGATGTACCCATGTATTGACCGTCACCTTGGGGAGCCTCACAAATTTAAACGAGAGTGGTCCAGCGTCATGCGATGTGTGGCAGTCTTTGTGGGGATTAACCACGCAAGTGCTGTATCCTTCTCATCATGTTGGTGTACTGTTTCAACAAAAGGGATAGGCAGAGGATTTAAATTATTATTATTATTATTATTATTATTATTATTATTATTATTATTATTTATTTCTTAGCAGACGCCCTTATCCGGGGTGACTTACAATTGTTACAAGATATCACATTATTTTTACATACAATTACATTATTTTTGACATATAATTACCCATTTACACAGTTGGGTTTTTACTGGAGCAATCTAGGTAAAGTACCTTGCTCAAGGGTACAGCAGCAGTGTCCCCCACCTGGGATTGAACCCACGACCCTCTGGTCAAGAGTCCAGAGCCCTAACCACTACTCCACACTGCTGCCCCATTATACATGCTAGACTAATATTAAAAATAAGTACCGGTATACTAATGTCTACTTACACATTTTAAACACTAAAATAACTAAAACATATCAACAGGCCAAAGTACTGAGAGGAGGAGAGAACAAACAGTAAGAACATGCACGTTTGGTATTGGCAGGACAGTACTTTTGCTCCTTAACACTTTTCTTGCAGAAAGTAGATTTTGCAAACAATATGCAGCTGTCTCTTACACTTGCAGCACTTTCCATTGGATTGTGGTGGACATTTGACAGATCTCGAAGTGGATTTGGCCTCGGATTAGGCATTGCTTTCTTTGCAACCTTGGTGACCCAGCTGTTGGTATATAAAGGTGTTTTTCAGTAAGTATCTACTTCTAAATTATTCTTATTTGTCCACATGTGCTGCCTTTCCTAAACAAACAAATTGTAACTACTGTATACCTTAAACTCCTAGTTGTCTTGAGTTTATGAATCGCAAATTTTGAATTACGCAAACTAATATTCTAACCAGCCAGCTTTGTTTAGTTGTCTTTAAGTATTCTGCCTTCCTCCTACAGGTATACCTCACCTGACTTCCTCTATGTACGTTCCTGGTTACCTTGTATATTTTTTGCTGGAGGAATTACCATGGGAAATATAGGCCGTCAACTAGCAATGGTAAGACTGTTCTGTACATTTTTATAAAATTCTGCACATGCATAAATTAAGATTTGCTCACACCCGAAATCACATTTCTAATAAAACATGCTAAAGCTGCAGTATTTGTAACTTTTTTTTTTTCCTCCCCCCACCCACTCCAACAGTATGAATGCAAGGTTGTTCAAGAAAAGGCACATCAAGACTGAAGCCAGAAGTTTTGCTGGGTGATTTTTTTGTTTTTAGAAGAGACAAATGGCTGTACATTGATCGAATAACATGCCAAAAGTGAAAGTATGTAGAATTATAAATAAGGATTTAATTTGAATATAAAATTGCAACTACTGTGATTTTAGTGTTTTCTTGTATGTTTTACTTTACAGTGCAATCTGTGATTGCTATTTTGTATCATTGTAGGCAGTCTGGTGATAGGACGTCAGTATGAAATACAACTTTTCACATTAAGAATTGATACCTATTGAAAGATTCGAAAATACAGTCTTTAGCTTTAGACCTTTGGCTGTGTTGTGCCAAACTGACATTTGGGTCAATTCAATTAATCTAAATGTTGGCAGATATAAATACTCCTGCTGTTTAGGCCTAAATTACACTGTTTAGATGTATTTAGGACATCTACTGTTTAAGGTCAGGGAAATATCTACTAATGATTTTTTTTTTTTTTTCTGCTCTAAACATACACATCTTTGCTAGTGCTGTACATTGTGTGTATCTGACACTGGCACCAATATTAGGTAGTTTGATCCCTGGAGGATCAGGATACATTTGGTTTAATCAAATATCTGGCAGAAGTATAGAAAGAAAAAAAAAAAAACTCTACTTTTCTACTTTGTGTTGAACACTCTTTACACTCGTTGCAATAAAAGGCTTATTCTTAGCTGAATGTTAGATGATAAATTGCTTTGTATTTAGTTTCTGCTCTTGATCACATTGTTTCAGTTCTTCATCCTAACTTCAAAACCAAGACAAAAGTGTTCAACACAAAATAATCTAGTGCCACACTGCCAGTAATGTGATTAGTGTGGCTGTCTCTTGTAATAAACATTGGTTTTGCATGGAGTTCCTGAAGAAATGTAAGTCGGCATTTGTATTCCTTAATTACCAAGTAACTTGGTTAATAAAGTTTGGTAGCTTTCTTTTTTTTATTCTGGTAGAATAATATAAACAGTAGTGTAATATAAAAAGTGAAACATAATTATTGGAAAAGGCCAGAAGTTCACATGCACGCACACAACTGTGTGTTAAAAATAGATTGAGAAAATAAAAATGCTCGACTAACATACATATTCTATTTTGATAAAGTGACGGGTGGAGTTCACAGCTAAACAAGCCAGGAGGCAAAAGAGAACAGCAGAGTGCTGTCTGGTTTAAGTCATAATCCATTTTTCACTTTTTATGGACAATGTTCATTATACATATTTTACATTGAGTTAATGAAATGTGTTTTTTTTTAAATTTATTTTATCCTTATTGTTTTCATATCTTCATGTTTGCAACCAATTAGTATGGTGAAAGTTGAGGAACATAAGCTCAAACAAGTTTTTTTTTTTTTTTTTTTGACAAATTAACATGAAGCCCTTATTAAACAATAACTTTTAAAATATTTAAAGCCACAGGAACGAAAATACTGTTTGAAAAGGGCATAGTTATGCATGCTTGGGCAAAATAAAATAAGGCATTCTTTATGAGGTCAAATTGCTAGGCATTTGACAAATTAAGATGGCATATGTATGAAATACACAGTGTAACCTAATTGAGATATACACTGTAGCTGTCTTTCTTATTCCTTAAAATAAAAACATGATGGTGTTTTGTCTCAGTTATATAACTAAATTAGGAAAAGTATACATTACTTTATTCATCCCACTCGTTCGGTATTTAGTATGTATGACAATAATCTGTCGCAGTGTTTTCACAGAATATAGCAAGGCTTTGTTGAAGGAGAGGCGGCACATCACAGGAAACTGTTTTACATAAAACAAAAAGATGGGCATCTCCTTTTCCCAGGAGTCTTCATAACATGACTTATCAAGATATGACACGAGACTTCAAACATATAGAGCTCAGCCATTTCTGCAATGATTCAGAAGGGTTTATGATGTGGCATTTAATGTAATTATACTAACAATCCACATAGAAAATGTGAAACCAAATGCCAATTAGCAAAAATAATGACATAGTTTATGATGGATTATATTGATTTGGGAAGGAACTTTTTTTTTTTTTTAAATAAAGGTTCAACGACCTTTTGGGAGTTGCTTTATTTATATATGAAATACAATAGAGTACCTTCTTATCCCCCATGGCACCCAGTCTAAATATTCATTCCTAATGCATCATTAGCATACAATCTGCAAATGCAATGTCAATGCATAACAATGTCCCCCTTTTGTTCACTCTGAGAGCTACAATTATGTTTGTTTATTTTTATTTTTATTTGAACCTGTGAAGTAAAGAGAGTTCAATGTAATTCTAATGAAAACCTGCATACATTTTAGATAGCTGCAGGAAGGGAAATACACGCTTCACGTTCAAAGAGGTTATCATTCACTTCATTGTAAATGGCAGAGGATAATGATATTTTTGCTTTATCCTCCAGCAGTGGTATGCAGATTGGACCCTCGGTCTGATTCCAGATATAATTTTCATGCTTACTCCTGCATATATATGTGCAGGGACCAGGCAGACATGAATCAGCATAAACTCTATACCAAGCTTCTGCAGGTTTAATGTAGATTAATGTTACCTGCTTCCTACTGCATGCACTTGCGGGTTGAAATAATTAAGATGAATAATCAATGGATTTAAAGCCCCTTTGTGCACATAATGCCATACAATTCTCCTAAAGAGTTTTTAATGGGTGAGAGCTGCCAGGGCAGTTTAGTCATCATTCATTTTACTATTATTTTTTACATTAGAGACTTAATTTGTTGTTCAAAGTTCAGTTCATCCAAGATAAATCTAATGAAGATGCTGAAAAAAGTGATTATTTAACTTAAGCTATATTTAATCATTTTGCAGTTTAACCAATATTCAAATAATATACACAACCATAGTGTAACAGTTACATTAATCTATTCTTACATTTTTTCACTACCAAATCTCCAATTAGCCCAAATAAAATGAAAGTGTATAATAATGCTACACAAATCTAAAGAGAAAAGCAAAAATACCTCAGAATTTTGGGTAGAGATCTATTGCAACCCAGCACTTATACCTAACAATATGCTTGTGTTTTACACACAGAAATAATTATACTCTGGTAGAAGATCTGGGACTCCAGTCCTTTGCAAAGGATTTGCAAATCTGTCTTTGAATAATAAAGTGAGTTTTCTGACAGGTGAAAAGATACAGGAGGCATCAAAGTAGTAACGATATTATGCCTAATGCAATGGTTGAATTATCTTTTGAAAAAAAAGAAATCAGCTAACCTCCATCTTTATTAGCATAACAAGTACAACTGCTATATTATTATTATTATTATTATTATTATTATTATTATTATTATTATTTTAATTTAGATTGTTGTACCCGATTTAAATAATCCAGGCCTATGAATTGTAGCTAAGTTTTGGTCCAGGAAGCATTGGGTCGGGGAATTCATGGGTTAATTAAATAAGTCAGGGAGGAGGCGGTTCATCCTGGCCATAAACATGTTATATATAACCCTCCTATGGTCAGAAGAAATCACATTTTACAGGACATTGGTTTTAACAGCACAGCACACCCAAACATAATGCTGGAGAGTGTTTGATTTGTGTCCACAAAAAAAAAAAAAAAAAAAATGAATACCTTCTCGTGAAATAGTATAACAATTCACTACTATTGTCTGCCATCTGGTTTTCCATGAAATCAGCCCAAGACTCTAATCCAAGGTAACATGGCTGTGGGCAACACCTGGTCAACACATACATTTTTAGTCACAGTTTATGCTTTGAAATGGGATAGGATTACCACAAACATCCACAGAGTAGTGTATTACAACAAAGACCAGGCAATCCACCCAACTATTTCAGATGCAGACACAATTACAGTAATTAAACATCATTGTCAAACTTGTCACCAGGGCCAATTAAAATGAAAGTATTCAAAAGCGGAAGAATATTCATGAATACAGAAATCTATTTTTAATAACGGTTGTACAGTACCTAATAATCTACACGCCACAGGTGAGGGCAAACATATGGGCAAACCTTTGAGAAGACGACAGATTTCAAGCTGTTTATTCTATTTCTGCCAGTCAGTGACAGATAGGCACGTTCTTCCTTCAGGCTTACATACACCAGAAGAACAGTGATAGAAGGGGCTGTGCAGGGGTAGGGGGTGCGGAGGAGGGCTTGTCCTTGACGGGAACTACAAGTGATAAAGCACTTGCGATGGAGCACAAGAAATTGCTTCCTGTGATGCCCTGTATTCACAATTACCTCCACGGCGTGTGTCTGACGCACAGGACATTTTTCACAGCAGCCTTTGACAGACCTTACAGTTATTATCTGAATTGCTTCAGCAACGACAACAACAGAACTGGTGTGTCTGGCAAAATTTAAATAATGTAACATTATCTCTCCTGAATATGCTGTATGTCATTGTTTACATATGAAAAAATTACAGCCGTAAAATTCCCCAGAAGCATATCCAATTATAAAGCCAGGGTTTACAGACAGTAACCTCATTATGTTTCTTGATATTATTTCTGTCTTTGTTTAAAAATATATACACAGATTACAGTATTAAAACCTGCTTAAACAGGTAGGAGAGGGTTAAGCATAATATTTCTATGAGAAAAGGAAACATTTACATAGGGCTTTTCACACAATGCACGTGCCATGCAGTGAGTAGTTCTAGATGTATGTTTGTCCTATCTCTGCAGAATCTTCACACTCTGCAGGACACAAAATCTCTATAAAGTGGCTTATTGAATAAGAGAAGATTGGTAAATCTGGTCACCTCTCTCTCTCTCTCACATTCCCTCTCTTATGAAGTGTGAAGAATGATCCTCTGAATGAAATCAGGAAGGAACTCGACAGAATCTTGTTTAATAGGGTGACAAAATGAATCACAACTTTTCCAGGCATCCATCACAGTTAAAAGGTGACCACAAATGATCTGTGAACCACTATATATTGATTACTCATGTACTACAAGTGTCGGATTTAATGTTCACACACCGCAAAAAGGCGGCAGAGACAGCTGGTGCTTTAACTCTTCTTTGATAGATTTTAATGGTGAAATATTGATTTCTGTCTGGCCAAGGTCTGCTGTTAAGGGCCAAAGTCATTTGTTGGGTAATGCCGGACACTCAGTTCGCTAGTCACGATCAATCACTTTAGCAAAGCATACTGAAAAAAAACAAAAAGTCCCAAGCAAAGCACCTTGGACCTCAAATTGTGGGATTGCGGTGCATAAACCTCAGTGAAATTCTCTTTATAATATATATATATATATATATATATATATATATATATATATATATATATATATATATATATATATATGAATGATAAGACATGTTTATTGAGTGGAGAATCACAGCAAATCACACTTGACATGAAATAGTCTGAGCGCCACAGTGAGAAAATGAGCATCTTGGTAAAATGGTCTCTATTTTATTTAAACATCCGTCTGGGGCTGGAAACGCAGGTAATCTGTTGTGTTACAACTCAGTGGCTGTTCTTTCCATCCAGAGAGATAACACCAAGGAGCTAATAGGAACACATCAATCACAATCAGCCTCCAATTCCACCAGTGTCTCTTATACCCAGCTACTGTTTAAGCTTCCTAATAATGGTGATAACATAGTTCTATGGTTCGGATAGTGCTTTGCCTCTCTGAGGGTCATATTCACAAACTGATTGAGCAGCTGCAAAGTCAGCATCTCACTCCCATGGAAATGAATATGGGGAACATGACAACCTGTGCATTACCCACCTGGAAATGTAGCTGGTTCTTCAGAGACCCCGGATTTGTCAGTGTGTAGCGTACACAGATGTGCCGTGGATAATGGTTGATTTCGTTTTGATTATCTTGCTTACCTAATGATTTTTGCTTCACTGCCCAGCTCAATTGTGTTCATTGGGATAGCGTTCTATTAGAATGTCAAGGCACACTGAATCGTTATCAAAGAGGACCTACCAAATCAACTTGTGTTTCCAAGCTTGCATAAACCTAGAGAATTTGAGAGAGACTTTAAGAGGGAAATAGATTTGATGTGGCTTGCAGTGCAGTAATTAAAATGCCAAACTTTCAACCCACATTGGACATTTCTAATCAAAGCCACAAACCAGGATGGAAAGCAAAAATATATTCATTCCAATTACCCAAGATTACTGAGGAGATAGGAAACATATCTGAATCTGATTTGTACCTGACAAAAACATTGCCTTTCTTAGAGCTTTGAAATAAAATGTTACCCTGTCTGAATCTCATCAAAATATAATTTGTATTTAATAATAATATATATATATATATTCAAATAAAATATTGAATTTTAAAGCCAAAAACATAAAGACTGTACACCTGTATATTGCCAATAAAAAAACCCCACTTCAAACACAATAAACATGTAGCACATATGCCTATGCATATTGTTTTATTTTTATCAACAATACAACACTAGTTCGTGGAAAAGCAATGCCGATACACAAAATATAATGTTCATTTACAATTAGGCCTACACTTTTAAATGACTTGGAAGTTAGCAGTCTAGTATATCCTAATATCCTACCGATATTAGTATTTCTTGCATCTGATGTAAACAAGAAAATACAGAAGACTTGTTGCTTTGTTTTGTTTGTATTTTATACCGCACTCTTGTATTGTGTGAAATTTATCCTGTAATATCTTTAATGACCACAAGGTGGTGCAAAGCTACTGCGTTAATGTCAATATCACCACAGACGAGGAACCAACTTGCAGACAAACTTTAAAACAAAATAATAATGGTAGATTACAGTAGCCCGTACGCCATTGCAACTAATAGAACATGTTCTAAATTTTACAGTGAAAGAACATAATTAATTAATTGTTGTTATTCGTTATTATAATACTAATAATAATAATAATAATAATAATAATAATAATAATAATAATAATAATAATAATATGTGTTTGTTTATTTTGTCTTTTTTATAATGTGTTATTGTTGTCACTCCCATAAAATAAATACATACAAGAAATAATTAAATGTTTCTAAGGAGATATAGCTCACTATAGAACACACAACAAATTATTTATTTGTTAAAGTAGTAGTAGTAGTAGTATTAACTACATTTTATTCAATAAAAGTCATCTCTGTACAGAGGCTTGCATTAAATAGACTATTGGGCAATTTACTACAACAAAACGAGTAACGGCAAATACAGTTAATAATCACATATTGAGCTCTTTGTTGTATTGTTGTACCATGCTGAGGCTGGATCGTGGCTGCATTATTGTTCCAGAATAGTATGTGGTAGGATATTGGGCAATATTAAGCCAGATGATACAAGCAAAATACATGTTCTGTTGTTGCCTGTAAGAAACTGAACGAATATTTATATATTTGCTATTTTTTATAATAACACGTCAGGACAACGAATCCTCTTGCTGTCTGCCAGCTAAAGGTCGGTGGTTATTGATATCTGTTTATCGTGTCACCTGGGGGTCATTTTAGCAACGCACGATAAAAGTTAACACTCCTTCACAATGTCCAAAGAGTCGTGTAGAGTGTTGTATAAAATAAATAAATAAATAAATAAATAATATATTCAAAGATATGTAGGTGTAAAATTCAACCTTTTCTGAAAACAAATGACATACCGTCCACTGGAAAGTCTTGGTTGTTCCCTGTGTGTAGGCCTACTGTTATCAGTTTCCGCTAAGTAAATCGTTAATAGTTTCTGCAGCTCTGTATGTGACGTTTAACATTGTAGTAATCGGCTGTATTAATATTGTTGTAAACATGCCACTGTCTATATATCTACGGAATTATGCTTTTTCATTTATGTTATATATATATATATATATATATATATATATATATATATATATATATATATATATATATATATATATATATATATATATATATATCGGGCTTATATTTTAGCGCCATTATTCCTTAGGCTGGAGCGTGACTGTCAGCTTCTGTCAGCTGGAGGTAATTGTCCAAAGATTCTTACCTTATCAAGGTGGAGAGCAAATGTTTGTTGTATACGAAATATGTTCTCTACATAGTGTAATATATTTATAGGATATATTTGCATCTACATTATATCTCCTTAGAAACATTTCATTATTTATTTTATGTATTTATTTTATGTGAGTGACAACAATAACACATTATAAAAAAAATACAAAATAAACAAACACATATTATTATTATTATTATTATTATTATTATTATTATTATTATTATTATTATTATTATTAAAGCTATTAGTCTTTCACAAATATCTCTTTTATTAAATCATCAGTCCAAATGGTGTCCCAACAATACACACAGACTTGTATATGTCATTTCTTAGGTCACATTCATTAGTGTAAAAGATTAGCTATCCACAGGACCTAGCGCCCGTCTGAAATCACAGCTTTTACAACATGATGCCAGGATTAATTTCACACATTAATTACATTGTCTGTATCCTGAAAAAGAAAACTGAAAAAAAATCATATGCGTACATGTTTTTTTTCTTTGTTTTTTTCAATAGTATAATTCTTTAAAACAATTTTTCACATACAAACCCAACAGTACAAGTTGACTATAGTAACTACTCAATGTCTTTGTATCTGCAGACAATTTCAGGAGAAATCGTGGGGATCGGGGACCGCTTCAATTTCATGTTATTATGAGAGATTATGAAGACTGGAAGCAGGTGATGCGTTTGCGACCCAAATAAACTTGCTGAAAAGTAGCTTTACTCAGGGAGCAAACTGACTGATCCCATTACAAGAGAAAAGAGAAGTGCTGCAATGCTTTTTTTTTATTATTTATGAAGCGAGGTTGAGAAAATCCTTTAATAAAATATACTTGCAACATTTTAAGTCTAATTCATGTGTTTGGTTTGAGTAAAAAAACAGTAGTTTAATAATTATTAACAGACAGGCTTCAGCAAGACCGCAGCGACTACTGGCCATCATGTTTAAGATTCCAACAAAGCTTGAAAAATCTTGCCACCTACTGATATTAACTAAACACTGCATTCACCTAAACAAATGTTATTCACATTAAAATATAACGAAATATATAACTCGTAATCTTTCTGGCATTTTTCAAATCTATTTCTTTATCAGTTACAGCTAACTGTCATGAGACATACAGTGCAGTTTATGCAGCCCTGACACACAAAACTACAGCTAATTTTGAAGTGTCAGTGACCCTTGGTTGGTTTGACCGTTCTGCCATGCAGAGTAATTTTATCGGTGCACGCAGCTCCTCTAAATCTCAAAACTGATGACTATGATATATCAATGAAGACTTTGAGACATGGGTTTGCACATTCAAATACGAGTACAATTGGCCCTATTTCACTGTGCTCTAACTGAAAATGGGTATCCTTTGTTTCAAGATGCGTATTTGTAGTGCGTATCAATTACCCTACTTTGCACATTAACCCAGCATGCAGTCAGGATTACACAGGGACGTATTGACCAGGTAAAAGGTTAAGAAGCATCAACATTCAAAATAGAAGCCAACTTCCTCTTTATTTGCTCTTCCTTTGTGCTAGATGGAAGGGCAAGAGAAATCTGCCAATTAGAATCATCCCCTTTCCATGTTCTAAAAGACCTAGTAGTCACAGCAACAAGGCAATTATAAGCTGGTAACCAAGCAGCACTCTAAGCTGGGCCTAATAGGATTGACCGAAAACATCAGCCGAACAGTTTCCTGTTTTAGCTATCTAATAAGCACCCCAGAGCTCTGCATATAATAATTGTTCTCACCGTATTGCTCATTTCATTTAAACTTTTTTTTTTTAAATGAGTGTAAATAAGGCTTTATACTCACATAGCATTTTTAGTTGCTCAGTCCCAGTCTGGACCTATTGCTAAAAGAGCACACATACTTTAAAGCTGCTGATTCATTTCACAGGCCCAATGTTCCACATCAAAGTGAAGACTTTGTTTATTAGGAACAATGGTGCTGTCACACTCTGAGTTTGTTCATCTCTCCAAACTTGGATGTCTGCTTCCCAAATCCCATCAGAAACATCATCTCTGGATTATGAAATCAGCAGATGCCACTAACTTTTAGGAGAAAGAATATGCTGTTTGCATTTTATTATCTTCTACAGTTGCCAGGAAAAGTCTAGTTCTCATCCCTATGTACACAATTCTGGCTACAGGATGCCTAGTACATCAAAGCCCAGTACATCAAATGACTCTCAACTGTGTACTTAAAATGTTACATGTTTGTATTAAATGTTAAAAACATTGTTTTGTTTTTTTTGTAACAATTTATGGAAGTTAGAACCTGACCTTTGATATTAAATTTGGATTCCCAAACCCTACTAAACATTTGTATCTTGTAATTTGCATGGACCTAGTCTTATTTTCTAATGTGTTTAAACCGTTACTACTTATCTTTAGTCCATCATGAGCCCAAAAAGAAAGATTCCTTGTTGTCTTGAAGTTTTTTTTAAAAGGCATCCTTTATTTTGAACACTGTTAAGAAAAAAACAGACTGGAGAAATCTGAAGACAATTTTTTTTATCATGCATTGTAAAAAGCAAAGTTTTTCTGCTGTAACATATGGGATTGTCATAATGTGATTTGCAGTCCCATTCTCATAACCTTTGTAATCCTTCAGCCATGGAGGTCTAACAGATTTCGTAAAGCCTTTTAAAAATAACTTCTTTTTTTGCAGTACAGTGTTATTAAACATGCATTTTCTTATCTGTGCAGATGTTAATCTGTAAATGATGATATTCTACAATTCAGCAACTGACTACGGCAAAAATTGTTTAATTTGCAGTGGTTTATATTTGCGATGAATTGTTGCAGTCTAAATTCAGTGCCCCTCCCCTGAGTCCTAAGCAGAAATCTAGCCCAGCCCAGTGTGATCTGAACTTACTGAAATCTGATCGCTGTGCAACTCAAATGGTCTCAGTCTAGTCATAAACCTACCACACTTGGCAGCCTACGTTGTTCAAAGGGGTCATGAATAAATGTGGCATCGTTGAACAAGTTTGCAGGAGTAGTCTGGCTGGGTGCCTGTCTCTAACTATGAAAATCCCTCACCTATCATGAGTATTAAGACTTTCACCGCAGTAAAAAGAAAACTGCATCGCCAAAAAGATAGATGGTAAACCAGCTTCAGCTAACCGGTACACAGTTATAATAATTTTGTCATCATATTTGATGCTTCAAAAACAAACATGTACCTGTTTAATGAAGCATCGACTATTCATCTGAACAAATGATATAATTATGTCTACTGCTTCTTTATCCTAACACAATTCCCTAGCACATTTTAGGTTTCTGAACACCATAGTTACCACATCAATCAATCACCTACAACTTTTAACAGCATTTATGCTGAGATTTAAGACCTTTTCATACCTTGACAGAAACGTTAGGTAAAAAACGTATTCCAGTAGTATCCAAACACCTTCACTTCAGCCCTTGTAATGAGGACCTGATTTGAATGTAATGTCATTGATCTGAGACCTGTTAATGTGACTCATTATTGAATTAATGAACCCTAAGTTAGTTGAAACAGGAGAGAGAAAGCAAGAGGTTCATTAAACTGCTGGCTCTTGAGAACTGTAGCAGTAAGAAGAAGGGAGTGATATTAAGCATGACCTTTTCCATTTGGCATGTTTCTGTTAAAGAAAAAAAAAAACTATTATCCCATTAGTATAAGATTGCTGGTTCACTTCTTACTACAATTATTTTATACCTTCCAAATAAAAAATAACAAATAATGTTAATAAGTAATGGGTATATTTAATCAATCTGAACAATCTGAATCAATGAAAGCGATGTTAAAACAATTACAATCTTTAGTGTTTTTTTGACTGTAAATATGTGGGAAAGGGATTGTATTTATGATCATTCAAAGCTTAGAACAAAGAGTTTCCAGTGGGCTGTGGTCAGCTGGGACAGACCCATGTTATTTCTAACATCTGCGTTTTGGTGTCATTGTCCTTTAAAAGACTTGCTGATAAAACCTGTGTGTGTGTGTGTGTGTGTGTGTGATTATATAACCTGAAGATGAAATACAACTGTTCCATTGCAAATAACAGTACTCCAACTGCAGTTATTTATTTCTGTTCATTTTTTTAGTAGTGATGCTGTGAGATTCCACGTCCGCCCACTGTCCTGTCATTATGGATTGGGAGCCTTAAAAGGAAACATAAAATTCCAGCATAAAAATGTCCATTTCCAGAAGGTGGGTGTTTTTTAAAAAAAAATATGAATATGAATAAAATATTCCTAGTTCCTAGTTATTTATTTTATAGGCAATTGGACAAAATTCCACCATAGAGAGAAAGCAATGCCATCAGTTGTTTACCATTTTATGGCTCCACATAGGTAATAAAACAAAAATGGTGTATTGAAATGCAGTAAAGTTCTTATAATCCTGTTATTCATCTGATTTCACAGTCTCAACAAAAGTCATCTTTATTTGAAGCAGATGCCAAATCCTAGGAATCCTTGAGTATTTTAGAAAATCACTATCATAGACAAAAAGAAGGAGAGGTGATAACTTTTATTATCATTTATTTCTTAGCAGACACCCTTATCCAGGGCAACTTACAATTGTTACAAGATATCACATTATACATATATCACATTATTTTTGTACATACAATTACCCATTTATACAGTTGGGTTTTTACTGGAGCAATCTAGGTAAAGTACCTTGCTCAAGTGTACAACAGCAGTGTCCCCCACCTGGGATTGAACCCATGACCTTCCGGGCAAGAGTCCAGAGCCCTGACCACTACTCTACACTGCTGCCCGTTTTATTGGACTAACTAAAGAATAAGTAAAGAACTTGGTTGGCATGTGTTTTCAATACATGGGAAAAATATGAAGTAGTAATATGGTAGTTTATTATAGGTGCAATTTGGTAGTTTAGGGGTCAATTTACCTATATACTTATTTGGTGTTTAAATATTTTCAGTTGGCAATTTGTAGAAACAGGAGCACCAAGTTACGGGAGACATCAGTGTTGTTTGCCACTTAATCAACCAACATATAGTAATTTAAGCAAAGCATATTCTCAACTGGTAGAAGCTATCGTATCAGTCATATGTTATCTTCTCTTCTGGGAATATTAGTTACATTTTTATATCAAATCACAATGCTGCCATTAGAGTAAATAGTATAATAATGAATATTAATATGTTTCAGCGTATATAAAAATAAGGCTGGCAAAAACAGTGTTTAAGAATATTATACTACATGATGTAGTATACTATAGTAAACTATAGTATTTTTTAAATGGGAGTTTTTTTTAATGTTTGTATTAAATAATTATTTCTTTATGCTTAGATTTAAGACATTCTTTCTTTTTTTCTCATACTGGGAATTACAACAAACTGAACCCAAGACACGCTATATATTTTCATTTATAACTGAAGCGTTGTGGGCACAGCGGTGTTTAAAATAGTATCCCTTTGCCGTTCTAGCCCAGACGATGACCTTTAAAACCCTACTAAATATATTATTTTTGGCAAAATGTCATCTCTGTCTGCCATGCTGGAGTGAGTAGCAAGCTTGTGTAGTGCTGAAACACCAGTCAATTCTTAAACACTTATTAAGCCAACTTACAGACACTGACACCGCTCTTAAGATGTAAGCGTTCTTTCTCATGCTGTCAAGGAACTGGTTCCCACCTGCTGGGTGAAAAAAGGGCACAGGGAGCATGTAGCTCAATCACCTTCAATTCATTTCACTGTGCTATGGAAGCTTTTAAAGGACACACTGTATATCATACACAAACTCCTGACTGCTTTTCACTCCTACATCAGAAGACTTGCAAAATCTGATTTTGTCAGGTCAGTTACTCCCCACCCTTCTCTTTAACCCTTCCCTACCATTGCTGTAAGTAACGAGAAGTGAACAGTGCAGAATATAATAATAAAAATGATGTTTATTGTTGCTACAGTGCTATAAAAGATTGTTAAATAACCATATTATTATTTGAATTTTTATAGTAGCATTTTCTTAAGGGGCGGAAAACACTGTTTACATACAAACATGGTGACCACTGTGACAGACTCCAAGTAAACTGATTAGAAGGTAAGATCTGATTAGCGGGCTTGCCTTTGTGTTTTATGTAATGAATATTAAGGTATTTGAACCACTTTAAGGATTTAACTCTGGGTTAATCCCTTAATCCTTAGAAAAAAACAATTTTATACACATGAAAGGGGGTCATTTAACGTCTTCTCATTAATTTTCTGCCTTGAACATGCTGTGATGGTGAAGATTAGATTCATTAAAACACTATATTGTCTGGACGGGCCTGGCTGTGTCATGGATACCAAGTCATTACACGAGGACAGTGATATGAGGTTAAATCCCACCCCCAACGGTTCAAATCAACTGAATTAAAAGTCATTTAACCTTTAAAGACAGCTGTCTTTCTTTTCCAAAACACAGTTTATTTTAGGGACCAAACAATAAAATAATAATAATATATTTATTGTATTGTATTTATTTATATTTAATTGGTGCTCCTTATAAAACAGATTTGGTATGTATTTATTTATAGCAAATAATGTATTTAATACTTATTACTTTTAACATTATTTAGAACAAAACCTATTTCTTTAAAGAGAAAATGCTCAGATTAATTCAGTAATTAATTTGTGGATAATTTTTTGACATTAGGCAGATTAATTATACCCATAAGGAGAAAAAAAATTAATAAAATGAATAAGATGATTTAGCTCCAAATACTTGCTAATTTTTAAATTAATAAAGCCTTAGATGAATATAAAAGGCTTCTTAAATCTCCACAGGCAATCTGAAATGGAGGGCTTGGGAGGGTGAAGAAATTAACACTTTAATATTCTATATTAATTACATTAAGACATGAATAGCCCCCTTTTTAAGGAAATAAAACTGATGGGCTTTCACTGGTAAATAAATATTTGGGAGGGAACACAAAGTGTTATTAAATTAAATTTCCAGATAAGTAATAATGAATGTTGAAGAGAAAAAAAAAGACAGAGCAGCATCCAGCTAAAACTTTGCTTTGGTTATCTGGGCTAATTTCACTAGAAATCATTGCCTTCCTTAGGCTGTGTGATTATCTAGGAAAGCCACAGAAGCATTTGACAAGCGTTGACTAAAGGATCAGTATTGGACGGTGTAAGATAAAGACCAGACGCTATGAACAAAGATGTCTCTGACCCACACCTGGTTTGGCTGCATGTTCTGTCAAAAAAAAAAAAAAGTTTCCAGTTTCACCATAATGAATGAAATCTGCAAGGTTAAACTGGAGCTGAATGACAATGGTTAAGAAGCCTCTTTAAAGTGTTGACTGCTAAACTATTTTTCTCTCTCTTTTCAACATTGAATGAACTACATGAAACATGTAGAGCACAGATACTAAAATATTTGTTTGTGTGAATCTCCCTGGGATGAGTTCAGTGTATCTCAGTCTCTCAGCTATGCGTGAAAATTAACCTGAACTGTGACTTATAAGCAATGCATTGTGGTCAAAACAGGCTAGACTGAATCAAATAAACATGGAAACTCAGCCACCTTCTAATCCTAGTATATGGTCCCCATAGACTGTAAGAAGCTGTAAAAGCTTGGCCTGCTGTCACAGTTGCGGTACGGTCTGTAGTCAGGGCTTCTCTTCAGACTTCCCACACACAGATAAACCTGAACATAGGATTCACTAGAAAACATATAATGTATAACACAGTTTGTCCACATTAGCTTCGGAAAGCCACAATATTTATACAGTATAGGGACACCCAGGCGAAGGAAGTCAGTGACAATAAAATGATAAGCAAAATAAAACAGTTTAAAGCTTCTATAATTAAATCAGGTGGAAACAGACCCCTCATTACGAGGTCTTATCACAACCACTGGCTGCAGAGAGGAGGTGACGGTTCCAGTCAAAAGGTTTTGATACAAAGGAGATATGTGCAGTATGAGAATGGCAGTACACTCAATAAGGATGAAACGTGAAATATGTCACCAAGGAGATGGGCCCAGAGTGGATCTCCTTATGGTGAGTAGCAAACAGCAAAGAATACAAATTAAAATAATATTAGACAGAGCCAGAGAGCGAGAGAGATAAGGCTTAATGAGAAGAGCCTGGGAGACCGAGAGGACATGGGGATTACAGCAGGAAGGGTACGGCCGAGAGACTCAAATAAGAGTTGGAATACATTTCAAAGCAAGCTAGGGAAACAGATTCATTCCATCTCTTTGCAACAAAGAAAACTAGGCTTTGTCTGACCTGATTCGATTGTGCATAAACAATGAAAAGGGTCTCTGATCAAATCTTTCTTAGGTCTTTAGGAGCAAAAAAAAAATTAGATGATTTATCAAACGGGATTGTTGGTCATCTTTGTGGGTTTGCACATGAATCCCATTACATTAATGCTATTTTTTAGTAATGTAATGGATTTGTGCACTCTAACAGAAAATGGCTTTTAAACTACCTACAATTAGGAAAGAGTTAGAAATCATAGCCATAGCAACATAATGGGAAATGGCTAAGGTTTTTAAATGAATCTGTTCAAGTTAAAAAACAAATGTATACAAACTTTTATGCTCTGATTTATTGTGACTTGGGTAAACATTAATCAAATATTGAGCAGAACATTATTATATTGATTTTTTTTTTTTTTTATCCCTAAGGTAAATTTCCCATATGTAGTTATTTTTTCCATGAGTTTTGTGGAGAAAAGGGTAAACAGATGACAATACACATACACATCTTTAAATGTATGTATTTATTATTTTTTATATTTTATTTTTTGCTTTGTTTGTTTGCTTATTGACAAAAAATATATGTAAAACCATGGAGTTCCTGTTTTCATTGGATAACATAACTACTGCTACTACAAGTTACTAATAATGCTTACAAAAATACACTTTACACAGTTAAAAATGACATTTCTGCTGTAATGTGTAGGGTATATAGGCTTCAAGAAATCAAGGTGAAGTACCCATGGTGACTGACAAATTTAAAACACTGGGGGCTATATTTTCAAAGTGTTTAGTCCACTCTTTAATTAACTCTGATTTTTTTTGAATGGGGAAAAAACACCTGTTAATATAACAAAGCTGGAAACAGCTAAGGAGTATAATACAAAGTCTCCCAAGCACCCTCAAGTTGTTTGTTTCTCATTTTGTAACATTAATATGAATTGTTCTCTGTTGAAAAAATAGGAGTTAATTAAAGACTGGAGTAAATGCTTTGAAAGTAAGGACCTGAGTCTTTTATTAACTTTTTATAACGACTAGTACTACTACTGCTAACAACAACAACAACAATAATAATAATAATAATAATAATAATAATAATAATAATAATAATAATAATAATAATAATAATAATAATCCTCTAGATTCAAAGTCATCAGAAGCACCACATTATGTATTAAAGATATTGAGCACGGAGTTGAAATATTAGCAGCAGCAGAAGCAGTGTTCCTTTCTCAACATTACCCCTTCCTTGCTTGAATAGGCCTGTTTATCTCACAGACAGTGAATTACAACCTATGGTTGAGAAAGGGCAGGTCTAAGGAGATGATCGTATTAAGTGAAAGTGAGAATAGAGGTGTTGGATAAACCTTGGGGACCTATTGAATCCTTAACATTAGGTGACCTGTACTTTCTACATGACCTTAATGTAGCAAGCTAGTTGTAGCTGACCTTGTAATCCGAGTCCATGTTGCTGTGTGTAATGTAAAACCCCTATTCCTAAATTCATTGAGTACTCACATGCACTCAGCAAAAACAAATCAATTTTTTCTATGAAAGCTCAAAAGATCTATAATAATATACTATATATATATATATATATATATATATATATATATATATATATATATATATATATATATATATATATATAAATAGTAATCCTGTTGAAGTGGCCTGAAGTTTACAAACAATCCATTTAAATGTGCTGCCAGACAAAAAGAGCTTGTGCCAATATGAACCCTCTATTACTTTATAATAACAAGCCAAAGGACAGACAGAAAAATCTGCAATATGAAGTAGCCTCTCACATTATAAAAATGGAACATAATCTGGTCAATTACATTATCAAATGTATACTTTAAAAAGTAGTTTTCAGCAATAATATAGTAGATCAAATGTTGATGGGAGGTCTATGGTATAAGAGATATGTATATACCGGTATCCATTGTACTTCCATGTTTTCTTTCCTTTCAAAGACCATTACAGAGAGCCTGTTAATCCGTGACACACCATTTATACAACCCAACACTGAATAAAAAAGTCTTACATTCCACGACCATGACCTAATGTTTTCTACTGATGTGTGCAGGTTAATCTTTTTTTCTCAAAAACTAAAAACAATAAAATAAACACTTTAAAAAAATGTCATTCTACCTTGAGCGGTAGCCAATGGCTTTGGAAGTTTGGAAGATGACATCATTCAGAAGCCCATAATACTTAATGCACCAAATGCAACTTCCGCTTCTGAGATCATACAAATAACATCCCAGTTAAATCTGTCAGAAGAAGAACAGCTGAAATGGGTGGTAGAAGTAATAATTATGATATTGTGCAGTACATCACTTCTGTAACAATAGATACATAAATTAATAAATAGATACATAAATAAATAAATAACTCTGCCATTGTGTCACCATTTTATTTCTTTATAGAATATATCTCCTCTTTGTTGAAAATTAACTAATATGCAACTGAAACCTTTCAACTGAAGTAATGAAGTGCATTTGAATACTTTTAGGTTGTGCTGTTTTTAAAAATGACTTGTCGTGCAATAAATACGTAAATGAACATGAGAGTCAGGTACAGACTATTAGATACGTTACATTACCTACCATAACGACCACCAACATTGCTATGGGATATGCCTGCCCATTGGGCAGGTATTGCTGAGCTCTCTATATCAGAGTTGCCGATAGGTCCCTTCCTGGGATGACGCACTCGGTCACAGAATGACACAGTGCTCTAGTCCTATCCACGTAGCATCTCAAAGCCCGCACTGGGCAGAGGAAATTCAATCTCTTATCCTCCTCCGAAGAAAACGGGGGTGGATGGAAAGACTCCAGTTCCACAGATTGATTCAAGTGGAAGGCTGTGATCACCTTGGGGAGGAAAGCAGGGTTTGTATGCAGTGACACCCTACTGCCATCGTCCCAAATACGTATACAGGAGCTGTGCACCGACAGCGCCTGCAGCTCACTGACCCGCTTAGCGGAGGTGATAGCCATGAGGATGGCTGTCTTCATAGACAGATACTTCAACTCTGTGGAGTATATGGGCTCAAACAGGGCCTTTGTGAGAGCCTCCAGTACAATATCAAGGCTCCATTCGGGGAGAACATTCCTCCTGGGACGACATAATTGCCTTTAAGAAACCAGGTAGCCAAAAAATATGCACCCGGAGATACCGAATCTACGGGGGCATGGCGCGCAGAAACAGCCGCCTAATACACCTATTAACTGTGGTGCACAGTGGCGAGCACCCAGGTGTCCGAGGTGCAAGCTCGCCAGTAATGCAGCTGGTGTTCCAAAAAGAGGATCTGAGGCCGCAAGCCTTCAGGGGCCCTGTTGGGGCTGTTGAGGTTGTGGCGGGGCAGTTTGGGGTGGCTGCCTAGGGCGGTGGCCCTGGTACCACCTCCTGGGACGCTGGTATGTGGGCTGGCCACGATCTGCTTTCCCTCTGCTAGACAGCAGCTGGTGGAATCAATTGACAGCGGGGATGCGGCAAGGCCTAGTCCCGTGGAGGAACTGTATTCTTCCAAGAGTGTAGTTTTTAGAAGGAAAAAAAACACACACACACGAACAGTACTGATAAGGAACTCAAATTTTTCATCCCAGGAAGGGGCCTATCTGCAGCTCTGATATAGAGAGCTTAGCAATGGGCAAGCATATCCTATAGCAATGTTGGTGGTCGTCTTCGAATTGAAAGGGAATGCAATAAATAGGTTTAACGATTCATTTGTAAAGCAAGCATGTTGAGGAACTGTGAATAGAACAATGCATTTTCTTTTTAGAATATAAAAATAGATTCTAATTCATCTGTGTGCTATCATGGTTGATATATCTTGGACAGGGGGCAGTATTCGCGGCCATGCTGCCACTGCTGGTTTTGAAACGAGTTTATGTAATGAGTTTATTTGCTTACACGGTTGAACCCCAAACCCTTCTGACCCAGAATGTGTAAAATATCCACGTTGGCTGAGAATGGCTCTTTGAGTCTATAAAGCTCTGTAGCAGCTCGATATTCAATTTATTTTAAATTCAAAACCTGAAAAGATGAAGTAATTGACTTACAGGACTGACAGTTAAGCCCACTAAATGTAATCTTATCCTCTCAAGTACAACATATCTTGCTTACAAATTATCACCCTGCCACAGACAGGCCTGGTCTCTTCACCTAATCCAGATGGAAATGAGAGCCTCTGTTATTGTATTATCTGACTTTACCATCAGCATTAATCCGGCTTAGCTCACTTAATGATGCCACTTGTGGCACTATGAACCCAACAGAGAAGTCTATAAACTACTTCCATTAAAATGCAAATCTGTCCCACAGAGAAAATAAAGTGACACAAAAGTAGGAGAATTCGGCCATACACACTGTATTAGCTTCTTGCCGCAGTGAGCTGATACAAGCATAATAACTGATGCTGTGATTATTATTCGAGCTGCCCGTCTACCACAGAACAGCAGAAACTGCTCCAACAAGCCAGGCTATTTAATTTCTGAAGAGATTTATATTTTTTTGTTGTCAGGAAATGAACAAATGGTTATCAATGTAAAGGTGGATATCTTGAATCTCCCTGCCAGGTTTTCCTTACTGATATTATTTGCTCCACATAACACAGGAAATGATGATTTTTTTTTTTTTTGTGCAGTGCCTTTTCACATCTTTTACTCTATCTGGAAATCCACAAACAAGAGAGTCTTCATTTCTTATAAAATATAAAGTGTGTGTCAAACAATAAAATGCAGCAGACATATGAAGTAAGACCAGCTCTGGTGCACTACAGTAGTTTGGATTTGTAGTATTACTTTTTCTATTTCTTTTTTTAAATTTTTTTTACAAGGATTACACTTACATCTTTTGAATTTTTATATTGTGTCAGTAAAATATAAAAAAATAAACCTCAATGGTAATTTGAATGTATTTTCAATTTACCTGTATACGTATACAAAATGTGAACTATTTTTACAGGGCAGGTAAGGTATAGGCATACTGTAGACTTACCTTCCAAACTGCATTATCATAAACACTGAGGGAACAGCTTGCGCCATGCTTGGTATATACAGCTATTTAACCTGTTAAAACCTCTGTTGGTCAGCGGTCCTGAAACTGAAGTTACCGGAACACCACTAGAATATTGCTTTTTTTAAAACAAGAATTATTATACAAATGAATTGTATTTGTATACTGAACTTCTAGTAACACATATATAGGTAATGCAGTTATCTAATTTCTACAAGTATTTCCACAAAGTGTCTTTCTCCAGTTTCGTTTGTGCTTGTGTTCACAGTCATAGTCGATGCAATGTTTCTGTCGTCTTCGCCAGTATTTCAGCCTTCTAAAAGAAGTAGTTTGTAAGAGAAGAAGTTCCTAATGCTCTTTTCATTGCATTGAGAGGACTACTGACTGAATGAGACAGTTGTGCGGGAGATGTGAGTCATGTGACTTAGCTTGCCTATTATGCGAGTTCTGGCTTGACTAAGCCACTGCTGTTGGCCCATATGCATACTAAGAGCTGCACCCAGTCCTTTGCATGTACGGTTCTGCTAATCACTTGTGGCTAGGACATGGCTCAAATGTAAAAAACATAGGAAGACATTGATGAAGACTTGTGCTAAATGAGTGTTTTATAATAACGATAATGCAATAGGTTCCTATTGATTGTCTGCAAAAGAGCTGTTGTGAACCAGAGAAAATTGGCCATGATGCCAAAAATGTTGACATAGTGAACATTTTAAAAAACTGCAGTCTTCCATTTGTAAAAGACATGAGCATAACAGTTTGATATATGGCATGCCAAACTTCAAACAGAATGTGACAATGACATCATCAAACAAGTGTTTCTTGACTATTTCCATATGCTACATCGCCCCAATGTATGATTTTAACTTTTATATTTTTAAACACGTTTGTAGGCTTTACTTTTAATGCAGTACATATAAAGCAAATATGCCTTTAAATAAGACCCTATATTACACAGTAGGTAACTATGTATAAAAACCGGTGAGCATTTTTTTTCAATAGGCTCATCCAGTTGATATTACTGGAAACATGCGCTCATTAACACCAGCAACAGAGCATGACCCCAGTGCGAGCTATCAAACTGAAAGGAAGTAAAACCCCTAAGTAGAGCAAGCCCCTCCCCCATAACAAGCAAAACAGACCTTTAGAACTCTAGCAGGAAAAAAATGCTCACCAGAGATTCTAAAAAATACTGCATGGGGTAGTATGTGTGATGAATGAGAATTGAATGCCCACCCTCGGGGTGGGATGCTTGGATACACCCCTCGGGCTGCTGGGGTGGGCATTACGTTCTCAATATCCCAATGCATTATTCTCTTTATAATTAATATAGTATTGTTCAAGTGAGTGTAAGTATTGGGGGTGCCTGTGTTTCTGCACTACAAGTAGTCAGAGAATCTGACACAAACCTTCCAAATGGCATTTTTATTCTACACATGCAACACATATATTAAGCCAATCACTGCTCTATGAATTACTTAACAATTGATGGATTTCGGGTAGCAACGATAACTTAAGAATTCTTGATTTAAATTCCAACCAAGTGCATTCAAATATCGTTACTCATGTCTGCATAATATGAAGTCATGTTTTCCATTATGTTGTTATGAGATATACAGTCTTGGCGACCCGTTCCCTTTTTATATAGTTAATTGGTATTTTTAATTAAGTAAGTCAAAAGCCCCAGTTGAAACATCTCTCTTTTTTTTTAAGCTGCTACAAATGACTGATGAATCCACAAACGCTTCTATCTTTGACAAACATGTTTTTAAAACGCTTCTATCTTTGACAAACATGTTTTTAATAAGCACACCCACGTGTTATAAACAGTCATTCAAATGAGCACCAGCAAGGACAACATACATTTTGAAAGCTCTTTATTTTTCTTTTTGAAAATATATACTGTGCCAATTCAACTGTATACATATTATAACCCCTAAAGAGTAACATCTGTCTTGCAGCCAAGTAATTCCATAAAGTTAATGGCAGTTTGACTTGTGATCACATTGGAAACCACGGCAGCATAGCAGCAAGATGCTTTTTCACTAAATAGTACATTTCCATTTTGTAATAGGTTAGTGTATAAATTGTTTGTAAAGGGTCAAGCTCTTAATGTCCTTCTACTGTTCAGCAGAGACTTTGACAAGTTTATGTCAATCCATTTTTTCTTATGATTCTTTTACCCTGGCCTGTTCTACACAACCTAGAGCAGGGGTGTCAAACAAGATCCTGGAGGGCCGCAGTGTCTTCTGGTTTTCGTTCCACCCGAGCTCTCGGTTACTTAATTAGTCTAATGATTTGATTAATTGGACACACGGGACACTTCTCTCCAGGTCTCAAAATGTTTTGTAGGTCATGTACCTTGAATCAAGTGCATTTTTTAAATCATCAACTGTAAAAAAAAACAACTTGAAAAATCTGAAATATGTCCAAATGAACAAATAATTAGATCAATTATGTTAATTGAGAGCTTAAGCTGGAATGAAAACCAGAAGACCCTGCGGCCCTCGACGACTGGAGTTTGACACACCTGACCTAGAGTTTGCTGTCACAACTATAAAGTTCTGCAGTGAGAATGTTTGACCATTTTGAATGAAAAATAACAGTATTATTTTCAAAACTGAGAATACAATGTTGCATGCTGAACAATGCCTTTACAATCACACACACGTACATGTTGTAGTGCTAAGACCCAAAGTACAGTATAAAGCTGCCCAACCCCTGTCTAAACATACAGCTTGATTGTATAGTAAGGTCTGAGTTGTCTTTATTTATGTATTTATTTAACAGAAAATCAAAATGTTCCAAACAAAAATATTGAACAGATTACTGCGACCCTTGTGGTGCATTTATTTTAAAGGAGGAATACAAGCATGAGATTTTTAAACAAAAACAAAGCAAGCAAAAATAAATTTGTGTAAGCCATAATGGTGTATATGTACTTTTGCTATGAACAGCCACCCATCTGCATACAGTCTGGCTATGGTTCACAAACTGTAATACATATGATATAATATTTGAAGGTTTAGTCATTAAAATGTGGTGCCCAAGACTTCCCTGAGGTGTAATTTCTGATAATTGTGTTATAGCAATATTCCCTGGATCTGTAACAGATTATGGGTATTTGGCAGTTCTCCACTTCAAGAATACTTTTCACAAGATTCCGGAGGTAGTACATTTATTCTTTAATTCTTTTAAAATCACAACATGCTAGATAAACAGGGTTTCAATAGAAAAAAAAAGATTACAGGACAATTCCAGATTACTTTTTTTTTTTTTGTACAATACCAGTTTATTTTGGTTTTGCTTTAAGCACAATCATGAAGTTATTTATACTATAACTGCATTTGTTGGTCATAAAAAAAAAATGGCCTTGACAATTGATCTAAAACGAGTCCCACAGCAATGAAACAAAACTTCTGGGAAATTGAAATAGAAGTAATCAATATCAGAGAAGACCACACACTTCAGAAGAGTACTTGGTCATATGGAGGAGAGAAGACCCTATTTGATGGCCATGTGAGTGTCTAAATAAAATATCTTAACCCCTGCCTGTAAAGTTCAAATGAAAGTTTATGTGTGCATATATGTACTGTATGCTAGGTTGCAGATATTCCTTTGGATAGACTTCTTCTGAAAGGCGCTGTCTAATGTTTGTTTTTTTCTTCTTTAGCATGATGAAAGCTTATTTTGAATAATACCGTGTGCACTGGTCCCAGGAGGTTTTCTTTCTGTATTTCTGAACACATATCAAGGCTGACATCAACTAAACACAATTACAGCAGATTTAGCGAGCAAGGTTATTTCATCTCTCTACAGGAAACACACTCGGAAAGATTTCGCCCTCCTGGTGTACAAAATTGTTCACAGCATAGAGGGGTGCCTTTATTTATTATTAAGGGTGCAGAAAGTGAGTAAAGAAAATACAGAGCATCTGCTTCTTGAAGTCATGGTGAATTCTGCTTTATATAGGCTTCCACTCTTTGAAAGCGAATGGATAAGAAATCCTTGGCAGAATGCCACTCGTTCCTTCATTTCTCATCTGCTACATTCATCATATCTCTGTGTAGCTTCTTTTCTTTACCACCCTGTATGTTAGCTTTCAGGGGGCTCACAAGAAAGATCCATTTATGACAGGGAAATAAATAATACATTAAAAAAAAAACTCAAAAATGAAGCATTTCTCTAAGTATGCTTGATCCCCAAATTGTTATAGCCTTTAAATGTTGGGAGTAAGCCCAGGCCTAGATTATTACTTTCCTGTTTTCCAATTCAAGTGAAACTGTGTACCCTTATTTCTGTCTCAAGAGATGACAAGTATTATATTGAATAGCTTCTGTACTCAAACATATTTTCTTTTAAAATATATTTAGTTTGAAAAATTGCAAAACCAATTCGCCAGTGTATGACATTATTTAAAAAAAAAAAACAGAAAGTATAGAATTTTTTTAGATTCTAATTCAATATGTATTCCTTCATACAATTCACCAATCCATTTGGTGTCGAGAAATGCCAAAACCCTTAATGACTGTTTGACAGTGAGAAAGGCTCCGGCCTCATAATATCACTAGTCCAAACCACTCACATGCAGTCTAAAAAGTAAAGACATAGATGTGCACTGAGTTTTAAATACAATACAAAAAAAATACTGGAAATTTCTAATCCAAATATTTAGTTTAAATGTGTGATGTTAAAAAAAATAAAATTTGATCACACCATTCCTCCAGGACAGCTTGTGTAAAAGCAACTTTTGTAAAAGCTTATGTCCTTCAAATCCCCAATGGGAAATCCACTATAAATAAATAAACCTTTGAATCAGGCTGATTAACGTGTACATTAATGCACACTTAAAAAGAAAAAGTGTTCAGCAAAAAGAAATACTGACATGTTGATCAGAAAAAAAATGACAGCATGCATTTCAGAAACAAGAGGTACAGTGTGTGATTTTTTTCAACTAAGATTTCCAGAGGTGCAGTATTTATGTGTTTTATATCAAGTGACTATTAGATTTTCACAAACGTTTTATGATTTTTGGTAAATTGGTGGTGTGCTCGAGGCATGTGTCCTATGCCCAGAAGTTTGATTGAATTGATTTAATACGACACATAAAGTGAAGCTGTTTTTTTTTTTTATTATCGTCTGACTCTGAGGCTAATGTATAAGGGAGTTTAGCTTTAAACAAAGTTATCCCAAAGTGCATGGTAATGTATGTCAAACTTGAGAGGACAGATTCTGAATACAGCATGTGAGATATTGGATTCTTACCCTTACTCTTGATTGTGCATTCCTTAAAAAAATGGTCCAGGCAGTATAATTATGTTGTATAAATCATCACAGTGTGTCCAGGTAGCCAGACAGAGTAACACCCACTAAAGAGGGTGGTTCTGATACCTGGAGTTTTCAATGACAGTATAAGTATACGGTTACTCTCTCAGCCATTATGTCTTTGGTACAGTCAACAAAATTAGGTGTACATCAGTTGCATATTTGCAGCATTCCTCTACCCACTGCCAGTGAATATAATTTCCACATGTCCAAAAACAGCAAGGACAACATTTCCTGTTCAAAATGATGAAAGGTCACTGCCCTAGACAATCATTTATACTTTACACTCAAAGAAGATTATCTGTATAAATAGCTCAGGCCTAAGGTCAACAGGAAGCATGTTAGAGGAAAGATTTATAGATCCAGGCCTCCAACTTTGAGAGAAACACAAATAGAAGAAACAACAATTGTGGCAGAATGCATGTTAAAAGAAATCAGTCAATTTTTCAAATTGTAATTAAAAATAAAATTACAATGTAGTTAAAAGCCAATTCATATAGAGTGTTACTGATTACACTATAATTTAGCATCTATCTTGAGATCTGCTTGTGCAACCCGGATGAAACTAGCTGAGGATCTTCTTTACTGTTCTGTTTATACTGGTAAAAACCTCTATTTGCATCTCTACTGGTGGGATTTGAAATACTGCCAGTAGAGATCCCTATTTGTACTGGTCCAGGTTCCAATTCGGATGTCTATTGTTAGAATTTCAAATCGAACTATGTAAAAATAACCAAAATGTACACTGCCTGCATTTTTTTTGGATAGTAAAAGCCAAGACGGGAAGTTATATAACACATGCCAAGAAAGACTGTCTAATACTGAGGCTTTCATAAAAAATTAAAAAAAAAAAAATACAATAAGATTATTTCATGCTTTTTTGTTAGTGTTTCTAGAAGCCTATTATAGGCTCCTGCTTTCCTTTCTAATATAATTAGGAAATGGAAGACAATGGCGCACTGTTTTCATTTTAAAGAGATGTTTTCTGATAAGGGCAGTGTTCCGAGGCTGCAGCGACGGTTTTGTTTCTCCAGCAGTTTCGGGACAGAGCCCTCCATGTCGTGGAGATGATAAATCTGGCTGTAATTTGGCATTGTGCTTCAGTTTCTGATACACAGCTTTGTGTAACGGGCTGCCAGTTTTGCAGACTGGCTCTGGCCACTAGCTACCAAATGCCTTTCAGAGGTCTTTTGTTAGCATAATGTTCCCCCCTGGGCCAGACCTGCCAGACTGTGCCTCTTCAGAATGAAAAATTCACTGTTAAAATAGATTCACATATGAGGCCTTACAACTACCTTACCTTTTTGCCATTTTAAAATAATAATAATAATAATAATAATAATAATAATAATAATAATAATAATAATAATAATAATAATAATAATAGCTACAAAGCATAGAACATTTTATGATATTTTTATGTCACAGTCATTTAGGTAAAGAAAGTGCTCTTGAAGTAATGGATTTTACCAACCGCGTAACAATAAAATCCATATGATGCTTGTGGGGGCAATATAGAGTTGAAAACACTACTGTATGCTTACCCATCCTTTCAATGTTCTGAATATAGTTATATTAGCATTACTGTCCTCTTATAATGACAGGTGCATGTTATTACTGCCATGCTTTAATGTTGTTAGATTTGTGTTCATTGGCAAATGCGTTGAAAGCCAAGCAGTTTGTTATTAACATTTCCACGTCTTTTAGGTTTTATCCTGGTTGAACAACATCAGTTTTGCCTAAAAATGGAAAAAGAAAGGCAATTATAAAACCAACATCTTATGTTTCTGCTCTCATGCTGGTTACAATGGTGTGTTTCTGCTGCCTGCTTTCCAAAGGTTTTTATATCACAGCTGTGGGGCAACCAGTTCATTCTGAACTTGGCTGTTACAATCTCCTTGTCTCTTGCACATTTGCATGAGCTCATATGCGCTTGTTACAGTGTTAGGTATTTTAAATTTTCCGGCGTAGCAAGAATCTATATTAATTAGCCTTTTTTTATCATTTCGCCAATGTATCTTTATTCTACAGTAATATATTATCAAGGCTTCTAGTTTTAGTTGAAGCACTGATAAAAACAAGCCTGAAATGAAAAAAAAAATCTATCTCATAAACACTGGGGGAACATCAGAGATGATTACTTGTCTTCACTAGCTTCTGGGCTGTCCAATTGTAGGCACAGTGATGCAATGGGAACACACAACATGCCCTGTGATTCCTGTATATACTATATTCAAGATGCCTCAACCCATTTAAACCTGAAAGAAATTTCTCAATTCATTCTTTTAGCTGTAATTACCATTATCATTGGAATAGGCAGGGACTTGATTCCTCTTTATGGTACCAAGCAAATGCCTTGATATATCTGAGATGTTGTAGGTTATGACCTGGAAACAATACTTCTGTGACAATGGCTTAGCCTGTCTGCAATACATACGTGAACTGCTCTTGTTTCACCAGAATGATTGAGGCCATTCATTAAAATGCAAGTGTACTGTAGATCATGGGCAAAACTGCACCTTTTTTCTAAGACAGTTTATGGATAGGAAGATGAAAGTAAGTGAGTTGACAAAATAGTGACATTCTCCACCCGAAGTAAACATTATGTTTATAAACTGGAAACATCAAGTGGTATCTGACACCAATGGTATCTGATTTGAAGATCTTAACGAATATTAATCCCAGTATTTTTACTCCAGAGGAAATGTAATATCATAACAAAATAAAATAAATATACAATGGAAAGAGCTCCGTGTTCAAGTGGGTTTATGAGATGAAGGGCAGAGGCATTTAGATCTGCCGCAGTTTAGATCATTAAAATAGTCTCAAGGTCTTTCCTGCTTTTACAATTCAATATACAATTCTTTTGATATGATGAAGTTTTGGACATTTGGATATAATTAAAATGGAATAACAGAAAAATAAAGGATCAACTATATGTCCTTCCTTGAAAATTATCATTTGATGCTTGTCTGCAGCTCTCTGTAGAAAACGGTATTTCAAACTTGGCTTGGCAACCTGGCTTTAGCATTGGTTCTATGGGAAGTTAACAAAAAAATCTTACTGTTCTTATTGACACATACTTTGTACAAACTATATAAATGTATTTGCATTTTAAATAAATATAATCTATCTATCTACCTATCTATTTATCTATCTGTCTATAATTTTAAAATAACCTACTGTAAGCAGTGTTCAATTTCGTCATGCATAAAAAGGACATTATGCATTATTATTTTAGAAGGTGAGATATGTTAAACCACAGCTCTTTTGAATGTATAATGTCAGCATTTACTCTACTCTTTCCCTCAATTACCACACCCTTAATGTAGCCTCATGAATCTGGTTTGGATATTGTCCTAAAATTAAGCTGTTCCAAGCTCTGATTTGGGCCAAAACCTTTAAATGAGCCTTTCAGAGCTCATCTTGTAGAATTGTGTCAAAAAAACCTACTCACTTGGAAATATAAAAAGAAAAGTGTAATAAAATGAGTGCTATATCCACATGAAAGCCTCCCCCTCCCCCTTAACACAAAGCACGCAGGAGAGGAGACATCTATAACCTTTAAGGTCTAATCTCACACTGTCATCTCTGAGCAGGGCAAAACTGTCATCCAGGAGGAGAGTGCTGCTCACTGGCCATTCACACTGTGACTGATGGCTGCTTCAAGGTCTTTCACAATATGTAAAACATTCAATGACAAAGGCTGGGTAATGTAAAACAAAAACATTCTAATTGTCTCATCAAACTGGCTTGTGTCAGCCTAAGGAACATTCCCAGCATTCCCCCTCAGCTGGGTTTGTTCTCTCCAAGTCTGGAGCAGGACCCAACACTCAGCACACGATGATAGATTGGGGACACACTGGTGGTGTGGAGTGGACAGTGACATGGGATTGATTTGTTCTCTTTGTTGTTATTTTCTATTAGTTCCTCGTCACCATGGGGGTCAGTGCTTGACACTTGACAGAAATGTGTATAATGGGTTACCATTAAACAGACTGAAAAGATGAATGAGTGAATAAATAAGCAGGTACATACATTCATAAATGCATACATACTCCATGTGTATTGTTTAGTTGTGATCTACCTTCGAAAAGATGGCTGTTGATCAAAGTATCAGTCATTCTGTTATGTCTTCTGAAGACAATACTATTTTTAGACACATGTTGGTAGTAGTTGATGAGCTACAGCACTGCTGTTGTTGAAGCCTGTTCACAACCTTTCCAGAAAAAGGTCATTTATGGAGGCTGTGTGGTCCAGTGGTTCAAAGAAAAGCTCCTTGTAACCAGGAGGTCCCCGGTTCAAATCCTCAGCCACTGACTCATTGTGTGACCCTGAGCAAATCACTTAATCTCCTTGTGCTCCGTCTTTCGGGTGAGATATAGTTGTAAGTGACTCTGCAGCTAATGCATAGTTCACACACCCTAGTCTCTGTAAGTTGCCTTGGATAAAGGTGTCGCTAAATAAACAAATAATAATAATGCACCAGGCCTAAATTCTAAGTGTGTTGCTCCCTTTTTATTTTGTAAAATAACATAAAAACCAAAAATGTTAATTGTCCATAACTATTAAGAAAGAACTTTCAGATGATCATTTTTGTTTCAAAAGTAATAGTTTCCTTTTTAAAAAAATAACAGTTGACTAAATGTACCACTGGAGCAAATGCTTCATCCCCATACTGGTTTTAATATGGGAGTTGTACTGTAGTTGAGAAAGACATAAAAAAATAATGCTTGGGGCCTGTTTTAAGTTCAATATCACCTTTTAGAGAAATAAAGTAAGTAGCAGTTAGTAAATTGAAAGCACGTAAAAATGTAGTCTAGTTTTGAAGTAAGCTTTCTGTTCAATTTTAAAAGTAATACATTTATACAACATAAAACCAGGCACTCAGCATTTAAAGCTGGATACCATTAAGGACTGTAATAAGTGGCAGCATGACCTTTCATTTGAACTGATGTTAAGTTGAAAATCAGCAGTAAATTAGATAAAAATCTGACTGAGAGGTAACAGTAGGGAATGAATCAACAGAAATAAATGTATTTGAGATTTAAGTGTACTTTTGGACTCCTGCTTTACTCGGCACCCTAATTATTATTATTATTATTATTATTATTATTATTATTATTATTATTATTATTATTATTATTATTATTCATAAACATTCAAAACAATGAAAACCTCAAATAGGAGCAAGAGGTTTTTATAGGCAATATTGGGTATTTGGACTATTTCTGGTGAGTTTTACTGACCTATGGTTTTGAATGCTGTCCATTTCCTTTCTTTGATAGCTGTGAGAATGAGATTATTTAGTTAATGGAATAGAAGCCTGATGCTGGGTATCTGAACTCCATTAGATGTGAGATTGAGGACTCTCTAGGTTTTGTTTAGTTGAAGCACAGAGCTATTTTGATTTGAATACATTTTGTTGAGTCCTCAACCACATCTCCGATTCACCAATGTAATTAACCCTGGGTTGTTTTATTCTGCTTAGGTGCCCTTCTAGTGCTATAACCTGTGACGTTGACATGTTAGCTACTGTGTATAACTTAGCTGATAACTAATATGCCTCTGATTTTACAAAGTCATGGAAAAAAGGATCCATTTGAGATATTTAATTTTTGTAAATGCAAAAAGCACATTTTATCTTCTAAATAATAAACATTTGTCCTCTACTTTCCTTGTGGTTGATGCATTGCTCCTTCCCAATAAAATAACCTGTGCTGTTAAACTAGGAAGAAATTGGGAAACATTACATTTGAGTTGCTCTTTCTTTCTAGAGCTGGCGTAATCGGATTACTGCACGGCATGGTGGTGGCTTAGTCTGAGCGTAGTTGCCCACGCTGTAGCTTTGCACACTCCTATACTGGTTTGGCTTCGTCACCCCACCCCTGTTATAAGTAAGTGACTTTGTTTTAGTACTTGTAGTTATATAATCCGAGGATGCACAAAGAGAAAACCTGTAGTTATTGTTTAGGTTAATGCAGGCAAGAAATGCTGCAATGCGATTGAATCACTATCAACATTGTGTAAATATAATGGCCTGAGACAACCATGAAATTATGTCTATGCTGTTTAAGATTATAATGGCAAAATAACTGTAATTCCAATACTAAAATTCCTTATTAAAAAAGTATACTTCTTGAAGTTTCATTATTTAATATGATATAAATAGAGATACAGTTTGGGTTTAGTTTTGCACCCAAAAATGTCATAATAAACATTCATAGATAATCACAGTACTTTTTTTTTTACTGTAAGATTTACCTTACTTTAAAACGCAATAGCATTTAATCATATTAAAGTCCACTGCTGCAATATGAAGGAATAGATAGCATTATACAGTGCTGTTGCTGTGCTTTTTGAAACCACTAGAAAGTGCTCTTGAACAGATTATATGGAGGGATTCTCTGAACTCAGCTGAAGAGCTTGGCTATAGCTCTGGTTCTAATTTGTGAAAGAGGCAGAAAGAATGCAATTTATAACTGTGAAAGCAGTATACCACCAACACAGCCAATCTGGTAAAAACACAAATAGTATAAATCATACTGTATCCCTGGACATTCAGGGGGGAAAAGAAGGAAAAACTATTGAAGGACTTCCCATGAATTAGGAACACTTGTGCTGTCAATTGGCAATTTTATTTTCTGATCAATATCCATATTAAATACACTATAAAGAATACAACCAGTAGCTATACTTTAGTAATTGTTCTTTATGTATGTATTTATGTTTCTATGTATGGCAGGGAGTTGTTTTCAGCGCTTATTGAGGTTAATAACTGAAAGTGTGCCTGGTGCTTTTATTGTTATTCAGGCAATCATTCAGGAGATACTGTATGGTAGCAGTAATAACAGAGGAGGACCACAAAGATCAATGTGATCTCTGAGTCGGGACCAATGTGACCCCAGGCTGGAGAATCTCTCCTGGCAGAGGTGAGAGGTTGTTAACGTTTACTCACAATCCTCTATGCCTTTTAGGACTACTGAGTAGAGAGAAAATCTGGGACAGTTTCATACTGTAGGCTACATGCTATGCAGTAGTCTAAGCTGAGTGAGCCAACTATTTTTTTCCTCAGCAATATCTTAATGTACTAGATATGGAGTATAAATTAAAAAGTGGCAATTTAAAGAACCTAACAAACCCATGATTTATTGGTTTATTTGAGTATTTATATAGCTCACATTTCTACATGTATATGTGTGTGTGTGTGTGTGTGTGTGTGTGTGTGTGTAGAAAACTATAAATACAATATGTTTCTTTTTTTCACGCTGAGATAATCTCTTTAAAAGGTTTACTTACATCTAAATTCAGACAGACACACTGGTGGCCGTGGTGAGTCGATGGCTACTTATAAAAGTAAATTCTGCAGCAGCAGGACATTGCGGCCTCTAAGCGTTATGGAACACTGCACTGGCAATTGAAAGTTGCAGATGAGGAAATTCAAAGCACCAAACATTTAGCAGCCTTTTATTCTGCTTTAAATGACCAATCTATTTAAATTAATTACCAGCTTTAAATGAGCAGCCTGATCTAATTATTGTTAGCCCCTAGTGGGTTAAAGAATGAAAAGGAGACACTGGGCAGATCTGATATCCCACAGGGAACTCTTTGACTGACCACAGCAACACAATGAACCCCCTGAAGGATGATGGGCCTTATAAGTGCTTTATCACGCAGAAGAGTACAAAACACCAGAAAACGGGCTTAGAAAAGCTTTGATTTAACTCCTTGTTGGTCAGCTGAAAGCTCAAGAAGGCGTAGTCAACTATACAAAATGTATGCTTGATTACCATACACTGTGAAAGGCATCACAAACCAGGGTCTCTAGTCTTAAACTATAGTAATAATAATGATTAATAAAGATTTGTTTTTTAAATATAATATAGATTTGGTAAAGGAGTTTCTTTTTTTTACTACACATTGAATTCTGAATATATTGCAATAGGATTTTTTTTTTCTTTTTACCTGACAGTAACTTTTGTTGATTTCATACTATTCCATTGTCAGCTTTTACCTAAATGTCGTATGTACACAGCATGAGCCATTTTACACGCTGTATCTTTAACCGCAACAAAATGTACAGCCATAGATCTTTATCTAGCATCTGTACACAACAAAGAGCAAACAAATAAAGATCAAAACAAAACACTATAATGAAAAACTAATGAATGTTGGGGTTAGGGTTATTTTAGGTGAAACAAAATGTTGCCTTTTTTGTTGTACAAAGCATGATTCTATATTAAATGCATTATGAAATAGTCACACAGATAGACATATTTTTTGTATTCCTATTACACAGATAGTCCACCCATTTTCTATTCAAAAGGTTGTCTGGTACTTTGGGATGCTCTAAGCCAGTTGTATTGTAACATAGAATGCGTGTTGAATCAACATGTTTTGAAAACACAGTTTTGAATCAAGTTAATGGCAGTCCCTTGGTTTACAAATGTAGTGTGAATATAGTAAAAGGGAGCGACACACAACTATATAAAACATCAATTGCATACATGTTATGATCTTAATGTGAAATACAACCCTACCGTGGTCATAGTGACCAAATCTCAATTCTGAAAATACAAAATATGTTTGTATGCTGCTTTGGGTTGTCATCCTAATGCACTAATGGACATAATTATGCTTTTACATTTGAAAATATTTTATTTTCTATTTCATGCTTTGATTAAGCATTGAACGTGGCACTACTATTTGTTTGTTTCTTTACCAAACAGGTTATTTTAAAAGTTGTAGGTTTCGACTACGCCACCCTCAATTAAGGTGAGGGAAGTCTAATTATCTCCCGCACAGGTAATTAACTGGACAGAACATCAGTGACTGATAGGATGTACACAAAGCAGCAAGGAAACAGGAATAATTTTATTTTTTCCAAGTTCAAAAGATATAAAACACTCAAGTCAAAACAGTAAAGGCCTTAACTCCAAAGTTTACAATTGAATGCAGTTAATATTATTATTATTATTATTTATTAGCAGAACCCTTATCTAGGGCAACTTACAATTGTTACAAGATATCCCATTATTTTTACATACAATTACATTATTTTTTACACATTATTTTTACATACAATTACCCATTTATACTGTTGGGTTTTTACTGGCGCAATCTAGGTAAAGTACCTTGCTCAAGGGTACAGCAGCAGTGTCCCCCACCTGGGATTGAACCCACAACCCTCCGGTTAAGAGTCCAGAGCCCTAACCACTACTCCACACTAATATAATTAACAGCAATATGAATAATTTAATTTATGGAAAGTATTACATTTAAAACTGAAAAAGTTTACATTTCAAGATGTTTACATCCAAAAGAATTAAAAAATAAAACAAAAAGAAGCACACTTTAGTGACTGAATAGATACAATAAAATATCAAATTCAGTTTCAAACAATCCCAAAAGCAACAATAAAATATAGTAAAAATGTTTTAAATTAATACTTCATACAAGTATAAGAAATGTAACTTTCTAAAGTAATTTAATAAAGAAATCGTTCACACACAACAAAAGTGCAGCACACCACTCTAAAAGTCTAAATTCAATACAATAACAAAATAGAAATCTACTCTCAAAAATCAGTTCCCTTAAACAGTCTCAGCACAGCAGAAAAAAAAAGTTAGAATACTTGAAACTAATAAAATAGAACTGGTATAATACTTAAAACAGATGTACAAATCACTAGCTTTCAAAAGTAGTTTACGTTCCAAATACAGGTCTTTCAAAGTTATAAAAATCAATACAGAGGCATTTAACTAAAACAAGTTTTCAGTTTGATTTTTGGTTTGGTTAAATGGTTCATGTGCACGCATAAAATAAAATTTAAAAAACGAAATAATACTGCAGTACCTGAGGAGCACCTTTGAGCGGCTGACCTTATAAAACACAATAGTGGATAAGCACTTCAATAATACAGACAGTTTTATAGCGTCAAAAACACTCATCAACCCAGTAACCTTCACTGCTAAAGTATGCCATGCTGCAAAAGTATTCTTCACTAATTTCAGATATCTTTAAATGATTTAAAGATATCTCAAAATGCATTTTTGATATTTCACATAAAGCTCCATTAGGTATATCTGTAAATCAATTTAAGATATTTCTAAATGCATTTTAAGGTATCTTAAAATGAATTTGAGTTATCTCTAAATGATAAGGTCTGATGCACCGGTTTATTGTAAAATAAAAAGATTTAACAAAACACAAATACTAACAAAACGGCACGGTGGCCAAAACAAACAGACAAACAATACTTATAACAAGTATCGTGCTGGTTGTTCCAGCACGAGTAGCAATTGTTTTCTTTGTATTGCTTCTTACTTGTCTCTTTCCTCCTCTGGACAACCCAACCCATGCAGCCAAAGCTGCAGGTCTTTTAAATTATGGCAGAGGGATTAACTAGCTATTAATTATCTTATTAACCCCTTGGCCATAGTCTGCACGAGTTTAATAAATCTGTGTGACTCTCAGCTAATTCAATGATTATTAGCCGACAGTCTCACTAGGTATATAAAAACAATAACAAATAACAGCAGACGAGTTTGCGCCCGTTCTTCAAAACATAATACATAATATAATACAAAATAATACATAATATACACAGGGTGGGGAGTTCCCCGTCACAAAATCATATTTTAATTATCTCTCGAGTCATGCAGTGACACCCACCTGTTTTATCCGACTGATGGACAAAACTATATTTCGTCAAAATAAATGCTGTAATAAGCTGTTGTATTATATTTGATTGCAGGAAGACCAAAAAGCCAAATAGCTGAATGCAGAATAAAACCAATCAGGCAGACCAATTTTCTTTTCAATTATGTCAAATTAAACCAAATTGAAAATATTTAGTTAGAATAGTCGATTTGAGGTTGGAAGTTATAAGAGCTGAATTACTGTAGGACTCAATAAATCAAGAAACACATTTAGTTAGTTGAGTTGCATAAATTGGAATAGAAGCCAATTAGACTGAATAAGAAATGTACAAATCAGGGCAGTTAAACTGAAGAGAAATAGACCTGGATCAGTGGAAGTACTCAGGACTTCCATCTCAAATACTGAGGAACTGTCTGAACCAAATTATTGGGAAGCGGAACTGACTGTTTTGTCTTATTTTAGGGGCAAACTTGAGGGAATTTAGTTTTAAGCTTAAACATAAATGGTTCAACTTCAGAGTAGCAATCTGGGAAAACCACAGCCATGCATTTGACAGCTCACTCTATTGCATTCATTTTGTAATAGAGTGACTTTTAAAAATAAATGCATATATTAGCCAAAGAAATCCAAAGGAATGTACTGTAAAAGTGAGCAGTCCTGGATGACAAGACTAATCCTGACGTTTTCAAACATTTCCAGTTTTAAGTGGGAAGTGGAGCGAGAGATACAGACGATGGGATTAACAATGCATGTATACATACATGCCAACAGTACCTATATGGTCGGGACAGTCCCGATTTCCTAGCAAATGTCCTGCATAGGAAGAAAGCCCCGATATTTACCCATAGAAAAAAAATCATTTATCCTGCATAGTAGAGTTAGTGAAAACCACACGCTGTGCTCTTCATGTGGCCCACACATCTGCTGATCACTAACTAACATGTCTATTTTTACTACCATGATGGCCGTGTGGTGTTGAGTTCGGAGGATACTCTTGTATGATAATGAGTGTTTTTTGCGTATGCCTTCTCCCATGTGTATGATGCGTATGACGACCCGCCTCCCCCCTCCGGGACGAGTGTCCCGCTGAACAGTTTCCAAATGTTAGCAAGTATGTGTATAGCATGAGCAACAACAGTTCTTTCAGTATGTTGAGCAAAGGTGTTTCACACATATATTTTGCTGACATTGATCAGCCTTGTTTTGGACCATGAACACAATAATCTGAGTGTGCAATTGGGCTTGAAATTTCCACTTTCAGGGCGAAGGCCGAACCGGAATTTTTTAGCCTTATCCAAATATTTAAATAGCGTCCAAAGAGAATGCATAAACATAAGGATTTTCAGCACAGTGACCCCTTTAGTGGACAGTGTGACAGGGCAGCTCTCTGGCACAATGAATCATAAGAAGCAGAAAGAGAGCTAGAACATGTAACATATGCATAGCTTGTCCCTTCTGTAATAGTCTTATATTCTTATTCATAATTATTTTCATTAAAACTTTACACAGTCAGAGAGTGTAAATGAGCTTGTTTGAATACACTTGCGGTTGACTTTGTGTCACTTAGAGATCCAAACTGAATAATGTATTTCATGGATCCGATATCAGCAACTGTGCACAACTCCAGTACCTGTATTCTTCTCTTACATAAAAAAAAAATTGCCAGGTGGGTTAACCTCACGAGGACGGTCATTGCACTTTTAAGCAATAGCTGTATTTATCCTTAGAAAACAAATACAAACATGGAAAGGCATTTTACAAAACATCCCTTGCCCAAGCAGTTTAGACCTCAAGATAGCATCCATGAAATGTACACTTTCTTTGTTTTGTAATGAGCCCGCAATGATTTCTTGAAGTAGAGGAGGTTCCTAATGTTGACTCACCGTCACATTCTCCAGTCAGTCCGGCCGGGGCGACTGCTTTACCACCATGGACTCACGGGACACTTATTTTCACGTTCCCATTTGTCCAGAGCACAGGAAGTACCTCCATTTCGCCTTTCAGGGAAGTGTTTACGAGTTCTCCATGCTGCCATTCGGCCTCTCCCTAGCTCCTCGTACGTTTTCAAAGTCCATGGACGCTATCCTGGCCCCCTTGCGGTTGCAGGGGATCAGAGTAATAAAACTCGACAACTGGCTGATTTGCTCTCAGTCGCGAGAGGGAGCAGTGGCTCACACAGCGATTGTGACGCAGCATCTGGCGAGGCTGGGCCTATCCATCAACGATGTGAAGAGTTGGCTTATACCGGTGCAGTGCACGATGTACTTGGGGCTCCGGCTGAACTCCAGTACGATGTGCGCATACCTGTTGAACGACAGAGTAGCAGCTATTCAACTATCTCAGGTCTAGGATGGGGCGAAAGCCGCCATCCCTCTTGGGTCCCAGAAAGTATCTTGAGTAGAACCCCTCTCCGCAGGAGGTGGGGTCTATGAGAAAAATGGCTCTCTTGCACAGCAAGGTGGCCACTTCCTTCTGGAGTACCAAGACCTGAAGAGGGTCTGACACGGATGTGTGCGAGACTCCTCGAAAGGGGGAGGTCCCAAACTGAACTGCAGCGCATAAACGTTGTGCACGTGTCCGAGGTGCAAGCGTGCCAGAATTGCAGCTGTTGTACGGTGAAAGGATGTGTCTGAGGCCGCAAGGCTTCAAGGCCCCTGCTGGGTCTGCTGAGGTTGGGGCGGAGCACTCTTAGGTAGCTGCCTAGGGCGACGGCCCTGGGCGATTGCCTCCTGGAATGCTGTTGCGCGGACGCACCATGTCCTGCGTTCCCTTTGCTCTGCGGATGGGGTCGGTTACCTACCACCACTGTGTCTTGTAGGCCATGCCTCAGGTCACCCAGCGGGGCCGAGGGCACCGGGACCATCCTTGTGACGGTGTGCGCCTGAGGAGCAGTGCGGCCACCTACAGAGATGCCTCACATTATCGGAGGAAGCGCTGTAAGATTTCCTCCACAGTCGGTCTGAAGGTATGTCCCGGGGATATTGACGTGTCCAACAATGCTGCCTTATCCTCATCGTGCACCCTTGCCTGCGACAGCCACAGCTGTCTGCGAGCCACCACCAGGCTTGCCAGGCTCTGGCCCAGGGCTTGCCCTTGAAGAACGGAGATCTGGAGCAGCGTATTCAAGAGGAGGCGAAGCTCAGTGGCCACCGGCTCTGGGAGCGAGGTACCTATGAGCAAGCCATCCAAATATGCGGACAGGATGCCTGCCGTGTTAGCCAGGTGGGTCACCTGCACTTCCGCTGCTAGGCCCTCTTTAAATGCATCTCCATAACACTGCACTGAGGGTTTGGGCACATTGGGTATCTAGACCATCCACCCACCGGCAGAGCCTCAACCAAGGCCGCGATGGTGGTCAACCGGAGGGAACCCTGCCAGGCCCAGCTTTTCAGCCGAGCACATGCAGGTTGCTGAGGAAAGATAAAAGAAAAAGGCTTACAAGGAGTCACGGATTCCTTGAAAGCGGCAAGCCAGCTTTCAGCCTGAAAGGCAAGGGAACTGCAGTCGACTCAAGCTGTTTTTCAAAAAACGCTCAGATACCAACACAGAGGTTTTTACCTTACCGTCTTGAGCGGCAAAAAGAGACGGCTTCCGTGGAATGATGGTTTTAACCCCTTGATAGGCGGGACCGAGGATGTCATCCAGGAAGGGGCGTATCGGCATCTCTGGTATAGAGAGCTCAGTGAATACCTACCAATATGCAGGCATTTCCCATACATAATGTTTTGGTGGTCATCTTCCATTTGCAAGGGAACTCTTGACACTTACGGTGTGACTTATAAATGTTTTTTTAGTGTTTTTTTTTAGCAGAAATACATAAGATGAAATTCAATGTTCAGGTATATGCACCAACTTCCACAGTTCAGCATAGTTTCAAAAGCATTAATTATAGTAATTATGAGACCAAAGAAGCAACTGATATGAAGCATGATTAAAAAGATATGTGTAACAGTCCATCCTGATATTTAAATACATAATTTCCTCTTTAATTTTGAATTGGAATAAATGTATGCCGCATTAGCGGCATAATATGTGCCCCTAATCTTTGACCATTGTATACAAAAAAAGATAACATTTCTTTTTTTTTCTTTTGCAAGTTAAAGTTAATTAAATTCCTTTTAATTATATTTTATAAAAAGTCTCACATTTTACCACTATTATGCCTTTGCACGTTAAAAGTCAGAAAAAAGACCTTCTTTTTTTTAGAAGAACTGAACTGTCAGCAAATTCAGGCAAAATTAATTATTTCAGCTTGATAAACCTTTTCATCTGTTTGACTCCTTTTCCAGAAAAGCCAATTAATAATGTCAAACATGCTTTGCCTCTTGGGTCGGGCGAGTGCTGATGAGTCTGTTTACTGTAGAGGGGCTAGCAGAATGAGCTTCGTGTAAAAATTCCTAATCATGCCACACCTGTCAAGCTCAGTCTCATTATCTGTGTACAGAGGGCAAACCTCATTTTGTCAGCAGTGGTTTTCGAAGAACTAACAACTGCCTTGGGAAGCATATAGGACTGTCGGCCAGTAGATGATTCACTTAATTACCAAATCACACCAGCAGAAGTGGATTTCTAATGAACTGCTCGAGACCGCCTGGGTCAATGCCAATGGATGGGGAACTCCATTACATGGATGGGGAAACTGTTGGCGGGGGGGGGAGGGGAGGGGAATGTCATATGCTGTCTTGAACAATGTTTGATATGATCTAAGTTTGCTTTGTCTATGGTCTATATTTTGCATAAACTGTATACCTATATACTTTAAATAGCAATCTATGATTTTTTTTTCATTAACTTTAAACAAAACTACTTCACCATCCTTATATCCAATCCCAAGTCAGGGAGGGAGGGGCAGAGGCTTCAGTGCAGATTGCTACACATACACTGCATTGCAATAATTTTGCTTCCCCACTTCACTTCCCAGCAATCAGACTTCAGGAATCTTTTCAGAAAATATGATCTGTACAGAACCAACAACAGCAAATCATACCCACCCCCAGTGGTTCGTCATTCCTAGAAAATTAACAGCAGTTGGGGTGCGCCTCTTGTGAGACTCAATTGCCTAGGCTTGAACAGTGAGTGGATATCTAATGAGGATTACCAAGATATAGTGAGCAAGCAGTACGACCCTCAAGCACCACAGACCATGCTGGTTGAATATGTTTTTGATTCACTTGTACAAATTCTATGTGCAATCCATGTCCGTGATTTCTGAACATGTGGGATTAACCAAGCCTCAGGTGTTCAGCTTAACCACGAAAACGCATTTGAGTCTTTCATCTCAGATGACTCAAATGCAGCAGGACGCTGAACCCAACCAAAGGCATGCCTGCTAACCACTGAGCCGTTGGTTTGATTGATTTTCACTATGTTTTTTTTTTAAATCTCAACTCATCATCTGAAGCACATTTGATCTTGACATCAATCATTTGCTTAGTTCTTATATATCATTATTCTGAACAAATGTTTAAATTCCAATTGCCTGCAGTATCGTGCTACTGCACCAAATCTAATTACAGGACATTGGCTCAAGTCAGCATTTCCTTTGTATCATTCTCTTCCTAAAACAGTGAAACTGAAAAAAGCAGCTTGGATTGTTTTCTTGTTAATATTTTTTAAATACTTTATAAAAGATATATTTAGAAGTATGTTATATTGCTTCAAATTACAAGAAGCTTCAAAAAAAGATATGTTTCACGGTTAATTAGGTGCAAAAATGAAATGACAACCGAATACCTCTATAAGCAAATAACTTTTTTCAGAAAAAATGCTGATAATCCCCGACAAGTTAAGTGCTGCCAAGCTTTCATTTTCAATGTTAGCCTTTGCCTGTGTGTGATATACTTATAGAAACCATGTGAAACAAACTGACATTAAACTCATCGTCTCCTTCTAACTTTTCCACTCAAAGCACTCAAATTTCATTTAGAAAACACACTCGCAAGGGATTCAGTATTTCTGCAAATGCACACAGATTAGGGGTTAATCAGGTTATATTTTAATAAATATCCACAGCTTCAAATAATATAATTCCATTTACTACACTAATTAATATTGCATTCCTTATTGTTCATAAATAGTCCAATTAGTGAATCATCCCATAACCTTGAAGCCATCTGTACAAAGATTCATTTTCCCAGTCCAGTTCTTTCACCTGCAATGAAATGCTCAACTAATTTCACTTTTGACCTTGCCTGAATTCAAGCCTAGGCCTCCTGAGGTGATAAGGTAGTGCATTAACTCACTGAAGAACCTTTGGTTTTTAGTTTTGTATTCCCCTTCTGTTATTTTCCATTCTCCACCTGAACTCTTTATCAAGAATTCCAATCCAACAGGAAATGCAATACTGTGGAAACAGATGAACGGATGGAGCATCCACGCATACTGAATTTGCCTGCGTATAGCCTCCAGTTCTGAACGCATGTTGTAATGACATGGGGAAGGCAGTGTTTTCAACGACAGACCACTCCTGTGCAAAGTTGAGCACATCTTGTTGTTACAGCAATAGTTAGCCTGTCTTCAATTGTGTTCTGTGTTACTCATATTCAAATTTTAAATGGACATATATGATTTGTATGGAATAGAAATAACCTTGCTCCACCCACAGACACAGGTATTCATTTTAATCATATTTAAACTGTACTTTGCTTTGGTGATGTCTGTGTGTTTCTGTGTTGTTCAAACGGAAATCCTGTGCCACATACATACTGACCCATTGCTTTCCAAACCTCCAAGGGGTGGATTTGCCCCACTTTCTACTTTCCCATATACCTCTGATAACGATAAGAAGGGTAAGGTGAGACCAAATTGACCTGCAGACACTAGAAAGTGATTTGTTTTGGAGCTCTGGGACATTGCTAAGATTTCAATTTAAAGCATCAGCCAATGCAATTCATTTATAAAGTTAGCATGATTATAAATCCTTCTAATTAATCTCAGAAACATAATTTGCTCTTTGATATTGCTCCCATGAGCCTAGTACATTTTCCAGGCAGTAGTAAATCTAACCCCATATGTGCAGATGTCTGTTCCTCAGCTACAGATTTTTTCTTTTTTTTTTGCGTTTTTTTACAGTTGGGAATACCAGCGCTCACAGCACTGGGTGAGGGCCGATGTTTCTGAAATAAATGCAGGAGTTTATTATCTTAATTAGTCATTTATTGGAGCAGGGGTGGTTATTGTTTCTATAAATATGTTACATCTTCATCTCGGTTTCTGTGTAACCCAAAATAAGTCTTTTATGTGCAGTATAATACTTCTGTTTACTACTACAAACTGTAAATAACAATGTATAAATGGAAACACATTTTCATTATTTTGGAATAATGAAAACTTGTTCCTCTATAGAGCACTGTCTTAATATCCAATGTCTGTTTCATATGGTCTTTGGGAATTCAAAACCTCAAAATAGATGTCATTGCCAAATGTGGTTAAATTGCGATGTGGACTCCTGAGTTCTGGAACGTCAGCTGAATTCACTTGATTTGTTGAAAATAACAAAGGGATATAAATTGTACTCCAACACTGAGTTTGCACTAGAGTCCCTGCGTTGCCTAACTTGTTATTTTAATGGTTGTTGATATTTCAGGTGGTTGAATGACCCATTTATACCCATAGTTTAGTTAACAGGGTTATTCTATCTTTATTGCAGTTTACGATTAAAAACAGAACACTGCATGAAAAAAAAAAAACTTTTAAGTTATTTATATTCTTACAGAGTTTCTTTTTTCTTCTGGTAAACAATATTTCTGTGCATATGGTAATGTTTTAGAGTCATATTTACCAGGAACAGTGTATCTGCCAACAAACATGCTTGAGTTTACACAATAATAGAATCTTCTGGAGGAAAATGTAATGTAATTGACATAAACACATATTTTTCTCCACTTGGATCACTGTAAAAAGGTTTTCCAAAGTTCCAGAATAGACCTTTCCAATATAATTGGTGGAAATTGACAACCATCAAGCCTTTCGGATTAGTAAAGCTCCGATAATGTTATTCTAGTTACACAGTTTACAAAATAAGGAGGATTGTTTTCTACACTGATTGTTTTTATTGACAACAAAGACAAATAAGGACATCACATTTTAAATACAGATAGAGACATCTTTCAAAAGATATCGCCACGGACATGAGTGGAATACCTAATGTGATCGAGATCATTGACTTGGATTTTCCTAACATATTTGTAATGTTGTCAGACACCCCCCACACTGTATGTACAGTGTACTCTCACCGTCACACGTCTGTATGCACATATTATAACATCTTCTTATAATACTGTAAGTGTTCGGTGGCTACTTCTATTCATGTTGAGTTTATTTATCACAGAGACGACCAAACAGTACCAGAGAAAATGCATGAATAGATGAATAGAGGAATTCACCAAACAATTAACTATAAACAAATTGTGTATTGGGTTAAGGAGTTCTAATTTTAAAAGCTTAATAAATGTACAATGAAGTGTTAACTAACAACTACAAACACAAATAACACTTCAAACGTATTTATTTATAGCCTACAATCACACTTACTAAAATACATACAAAAGTAAATGTCAACATAAGAAAATAAATTCCAACCAACATAGATAGATGGCTTACCCCCCACCCCATCCAAAATATATATATATATATATATATATATATATATATATATATATATATATATATATATATATATATATATATATATATATATATATATATATATAAAATCTGTGCCGTCCAATTTTTACCCACAAGCCAGATAATCATAAATCAGCACTGTATATGTGAAGTTATCTAAATAAATGTACATTCTGAATGCACAATTTTAAATGAAGTTTACAAATTATACAAAAAATAGATAGTCCCATTATTTTTTATTTCATTTCCATTTGGCTGCTGCTTGCAGGTGAGAGAGCCGTCTCGCTGTACACTAGTAGTTTCCGTAACAGCGAATTATGCTTCCATTAATTTTTCTTGATCTCGTTAACATGCATTTTGATAAACGAGTTCCCCTTATTTAGTCGTTGAGACAGGAAGTGATGTATGTGACCTGCGACAATTAAGCTTTTTAACGAGAAATGTGTTCATTAACGACCTAATTGATTCAATTTCAAAGCATCAACGGATTGATTTAATTAACACATTTTGTTTGAAAATCACTTGCTACTAAAGCTCTCGTTACTACACCACAAGTTCGATACAATAACACTAGTTTTTGAAAATCCTGCCCAACCAGTTTTAATGAAGATCACAATTTTTGGTACCATAATCTTCAGAATATAACTTGCATGAAATCATTATTACTTACATCCCTTGTATAACAATCCTAGTACCACAGCATACTATATGTAATACTTTGCGCCTTGTATATAACACTGAAGCCATTAATTGCACTCGATTAAATTATACTAAAATGTGTAAACGTGTGCGTGTAATACTCTGAACATTACAGATGGTAAACAGTTGACTACGTGTGACTTCTGTACCTGGATACATGTGTACAACTATTTCATCAATGTGAATGCTTTAATGTTTGGTTGATGAATGAATTTTAATTCATAACGTGTCAGGTTTAATAATTCATGACAGTGAAGTGGCATTTTGATACAGTGAATCACCACTGCGTTGACTTTGAGATATTCTATTGTACCACATTAACTGTGAACATAAAAACAGTTTTTTTGTTTTGCATTTTATTTGTTCAAACTATTTTCCCTAGAGCCGCTGGTACAGCCAAAATCATTATTTCAAGATGACTGTTGCAAAATGACAAATGGCCATCAGAAGCTACAGTGCGTTTGCTGCCAGCAATGTATCCCATGTACTCAGTGTGGAAGAAACTTCACTTTCTCATCATAAGAATCCCTTTAGGTAGAGCTTCAAGCTCCAGTATCAGCACTGTAATATAAAAACACATGTAAAAGCCAAATATTATAGTACAGTACAACAAAACAAACAACCCATATTCTTCCTCAAGTCAGTTCAATCAGCTGGTTTCTCTTTCTTTACATTTCTCATTTGACCAAGTTATGATTGGCCATGACTTTTCACAGTCATCTGGATTTCATATCCAAGCTTGTCTTAGGATCAGTACCTTTTACATTCTATTAGTGGCCAAACCACAATGGTCTTCTTTTCTTAATTATCTTGAAACATCTTTATGAAATTCTTAATCTTCTTGTCTCTATCTGGGATTTGATATCTCCTGACTTTCTCCACTGCTCTGTTAACATCGTAATGGTTTCAAAGCCTCTATAAACGGTGACAGGAGCATTGCTCAAGTGCAAGTGGATTCCAATTTCCTGGCCAGCAGCGCACACTATGAGCTGCATAAAAAGTTTGGATTTATTTGCTGCCCTGACAGTTTCAAAATTCGATCCCATATTAGCAACAGCAAGAAAAAAATATCTTATGATTTTAACATTTAAAAAAAAAAAAAAAAAATCCTCATACTTGTGCCAGCACTTTTGTCTTGCCAAAATGCCCATGAGATGTGAGCCTGTTCTCAGAGATAGAATGAAAGACTAGGAAATAATTTTAAGAATAGATAGTTTTCTACTTAGGGGATAATGCTAATGTCCTTGTTGGAAAACACACATGGTCTGCTTGATATTTGAATACAAACCTATTCCTTAGGAACCTGGCTATATTATTGTTGAATATCAAATGCAGGCACATCAAATATCATTTAAAGTGCTATGCTGATTCACTTTTCAGTCAGCGATACTCTTAATTTAAAGCCAGCTTTGTATGATGACTGAAGGCTGTAATCGTTTATGCATCAACCCAATCATTGGATACACACTGAAGTGGTGGAGTCATTGCGACTCCAGCTCTTTCATCGTACAACGGGTTACCAGCAATGCCAAAAAACACATCTCAGCTTTTGATTCTGTGTGTTTCGAAAACAAATAGGATGTAATGTCGGCAAATCAATTCCATAAGTATTTGAGTTACAGTACCAGTATTAATCTTAACTACGTATAAAAAGCTCAATTTAAGGATGCATTTTTGTAAAGTTTATATAATGAAAAGGCTTGATTGAATTGCATATATATGATTCCAGATCTATAATTAGTATTATTATTAGCCCAAAAAGTCCTTCCTAGGCATTATTTGATCTGGTGAAGAAGATTTTCTTGAAAACATCCAACATTCCAAATTCTGTAAACTCTCTCTTAGAGAGTATGTTATTTTATTTTCCATTACCAAACCAAAATAATTATATGTTTATTACGAAAAGAAAATTATATATATATATATATATATATATATATATATATATATATATATATATATATATATATATATATATATATATATATATAGGGAGTTTGGAAATTAAAAACAATACTATAAATAATGTTGCTTCTTTAGTGCTAAACAAAATCAAGAAGGGAGACCTGTTTTGTTTGAATTCCCCTTTAAAAGTGTGCTGTGGAAATATCACACAACTCTGACCACACATTTTACCAAATGAATCAACAATTTATTTTTAAATCCTTGGTAAAGACCTAATCACATAGATTAGATCTTTGTTTCCTGGGTCCGATAGTCCACTAATATCTGCTATGAAGCTCCTGCATAGAGACGACGCTTCACGCTTCACAGTGCCCATCTTCAGTTCTCTTGAGCTGTCGTGGGAGTTGCTACAGTATAGAACATAATTGAGCATTCAAAATTGGGTACAAAATATTGAGCACTATAAAATGTCAACAAAAACAAACAAAGGTTTTTGGTACAGTATAAACATTTTGTTTTGCATAAAAGAGTAGAGTGTTTTCTTGTGATTTACTTTTTTGTCATTATGCACTTTAAAAATCCTGACATCTGACATGAAACAGCAGTCTGTATATACAGCTCTGAAACAAAAACACATTGGAAATGTGAAAAAACACCAGGTTATCAAAAGTTCCCAGCCATTTAAAGTGGAGATATGAAAAACACAAGCCAAGGTTCAAGAAACCATTGGGGCAACCTTGCCCAGCACAAAGCAAATAGGCACAACTGTAAAATCCAATGGGGGCCAAGGTTACCCCAATTGTTTTTTCTAACTTGTATCAAAAACACAAGCTAAGTTAGAAGAAACAACTGTGGCAACCTTGCCCAGCACAAAGCAAATAGGCACAACTGTAAAAGCGATGGGGGGCAAGGTTACCCCAATTGTTTTTTCTAACTTGTATCAAAAACACAAGCTAAGTTAGAAGAAACAACTGTGGCAACCTTGGCCAGCACCAAGTAAATAGGCACAACTGTAAAAGCGATGGGGGGCAAGGTTGCCCCAGTTGTTTCTACTAACTTGGCTTGTGTTTTGATGCAAAAGTATGTACCTTATGTGCAATGAAAGTTTCATTCATATCAACTAAAATTTTTCACATTAAAAATGTGTTGTACACATAAATAAAATACTTTTTTAAGTTTCCAATAGAAACCTTGTGTGGGAATCAAACCCAAGACATGCTTCCAATGCAGCTTGTAATGCAGACGCTCAAGCTTTCACACCACATAGTTTGCACTTCCATTTCACAACATTTGCAAGTATAGCAGTAAAGTTACAGTTAATAATAAGTAACAAGACGAACAAGATTTTGTAAATAATGATTATGTATTATCCCGATTGTATTGAAAGCTTTCATCTGATTTTGCAAACTATCATAATAAGCTTGATCTTTTCATTTAGTATATTGTAACGTTTTCATGTTTAGGAAGTAGTACTCAGGGAGACGGTGTTGAATTTTCAAAATGTTTGTTTTATCTGAAACTACAGAGAATTCCTGTCAGGGGCCTGAATTCATGGCACCAAAATAATAACCATACGTTTTAGTCTTGGCACTTTCACTGCCTATTCTCTCTGGTCACAGCTCACACGCTCGCTCAGTCGCACCCACAGTTTCTCTTTCAAGTTCAGCGCAGGACTGTCTCCCGTCCCCAGGCTCATGCACCCCCTTACTATATAACCTCCCATCGTTTCCCACCGCTGTCTGGCTCATGAACCAGTCACATCCATGCTCTGCAACCCTCGAAAACAACAACACACATTCTCCCCACTCATTCACTCACTCCCCCTTCCCATGCTAAGTAACAGCGTGACCCATTCCCCTTACAATACATATGTTACATATAAAGACAGACGAGACAAACTGAACAGACAAGTCATGCAACAAAGCAATTGCCCGGGTCGTTACAATATATTTTTTAATTTGAAAGTAAAAATATATCAAACCATGATGACAAATCTTCACTAATATACAACTGAACAAGAACTGTTGAGTATTTATTTTCGTTTCATACAGTATTAAATGGCAGTGTTTATATGACAGTGAAAAAGAAATAAATAAATATCAAGATAGATAAAGAAATAAATAAATGTATATGTATTGATTTATGTATTCATTTATTTCAATATTTATTAATGTTTTACTTTTACTAAATATACAGGCTATCCTTCAGCATACCTAATTCTCAGAAAAATTAACATTCCTTTTTGTCCAGTGGGGACCACAAATAGTGTTACTCTCATCAACCAGTATCGAGAGGAACTGTACTTCCTTGCACCAATAGGGACCACAGTGAGCGTTACACTGACAGGAAACCAATATTTTTCAGAGCTCAGAATGATGATTCTCAGAATGATGATGATGATGATGATGATGACTCAAAAAATCTCCAAAATATGTCCCGAGAATTCTCAGCTGGCTGACTTCATCTTTCAAAATACTGCTTGTCTCAACTAACCATGTAGCATTGACAGTAACACAACACGCTTGCAAACTGAAGGTTATAGTTTCATCAAATCCCACGCATGCCAGACCTTTTTTTATATTTATATAAAACACGATTTTTTTGCAGGCAAATGTTCCATTTTAAAAAATAAATAATATAAATGATATAGACGTCACAATAAGTGCGTTCCCTAATATACTTCCATGTTGACAAAACAAGTTAATTGTTATTAAACTCAGATGCCCTGTAATATACATATGCATGGATAAGTGCCTCGAGTCTGCAAAAAAATACATTGGGAGAAAAAAAAGGAGAAGGACATTTTTACCTTACTTTGGTGACTTATTTCTCTTACTGTATGACAGGTATTTTTTTCTACATTTCACCTAAGAGTGTTGGGAAATACAAATTAAAAGTGAAATGGTGCTTTTGGATGATTTACTTTTGCTTCCCTGAAAACACGTAAACTATCCTTGCTGTATAGAGAGTCTCTGGCAGTTCTAGTGCTTCGTTGGTAACTTGGCGAGAGGAACTACCATTCCTCTCTATCAAAACAAACTGCATGGTAGCATGACCCATCTACAACATCAACTGTGCAAGCATAGACGCCATCATACCTTATGGCCCCTCATTCCATGTCATCTTTAAGGCTATGATTTATTAATTCTAGACATGGTAATAGCAAATTATTAAGTCAAGACATTTTTTGCTGCAAGATCTGACATGATTTCACTGATAAGCACGGACATATTGTACAAAGCTGAAAAATGAAGAAAGCAAAAAACCCAAACAAGCTTTTTGGTTGTTTTGTAGATTTCCATTTTATGCTGAAAAAAGATTTGTTGTTCTGTCAATTGCTGTTCTTTTTGCAGTGCATTTATCAACTAAATACATAATCCTTGATTTCTTTCTGTCACTTATCTAAATCTAACAATCCAGTGGGAGACCCTTTTTGTAACCAGCAATATTTCATGTTCTTAATTATTTTGTATTTTTCCTCTCTGTCTGAGATGTCACAAGTTTGCCAGAAAAAGAGCATGGCATGTAAATCAGTCCAAAATGCATTGCAGCTTTCTTTACAAGACATCTGGAATATAAGATTTGAATAAGACTTTTAAAAAAGGATTCAAAATACTTCTTGCATTCATCCCATTAACCTGTTTCGACTTAGCTTTGCTATTATAATTCTTTGGATCATGAAGCGAACAAGTGGCACTTGTAAATCTGTTTCACAAGAATACTCCCTGGGTTCAGGTTTAAGGAATTATGAGATATGTCAACAGCTCACTTTATGGTCTTTTATTGAACAGTTGGTGCTAGAGCAATGAAGCAAACTAGAAAGAATGGGCTCTGTAATGTATATGCTACAGAAAGCAATTACTTTATGTCCTGTAAGCACCACATGAAAAGCATTGTAGGCAAGTGCGGAACACCACATGCGCTGGTCATTGATGTTTACATAATAGACCTGGGTCCCAACTCACAAACAATCTGTGGCTTTTGATGGAAAAACTGAAAGGTTTTTCTTTTTTTTTTTTTAAGACTGGACTTACCTCAGTAGACTGCTTTTTGGAGAGCACAAACTGAAATGCAGATTCACTTTAGACTATTATTATTTGTATATCTACAGGAGTATCTTGTTCTGTAATTTTAAAGAATTGAAATTGAAACCATTAGTGCAAATGCAAGTCATTTCAAGTTCCGTAAATAAGGGGACACATTGGTAGGCATAAAACTGGAGTACAGTGATACCCTGTTAATGTTAATCTATATGATCACATAAAGCAACTGATTCAATAAAGCATTTAGTACTGCATTGGTTTTCACTGTATTTGTGGTACCTAGTCAAACAAACATCCTGTTTACCCATATTCCTATTACAAAATCTGAATGTTAAAGTGCTTATAAAAAAGATGGCTTATACAGTGGGGACACACAATATGAGCATTATAACTGAACACTGTTATAAACATGGGAGGGGATGGGGGTGGGTGCCGCTGGACACATAATAACACACATCTGACTAAAATACTACAATAAATAAATATATATATATATATATATATATATATATATAGAATCAGGTGTTTTAAAAATAAATAACTTAACGACAAACAGCTGGAAGGTCACATTACAAAACCTAGGTTGACCAAAGGAGGTGTTACATAAAAAGCAGTTACATTCCGATGGTCCCTGCCAACTTGTCATTTTAAAAACTGGTCCTGGCTAGGATGCAGATTCCTCAGCATGCTGCACACTCACCTACGGGTTAGAAGATCACAGATAACCTGAACCTGCTTTATCTACCAACACCCCATCACATGGTGAGCCTTTCTCAGTGCCAGTATTAGACATAAATATATAACTATAACATGAAGGATCCCATACCACAAATCAAACAACAGCAGAGTACCCTGGCTAAAACCTCTCTAGAGAATCTCCAATAATAGAGAATGCATCTTTTGAAAAAGGTACCTCTTCTGCAATATTTTATCAAAGCAGATGACTTCCACATAAAGTCGTCACTTCAGCTCTCAATTGTTATGTCTATATTATTTACATGGCATGGGCTTACAGAAACCAGTGCTGCATCCACATTTTTGGCTTTTTATACAACAAGAGATCTAACGTTCAATAACTGTGGGTTTCAACACTCCTGAGCAGATCACACACTTGCATTCATTCAAATCCAATGACCCCCCCCCCCCCACACACACACACACATATGTGGCAGATCTCTGCCTGGAAGAAATGTGTTGGGGATTGACAGTTAACTTGTGTTCCTGCCAGAGAAAGGTGGGGGTGTAGGCCCTTTCTTGGGCCCTACCTAAACAAGTTTAATACTATCTGAATATGAGGCAGACTAAGCCTGTTCCCTCGTCAGCAAAACCAGCAAAAATCCAGAGTCGTAATCCAAATACCTGTTCGTTTAGCAGTAAATTGATACCAAATAGTTTTCTCTGCTCACTCTCCCACTCGCCAACCAAGCTCCTTACTTTCCCCTTGCCAAACACTCACAAATACAGAGCTTTTAAATGGTAATCAATTACGTCGTTAAAACAATTTCTTTGTTTAACATCCAGTTTGAGTTTTTATTGACCAATCCTTTACAATATATATATATATATATATATATATATATATATATATATATATATATATATATATATATATATATACACACACACAGTTGTTGTCAAATGTTTACATACCCCAATGTAAATGTATCATTTCTAGAAATTTCTCAAAAACAAATAATTACAGGAAAAATCTTTTGTAGCAAAAGTTTTGTTTTTTGTGGATGAGGAAAAAAAGTTACAAGAAATTGATTTCTACAATTATTTATTTCAGCAATTTCTTTGCAAAACTCCAAAAATGCTAATTCAAAAGTATTCACAAGGAAAATTAAATTAAATGAAATAGCTGAAATCTAACCTCTTTTAAATGATTAGGATATTTGTCAATGAGCTTTTGGCATGATTCTTTAGTGATTTTTGACCATTCTTCAACGCAAAATTGTTCCAGTTCATTCAAATTCCGAGGACTTCTCTTGTGCACAGCCTTCTTCAACTCATACCAAAGATTCTCAACCGGATTTAGATTGGTACTTTGAGTAGGCCATTCCAGAACCTTGATTTTATTCTTCTTTAACCATTCTGAAGTAGATTTTGATGTGCGCTTGGATCGTGGTCGTGTTGGAACGTCCAGTTGCGCTTTAAACCCATTTCTGCAGTGGAGGGTTTCAGATGATTGGCCAACCTGTGACCATTGAGACCTTCACCATGCAATATTCAACCTATGCTTCAAATGGAAACCGCAGTCCCACTTGTAGCCAATTCACTTTGAATATCTTTGGCAGTCAATCTCGGATTGTTGTTGTTCTTGGTGAAAGAACCTTCTTTCTTCCAGACCGAGGGAGTGTTGTGACAGTACCATGAGTCTTGTACTTCTTGATAACAGAAACGTAAGTCGAAATTGGGATACTCAAATGCTTGGAAATCTTCTTGTATCCTTCTCCAACTTTATGACAATTAATATTTTAAAGTCTTCAGATAGCGCTTTACTTTTTCCCATATTGACTTATTGGTAATGGCAGCAATCATCCTATGCCTAACTCTAACTTTTATACTGTCTAAGAATGTTCACCTACAATCCAGCATTTTCGAGACTTTTCTAGAATTAAGTTCTGCATTATCATATTGAAATTTCTATCACCTTGTAGGCAATACTATGATAGCATCAAAGGGTATGAATACTTTTGAATGAGCATTTTTGGAGTTTTGCTAAAAAAAATGCTGAAGTAAACAATTGTAGAAACCAATTTCTTGTAACTTTTTTCCTCATCCACAAAAATGAAACCTTTGCTACAAAATATTTTTCCTATAATTATTTGTTTTCAAGAAATTTCTAGAAATTATAAATTTCCATTGTTGTATGTAAACCTTTGATGACAACTGTATATATATATATATATATATATATATATATATATATATATATATATATATATATATATATATCCCTAAATTACTGGTGGCGCACGCACTAAACAGGTCACTCAGATGCTGAATTAAATACAACAATTACGTTCAATACCAGATTTGTGTCTTTTATTTAAAGAACTGCACACATTGGAGGGATGTATTAAAATGGATGTGTGTCTGGGCGGATATAGGATTCGGATACGGTTCACTGAATCCTAAGTATTTGGCCGAATCCGAACCCTGCTCAAAAAGTAGGTATTCGGACTGAATCCGAAACCGAATCCTGGATTCGGTTATATATATATATATATACTCTATATTGCACGTAGTTAAAATATATTTAGGAAAGTTGTAGCCAGTCTAGAATCTAAACTGTATGATATAATGGAGTGTCTTTTATTTGCACTTAATAAACATGATAAAAAGAAAATGTCATCAACTTTACTTTGGGCACTTATCAAAATTTCCAAACCTGAAGAGGGAGCTTTGTGATATTTCTAGTTTGGAAAATGATCTGCCACAAATATGCCTGCTTCTGGAAGGTCTGTGTACCTCATAAATGTGCTAAACCCATTATGCACTCAGAAAGTGCTTGACATAACATTCACACAGCCAAGTAGTTTCCACTTAGTTAACTTCCACACTGGTGCACATTACCTGCATTCCCTTATGTCATCATCACTAGGCATATGACACTGATATACTCTGCATTTCCTTTGCTGAGCTGCTTTGTTTTTTAAATGACTTGTGTCATCTTTTCTTTCTTGAACAGTAGCATTGCAGAGTAGAGGCAAGCAGTGTGTGCACCCCTCCCCCCACTGGAGCTGACTAACTCCCTTAAAATGAATCATAATTCTTGACTTTATGGCCCCATACTTCCTACATTTGCATAAAGGGAATCTCTCCCTTCACTCCTTCAAAATATTATTCACCCATGACGCCTAACACAGAATATCCACGTGCTGCTTTTAATCAGTCAAAATTACCCTGCAGTTTGGATTTATAAACAGCTTTAAGGCTGAATTTGTTTGTCAAAACATAAAATTCATGCTATTTAATTTTGCCAGAACATAATTATTCATGGTATTTCTACCACTTTAACACAGAGAATAATATAGTGCTGGTAAAATCACAGTACTTGATGGTTCAGATGTTTTGGGCTGTTTTCTGTGCTGCTGTAGTTTGGACCTTAGAGATGATGCTGTGCTTTCTTTAACTCATAGCACTGATTTCCTGTGACTCTGTTGTATTAATGGTTTATTAATTAGGTTGACTAAATGTCCTGCTATCAGGTTGATGCTCTTTTTGCAGGGCTGGTTGACAAATTACCTGAAACAAAAGCATTCAAAGCTTCACAATGTTACATTTGGCATTTAAAAGGTGTAGCATAAAAAATGTTTTATAAAAAAAAAGTGAACATATGAACATTTCATGTATTCTTTTTGTTGTTGTAAAATAGCAGTATATAAAACAATATTTGACAGCTACACAATTCAGGGTTTAAGGATACCGGAATCAACAGTAGTATATTGCAAAAGTAAACCCAATTTAATTTGTTTCCTGTGAGGGAATTCCCATATTTCCTAAATTTTAACAAGAGTTTGCCTTGAGTAAACTAAGAGTTCTATTCATTTCCTCAAAGGATTAGAGGTCTAACTGAGAAATAGAGGTCCCTGACTGCCTTAATCGTCATACAAACTGGTGTTAAAGTATGACCTTTCACCCTTTCGTTTTCACGGATTATGGGTTCTTTTATGTCTATGCCTGGTAGCTAATCCAGCACTTTCACTTAATGTTAAATAAGCGTTTCCTGATTTATCTTTTAATTCTAGTCAACACAATGAAACTTTAACCTTTATCTTAGGATTTCCATGCTTTCCAGTCTTAGCCAGTCAAACAAAACTACTGACAGCAAGGAGTGAAAATGAAAGAAATTAAAATCTACTGCTGTTTGTTGTCACTACACGTAAAACAAAACAAAACAAAAAAACATAGGCATTCTTCAATTTTTAAATGGCAGGACATGTGGAAATTAAATACATACATAAAGGTAAATAAATGTGCATACATTAATCAAATACAACTGATGTATTATTGATGTGTTAATTGAATCAAAATAGATATTATTCCACGTTTACTCCTTTCTTGCCTGGATTTATTTAAACAGAAGTACCCTTTATTTAATAAGAGTGACTCTTTTTCAAAAGTTTTCAATCACATCCCCAGAGATGTCCCAACCCCTCCTGGCAACATTTGTATTTTTTTTGTTGTTGTTTTGTTTGATCTGACTGGCATTTGCAAAGGTCTCAAAATGAATAGGAGTGATGATGAATATCAGCTCTTCTGCCATCAATTGCTATTGAATTACACCACCAATCACGAGTGATAAGAGTGTAGCTCCATCAACCACAACACCAATAGAAAAAAACATCACTGTGCATCTGTCAATATCACCAATAAATGCAAATCACTACAGTCCATGGATTTATGTTTGACCAATCATGAACTGCTTTCCTTTTGTATTCATTTACCCGACACGTTCGAAAACATATTTCATTTAAATAATAATAAGAATGAATGCAGTATTAATCTCAGATATTTCTATTTTACTGATGTAATTCTTTCTAATAGCATTTATTTATTTAACTGTTTATTTTGTGCTATAAAGATTCTATATATTTTTACATTTTCAAATATGCCTTTTTATTATTATTGTATCTATTTTTCATTATTATCTTTAAGTTCTCTTTTTACAGCTTTCTGCAAAGTTTCCTTTAAAAATAAATCTTTGTCATGCTTTATTGTATAGCGGTCATGCTGGCAAGTTTATTCCCATCACCCTCATTTACAAGTTTAATGAGGATATATTCTGTTGCCAATGCCACCAGCTAACCAGGTGCTTTATCATCATCTCCCGAAACAACATACTGTTAAATATGCAAACCAAAATGAGTCAAAGTTTTACATTATTGATAGAATATTGGCCTCTATCATTTAGTAACGGTACATAGCTTTAAACCAGTTCCATTGCTATCACATTCCTTATGATTCAGTGTACATGGCATTTCTAAAACCAGCAGCTAAGACTTTTTAAAAGCAACTGCAATAAAAAAAAGCTCTTTGATGGCCTTAGAAGTATGTCTTTCCTGTTAAACACATTATGGACTTGTCTCCTAATAAACCTTGCTCTTCCTTGCTTGCACATGTGGAAACAAGAAGGTGGAAATGTACTGTATCCAAACCCTTTGCAGCCTCATGTTGACTGATAACTGTGTTATACTTGCTGCTATGCCAGTAACTGGAACAATCGTCTGTGGGCAATACGGTTATTGTTTGTGGGATATTTGAGCAGCTACATTTTTAAATTACAAATAACAATTTGCATATGTGCATAAATATTAAAATGTGTGGTTCCCCAGGAGAATGTTTGTAGCACTGTGTTTAGGGTTAGTAATTAATTTGTTCTACAGTATCTATGAAACCAGACACAATTCAAATCTTAGTAAAAATACAATCTTTCCACACATTAAAACACAAAGCCTATTAATAGCAAAGGTTTCTGTCTATATAATCAGCTATTTGTAACACTAAGCTGTCAAAACATGGCAAAGATTTTCATTTTGAAATGATGTAATTAAGGTTAAAATTGAACTAATACCTTAATGCCACTAACATCATCCTGCTGGTTTAAACCACTAATAATTATGCAGATGTTTGTATTTCTTCCCAGAGAAACATACAGTATCTCCATAGAGATTATCTGATTCTCTCTGTTACCATAATTACAAATTAGTCTTTGGTCCGTATGGCTTGATCCTTCATAATCTGTGTGATAATGAGTTGTTCTATAATTTAATCAGAAATATAGAGAAATGGTACACCTCAGCTGAACTTTGTGGTAACATAATGTACACATATACTTTCTATAATTCTATATAACTATAGGTCTTGTGGCACATTGAAATCCTTTTTAAACGTCATAAACAAATTGATTCTGCACATTCTGATGATCACTCATTTTATGAGGTAATCAGAAATGCTTTCTGTCAGATCATTTATGCCATGGATGAAATGTGCAACATGGGAGAAACATGCCTGTGAAGGAGGTTAGGGGGCTGTGTGCAAGCTTTATGAAAAGCCTAGTTTTTGAAAATGTGGAAAGCAAAACAGGTAAGAAGTTTTGTGTAAACGTTCTTCAAGAAGAGAACATGGATGGACTGCTGTTACAACTGCTGGGCTATAAAAACAACGTCTGGCTGTTAGGTTTTAAACACAGTACTGTACTGGCAGGTTGCATGCTTACAAGCAATGTAAAAACCTAACAGGTCAGTCTCCCAAATGTGGTTCTGATGAAGAAACCCAAATCTGGTGCTGATATCGTCACATGAATCACATGGCAATCAGCCTCCATATTGAAAGCGTTTCTTGAAAGAAATAGACACAGTTCTGATATTTTGCGGTTTGTCATATACTATTTTATTCAGCATAGGGTTTTAATTTTAATTATTTTATTTTTTATTTAAACAAAAAAAAAACAACATGTGGCTGTGATTTTTAAAATTCCTTAACATTTTGGAAGTATTTGAATATTGTTAATATAATTGGCAACTCTCGGTTTATTATAAATATTTCCAGCCTTTTCAAATAGTATGAGATACAAAGCTTGATAGTATATATAATGGTTCTTTAAAGAACATGCTTTAATTGTTTAAATGTCTCAATTTTCATTTTTCATCCTTTGAAACAATGTTTAAGGTCAAAAGATATGGCTGCAGAATATGCAAGTCTTTATTCTTTCGCTTCTGTGTTGCTCTTTGCACAAATGGAAGTTTGACTTCTACATTCTTTAACTACCCCCCGCTTGCTGGGGAAGATTCCTGACTGATTTGCATCACATCCTATCACATCTTATTAGGGAGCAGTTATTATTGGTCACATCTGTCTGAGTCTTGGATCTTCTCCCAGCTTTTAAGAAAACTGCTAACAGATTGATCCACAGAATCTAATCGTACATCAGCATAGCACAGGGAAAAAGAAACTGCATGCCGAAAGGTGGTGAAATATAAATACTTATTAACATGATTACATAATTAGCATAATGTTGAAGCCATCAGAGAATCGATGTCCCTTTGCATTGGCAAAGTGTGTCCAAATGGTCAATTAAGGTTTATTTGTATTATAACAATGCTGAAGTACCTGTAATGTATCCACATGACAAGGTTTTGATATCTTTAACAAATATTATTATTCTACAAGACACCCTAATATTTCATCCAAAAACCCTTACCAATGTGGAGAACAAACAAATTCAAAGTTTTCACCATCACCATCTTTAACAGGGGGAGGGGGGGAGGCAGCAGTGTGGAGTAGTGTTTAGGGGCTCTGGACTCTTGAACGGAGGGTTGTGGGTTCAATCCCAGCTGGGGGACATTGCTGCTGTACCCTTGAGCAAGGTACTTTACCTAGATTGCTCCAGTAAAAACCCAACTGTGTAAATAGGTAATTATATGTCAAAAATAATGTAATTGTATGTAAAAATAATGTGATATCTTGTAACAATTGTAAGTGGCCATGGATATAATAAAAATAGTAATGCATTATAGTTATGATTATACAATTACAGGAATGGTCGAAGTCTTGTATTTGAATATTATTTGGATATCTTCCACCCTGCAGAGAATAAGTTCTTTTAACAGGGCATCGTCAACCTTATTTCATGGAAGCAGGTGCAGGTGCCTTGGAGGTGAGAGGTCACAGGTCGGATTCATGCTCAGGGTTCACATAGCTGGCTTTAAAATGTGTACCAGACTGACCACCTGTCCCGAGCGTGGGAGGTAGGAAAACGAATTACGATGAATAGCAGAGTTAGCTACTCACAGCTACAGCTCTCGTACTGGACAACACCAGCAGTAACATCATAAAAAAGAAAGCGAGAATGCAGAGAATGTGGAAGAAGAAAATGTCACTTTGCCCCCTGTGTCATCCATTGATATATCCAGGGGGAGGAAGACAGGCACCTTGCACACTGCACCTGTACTGGAAGGATAAATCAACCAAAGTGTTTATGCAATACTAACACTAATGTATGTTGTCTGTTTCACCTATACTGGCTTTAAGACATGTGCTGTCCTGTGACCCCATTACTTAGGCCACACTAATCAATTTAGTCAACAAAACAACTTTAAAACAAAATACCTAATATAAGCCATGTTCTTTTTTCATTAAAAAGCAATTTCCAGAATATACAGTACACTTCCCAATTAGCTTTGATTAGTTTAAAAATGCTTTATTGGAACATAATTACGGTACATTCATACTTCTCAACACATAAAGAGAGAGAATTATAAATGTAAGGCACTTATTTAAAAGCTTTTGTAAATTCCTGATTAATCTCTTTCCAACTTTTGGAAGCCACCAGCGGTCAGTATAGCTGCCAACACCCTATGGTAATATTCTACACCGTGCAGAACAGATATCTTCAACAACAACTGAACAAAGTCCCATAAAAATACAGAATAAGGACATTTTTTACTGTTGATTCATAAAACACACACCATAAACAAGAAACATCTATAATCTATAATATAAATATACTCTCCAATACAGTTCAAAAGTTTAAATAGCAGTTTGTTTATGAACGAAAGTAAACCTTAAACAAGACTTCACAAATTCTATGTATGAAAAATGACCACTAGGGGTGTGCAGCCATAAATTCTATCCCCCTCTGAATCTTGTATAGAGATCGTTGTTTTTCTACAATCTGGTATGATCTATCAGCACAGTTACTGGTGAATGAACACCAGTATCCTGGGGTGGTATCATCACAGAAAGACATGCAACCTATGAACTGTCAGCAGAAACCAAAGCCCAAGTGAAGCTAATACACCAGAAAGGATACTCTAAAGATATTGCTGAGGTATTGAAAACATCTTGAGGTGCAGTACAAGGAACATTAAGCTAACGAGAAGAAGGTTTTCAAAGTGAACTGATTCAAGTTATTTTCAGAAGTGAAGGAAAGCCACAAGATTGCGACACTACAGTGAGGAGGCTGCAGAAGGAAGCTGGTGTGGTATCCATCCAAAAGCAGAACAGGCTTCAGTTTGCCAGTCAGCATAGGAACAGGAAACAGTAATGGGACAGTGGATAAAAACACATGATATTGTGGAGAGGCAAAACAAAATATACAACTGTATGTAGCTGGTACTGCCATACTCAGAGGAGTTCTATCTTTTTACCACAACACCAAGATATCTGGTCAAAAGTAATTGAATAGTGAGAACGTAGTAGTATTTATAGAACCAGTGTGCTTTATCCAAAAAAAAATTAATAGTGTCCTATTGTGTATTCACACAGCTGTTCTTGTCTATTAAAAAAAAAAAAAAAAAGTTTTGTAAGGCTTCCGTGCATTACTAACACAGGGTAAATGGTTTCCAGTGGCTTTATTCAGGAGATCACATGTTTACGGGTGTAATCATAGGTTTGTTCTTACTATACCAGAATTCCTTAATCCCCAACACAATATGAAGTCTTGTACTGACACCCTGGTTATTAAAGCCAAATGAGAACAAGCTCATTTGAAACTCAGGGCCCTGTACTCAAAACTAGTGAATTACTGAAAGACAGTTGTTGTTTTTAGAAGTCCTTTTATATCTGGGAAACTGTTATACTGGTTTTGGCTTCTTTATTTATTTATATATATATATATATATATATATATATATATATATATATATATATATATATATATATATATAGTTTGTAGAAAAATGGGAATGCAATTTTTGGCAGCTCAGATCAACGTTATTTTTTTAAAACCTAAGACAATTGTGTGTGTGTTTTTTAATGTAAGTTTGACAATTACATGCTTTTAATGGTGTCCTGATCCTAAACTTGGTGCTAATCTGATATGCCTTTTACAACAGTCATCCATGTACAAAACGAAACATTACTTTAAAAGCATGTTTACATTTTTGCATGTAATGGCATCAAGATGTATCCCAGTTGCATTCACTTAAATATCTGGATCAGGTTTATGTTATATAAGCAAACGGTCTTTTTAATATTAGAACGTGTATGTTTCCATTAAAAATGGTGTCAGCAAAAAATATACCTTTTTTAAATTTCTGAACTTTATCCTTGATATAAAAACTGCTGTGCTTCTCAGCGGGGAAGCATGCAAATGTAATATATAGTGAAGAGCAGGAACAGTAAAAATATTGTATATAGTGCAGAAATCTAATTTAACTTCTGAGTCTGTTAACACCCAGGGGGTGGCTCCAGCTCCAGAGAGCTTTGCAAGTCCTTGTTGAGTATTAAACAGAGTGGGGTCGATAAAGTTGATTTAATGGTGGCGGATCCTCAACACCATTGTTTAAACCACTGAATATGGAAACTTTTTGAAAACCAGCATCAACTAACAGTGTGTGAGTCTCGGAAGTATATTTTAGTCTTCATTGCAATTCCAGGTTTGGTGTTATTTTAATATTTAAACAATGGCAATGTTCAGACCCCTTTAGGTTTCTTTTCTTAAACAATTTGGCTTCAATATACTTACAAAGAAGTATGATAAGGAAATGTAATAAATCTAATTAAAAAAGTACAGTAAATACATAGTATTGGCATGGTAAACTGAAAGAAAAAAATTAAAGCCTTATATATTTGACCAATTTCTTGAACAAAATATAACTGTATTATATTTTATACAAGCCTAATTTAAAGACGTTGTTTTGTAACATTTTTAATTATGTTTGCTTGGAACGGTACATAAACTCAACCAAAAACTCAACCAAAAAGAAAATTTCGACCACCCATATTTAAAAGTATAACGATATTTTGGTACTGGTAATACATATGTTTCATGTTAATTATAGTCCAGGGAGACAAAAAGAATTTTCTAAGTGATCTTTCTTTAAAAAGTGATTCATAGATTTAGCAAACAATCATGACTTTGACAACAGAAAAAGAGGAAACCCACAGAATGACCAGACTACTGTAATTTTTTTCTTAATTACAGTACAACTTGATGTTCTCGCTGAAAAAAAGCTGTAATTTTTATACAACAGTTTTTATAACTGTAATTAAAAAAAGATTCATGTATTCTTTTAAAACATTTGTAGTTTAGCGTTTCTTAAAACATACAGCCACTTAAAATAAAAGGATGGGTTGAAATTTAAAAACAAAACAGATGGGGTGCCAGTTATCCTAAAATAGTCCTTTTTTTCAGGATGAATTGGTTTTGTTTTTCTCAGCCCTTAAATATTGTATCTTAAATACATGCTTTAAGAGACAGGCTTTTGTTTGCGACTAAGATAGGAAGCAATAAAACTATAAAAATGCCATACTATTATGAATAATTAAAAAGGATATTGCAGTTAACATTAAATATACAACTAGAAAGCTTCTGGTTATGTGTTACTATCACAGATCAAAAATCTCTTTTAAAACTTAAATAAAATGAATAAATGGGCTTGGTAAAACAAAGTATGTATGTATTTATGAACATACCTATGTATGTATGGGCATTACTGTACGTAAACGTAATATTTATGATGATTATATTAGGCATGCAAGCATTGCTGTATCTATTAAAGTTACTTTTTTTTTTTTTTTTACACTTATGCTACTTCTTCTGGTCTCCAGGCAATTCAATATGTCCATATGAGAGCTAAGGAAATAAGGCAGAGAATAAATAAAATGTTAAAGTATAGTTAAATTAGGGAAGTAATGAAGGTCCAAGATCAATCGTGCCTTATCACAACCCCATGCAACATTAGAAACAGCACCTCATTGACAACAAGATGCTTTATCTCAGCGGGACTGCACAATGAGAACAGTTTAACAAGGCATGCATTTTATTAACTAGTAATTATTATATACAGTTAAGCACTACTGCTTTACCAACTGAAAAGGCATACATCTGTAACCACTGGACTGATATTTCAAATATTTTTGTAGTCAAAACAATCCTGGGACAAAGGCATGGTGTTACAGTAATGAATCCCTTTTTGTATGTTTAGTAAATCTGAGTTGCATGTATTTACCCACAGTCCAAATATTCTTATTAGGGATGAACAATCTTGGATGTGTGATTGTCAAACTTTTTTTTATTTTTTTTTTAAATTTAATTTAATTTAGATTTTACCAAGATAATTGTTATGCTGTTTTGTTAACATCATATAATTGATGTACTGTGGGGTTACATTAGGATCTAATAATATGTATAAATGCTTTGTAAATATCTAAGATGTAACAGAGTGGTGATTTTTACCCCTCCTCCCCATGCAAAGTCCTTTTATTTATTTTTTTTCTTCTAAAATGCTATCAATTTTATTTTACAATTACATTAAAATAAATACAACTTCCTTCTTCTCTTATTATTAACCTTGCCATTCACAATGCTACTAAAGTTAAAAAGAGAATTAGTTATTGTTATGATTTTAAAATATAATTTTATCTCCTACTACTTGTATTTGTTTAAACAATGATTTTAAATCATTCTGGCGCATCTTGTTGTTCTGTACCACAATCTAATATATTATTGAAATACCCTAAAAGGCCTCCCTCAGCTCATAAAAAAAACAGAATACACCCACAATTCTAATTAAGGTGCCACAAATATTTAAAATCAAGACTGCACTGGCTTAATAATAATATTATTAATAATAATAATACTGGAAGTGATAATATGAATGTACAAACGGGATGATAACAAAAAAATCCCTAATGACCCCAGAGGTAAAGTGATTAAATTATAATCAGATTGGATTAATTAATCTATAATATTTTTTCTCCGAGAGAAAAGGAACCGGCATATTAAAGGTTATGTACTCCTGAGGTATTTGAGAAAGAGCTCTGGGAAAAAAGCCCAACAAGACCCCCGGAAACAAAATACCATGAACACAGGCAGAAGGTTATTACTGATATCAAACACACTGAATGCAATTATCATCCACAACAAATAATTAAGGAGATGATAATAAAACAATTACCATTTTTATTGTAGGCCTTTTATTGTCTTTTGCTTTTATGTTAATGAAAGATTTATGCTTCTCCGAATAAATTACTGTACAGAACACTGTCTCATTGGTGTAACAATGTAGTCATTAGTAAAGGATAAGCAGAGGTGTGAAAGCCTCAGAGTCTTTCAAGATGCGAAACATTTGAACCCTGGTCTGGTGTTGAGGTGGTGAGGGAGCAGCATGCTCAGAAACATTCTTATGGGATGGATTACCACAAATGTCTTATTGTTGTTATAGTGTGTAATTATTAACATTTTTATATTGAGATTTTGACCTCAAAAAACCATGAAAGCTAAAGTAACACGAAATAATAAAAAACGTATTCCTTCCGGTAATGACACTATAGTTAAAGAGTAGTAGAAAACCTTCTTTTTAGTTTTGAGCGGTTTCTTTTTTTTTTACCCAATATGATATGCAGTAGGGTGACAAAGCAAGGGCCACGTTGAGAATGTTCCGGTGCATTTGTGCTGTTTCTGATTGGCATGACTAGTTCCAGGCGGCCTCTCCGCTGTTCAGATTCTAGGGTACTGCAAGGCCCCTACAAGTTTAGGAAGCTGCAGTGACAGTGCTTTGTTTCATAACAATGCTGGACAGACAGTGAGAAAAAAAGATAGAAGGAAAACAAACAATGGAAAGGAAGAAGCGCTTTGGGTTGTGGTTGATTTCATTCATGCAAGATGAAATGTCTAGACACCAATGTTCCACCAGCTCTCTTTGCAGAAACCTAATAGTTACACTGCATGCTTGTAACGATTTTAAATCACTCTTGTTGACCTGCTGGAAGCAAACAAAGCTTGGCAGAACCCTGTTTTGTTTTTTTGGATGCATATATTTGACCTTATTTTTTGCCGGCCTATAAATCCACTGTCAATAGTTTCATTCTTTTTTTTTTTTTTTTTTCAGTGGCAGCTGTAGTTAAAAAAAAAGTACAGAGCACAGAGACCATTAGAACAACATAAGAAATGAATGAACACTATGAATCCTTTTTAGTCATAAATAATATACATGTTATTATTATTGTTAATAATAATAATAATAATAATAATAATAATAATAATAATAATAATAATAAATTCCCAGGTTTTGCAAAAGTTTTTTTTAACAGCTTTTCACATGAAATCCCCCATAATGATTTATTAAATCATAACTGTAAAACTCTCAATAGTGCTAAATCAATACTGAAATAAAGTAAATATGTTCACTGCCAAAGGTTTAGTTTATAAGTCTTTTTCAATGTGTTACTTTACTATGTAAATAATGCATTAGTTTTGCTGTCTGTTTAATGCACTGTAGCACCAGCTTTACACAATCACTCGGACAGATGTTGGCATTCACACAAATAGTAGCAGGTGAACTGTGTATCCATCCTCATCCAACATTACCCCTGATTTTTAACAGGAAAACTATGAAATGAATTATGTGGTCCCATTTTTGTTCCTGGAAAATGTTATATTAAAAAACATATTAAATAAATACAGCGCCTTTCTACAACATAACAATAAAGATTAAGGTAGAGGTGTGTCAATCTGGGATTAAAGACAAAAGCTTCAACTATTTTACACGGGAGGAGCAAATGGGATTTCATTCTGGGAGGCAGTGCTTTCATGAAAAGGGTCTTGTAATGAATTGAGTGAAGCTGGTGTCCTATCTTAGGCACGAGGCAGGTGGGGGTTCGGACCCCTATTTTAGATGTGATCTGACTACTCTAATAAACCTTTAACCTCTGGGTCATAAATCTAAAACAAATGCTGAATGTGTGCCACCCACTGTGAACCAAGTGCACGTATAGAAGCGGCATGCTGCATGCCAGCAGGCTGTAATTGAATATCTTTGAATTTTATCCACAGGGTGTTAGCCTTCAGTGGCCGATGGATCCTGCCGAATCATAAAACATAGTCAAACTAGTGCTGAAGCTGAATAAAACCACCGGTGTAAAACATTTGAATCACAACTCATTTCATGAGTCAGTTCTAATTCACTTCCATCTTCAGCTTGGCAGCTTTGGTTACACAGCCACCCTTTAATGTGGTTTGTGTATTAGTTATTTCAAATGCAATATTATGAGATACACAAATACATTTATGACTGCAGTATTTTAGGAAGCGCTTTTTTTTTTTCTGTAAGACCTAACTTCAAGTAACTGTATCCCCTTGCCTGTTCTTTATCAACCAGGATTACAAGATCTATGCCAGACCATGTTAATGTCAATAAACCATCATAGAATTTAGTGACACATGTGATTAGCAGTGAAAGTCAATAAAAAATCACTTTAAAACAGTTAACTAACAGAAGCTTGTTTTAAGGAAATACTTTGAAAGTAGACATGATATAAAATGTCTACATGTATTTTTTTGGATTAATCGTGTATAGCCTTTCAAAGACTAGAAATGATTAAACAGCTCTCATTTTCCTTTGCTGTTTTATTGGTTGTGGTGGTAGTTGAGGGGGGTGGGCGGAGTTTACAAGAGAGTTGAAACTACTTACAAACAATGTGCAGTGCCCATGGTAACATTCACATGACTACCATTTGAGCATAATCAGTATAATAAGCACTTCCACTATACTATTCCTTTCTGTAATTACAACAGCAATATACAAGCGACAAACTTGATTTTTTTTTTTTTAATTTATTTTAAGGGCTGACAAAAACCAGACATCAGGGAAAGTTGTTTATATGACATAAGTGACGTACGTAAGTTTAGGAATCTGGATTCAATGTCCAGTAATCTGACTCTTCTGATAATATCCTTACATGCCCCTGTATCTTGTAAACATAGCCCTGTTAAAGAATTTGCCACCTGCTCTTAGGCACAGGGCCCCATGCTTGTCAGCAGTCCTCAAGGTCTCATTGAGATGTAAGATCTAATGTTCCATAATTTCTTCAGCTGTGTAATTATGACAGAGGCCCTTTCCCAGGATCTTTTTATGAGATGAACTGCTTATGAGGTCAAACATAAAGTCAACCCGCTTATGAGGTCAAACATCTCTAATTAATACCCCAACTCACATGTTCAGTAATACATTTACCTCCTGGATATTATACTAAAGCCTCTTTTGAGTTGCACAAGGTAATACTGTTGCTGAAAAATATTATGTTTATCTTTAGACTTTTTCATAGATTTACTCAAAGAAAATGTCTAACACCACAAAACCCAGTCACAGGAAATATCTGGTGACCGTTAGCGTTATCTTAGTAAAGGATACAAAAAAATAATAAATGCAAATTAAAGTATAGCATATTTTATTACATCTAGTGGCTTCTGCTTGTAATTGCTTTTCCAGTTGACAGACTTGTTCCTACAAATAAACTGTCAGGGCATGACTTTTTTTTCTTTCTTTTGGCTAGTCATACCAGGAGAGTGTAGAAATGATCATACCACCATTTTTCAGAAGAAAGGCAACAGATATGTCATTTAAAGTCTCTCTCTCCCCCCCTTTTGCTTTCTCCCTTTCACTGCTGCTCGTTTGCAAGAGGCACTGTATGACTCATTTGCATGAGAAAGTCCCTTGAGAGTCACGTGGTAAGGGAGCAACGACAAACCGTGAGCCCCCATTCAATTCTCATTTCCTTTCCAACAATCGCCATTGAATCAATCATGTTTACTTGCCCTTCCATGACCACCTAGGAGATCCCAAATCCCATTTTATTTGGAGTGTCACTCACACTCAGGCCATGTCCACTTTTCATTAGCAGCACCAGCATCTTGTGACCAGAAATCCGTCATGTGGTGACAATGGTTAGAGTGATGATTGATCTAATTAGCAATCAATTAGCTTGTTACTATTGGATGTAATTACCTTTTATAGAGAAAAGGAGTGCAGCTGGTCATAATAATAAAAACTGCCTTGGCCTGCCCCTCGGCACATACACAGCCTCTCACACTTGGTGTCTGACAGAATTATAGGCAGAGCGTTGAAGAGCAAATACAGTCTCAAGGGGCTACTTTCTCTGTAATGTGCTAAAATCCAATTTTAATGAATATTGTGATCTTTGAAAAGTCGTAGCTGATTACAGTGAGGAAAGCCACTAAGATGGAATGTTCGTTTTTATGAACTGCTGTATAAACATGACTCAATTAGAAGGCTTTAAAATCACTTCTGAGAAATGTGCATAATTGTATCATAATTAATCTCTTTTACAGAACAATATGAATTTAAAGCTGAACTCCCTTTGATTAAACTCCCTTGGTTTCAGATTACTTTCCTTTTTATGCCTGTTTACTTCTTTCCAAAGGTGTTGATTTAATGAGTAATTTGCAAAGAACAAAGTAGAAGTGACTCACCACTGTTTACAATTTCCCAGTTCTTGTGTATTTTCTGTAAAAGCAGGTTTGTTCAGGCAAAACATTCTACTATATATATATATATATATATCATTTTAGATCTCCACCTCCCCCCAAAACAAACAAACAAACAAACAAACAAACAAACATTTGAGCAGTGAAAAGGAACACAACTGGGATGCACCAACATTTTCTTCACATATTACAAATGTAAACAAAACCATTGGAAATGCTTAAAAAGTAAATCAAAAATGCAATATATATTTATTTCTTTTTTAAGGGAGCTCAAAAGCCTTCTTAAAAAAAGTATCTAACATATTTAACTGTTTACAAGAACAACATGCTTGGGGCTGTTTTTTGTGCAAGAACAATAGTGCATTTGCAGTTTGTTTTCAATGTGATTTATTTATTATTTACTTATTTTACAAACTTTGCTTTGAAAATAAATAAAAGGGCTTCCTAAAATGCTCCCATATAAATAGTCTTTTGAACAGCCTGTTTACATCTAATAGAATTCGGATAACAATAGTTTCATCTGACAACCAGGGTGAATCCTATAGACTCACATTATACAGGGTCAACCTCCATATCATATATTGTGTATGTCATTAATTCCAACCTGCAACATACTCCCCAGGCACACAATGACTCGCAACATTAGCCAAATGGCGAACAGAAGAGTCAGTAATGAGATGAGTTAGTGGAATTGCAGCCCATTCATCATCCTGTTGGCTACAATATAACTGTTCTTTTATCAACCCTCTTGGAACTGATGTCATCAGAGTGGGCATAAATCACTTGTCAAGTGGCCAGTGCAACTGATAGTGCCCTATTAGCAACCATGTTCTAAAATCATTATTGACAAATGAACGACCAGAGATAGCCTTGGTGTACCCACCATCTGTATTACACTTAGCAGTCATCGCGAATGCTTGATAAGTAATGGCTGTAACATATAGGGAGGAAAACCAGGCCATTGTTATTGACCACTAAAACAATGTTCTTGCAATGTGGCGTGGTTATTTTATCAAAGTTTACAGCCTCATATAAAAGAATTCCTAAGAATTTCCAAAGCACACTAATTATTTAACTGGCTGTAAACAAATTGCTCTAGGATCGTAGCCAAGGTATTGAGAAATTAGACAATTAGGCAATTAAGTTGTTTCATCTTTCTTGAGCAGAGGGATAACATGGCTTTTTTCTGTTACACGGCTTACAAGATTTATGAACAAAGAAAATGAGTACATTTATTAAGCAAAAGAGTTCTGCTCTTTAAAATGTCACACGCCATTACATTAACTGTCACATTTAAGCACAATAAACAGCCCCAAGCATGTTGTTCTTGTAAACAGTTAAATATGTTAGATACTTTTTTTAAGAAATGCATTTGAATGCATTGAAATGCACTGAAATAATCATTTTTGCTTTCGGATTTCCAGAGGTTTACCAAAAGAAAGAAAACTTGAAACAAGCATGTGGAAACTCCAGGTACAATATCAGGGACAGGGTCACACCAACATATTTTAGATAGAGTCAGATCATCTTAGTTTAATCAGATAGTTCACCTGCTGGCTGTTGCAAAAGAAAAGCATGCTGATTAAGAGCTGGGGGCTCAGTGAAGTTCAGTGTCACTTCTCCAGGATTATCTGGCTGATTGGGTATTGCTATTGTTTTCAGTGTGAGACCCAGCTGAGCCAGAGTCTCAGCGAATATTTAATGAATAAAAAGAATGCCAGACAGGCAGTGCGGGTTCTAAATTGATTGTCCATCAAATTAAAGATATAAGCTGATATCAGTCACAGATCAGCAGTGTCTCAGTACCGCCAGGCAAACAAAATACTGTTTTGGCTTTTGGCAATTTCATTAAACAATAACATTTCTGAACTGTTGTCTCCTCAGATTCCTGAGTGGCTGCTTCATTTTAAAGTTTAGTTGTCTAAGTGATCTCTTATTATGCTGTATTTATAGTTTACTCTTTCTCGTCTGCTCCAAGTCTGATACTAAAATAAATGATAAGTGTTTTCCAGCTGCAATTCTTAGACCATATGAGGCTCACAAATGCTTGCCAGTATAATTGGCAGAAGAAGCGGGGCGTGATTAGCCTCTGCAGGCATCTGGGTCAACACAGTGATCTCTGTTGAGGAGCTCCTTCATCTGCAGAAGACTGCTGGTTTGCTGTGGTCGGTGATTCATGTTCATGCATACAGGTTCTGGTCTCAATTAGCATGATAGGATGGTTTACTGCATGGAAGAGGAACCTGTTTGTGGGAGGTCATTCACTACTCGCTTAAAGCTGAAAACTTTGGGGCAAACAACACTCACAACGTGGCTGAGGGTTTGTGTACTGATCGAGTCTTGATGTTCCTGCTGTAGTACCTGCACAGATTGCAAAGGGCAGCCAAGACATTCCTGACCTGTCCTGCAGTTAGAGTGGTGGAATGGGTGACCATCAATATCCTCAGAACAGACGGATGCTGTCCATGTTTTTACTGCTTACTGCTTACGTTTTATCTGCTTACTGAGCAAGGACCTTGATCATACTTTGTTCTATCTATATCACAATTCCTCAGCTTGCAGTGACTGAGCTGCTCCAGAGAGCATAAAGCAAGTTATACTTAGCTTCAGATTGTCAGTTTGGCATTTTATTAAACTTGAACAAGAAAAATAGAAACAATTATATTATCCTATATGTGCAAGCATTAGGTTCACTGGAGTGCTTCATTGTGTTATGCACAGTGGAGGCTGTTGCTGTTAGTTTTTTTTTTTTATTGCAATGAAGTAATAATAAGCCCCACACAGCATTTAAAAGAAGCTTGATTTCACCACTGAACTGTCCATCCTTTTCCTTGAAGTTTTATTTGCACATACAAAATGCATTTGTATTTAATATGGTTACAAAAAATGCACACACACACAAATGATTAAATGATACCTATGTTGCTTTTTAGATTATTTTACATTATCTAGAATATTAAGATATAGTGTTTAATTTATTTATGTATTTAGTTGTAATAGTTGATAATGATGATGTTGTATATGTTTAAAATGCTTGAACGATTTAGATGCAAATGCCTAATTTAATAAATGATTCCCTGTGTTTGATTTTAATGTGGATTCGTAGATATTTAATCTTCTTTTCTATGGAGATGCAGACACGTAAATGATCTCAAATGTGTGAAGTAAATAGCTGTACTCTGTCGACAGTATCGGACAACCCACCTAACATTTGACATTCATCTTGTATTACTGCATGTGATGTTTTATTATAATAACCGGAAGGAAGGCAGAAATGACATATTGGAAAGGAAGGGTAAAGGATCTCCACCAGGTTACTAATATACACCAGGGTTTTCAGCTGACATGAATTTTTATCTTAATTACAGGACACATTTCTACTCCCTCTATTTAATTCAATTTGAATGCATGGGTAGGCACTTATTAAAGGTAATATTACATCTGTCATTTCATGAAAGATGTTTAAAATAGACTTTTGATCGTCAGTGGAAATGTTTAACATGGAGTGACTGGGAGGGGACTGGAAAAACACTTTATAGTGAAATAACAAAATCAAGACATTTAATCAAAAATATATGGATGTCAAATGTCTTAGTTACTATCATATACATTTGAATGTTTATCTATGCTTACAAATACATTGTGGCTATTATTATCTGTAAATAAAAATCCTCTTCATTATTTAAGACAAATATCTCAGGACATGTAATATGAAAATAATGTAATAGTAAAAGGAAAACAGCTGTGATAACTGTGACAACAGCATATTAAAGGTGGGCTCCTACAAAATAATGAAATCCAGAACTTATAAATGAAAATTAATTGTCTATCTGTGTTGAGACACTTTGGGTCTATTTTTAACAATCTAATGGTCTATTTTTATATTAACACTGATGGTGTTTTCCCCAGTGGTGTTTCATTAACTCATTTATTAGCATCACTAAGTACAATAAAAAATTCATTGAAAGGTGTTTCACAACAGGCAGTTGTATTAAGATCCGACACCCAAGAAAAGATGCATCGCAAGCAGAACTGCACCTATCTCAATCTAACTGAGACCCAGTGAGATCAACTCAGTTGACAACTCTGGGCAAGAGAGCCCTAATCTTAAAAACTGCAATTGCTTTGTTTGTTTTCAGATTTTCAAAAGGCCTTCCAACATCTTGTAGACTCCATGCCTTGGGGTGTCCCTGATTTAGAATTAGAAAAACAGTCCCCTTTTTTACTGTACACATGTCAGATAAGCTTAACAATTGTCACATTCTGATCAGTTTCTTTTTTAAAGAGTTCACAAAACTGAGGGAAGAACCAACATCTAAAACTTGTAATCTATCTACAGAACTGGGTCTATCTGTGTTCACGCATATTTACACACACAATTGGTCTTCAGTGTGCTTCATAAGAAACTGTACTCTCAGAGTGCATAGCACTGCAACTATAAAAAGACAAGTTGCCACTTGGGATCTTAAAGAGGCATTGTAGCGGAGTACACAAACGCATACCACGGAATGTTCTTTCTGCTAGCAGCCAATCACTACCAAAGGACAAGTTGAAAAGAACAGGTTTTTCATTCTTACGCTTTGGTAGGAAGCCAAACGCATGTTGCCATTTGATGGTAAATTCACTGTACACCTGTTCCTACCAGCTGGCAACATAACCTATGTCACAGGGATATGTCATAGCAATGTGAGTTCAGACTACTACCCGTGTCTGTGTGACAGTCGGAACAGACAGAAATGGAAACATGGGAGCAGAAGGGGTGGGGTTTGCAGTGCTGTTTCAGGGACACAGATGTGTGGGGAGTGTGATAAAAGAAGGGAACATCTGAGGGAATAAGCTCAAACAAAAAAGAAAATGACATTTGCATTATGTAATTATAGACAGCCAGTGAGTGCTTTGTAATGAAACTCGCTTGGGCGATGTTGAAAAATTAACCTACTGCGGGTGTCTAAATAGGTCTTAGCTTTTTTTTAAAAAAAAGGTCAGTAAAAGAATTAGAATATTTGCTGATTAATTCTGAATGTGCTATTTTATTGGCGGCAGAGAATATGGAGGTATTGTGGGGAAGCACACTAATGAAATTGAGATCAAGCCTTAATCCTAAATGTGCAAGGCTGCTAGATAAAGAAGGGCCCTTAAATTTCAGCATGATTTGGGATTCTCTTATAAAAAAAATGCCAAATAGAAGAGATAAATAGATTGACCACCTGCACAATAGAAGCATTTACCCACATCATTTAAATGACTATAGAAAGAAGACAGATAAATAGATCAAAGAAATAAGGAACAGGCTTCTCCACATATACTGTATGTTCATGTGTTATTACTTATATTTCACCTCTACAGCCTAGATTACTAATTAAGGATCTAAGAATGAAAAAAGTATAACATTAAAAATAAATGTGAAAAGTATGACTGCAACTGAGATCTAAAATGTATGTTTTTAGCTGGCAATAGAATGGAATGTGTTTTCTTTGAACAGAACTATCTGAAATAACACCCCATTGTTATCTCGGACTTGAAAAAAATATTCCTAGTACCGGAAATGTATATATAGAAATTTCAAGAAAAGAAAGTATTTTCATTTTAAGACCTTTTTATGTGAGAAATAACTAATTTATTATTTTATGGATTGCATATTTATATTTTAGGGTCGAGTTTTTAGATAACATTTTTAATATTTGAGCATTATTCAAAAATGTAATCTTCCTTCTTGGCTTGTAATTTTTCCTTACACAGCTTGAAATTGTTGTAGATAATATTACATACCAGTGTATCTGCATGTCTGGATCATTGGCTGTTCTGCTGAATGGCTCTTCAGAGCTGACAACTAGATAATAGCTTTACTTTCAACCAGCAGCGAAAGTCAAGAGCAGGAGACTGTAGAGATAATGTGATTATAATTCATTATTCAAATCGGCAAGTGATGAGCTGAAAACAAAAAGGAGAGGAGTAATAATGTGTCATTATTTTTTATTACTCTTATTTTGCAAATGCAGCATGAAGCTAAAGTAGGTTTTTAAGCGGTTTTCTGCTCTGTGGTGATACATTTACTTGTCACCAAAGGGTTGATAAACAGTGAGGATCTAATAATGCTTTGAGAAGAGCATTTGTGCAAGTTACTCAATGGTGCCTGTATGTTAAAGCTGAATAGAAAGGCTTTCTGAAGGCAAATGATGACTCGGGTACAGGTTTTGCTCTTTCTTTTAATACAGCAGACTCAACTTTCTCTGAATCACCTTCTCTAAGCACTTTAAAATAACTGCCTTGTGCTTTTCTAAAAGGTGGAATTAGATCTGGCTTACAAAGATTTACAGTGGAGAGATATGTGTCAATATTAGCCAATAAATTTGATACGGTACAGTACCTTGTGTGGGAATCAAACATTTGTCTTGCAGCTGATTCTTTTAAATATTTTAGGGCCAAAATCAATACCTTTATCTGTGCAACGTCTAAATATTTTCAGCGTACGTTGCTATTAAATGTGTGTTACTTACATCCGAGTAGGGAGCCGGAAGGAGCAATGACTGCAATGGTCAAAATGACAACTCTGTATGGATATTATATGAATGGTACTGAATGTGCAGTATAAAAGCTCAGAACAATACCTTACCCACTCATTGTTGCTTACGTTATACCATTCCCATTACTAAACTTTCTTTAATAAAATGCTTTGTGGTTGTAAGAGAAGCACTGGTTTACTCAAAAGTGTCAGCTTCAATATGGCAAGGCAAGAGACAAGCACATTAGTCATTAGTCAGTTGGTGTTGTTTCACTAGACAGTCCTGACAAAGCAGCCTGGGGCAAGATTTAAGAAGTATGTATGACCTCTGCTACAACTTGTGACATTTACAAGCTTGTCGGTGTTCATTTGGAGATATCAAAGTTAGTTCATAAGTGAGAGCTCCAGCAGTCACTTCCTTTATATATATATATATATATATATATATATATATATATATATATATATATATATAAAATACTTCATATGATGTTTCCATCACTGAAGAGTGAAGACCGCAACTCTCGCTTAATGAAAAACTTAAATACCAGTGTCTCTCAGTTATTCATATTTTATTAAGAACAAGGTAAAAATAAAAAATATAGCGTACGCGTGTCGATATATTGTCTTCATCAGAGCATGTTGAAAAATGGAGTTCATAGAATCTGAAACACCATATGAAGTATTTTTTCTTTCATTTTTTTTTTCCTGGGACGAAGCTCCTTGGATTGTATATATCCAAGCACCTTGAATATATACAATCTATCTGGAAGCAACTTGTAACTTTTATTGCTTTAAATTGTATAATTTTTCATAACATTATGAATCAGTTTCAAAAAGTATTAATTAAATGTCATTCACTTTCCTAAAAACAAAAGCAGTGCACACACATACACATCCTCATAATCTATGACTCCATTAATATATAGGTTATAGACATGCATAAAATAGCCAGAAAATTCCATAAGGTCTATAGGAAATTTTAAGTCAGTATAAAAATGTGGGTACAATGGAAATTCTAGACTGTTATTGGGTTCATCATGCAGAGTGTGATGCACTGACAGACACAATATTTTGAAACTGGATCTTAAAAACTATATTCTAACCATATTTTACAGTCAATTCAGAGGCATGGGACAGTGAAATAAACATCTATAATATCCGAGGTTGTGATGTGCAGTCATAAATTAAATCTACAGGCAATTAAGATTGATGGCATCAGAATACAAAAAATAGTGGGAAAGCGTTTAGGTCTTTAGGCAAGTGTTACTTTGAAAATGTATGCAAGTAGTTATCTTTGTTTTACGTACTGTGTAAAACTGTCCATTTGCTTCTTCAGTTCAACGGTAAATTAATTTAGAACATACATTTAGACATTCTTTAACAGCTGCGCCTGGCTTAAAAATGAAACCTTACCACTTATGTAAAAATCTGTAAATACTACAAGGAAGTAAGAACAACTATAAGAAACTAATTAGAACTCTGACTTTTACAGTTTTTTTTGTTTGAAATTACCAATGAACTGGAAACCAGGCAAATTCATGGTGCTGTCACACATCTCAAAATCAATGCAAATTCATGGTGCTGTGACATCTCAGAATCGATGCAAATTCATGGTGCTGTGACATCTCAGAATCGATGCAAATTCATAGTGCTGTGACGCATCTCGGAATCAATGCAAATTCATGGTGCTGTGACTCATCTCAGAATCGATGCAAATTGATGGTGCTGCCACTCATCTCAGAATCAATGCAAATTCATGGTGCTGCCACTCATCTCAGAATCAATGTAAATTCATGGTGCTGTGACTCATCTCAGAATCAATGTAAATTCATGGTGCTGCCACTCATCTCAGAATCGATGCAAATTCATGGTGCTGCCACTCATCTCAGAATCAATGCAAATTCATAGTGCTGTGACTCATCTCAGAATCGATGCAAATTCATGGTGCTGCTGCTCATCTCAGAATCGAAGCAAATTCATAGTGCTGTGACTCATCTCAGAATCAATGCTTGTTGCTGTGTTTTGTTTATTTAATTAGCCGTCAACATGAATCTATTTCAAAAACAGAAACATATTGTTACATGTGAATAATCATGTCCTTTAAATTAAAATACCTCTTTCAACAAAAATGAAACTGCTGATAACTCAGACTTAATATGATATTTGTATGTGGGAACAAAAATGAAAAACAGATGTGTATAGTGTCCTATAAATGGCTTTGATCTCTGGGATCAGTATCTAGGAACTGCAGGGTAGGAAGAGCCTCATGAGATTTATGGCAGTGTTGGAAAACAGAGCTACTGTCTCTGAAAACTGAGAATGGCCCGTTTTATATCGGAAAGTTCCAGTACAGCATTTATAATGTTCAAGAAAGGTTAAACAAAACAAAAAAACAACAAACAGATCTATTGATCTGCATCTTCAAACCAAAGCACTCCTCCTTACTGCTGTGACACACGTAGAAGACAAAAAGCAAATCCCAATTTCCAAAAAGGTAAAACCAGCAAAATGTACTTTGTTATTATTGCCCTCAAAAATTCTTCAAGACTATTGCATTATCTGTCAAAAATGTAGTCTGAAAGTCTAGACTTCAGATATTTTGATGCTAGAAATTGAGTTCATCAGCATTTAAAGTACTCTAAATATATTCTGGTAATTTGACAGTTGCCCTTGTTTTACTGTGTGATAACATCTCAGACCTGTGTATTAGGACCCTGTGGCTAGGATTCTAGAGGCACAGCTTTAATTAGTTACCTGTAACAAAGTCCAGGTATACCAGCCCTAGGCCATTTACAAAACCACAGGTATCACAAGGATTAATCATCCACTTGCTTTTCTGACCTTTTGACTGTCTTTGCATTCTTCTTCTTCTTCTTCTTCTTCTTCTTCTTCTTCTTCTTCTTCTTCTGTGTAGTTTTTTTCCTATAGCATTTACCTGACCTAGTTTGATAAAAGTGTAATTTTTTATAATAGCATTAAAAAAAAGTACTCTAAGGTTGTCACCCACTGTGGAGTTTGAGACGGATGGGATGGGGGTGGGTAGTTTAGAAGCTAGTTGTTGTTTATTGTTGTATATTTCAGGGAAGGTGGGATGTTTTTCTTCTTCCTACTGTGTTGTAATGCTCTGCCCAAGCAGGCTGACAGTTTTATAGTGATATATAAATGCCAAATGGAAGTTCATTATGTTCACTTGCCCAAAGGGTCAAGAAGAGGTCAGTTTAAGGAGCCCCAGACAACTTCAACCTGCAATTAACAGGTGCATACCCAAGAATTCAGCAGCCTTATGGGATATGACACTCCATTTTAGGATTCTTTGAAACATTCATTTAATAAAGGGCAAACAGTAGAGTCAAGAAACAACTTGTACTTCAAAAACTAAACAGCATTAAAAAACTAATAATAAGGAGTACAAAATTAATTTAATAAAATGAAAGTGCATTAAACATCCCTAAAGTTATAACAAATAATTTATTGTACCATCAAGAAGTTCTAGCTAGTTGACTGGTCAGGTAAATTAAGAAGTCAAAAAGCAGTCCCGTTTTGCTTGTTAAAGAAACAAAACAAAGTGAATGAAAATTGATATTTGTGACATTTAACATGCTTGTAGAGATTGAGGTCAATTAGAGAGGAAAATGTGCTTGAATTATCTTTTTAATAAAAAATTTTGGTCAGTTTTTTACCATCATGGCAAGTATGGGGGTGTGGAGTAGTCACTCAAGAAAAGTTTGGTCTTACTGTCCAATGCACTGTGTTTATGGTTTAGTCTCTACTGGTAGCATGGGAACAAATCCCATGTTTGTTTTCTGTTATTAATTTCAAATCTGATCAAAAACATCATACATGTATAACAACATCCAAATAAGATTAAGGGGACGTGTTATTTTCGAAAAGAGGCAAGTTTGCCTTTATTTCCTGTTATAACTTGGCCCTTTTCATTGATATCACACCCTTACATGGCTGATCCCTTCAAATATGGCTGTTGTACATGTAAAATGTTTTTGGTCAGATTTAAATACCAGAATACCAGATACAGAGTTTTACAATATATTGTTTTATTGGTTGAAAATATACTGCAAAAATATCATACAAAAATTTACATATACATACCAATATATAGTAAATGTCTTCTGATGTGCTTGACTTACCTAGACATGAAGAAAATGCTGCATTGTCAAATCATTAGGGGGTGAGGTTAAATGTTACAATATACTAGAAACAGGAAGGGGAATGGAGATTGATTGATGCTATTATGCATATAATTAAAGGGATGACATGACAAACAAATCATATTTATGGAGCTGGTTTAACTTGACTTAACCTGATTCCACCCCTCCTCTTCCTGTGGCTTTGTTTCCAATTAGAAACACAGGATACCTTCTGTACTGTATAACACAGAGTACACATTTTATCATAAGATGATAATGAGGATCCTATATAATTTAACAACACTGCCATATATCACTGAACCCAAGAGTTTCTGTAGGCTTTTCAATGACACTTTTGAACCATGCTGAATTCTTTCATTTGCTAGCCATCCTCTGTGATTTCTGCTATTCACTGTAAAATGTCAATAGCTACATAGGTCCTAACACTGGTAGCATGATGCAATACAAAGATCCTGACCTTGTACTAGGGCAGAGAAAACCAGTGATTAACATGGCACCAGGAAGGCCATTATCCAGCCAAGACACCCTGATCTGTCCAGATAAAGTGTGAATGATGAGGTGCTGTGTCTCACTGATGGGCTGCTGCAAGAATACAAAGCTGAGTGTCACTTTTTACAAACATTTATAGGTGAACATGCTAACAAATGCTTGAACTTTGTGCTAACCCTAAATATTATTAACTTTGAAGTTCTGTTGTGAATACAATAGTTTACAATAATCCTCCTCAAATAGTTATTTTCTGCTGATGAGTGACTGAAAAGGCACTTTGGGTTTGTGGTTGTGGCTAAATACAAAGTAGGCAAGAAGAGCATTTGTACAGGAATTCAAACTTTGGAATTGTCATGTTTGGCAAATATTTGCATTTCAGTATGGAGAAAATCCTTAAAGTACAGGCATCTCTGTTTCCTGTTCCCAGAACACGATGACATTAATTCCATGTTAAGTCACAATATCTTTAGGCTTTGTATTGATTCTGATATCCTCCTGTTTACACTGATATCCTAGTTTCACTTTAACCAACATTACAGTTTCGTGAACCAGCATGGCCAGTTGAAAGCCAGTGCAACCAGATGTGTCCAGTTTGAACCAGCGCTGGTCATTGCTGTTGTTCCAGACAAGGAGTAACTCTGCTCCTCTGAAAGAAATGCGCATATATGTATATATGCAAGGATCGGAACAAAATAACTAGAAAAATACCATGAAGGAAAGCTTATAAAGATTAATTAACAATTAAGTACACATTAATAAAGACTGGCTTACAACCTATGAAGTGGCACCGTACAATAAACTGTTAGTAAAAGTTCCTTGAAGGAATCAGAAAAAACAGAATAACTCACTGCATCTTGTACAATATAAACTCATGAAATCAAAGAGCCTCCCTCCTACAGTCATGTTTTTGACCAAATTGCTTTTCTGTTAGACCTTTGCAAAATCTTACTTTGGCTGATACATCCCAGCTGCACCGTAATATAGTCCATAAATACTGAATTCAGCACTTGTGGATCACAGAAATAATGGTGAATTATTCGCTAGTGAGTATCATGACACCCCCCATAGGCTTCTATAATGAACTTTTCAAGCGCAGGCATGGCTGTGATGGGATTTATCTCTGGTTTCATTTAAAAGTTTGTCAGAAAGACTGTATTTGTTAAGCATATATTAAGCACCGGTTTTTTATAAAGCCAAACCTCTGAAAACTGCCAACAGCTGTGACTGTTTGAAACCTTAGTATACATTCATGGATCCGTTTTTATTGCAGTATTTTCCAACTTGAAAATGAAGCATACATTACTGTATTGAGTAAGATAAAGTAATGCAATAAGTCAGTATATTAAATTAATGTATAAGGGATAGTGCATTGGTAAGTCCTAGCAATATACCTTTAAAGTAAATCTGTTTTGCAACAGAGCAATGACATGTAAATAAATATAATATATATTTTTAAACATCAATGGGTATATTTTAAAGCCTAGTATTTAATCAACTCCTATTTTTCTAAAAGGAGAAAAAAAACACCTGTTGATTTTATAAAACTAGATCCTTAAACTCTTAATGCATCCTAGCTTTGATCTCTTTCGATTCAATTTTTAATTTTTTTTTTTTTTAGTGGTCAATATCGAGTTAACCTGTGGCAAGATTTAGCTCCACAGTGCCACATTTTCTTTATTATGAAGTGTTACCATTTCCTTAGTAAAGCGCAATCCAGTGTCCATCTCATAAGATTCCATACCTTTGCCATACTTTCAAGCACAGCTGACCTGTCAGCGAATATACTGAGGGGGATTTTTAATTTTTATAATCAAACCCCTAAGCAGCCCCATTATTAAAATGGTGTCACATTACACAGGCTTTGTCATTTTCACTTTCTTAGCATTTCATAAAGAATTCTGATATTGCTTTTCAACCTAACTTAATACATTTACTAAACAGAATAAGTTGCAACAATCAATGAGGAATATAAGGTGGTCTTTGACCTGTGTCTTTTCACTTTGGGTGCTAGAGTAAATATATATAAATATATATAAAGTCTTCTAGTTTCATTCTTGTTTTGTGTTTGTGAACTATTTTGAGTTTGAGCTGCAGCTGAGCTCTCTAATGTGAATCTGATGCCAGAGTTTGATTGATTGCATGCACGACCAATTGGAACCCCACTAGCTCTGGAATTGATTGCACATAAACCAACACTGGTGGTGCAGTTTGTCATTATGTGAAATGGAAAACTGATTTCATAATTCTTTCTGTCTTAGATTGCTTTAAAGAATTTTAGACAGTAAAAAATGGCATGGATTTTAAACCATATGTGCAAGAGTGTAAAAATAAGAATTTCATTTCTCTGCATTTTTAATATGAGCCATATGAATAAAAAAAAAAAGGAAAAAGATAGTTTCCTTACAGACTCTGGGTCATGTACCTGAAGGGGCTTTAAGATGCCTCTGTGAGCGATCATGATATCAGTCCTTCTTGTCATTATGCCATTATAGGGTGATCATTGTAACTCGTGTTATGTTTCATTACTTCCTCTATCCGAGAATTACGTCTAACCTGCTGGTTTTGCTCAGAAGAAAGTAGTTCTTCATTAATTTTCCTAGAAAAAGCCACAGAGCTGACTTACTGGTAATCTTATACAACATCTTTATAGAATCCAGACAATCCTAATTGCAAGTAAGAGATACAGGCTCTAAATGAAAGCCTCTTATTCCTCCTATTACAGAACATTGGATAACAACAGACATACTTGTATGGGTAGAGTTAACAAAGTGACTGACCCTGAATATATAGCCACCATAAATACATTGTTCAAAAGTGAAAACACATGAAAAAATGGCCTCACTCTATTTGATTGGCCCCTAACATACTGCCTAGTTTTTAAAAAATACATAGCGCCAAACCCACTACTAGAAAAAAAAACATGTTAAACATGTTAAATTTGAAGAAGTACAGATTTTACATGATGTCTCACCTATACATCAGTAACATATACTGACTTATATCAGAATATACAGCTTGGGAGCCATGCACAGATGCTGCACCATATGAACCCAATATTTTCCAGTTGCAGTTCTTGATAACACCATGGGGTCTTCATACTTAAACAGACATTTTCAAGAACAAGTAAGAACAAGCAGACAGTGTAATGTGGAGTACATCTAGATGCTCTGTATCTGCACAGTGTTTCATAAAGCTGGTTCGTCCCAGACAAGGTCTGTCACAGCAAAACCATACAGTAGGTAACACATGCACAGCACACATTCAGAGGAACAACAAAGGCTATTTTTATTTTTTATTTGCCCATTTGATATACTGATATTGCATAACAGAAAAACATAAAATGGCAAAAAGTTATCAGTGGATAGCAGTACCATCATTAAAATGACATTCTACAGTTAAGTAACAAACACCAAACTAAAGTGTAATTTGTAGTGTGAACAGATTTAATATACAGTACCACACCAATTGTCATTTTTTTAAGATTATAAGAACAAACGTACTTTAATACTTAAATACCTATAAAAGTTGAAACCAGTCTAATAACCCTGGGTGGTACTAGCATATAACAGTACTGCATGACATTTATATACACTACTGAATGAAAGCTCCATATATCTACTGTATATCTTTCTATCTACTGCGGTTATGCGCTAAATCCTGTAATGAGGAGGCACTTAAAGCAATGATACGCTTAAATAGTTACATTGTCTTGCCAGTCTTTGTATTTGGAAAAACTTGCAGTCTGGTTTTTTTTTTCACTTCTACAAAGTTGCTTTCAGAAACTCCACAACCAACTCTCTCCTATTCTTGGGAGTAATTACAGAAGAAATCTGACAGTTACACTCAAACTAATGTTCTTCCTGATAAATATCATTGCATTCAGTGAGTCTCGGCAGCCCTCAGAGTTGGCCTCTTTCATTTCATTATCTGCTTTTACTAAAATGACATCACCTTTTAGTTACATCAAACTTTTATCCTACGTGTGTGGATATTCCAAAGCTGCATTATTTTTAATGAATTGATATTCAGTCCTTTGGAAGAAAAATACATCAGAAAAACTGTCCAGAGGAGCCGAGTTTCAACAGTAAAATAAAATAATTCAAATCAATACATTAAAGCTAGTGTCTGTGACCTAACTGCTGAAGTTTAAGAAGAAAATGGCTCAGTCACCATACTAGCAATCAGGAAAGCCCATAGTGTATATTTTGAAAAACAACAAGAAAACACAGTGCAAGCTCGAAACACAACCACTGGCAATACAGCTGCTGGATATGCTTAAAAAACTGTAAGCTGAGAAAGTCTAACTACTAATATTTAAATCTAAGTACTAATATAATGTAACACGCTGCTTTATCTGTGTTTGAAGTTTAGGGTTATTGCAGTGCAGTTTTTAATGGGATTGCTGTTGGTTGTTAATTAAGCATACGGGTAGATTTGGGCTCATAATGCAGTATGCTCTCTAAGCATTGCATGTCGTGTCTTCAAAGGATCCCACTGCAATGTTGTTAGATTGTTCTGGTGAGTGTTGTGGTTTGTAATGTACTTTGCACTTTGTCAGCATATTGCCCCTTAGGGGAGCTGCTACTTGATGAAAGATGAGTAAACATGTTGTGAAGTGGGGTTATTAAGTTCAAGATAGATACGTTCATATAACTAAATAGTTTAAGCCTTTGCTGAAAGCAGAACATCCTGAATCCTGCCAGTCGCTGACTAGTGTAGAGAGATCACTTCATATTAATATACTCTGAATAAGTGTCACATGATACAGATACATTCCAAGGCTGATCCAGCAAGGACTTTAAATCAAGACTGGATTCAATATTTTTTTGGAATAAAACCAAAGTGCATTTGGGCAGTTTCATCTGGGCATCTTTAGAGAAAAAAACTTTTTTTTTTTTTGTCTAAGATTGAACATAGCATATCTATCTTTGTAATTGATACCAGATAAGCTGCATCATCGCTAAGTGCCTACAATAATATTCATTAAAATGAGAACGGTTTTGTCAGAAAAGACTAAGAAAATGAGCATTTTTACTCTTTTGACACTCAAGCGCATTTCAGTTTTGAAAATTAAAAACCACTCTATAACCCATAACCCTCCAGAGAGGAGGCACTACCTCTGTACCTGAAGTTCCCAATACCATCTGGGTTGTCTTTTTTTCCCTCTGTTTCCCTGACTTTTAAAGCCTTGTCATTCAATGAGTGCATTCTCATAGTAGGGAACAAGGTTTAATATACTTGCACTGTATCTTTAATCAGCATAGCTTATGAAAGACACATCCAGTATTGATGAAGATCAAGCTGATATTGCTGCTGTCATTCTGCACTGGGTTGATTTTACATCTTTCTGATGATGAAGATAAGTCAGAAACTAGGCGTAACATGGAAAATACTGAGTAAGTAATATCAGGCAGTTTGTAATTATTTTTCACTGGCATAGGAGTGTCCTCCAGAGCTAGGTTTACAGGTAATACATGGAATAAAGGCAACGTATGTTGTAAACTCTCTCACTCCATTTTTCCTTTGTTTTGAAAGATGACTTCATTTGAAAATACAATTTTCAAATGAAAAATGACTACCTTTTTATTCCAGTTGAAAGTCTGCATTGTTTCCAAAGAGTTTGTTTTAATGTGTGAGTGAAATCGAACGTTTTGTGTATTACCATTGTTTACATATTGAATGCTCTTTGTATGTGCTGTGAATAAAGTTCACAGAAAAAAAAAAATCTTCTCCAACTTTGAATAGCTTAGCATCACAAAAGTTTACTGTAGCAACCACCAAGCAACGATGCAACCTTAGATGATGACGTATATATCCCGCCTTGCCAATGTGGAAAAGAAGCGTCAACAAATTTGTAATCAGATTGATTTTCCAATTAAGCACAAACGTCGTAAAAAAAAAAAAAATCAGCTCTGTAAGAATACTCATGGTGTTCACAAAACCAAAGAGGTGCGATAAGATGAAGAAACTAAATGTGCAATTACTGCCAAATGTATAAGCTGGGCTTTAACCTCATTATTTAGTTGATGTTCTTTTACAGTATTGTCTAAATCAGGGGTTCCCAACTCTGACCCTGCAATTCCATCCCTTCTGTTCTAAGATGGATCTTGAGGGCCAGAGTAAATAGTGCAGTATTCAGCACTTTTTTTCCATATTGAGTAATCTATATGCGTTAGAGCTGGTGAGTCCAGTAAGAATTTTCATGTATCTGTCAGTGTCTTCTTACTTGTGGGGCCCTGGTGCACATGTTGCATGTGAGACACACTTTTACATTTCTGTCTCTCAGTGTGGAGTGATGGGCTGGCTCTGGAGGGGGGGATATATATGTCTGATGTATCTTGGTGATAGTTATAAAGCTAAGTGCCCCCATTAGTTTTGTATTTATATGAGAAGTTATGCAGTCTGTGATTCCAATCAGAGTGTTGTTTCATTAAAATGAACTGTCGCACTGCATTACCTATGGATTTCAAGAGAAAATAATAGAGAGGGTGGTTTGGGTAAACTTTTAATAGCATTGTGGGGAATAGCACACAATCACGCTATGAAGACATATTTAAAAGCAGCATTTATAATAATCCATGAGAAAGAAAGATGTTTTGTTGTAGTAGCTCTCTGAACCTTGGCTGAACCCTGGTGTTTGGCAGCCTCCATTAAGGATTGCATGGGATGAAGCATTTGGGTTTGAATCTGAGAACCTGACATCAAGCAGACAGCAAGACATGATATCTTATTTTCCTGAGCTGCACTGACACAAATTCTACTCCACTTATTATTTTCTTATGCCAGTAAAAGTTGTATACGGAATGTTGGCATTTTGCGTGCAGATGTGAGCAGACAGCTTTTTTTTTAATTTAAATAATTTGCAGATTGTTTTGTAATAGATGTCATGCTTCTTATTTTATGACTCAAGAATCCTTGACCCTTGAGAATCTTAAAATTAAGAGAAAGGTTGTGGATGCATATGACTGCAATTTCATCTGACGGTCATGTTGCAACCCTGAGAAAAATGATTGTTTTTAAACCCAGATGGAATGATCAACATTTTATGTTGCTAATACATTAAAGCCTAATTTATTTTAGATTTACTTTTGTGTGTTAATTAATGAAAATGCAATTTGTATGATTTTTAAGCAGTATCTTTGCTTATCTAGGTTGCTTTAATTCAGTCAGTAAGGTTGGAGCTAAACCCCAGAAATACTGGACATGGACTGAAAAAAAATCAGTTTAAAACCCCTTAGGAATTGACTTTACGTCCCACTTACAGTTTCATACTATCGCCAACAGCTTGTTGAAAATTGTAATGGACACATTTTGAAGTTCCATTGCAACACTAAACACTGAGGCACTGGCTGTATTTTTCTGTTTCAGTCATCCTGACTTTTCCAATTGAGTTCTCAGAACCATGTCTACTTTCTAAGTCCATCACATAGAGCGTAACCATTAACCTGTCTCCCTACAACACTTTACCCCGATGTAAGAAATACATGAACACATTTGTGGCAATTCTTACCATAGCAAATAGGGTTCTTACATCCAGGGTCAGAATGTTACAGGGGAGCACGTCCATTATTATACCCTGCTTTACCTGATGTGCTTAGTCATGATGCTAAGAGATTTAAAAAAGTCACCAGGATGTGATAAATGAAATGGAAAAAATATACAAAGCGAATCTAAACAACAAGACATTTGTCAAGATAAATCTAATACCATACCAAGTTGCTCTTCAGGCTTCCCTGCATGCCTTAGGTAACAGTAAATAAGGGAGGGAGGGGTGGTGATGTTAGTTGCAGGTGTATTAAATATGGCACTGTTTAAACCTCTGTATCGATGCATACATTTTTAAAATGATAAGCAGGCAATTTTGGCCGTGATGGAGCAACTGGATTAGGGCTTGCAAGTTTTGATGGTTTCCTCTGTCTGTGTGTAATTGTTTTGCACATGTGCAGGAGATTATCCAGGTATTGCAAAGATGGCAAGTCCTGAAGCACAGTATCATCTTTCCTGCATTTATTTGCACACATGCAATACAATGATAAGGAGCGTTGCAAGAAATGTCAGACTCACGAAGCAATCAAAACCAACCCCACAGTGATGTAAAGCAGGAAGGAAGAATCAGGAACCAGTTTAGGCAAGCCCTTATTAGTCTTGGATAGCATGGCAACCATACAGTCAATACAAATACAAATCTAGATCCTAGATACAGTAAATACAAGAAAACCCAACACAAGTGTTTACAAAGAATGTTGCATGGTCTAGCAGAGTGAACCAGGGGTGATTTTGCAGCTGATTAAATCACTTAGTCTTTATTAACTATGTAGTTGTTCGTTATTCTGAAGTACCAATACACCAATTAGCTTATCTATATGGAATTCCAATTCTTTTTTTTAAATTTAAATGTCAGTATTAATGGCAGCTTTTGTTTACACATTGTGTAACCTTGTATCTGGCCATGTCAGTGGAAATGATCAATTTTATGCTCTTTATCCTGGTATTTTTTTGGTATTGTTCTGGTTCTTAGCTTTTTGTCTCTTTTCCAGTTTACTGAAATGTATTATTTGTATTTTAAAGACATTACCTCATGGCTAAGGGACAACCATTTTATTCACTACATATGTTGTCGTTTTTTTCCTTTCAGCTGGCAGATACTACTTTTAATAGTCTCAAACTAGCAGGTGTTCTCTCCCAAAACAGAAGGTGCCACTTGTTCACAAACATCTCCTTGACTGATAACTCCAGGATAGGCCTGAATAGGGAACATGGCTCCGAGACAAATTAGCATCAGTGTCTAAAATACTGAATTCATTTTATCTCATTTTAAAAGTGGCTTTTCAATTTGTCTTCTTTTAATATGTTGCCAAACTAATTGATTGATTGGTGAATAATCTATTTATTTCCTGAGTACTCTAGGATGAGGTGAACCAACTGGTGAAATCATGATCTGAAACAAAAAGCTCCTCAATCAACCTGATACTTTGTGAAATGTCACCATGTGTCACCTTAAATTTATTTGTGGGAAATATTCTTTATTAGAAGGTAGAAGTTTAACAATATACTATATTATTTAGATTTGTAATTGTCCCGGATACACAGGTGTGTTCATGGGCCCTATTCTGAAACTTTTCTCAGTGGAATAACATCAATCAATTTAACAGTCTAAAACTAGCAATAAACTACTCAGAACCGCAAATTAACTGCTCCTTTCTGCAACTAACCCTGGATTCAATTTGAACTATCCTTATTCCAAAAAACAAAAATGGACACATTTGTGCAATTATTTAATTCAAACATAGTGTGAATAAAAAACAGTTCTCTTTATCGCAGTTGTTTGCTCGTTTTGTTATTTGGCAGTTTTTAAATACCACTTTAATAATAGTGGCGACATAATTAAAATTGAATCTTACTAGTTTATATCATTGCATTGATTTATTCTTTTTTTTATTATTTGCTTCAACAAAAGGGGCCTGCATGTATTAAAATACAATGTATTTCAGGTACAGTGAATTAAAAAAAGGTTTATATATATATATATATATATATATATATATATATATATATATATATATATATATATATGTGTGTGTGTGTGTGTGTGTTATTGAAATTAAACTGTGTTACATTGGAGCATGTTATTTATATAGAATTATGGTAAACAATTGCCGTTAAAGAGAGATCAAATCCATTTAAGCTGCTAGTCCCCTCACCCCTGGCATTTCACAGTGCTGTCCTCTTCAACCTGTCAATTTTCCAGCTGTGATAATTGCCATTGTTATTGCCCTGATTTATCTGTCCATTTCTTGAACTCCTCTCCATCTGTCTCCTGGATTTAACACTGCTGGATAAAGAGCTTCCCAATCCATAAAAAAATACAAATCTACTTAAAACCCCATAAAGGAGACCCTGAAGTGGATCAAATTCAACCATTTAGAAATGCACAGGCATTTCACATATGTGCTTAGCAGCAACAAAAAAAAAACTATAAAGAAAACAAATTCCTTCCAGCCATGCCATGCCATGTACATAAAAAAGCATTAAAAATAAATCGGTACAAAATCATCTTGACATATGCTCACTCTTTGTCCCATACATCTGGAAGTGCCATCTAAGCAGGATTCTAATTAAAAACTTTTTGACTGTACAATTTCTTTGTCATGTCTTTTTAATACTGGCAGCCCCGTCAGCTGCTTGCCTGGAACATACTCTGGAAAACTGCTGGAGAAAAAGTGGGAAAATGGTACAGGTAACTGGGAACAAAACTTTGTATTTAATCAAGAAGGGCTGGCATTGCTTCTACCCCCTTTCCAGCTAATCTTAAAGACAGAGGAAGTCATGAACCTAGAAGAAAGGCAGCTCTTTAAATTGTTATAACTGTGGAGTAAGTTGTTGCAGATTTTTTTCATGCAGTTTGCTCATCATTATTTCCTTTCATGCTCATCTTCAATTCAAAAGGTCACCCTAAACATAAACATAAGGGTTCCAGATGCAAGCTGTAATTTCATGTAATTGCTCAATTATTACAGTTTTAGTGTACACAATCCTAACCCCAGCACGAACCACTGTGCTACACTTCAGCATGCACTTTTAAGCCATTTAGCTTTTTGGCAGATCCATTTTTGCAATTTGGTGTAGACAAATTAAATACTAGACACCCAAGAATGTTTTTTGATTGCTGCTTTACTTGTAATCTCTGGGTTTTAGAACAATGTGTTTCTTATCTGGGAAGATCTTGAGGAGAAGTTGTAAAAGTTGTAAAGTACATGGCAGAGATACATACTTAAATTATAACCTTGATTTTTTTTTTAATTGGATGCTTAAACTCTCCTCATATCAGCAGACACATTTTTGTGGTAGCCTATATTATTTATTTTTCTTTTGCTGAAAAAGCTACTGGAGAAAGTTCTGTATGACAGTATACACCAATTTATTCATACAACGCAGCATAGATAACTGCTTTTATTAAATAATAATAATAATAATAATAATAATAATAATAATAATAATAATAATAATAATAATAATAAAGTGCACCATCAAAGTTGGTTCCAACTCTTCCCACAGCGTCTCCTAGCTGCATAGAGCAGCATTTTGACTGGTACACCTGTCCACACTGACCACAGTCTTTGCTTTTCAGTGTTTATCTGGGTGTAGGGGAGGGTTTGGGCAGGGGAGGGGATGTGGGAAGAAAAGTGGGGGAAGTCGAGGGAACAGTTATGCCTTGCTTTCTTTGAAGAAAAATCTCTCTAATATTTTTTTTTTGGGGGTGGGGGGGTACTATGGCATAGTGAGTTGGGCAAACCATATATAAAGCTATAAAGATCATTTTTTTACTGGTGTATATTATTATTATTATTATTATTATTATTATTATTATTATTATTATTATTATTATTATTATATGTACTGTTTTACCTTGTTTTAAATTAGTTTAAATATATTACAAGATTATGATTTGTCATCACTGCTTACAGGGCTGCTATTTGTTAATTAGGTACATAACTCTGACCACCTCCTGTTGCAGTAAAAAGTAATTGGATCAGCACTTCAAAAACAGGAACAACATGTTTCTCCCAGAACAGTGATTTAACCCAACTGATGTAAAATCACCATCCACATAATGGGTCCTGGCAGTTCTAATTTATTGTCAACGCAACCACAGTAGAGGTGATCTGGGATCCTGGAGAGTACCTGTATTTTAACATAAAAAAGATTGCATTTAATTATATAAATAAATGTAAAACAACACTGAGATTGCAAACCAGAAATTCGAAAATAAATAAGGTGATAATAGTTATGTTTTTTTTTTCAGAATTAATGAGAAAAATACAGTATTATTAAAGTATGAAAGGTAATTGACTATGTTTGACTTAATGAAATGATTTGTGCACACCATTTGCATATTGTACCATATGTGGTGACAAGCATTGCTGTGAACATTCAGTTACAAGATGTACCGGGTGCGGTCACTTTATTAGGAACAAGTAGAAAACAATAAAGTCAATTTTATGCAAAGAAGGTGAACCGCGTGATGTGCAATTTATAAGGCATTTAGCTGCTTGTTGAATGGAAAATGGATAGAAGCAAAGATTTACTTGTCAAAACATTTGTACCCAAGGCTGAAAGGTCATCAGTGAATGGTAAACTACTGATATGTTACCAAATCAGTGTGTAGGGAATGCCAATGACTAAGAGGGCATCGATATCTAAAGGTATCAAGCAGTGCTCACAATAACTCAAACACTGAGCAAGATATATCAACCGTGACAGCCTACAGGGGAGTTTTACAGAATACACTGGCCACTGAATTCCTAGGTAATGATTTAAACCCAACTGGGCTAAAGCAATATGCAATAGTGTCACATGACTCACTTGGTGGCAGATGAATATCATCTCATGTTATCAGTCTTGAACTTTCTTAACTATAATTAACACACGTTTGCTTTTTTTTCAGACCAGAATATGTTTAAATAAATGCAGGGGTATCAATTTTTTATTTTTTTATATATAACAAGGAGTCATCTGGTAATAATGTGTTTGATTTTGAAACATTTACTAATAACTATCTTTCATCAGATCCTTACCTTTTGTTAAGTCCTGCTAGTTTACATCTGTGATGATAAATGCAGTACCTGCCAATCTAATGTCCTCTGGATCTGGTCTATATTCATTTGTATTTTTGGAACACAGCAATATTATAACTAGCCCATGCTCATTTCATTATAAAATGTTACTCTTGCAACCCAAGGTATAGCCATGTTTCAATCACTGAATAGAATTATACCTGAAAATGCCAAGACATCATCTATTGATTTATTGAGCAAGATCTAGACTTTAGATTGTATATTGGTAACACTTTACATTGTGTCTCTAATACATGCATACTTACACATAATTACAATGTTATTATGCATGAAATTAATGTGTAAATCTTTTTTTTTTCATGCTACACTGTAAAGTATGTAAGTGCACAATTGTATCAGAAAAAGGTGAGGGTTAGGGTTAGTGGGGTTAGGGTTATGATTAAGATTAGGGGATAAGGTTAGGATTAGTGTTAGGGTTAGGGTTAAGGCTATGTAGTGCAAATAAATGTACACATTAAGCACATTGTACTTACGCATAATAACATTGTAATTATGAGTAAATACACATGCATTTACAGAGTAACTACTATGTCAACACACAGTTATTAGAGACGCAATGTAAATGGAGAAAGGATCAGTTTCAATAAGGATTTTGGCCCACATCTAACTTGAATGTGAATTTGTGGTAACAGAGGATTTAAATTGTGCGTAGAAATGTCTGTTAGACAGGAGAAACTGACAAAAAAAAAACATCTGTGTTATCCACGGAGGATAACTTCAGATGTTAGCTTAATGTTAAAGCCAGGTTGCTTTTCAGTGTTTTAAAGAACAGAGCTGTGGACAAGCATCAAATCATTGTTTTATAGGAAAGACACAGATTTTCCAAATATTTCATTTTTCAAGCTAGCCGTGGGCCATCCCTTAACATAAGTAAAGACAATCATTTGTTGTTTGGTCTTGTTGAGGTTCGGAAGGCATAATTGGGGAATTGGTAATCAATTAAGCCTCAGCCACATGGCATAAAAGCTGGCAGTTGTTCCCACTGTGGGAGTGGGTTGCTGTGTGAATGTTGGGTGTGTGCAGACCTTGAAAAAGAAGGTATTTAAGAATAATACTTGAATAAGTGTTTGCTTTTGGTGACCGGTAAACAGCTTAGCTGTCCGGTGATAGTTTAAAGCTGAAAAGTTTAGGTAAGCACTCCTGGTCGGAGTTAGGGTTTTGTTTGGTTTGTTTTGATTTAATAAAAGTGTGCAGAAAAGCGCTTAAACTGCAAGTTTCTGTGTCTGGGTCAATTATTTAAGGGCAAATGCGTCACAAGTTTTTTTTTTTTTTTTAGCAGTTTAAGAGTTTTTCTGTGCACTCTTATTAAATCAAAACAAAACCTTAACTCCTTCCAGGAGTATTATTCATAAATACCTTCTCTTCCAAGGTCTGCTCGCACCCAACGTTCTCTCACACTCACACTCACACTCACACTCACACACACACACACACACACACACACACACACACACACACACACACACACACACACACACACACACACACACACACACACACACACACACACACACACACACACACACACACACACACACACAGGCCTTAGCTTCCACATGGCAACCCACCCCCACACTGGGAACAAAGGCCAGCTTTTATGCCATGTGGCTGAGGCTTAATTGATTGCCAATTCCCCAATTATGCCTCAGCCACATTCCAGGCAAGGACTCATTAAGGCAGGATTATTTTTTTTTCCTGCCAACCACCACTCACACCCGTGAACACACACACACACACTTCTCTCCATGCCCCCACCTTGCCACTATATATATATATATATATATATATATATATATATATATATATATATATAAAACATTTTTTGAACAGCAGCCATAACAATGTTCCTATCATTTGTGTAAAAATAACCTGTTTTATTTAGATATAAATAACACATGGTTTCGGTGTACAGCATAAGCATAGGTGGCGAGACACATACATTACTAGCTTTTTACAATTGTCTGAAATAGTAGAACGAATAAACTTTCACTGGGCTCCAGCTGACAGGCATACCCGTTCTACAATTTTAAGCAATTTCGAACATGTCTTCTCTAACAAGCTTAAAATCCTACTTGTCTGATTTATATTTTGGCTGGAGATATTTTCTCTGGCTGTGATAAGTTTGTGTTTGTGTGTATGTCTGTCTGGTAGGGAAGCAGTTGCAAGTACAGTTATGTGAAAATGTTGCAGAGTGCATATTTTTTAAACAATGAAATGGTCCCAGATATGTGTGTGTATATATATATATATATATATATATATATATATATATATATATATATATATATATATATATATATACAGTTGTAGTCCTAAGTTTACATACCCCAATGGAAATTTATAATTTCTAAGAATCTCTCGAAAACAAAGAATTTTAGGAAAAATCTTTTGAAGCAAAATCTTTTGTGGGTGAGGAAAAAAAAGTTACAAGAATTAGATGTCTACAATGATTTATTTCACCAATTCGTTTTGCAAAACTCCAAAAATGCTAATTCAAAGGTATTCATACTCTTTGATGCTATGATAGTATTGTCTACAAGGTGCTAGAAATTTCAATATGATAATGTAGAAACTAATTCTAGAAAAGTCTAGAAAATGCTGGATTGTAGGTAAACATTCTTAGACAGTATAAAAGAGTTAGGCATAGGATGATTGCTGTCATTATCAATAAGTCAATATGGGAAAAAGTAAAGAGCTGTCTGAAGACCTGTGAACAGGCTGGCTGTAGGGGTGTCGTCAGGGCAGAAAGGAACACACAGACAGGCAGTACTGGCGAAACTGGGACGCAATGGCTGCGCTCAGTGTGTTTCTTGAATGAAACAAGTAAAAGATTTAAACAAAAACAACACACTTGAGGCCAAAATAAACAGACAAACAAAACGGACTAACACTTAAACAAACACGGTGAGTCAAAACATCGTGCTGGTCCTTCCAGCACGAAATAGCAATTGTTATTAATTATTCTTTAACTTTATTTTACTCTCCTTCTCTCTCCCGTCCTCTACTCACCGAACACCCAACCCAGAGTGAGTGAAACAGTGCATCTTTTATGCAGGTGTACCGAGACTCGATTGCTAATCAACCATTCAATTTGGAATCTCGGTACATCTGCACGTGAACTAATTTGTGCACTTCCCCATGCTCACATACAAATACCCCTTTTAATCTGCACGTGAAGCGATTGTGCCATCCTCGTGTCTAAATACAATTATATATTTTAAATCACTCGTGCTACACAGACCCATTTATATCCCGTGCACCAACATCTATACACCAACATTAACACACCACACGCAACACAGAACACAAAATCCACACAGGGGTGGGGGACACTGCCACAAGACCTTAGGCAGAAAATTATTTATTGTCATAAAGCTGGAGAAGGATATAATAAGTTTTCTAAGTATTTGAGTATCCCAATTTCAACTATTGTTTCTATTATCAAGAAGTACAAGACTCATGGTACTGTTACAACGTTCCCTCGATCTGGAAGAAAGAAGGTTCTTACACCAAGAACAAGTAGAAGAATTCTGAGGAAGGTTAATAACAATCCGAGATTGACTGCCAAAGATATTCAAAGTGAATTGGCTGCAAGTGGGACTGGGGTTTCCATTTCAACCACAGGTCGAGTTTTGCATGGTGAAGGTCTCAATTGTCGCAGGCCAAGGAAAAAGCCACTCTTAGGAAAACGTCACAAGGACAATCGCTTAAAGTTTGCAAAATGGCATTTGAATGGTGGACATGAGTTCTGGTCAATGGTTTTGTGGAGTGATGAAACAAAAATCAAGCTATCTGGTCACGCTGATAGTCGTTATGTTTGGAGAAAGTCTGGTGAGGCTACAAAGAAAAGAACACCATACCTACTGTCAAGCATGGAGGTGGTAATATCCTTCTATGGGGCTGTTTTTCCTCTAATTTAGTTCCAATGCATAATAATATGGATTCCATAGCATACCAAAAGATACTGGCTAATCATCTGAAACCCTTCGCTACAAAACTTGTTTTAAAGCACAACTGGACGTTCCAACACAACAATGAAAGCACACATCAAAATCTACTTCAGAATGGTTAAAGAAGAATAAAATCAAGGTTCTGGAATGGCCTAGTCAAAGTTCTAATCTAATTCCGATTGAGAATCTTTGGTATGAGTTGAAGAAGGCTGTGCACAAGAGACGTCCTCGGAATTTGAATGACCTTGAACAATTTTGCATTGAAGAATGCTAAAAATCTCTAAAGAATCATGGCAAAAGCTCATTGACAAATATCCTAATCGTTTAAAAGAGGTTACTATTGCTAAAGCTGCATTTTTGGAGTTGGTGAAATCAATAATTGTAGACATCTATTTCTTAAAACTTTTTTTTCCTCATCCACAACAGCAAAACTTTTGCTACAAAAATTTTTTCCTATAATTATTTGCTTTTGAGAAATTTCTAGAAATTATAAATTTCCACTGGGGTATGTAAACTTTTGACTATATATATATATATATATATATATATATATATATATATATATATATATATATATATATATATGTATTGCATCTGATAAAAGAGATGACTATGTATAAGTTGCTTATCTTTACAGTACTAGATTATTTTGGCACATGAAAAAAATCAATTTAAAAAGCTTTGTTCTCTAGTCTAAAATGGGCACTGTTTTTTCTGGCGTTTGTTAACATTACAAGGTAAATCTTAAAAAGTAAGGACTTAGTTCACATAAGTTGCTTCTTTTTCTCCTGAGCTTCTTAACATTGACACACTTATATTGCTTGCTGAAAATAATGTGCACATTTTCTCTGGAGAAAATAGCTTTATGGATTTACCTAGAAGCTGCAAACATTTTTAAAGATCTTAACTGAGAATGTTTAAATGCTCTGTAAATGTCATGGTAGGCTACGGGTGGTGAACTAGAAAAATGCATTGAAAAGAAAAATATTTGTCAAGCACCTGTAGCTTAGCAGACGGTCCACATCAACACTTTGATTCACCATGCCAGCCGCAGCGGTGAGCTCAGCATGACCCTTGACCTCTTGTGACTTTCTTGTGTGATCCACCTGGAAAAGGACTCAGCTCAGACCACAGACATACAGCATAATCTGTGAGCCTGTAGCACAGCCTTCATTTAGGAAAAAATGCCTGCCTAATCACACCTCACTTATTCCTAAAAACTACATGTGGTTTAACTTTGCAGCCACTTTTCCACTTGAAGACTTAATGTTAACACCAAAAGACACCTGTATTACATTAGCACACAAACCGTGAGCACAAAACATTTGAATGAATTCCTCAGATAGACTTGAAGCTGGTCACGAAGTTCTGCAGTATATAAAAATATGTCTCGACTCACCTTGAAGTATTGACCTAAGTCAAAATAAAAAGGTTTAACTGGCATGAAAATGGTCGATTTCCTTTCTTAAGAACACCTGAAAGACTTGCCACACAGGCCAAACAAGTGCAAGAACTGAAGTTGTCTGCAATGAAAGGCCTGAGAGGGCAGCAAGGTTTCTGAGGGTCATCCTTCCTGGACTGGATACATTTCATGGTCCCAGCTGTCCTGATAATTTGTACAAGACCCAGGCAATATGGACTACCTGCTGTGATTCTATATTCTGGTTAAGTCAAGGCAGCTGGATTACACAACTGTTACATTAAAACAGCCCAGCAATCCCAAACCAACATCACTCACCTTGAGGATTCCTCTTTTACACACTTGATTGACGCAAAGTAAACGGTTTACCTTTAATTTTTACTTAGAGTGTAAATGAGATTGCTGACAGATTACACTTGCAATTAGTATAATAACAAAAGAAAGAATCCATTTGGATTTGGTGAACAGATAATTGTTCCTGTGAAATCAATAGCTCACTTATAGGATTTGGGGATAAAACTCAAATATATCAGTGTAAATGGCAGCCCCATATTCCTATTCACTGTGATGCAGGTGGAGATACTATTTCTATATAAGGCAATAACTGTGTCCAGTTCATAATACATTGTTGTTCAAGTCAATTCTTCATACGTGATTTTCTAATTATTAACACCCTTCAAAAACAGTCCTTAAAAAACGGTTCTTAAATGTTCCATAAAGCTCATGTTGTAGTAATAATAAGTGAGTAAATGAATCATCCCTGTGGAAAAACATCATCATTATTAATATAGTGAACAAATAAAACAGAGCCAGCCCTTTGCTCAAAGAATATTTGGAATGAAATATTTGGATTGAAATACTTGTAGATGGGCATTGCTCTTTTGAAATGATGTCTGCTAAGTTTACATGATAAAAATCGGTGTATTTGACAGTTCATTGCTAAAGAGGTCACACAGGAATATGTGAAAAACGTATTCTGCTTAGGCATTCAAGTGTCACTAGGCAATCCAGTCTTTGGTACTATGGGTGTGGAGGTCATTTAAAATGTGTGATTAGATAACAGACAAGATCTGGCACAACTCGGTACATAAAAATAAAACTAATGGATATCTGAGAGTGATTTATGGGACCATCTCTGCAAAGAAACAGTCACAGACTTTTTGTGGTTGCCAAAGATTGTTATCAATTTCAACACATCACCTGGTATTGCATCTACTAGAAACACCATGGAAGAGATGAAGCAATTTTACACTTACACTATAGCCATTAGGATTCTCAATTCTAAAACTTCTTTTTTTGTTAAGGATATGATCAAGTATTGCAAAAAGAAAAACTAGACATCTTATTGAGGTATCATAGCTAATATTCTTGATATTTTCTATTTTAATCAACTGAAAAAATAGTAAGAGGGAAACATTTTTTTCTTCCTATGGCGGCATAGGAATAGAGAACAAGCACTGATTACTGACACACACAGAGACATGGTATAAACTGAAATACAATGCATAATCATTTGTTTTATTATTCTCATAAGAAGAAGAATAAACAATCATACTGGCGAGCATTAAAACCACTCAAAAGTCTGTTTCAAAGGACAATAGTGTACAACTGTACACTGATCTAAACTTTCTTTTTTTAATTACAGTATGTATAATTATCTAAGCAAGATATCTATTGATTTCATGTCTGGCTAAGTAAACTTCTCTCTTATGTAAATATGATGAAATGCTCACATCTGGCTGAATGCTATAAAAACATATCTTGTGTCTGTGAAAGCGTTCTTCAACATCTGTGTTTCCAGACCCGTACAAGGACTTGGGAATTAGTTGTTTTTTTATATGCTCTCTTTTATTCCTAAGAGATTATTCCAAAAATATTCTCAACAAAGTGCATATGATTTCCATATCTCCTAGGAGTATAAACAATGTTTGCTTTATATCTGTAATTTTCACACTTTTCCCCCTTATGAGATCAGTGAAGGCGTAAGCGTGGCTCTTTTCAGGTTGACGAGCCCTGAATGCTAACAACATAGATGTCTGGGTTTTCTCCACTATATTTACAGTTGTTGCTCGCTAGGTCTGGATCAGTTACTAATTGGAGGACACTGAATCAACAAATAACCTACGAGGCCTTGAAAGTGAGTGTCTGTATTTATAACAGTTAGTTAAATAAGCAGTCTCAACCTCTCAGCTCAAATGTTAATATAATGTAGAAATATTTTGTTTATAACATTAACATTTAACTGTTACTATTACAGTTTCACAAAAGATTATTATTGGTTCAACTTTTTTATGCTCGAATGACCTGAGGCAATCAAAAATGGTTTGTCTTTGCAAGTGGAGATCTGATCCTTCTGAAATTTTGTTAGATACACTCTTTTGATGGAGTACAAGTGATCTATTGTACAGCAGAGGACTCTGACCTTTCTCATTTGACATTATGAGATTAAAATAATTCAATTGCGGGGCTCCCGAGTGGCACATCCAGTAAAGGCATTTCGCGTGGAGTGCAGGATGTGCCCTATAGCCTGGAGGTCGTCGGTTCGGGTCCAGGCTATTCCACTGCCGGCGCACAATTAGCCGAGCGCCACCCGAGGTGGGGAGGGCTTAGGTCAGCCGGGGTGTCCACAGCTCACCCTGCACCTGCGACCCCTGTAGACTGGCTGTGCGCCTGCGGGCCTGCCTGTAAGTTGCCCGGACCTGTGTAGTCCTCCAACACTCTAGCTCTGAGGTAGCTGCATGGCGGGCCTGCAGAGTGAAAAGAAGCGGACGGCTGACAACACGCTTTTCAGAGGACGCGTTTGTTCACCTTTGTCTCTGTAGAGTCAGTGCGGGGGTTGCAGCGGTGAGCCAGGCTTAAAATTGGGGAGAAAATGAGGTAAAAAAAAACATTTGGCAATTCCAAATGCAAAAATAAATAAATAAATAAATAAAATATTCAATTGCTTTAACATTTTAAAGCTAATTCTACAAAAAAAGGATTTGACATTTGATGAGCTCGAACATGGCTTAAGCATGATCAAAAGTTAGAGGTTGTTTAATTTTGTGGTGGCATTATATCAGACATCAGATTAAAGGCTTATTTTATGTGGGCAGCTCTTACCAACCTTTAACCAGGACAATATTTGAATAGACATTCCTGCTTGCTTTGTGCATAAGAAGATATTGTAAAAAAAAAAAAGTTTAAAATATTTATCACAGGGTAAACATAAATATATACATATTGAATATCATTATATGACATTAGGGCAAAGCTGGAAAAGACTGTTTTTTAAAGTAAAGCAATGCAGTTAATTAGCCAATTAAAATAGTTATTTGTCAATAAAAGCCTAAAATGGTTTACAGTAATTTGAGTTATTTTTTATTGGGTAGTTGCAGCTGTTCAGAAAGCGACTTGTTTACAACATAGCAGCATTGATTGCCATATGGTCAAGAATGTCTTTGTGGACCTGTGTGACAGACAAGGAGGCATTTGGCTTCTTCTCAGAAAACATCTGCTCGGTATTTTGCTAAAAGTCAAGAGCACCACAAACTGGATGGTAGCAGCACAGCCACAGTGAAGCAAGTGCAAAGGAACATTTTGAGAGGAATAAAATCATTTAAGAGTATAAAACTACTGTAGCAAGAATCAACTCAGAAGAACAACTTATCTTGTTTTTTGCTAGTTTGACACCATTTCAACATTTTTTTTAATCAGTAAATGGGCTTTGCCTATACACATGCATCAGACTAATCAGAACTGCAAGAATAGGTGAAGACAGCCTTGCAGCCAAGTCTACGGCTTCCGCATTCTCCACAGCCACCTTGTATACACCCTGGAACCAGGAGTCTGAACTTGAGAACTTGAATCATGTGTTAGACAAATTACATTAGGAACTTGTAGTAAGTGTCCCTGGAATAAGCCTTTAGGCTAGAGAACAGGCCTTCATTGACCAGCGAACCAGTGCATCTTAAAACGTTTATCACAGTTGAACTGGTGAGGAATATTATATTTAGTATTACAACAGAATTGTTTTCCTGAAACTGATGGGCAGAACTCTGACTGTCTTCTACAGAACGCAATGTCCTATGCTTGACTGCAGGCATGTCAACTGCTAGTGATGAAAACATGCAGACAATACTTGATTAGTTCATTAATTAAATAACTTCACCAGAAGAGACCCCGTTGAGAGTGAACATCTTGTACGCAGGGATGTTCTGGGGGACAACAGGGAAGTTATACATCTGTACATCATTCAAACCGTGAAATCCATCCATCCATGCGTCCATACGTATATTCATACATGCATACAAGTGGGTACAGCACTTCTCCAAAATCACAATACCTCTGTGCATTCGGGTTGGGTTCGGGTTTGGGTTTAATATAGTTCAGCCCAAACTAGTAAGGATGTGTTGTGGATTTTACTGCGGTGGGATTATTAATTAAACCTGGAAGAATAGCAGTTATTTCCAGAACAGGATAATTTATTGAGACTGTTTGGAATTTAGAATTTACAAAACTTCAGACACCATCTTGTCCAAAGCAGTAAGTTAATTGCAACAATAATATGAAAGAGACAGACAAAGATTTAAAAACAGAAGTCAAAACCACCCAGAATAATTAAAAACCATAATGAAGGAATAACCATAACTACTATAATATCGTCAATGAATTGTCAGCATGGGTGGATCAATACCAAAGAAAGTCAGTTCATAATATTAATATCAATGGTGCAACGTTCACCGCATGCAAGGTGTGCAAGAGATCTCTTTTAAACAGACCACACATAAGCAGAGATCTTTTAGCTTGACCCTAAAATATGTTAAAAAATAATACATTTAAATATATATATATATATATATATATATATATATACAGTACAGTATATATATATATATATATATAGAGAGAGAGAGAGAGAGAGAGAGAGAGAGAGAGAGAGAGAGAGAGAGAGACATTAAATAAACCATGTATATGAAGAGTAGGCCTCATGCTCTATAGTACTGGGCTGCCCCTGCTCCCCCATTAGTGATGCACTACTATCTTCAAAGTAAGCAAAAACGCACTGGCAGAAGAGTTGTTTTACAAAACACAGTACAAATCCTCAATTCTTCAAACACAACCCATGTTGCCAAGTTCCCGTTGGAGAGAATAAAATGTATTGTTATGGTACTTTCTGATATGAAGTGATGGAAAAATAAGCTAATGTATATAATGGAAGCTGTGAAGTTGTCTGTTATATTTCCTGAAGATCCCAATAGCACCATATTTTGGCTGTTTTCAATATTATTTTTTCTAAATTTAAGAACAATAGAAAATAAACGTGTTTGTTAAATATATATTTTTCACTGACTTTGATTTTATAACTGCCAGTGGTTTGTTATCTGTGTAATTGTCCTTCTATTATATTTTAAAGGATTTGTCGAAAACTATGAAAGTAACTTAGACAACATTCTGTAGAGATGAAATCCACTTACATATCCTATATAATTCTAGAAAGATAATGTTCCTGCAGGTGTGCTTTTGAAGAAGCTGTAAATATACATGTGACAAGATTAAGCCTGCAATAAATCAGTAGATTCCAACCTACAAAGACCTATCAGACATCTTCATAAAGAAATATTTTATGAAGGTATGACTTTGGCTATTTATTTACAGTATTAATATCTCAAACCTATGTTTGTCCCTTAATAAAATCAGGCTGATATAAATGTTACATATATAATAACAGGCATGAATTATGAAACCAGAATTCAAAACTAAGTGTATATATTTTGTTTTTTGTTCCAAGATTCATTGTCACAAAAATTAAAAATCAATACAAATTCCCCTAATACACATAAATGAATGGCAGGTCGATGGTAGATTCTGCACAAAGAGGTTTCCAATTCTCTATGTTCAGGCAAACACTGTAATACCCCATCCACATCACCTAGATAATGTACATTTAACACCTGTTGAAACCACATGATTGCCAGTCACTTCGTTCACAATCACATTTTCACACCATGTTGACCAAGCATTGCTGTACATAGGTATGTATTTCAAGCACACAGATATGTGTTTCCGTGATGCTCGTCTGAATGCATTGTGATATAAATGTGTGCCTCAGAATGGGGGGAGGATCGCTGGCCAAGATTGGCAGAGATTCACATTCAGTCTAAATGAGTACACTGGCCACCTGTCTGATGGACAGATTAATTGTAATTAGTAAGAGAAAATGACCATGGGGACAATAGCTGGTCGATCAGTCTCTTACCTCCTGCTGAAAATATAATTGTGCAATATGTTGCTAAGCACCTGAACTGCAACTGTAAAACAACTCAGAAGACAGTCATTAACTGTGATTGTTAATTGAGAAAATGCATGTGTAAAATACATGTTCATGAAAGCCCAGACACTAAATACGATCTGTCAATTACAATACTTTAAATGTTTAAGCTACAAAGCTATGACGTTTTATATTTTCTTTCAGCATATTGTTAAAACAAAAAATTAACTTACAAAAATGCATAGCTTTTCACTGTTTCAAGGATGACACCCATATTTAATAGGACTACTGTAAGTCACAGTGGTAAAGAGGCGGGAGAGTCCTAAATGTAAAAGATAATTTAGTCAATTTTGTCATTTAAAAAGAAAACGGCAACAACACCAATGTAAATAGTATGCTTCCTGTAAAGGTCCATGAATAATGGATCATGTGAATTAAACAAACAAAAAAATCATAATGCATGTACCATGTTTCTTAGTATTTCACACTCATCTCTTACTGGTTATTATCTTGAACTCCTATCAGCAAAACGGGCAGCATTGCTGAACTTTCTAAGAAAATGTATTTAGTAGAATATGATTATCCCTATTTATTGTGCTCACCCTTTTACCTGGAATGGGAATTTCTGAATAGCTATTAGGCGATCCTACCACGTTATGCTGTGGGGTCATTTAACTGCAGGAGCCAGATAAGAAAGCCATTAAGAAGCGCGACTGGAAACCATGTGGGTGAAACTAGAGGAGTATGGCGAGCATGTTGGTCTGGCACTGTAAAAGAGATTGATGGGGAAATGTCACAGTGCTAAAAGATCTAGTTTTGTCCAGGGAGAAGCAAGCCAAAACGAGAGACATTTCAGAAGGGGGTTCTGCAGCTATCTCTTTCCCCGGTCAAGAGGAAAATTATTTTCTATCTTTAATTGTACATCCTTCATTGGTGTAAAATACAGGGAAAGGGTTCAATTAATCATTTAGTGACATCTCCTGAGGTTGTCCACAGATTGACATCAATGGTCTCTCCTTAAACCGGCTGTCTGTGTCAGCACTGCACAGACATCTGCAGTTCATCTCGTTTGAAGGATATATATGATATTATCCATCCGTTTTTTTCTTTTGCAGCTTCTGCTGCTTGTTTTGCTTAAAGACCATCTGCTACATATAAAATGTGGAATATTTGTATAACATGCAGGCTGTGAAGGAATGCAAATCATATTAGCATTTTCTCCTTTACACTAAAAAACAACAACGTTATTTTTCATTTTCCATGATTTTTAGAGTAGCGATGTAGTTAAGAAATTAAACTGACCATACACAGTTGCATGACCAGCAGTTGTGTACAAATATTTGGAATCTTTTTATGAATAGATATATAAATAGAAATGGTTGTATTAAACATTATGTTTGATTGAAGCAGTGTTTTGATACAACTTCTATAAACTGATATTTCATAACAAACATCATATTATATATGTGTGTGGGTCTGTATCTATATATATACACTGTATATACAGTATATATACAGTATATATATATACACTGTGTATATATATATATATATATATATATATATATATATATATATATATATATATATATATATATATATATATATGTATATATATATATATATATATATATATATATATATATATATATATATATATATATATATATATATATATATATATATATTCACACAATATATGTAATGCAAAAAAGTTCCACAGGGTGGTGGGAGTACTGTTAGGATTTGCTTCTGATGCTTGTCTGTCTGTGAAGAGCGGTGGACTTTACTTTCTTGATAGCATAATAAGAGGTTCCGGCCATACATTTACCCCAAAGATACTTTCAAAAAGGTTCTAGGAACTACAACACTCCTCATCATGTTTTACTGCATACCACACATTGCACCGCACAGTGTGCTGTTTTTTCTTTTCTGTCTAGGTGTTATGTTCAGTGTCCACAAACAATCAGTATTGATAGTGTACAAAATGAAGATGATACAGATGCCCAAGTACATTAAAAAGTAACTTAAACATTACCCCCAAACTAAGAAAAGTTTTGAATTTGCATATAAGTGAGTTTAGTTTGAAACATTATTTAAAACCTTTCCTTTGGAGCACACAGACATTAGACCCTATTCCACAGACCACACATCTAGCAGCAGTGTTAAAACAGTTATCCATGGTCTACACAGTGCAGTATTCCAAATATGTCTTTCTGTGGTAACTTGAACTTTTGGTCTTTGCATGTGAGTAGCACAGTGTACGTACAGTTAAATCCCTAAGTGTAAAGTAACATTGCAAACATTGTTACATCTTCACGAAAAAAATAAAAAAATAAACAGGACTCTCTTAATTTAAACCACTGTTGTATGAAATCTTGCAAATAAGTATGCACACAAATTCAAAAGCTGTCTTTAAATGCAGAGATACAGATTAAACCGCACATGTCAAACACAGATTTATGGGACATGGTATTTTTCAATTTAGGCCTCATCTGCTCTGGGTAGAAGAAAAAGTATTTGTCCAAAATCTTTACAAGAAAAGTAAAAAAAAAAAAAAAGAAAAAAAAAAAGATTTTAACAACAAAATTAGTAAATGAAGTTTTAAATAATTCAATAATTATATTTTTACAACAACAGAATTTTTTTTAGGACAGTTCTACATATGGATACTCTGAATCCAATAAGGTCCGCAGCTGTACCACCCTGGAAGATCCAGGTGTTTTGAAGCAGTTAATACCTTCTTGGCTAAGAATTGCTTGGGTTAGGACCCGTTATAGATGTGTCTGAAAGCCAACTAATGTAAAAGCAGAGGCAAGTTGCTTTTTTTTAACATTGATATGGTATTTGTTACATGACAGTTGCTCAAAATGTTTTTTGTTTTTTTTTGTTCAACAGTAGCAGGGTTCCAGTTCATTACTTTTTCCATGCTTGACGAAAATTACCCGATTGCCTGAAAGGTTTACATTTTATTTATACACTATAATAAACATTTATGTCAGTAACAGGAACTGACAATAAAAAAATAAAACAACATTTATTTTTTGTTGACTCCGATATATATATATATATATATATATATATATATATATATATATATATATATATATATATATATATATATATATATATATATGCTGTATATGCTCAGACAGTACTTTTTTATTAGCACTGATTCTAAGTTTAGTAAAGAAAGTAAGCACAGTTTAGCATGGAGCAACAGAAGTTAAAATATGCTTTGAAACTTCTTCATCCATCTTATATTTGTGTCAGCAACAAAATTGGCTTCATGAATAAAATGTTATCAAATCTAGAACAATGCTGATTGGCACAGAAGGAAAACACAACACAAGCTTTGCTGCTCCTTTATAAACATAGCACTCAGCTTCTTTCAACTGCAGTTCTGAAAATGACTACAGGCTCTTGACCCTTACCACTATTCTGAGCCATATTTGAGCTTATGTTTCCATGGGTGAAAGGTAATGCTGTAGACCACCCCTTTAGACCAGCACTCCATCTCGTTCCAGTACATATTAATGTTATTTTCGGGTCATTTAACTTACCCTCAGTGAAGGGTGGAGAATGACGCTGGGCTGTAAATCACCCCACAGTGGAATGGATTGGTGCCGTAACAGATTAGCATGAGGATTGCAGTGTTGCTTGACCATGTAGATTACACACACAAATACACACACATATCAAAAATTAGGTACCACGTGTGCCCAAGTGACCAGTAAAGCTTTAACACTTTTTTTAAAGGGTCCATTATTAGTGGTTAGATTCACTCTATTATGTATGCTAGTTTTTATGCTATTATTATTGGATTATATAATACACTTTTGAAATAATGTGTATATATATATATATATATATATATATATATATATATATATATATATATATATATATATATACCAAGCCTTGTAACAGATCCCTAAACTAAAAGTATGTAATATGACCAATCTTTGATACATATTGTAAACACTTTTCTGCCAATGTACTGTTAATAAATCCACAACCATTATCTGACCTGTTACCTCTTTTTCACCTACAACTACTCTGTACTCATAATTGCCAGGGCTATTAATGTTGAAACTGTAACCATACTTAGATTGCCCATTTGGCAATGTTAAAAGATTAGCTTTAAAACTATTTAAAACTGCTGGTCTAGCTTACACGTGGCAGAAAAAAAGTGATGTTTTTCATTTTCTTCCTGCTTTTGTTTTCAATAATCTATTTTGTGGTTGTATATATCAGTAAAACCACCTAATATTCTTTCAGTACATCTGTTCTTCTCATGCGGTCCACATTTTATTTTAGAATGTTTTCATTTGTTGGGTTTTTTTTTTTATAATGGCACAATATGGGGCCAGCATATTATATCTCACAATACTTACTGTGTTATATTGCCTATATACTGTACAGCAGTTTTACAAACTGATTTCAACTAGAATAGTTAGGAAATGAATACTGGTTTCCTTACACATTTATCATGCATGAAGGTCTTTCCATTTCTTACTGGTTTCTTTGACAGCCGGAGTAGAAGTTAAAAAAAAAAAAAATTGATAGACTAATACAAAAAAAGATGAACGCTATCTTTGGTGAATCTGGAATGATGGGATTCAGCAGTTGGTATACTTGTGTCACTGAACTGACAAAGGAACTCTTCATCCCTTTGCTTGAATTGCTTTACCATTTACTGACAAATCTGTCTTGAATCATCAACACACGTCACTCTTCCCTGCTGCATTTCAAATATACATATATATATATATATAAAGAATAAAAATAACTTTTACAGACACAAATAGTGATAAAAACACACAAACACAGGTGAGTACGCTACTTCCATTAAATGGTAACTGGATAAAGAGTTAGTCTGGTTTGAAAGTATGCTTTACAGATGTAATGTGGTGAACTGAATGATATACACTGACATCACATATGCTGTCTTCAGCTCAGTTTTAATTATAGACCTTATCACTTCTGCTTCCTTTTCTCCTCTTGGATGGGATACAGGCACATCTGTAGATTAAAAAGACTAGTAGTTAAAACATTGACTGTTTGATTAAACAAAATATGAAAAATCTGTTACAAAAAAAAAAATCTGACTGGTTTTAGTTGTACAATAACAAAAAAAGTAATTGTTTATTAAAAATAAGAATGGTGTTGCTCAGGAACAATACTAGGAAAAGCATTTCAATCTCACACATAGTACAGAGTGGAATATGTGCAGTGAGTTTACTATGCCGCTCTAATGTGGTTAGAAACTATTGTTTTCTTTTTATGCATTTAAAACACTTAAAGTTTTTTTTTTTAAACTTGAGTTGAGTTATTGAACAATGTCAAACATTAATGTAGATTAATCAAGCTATATGAGTTAGTAAATTGCAGATTTACTAATATGTATTAATGCTTTCAAATATTATGCTTACATTTTGTGTTAGGAGATTTCTGAATGATTTAAAAAACATTTGGATGTCGAATTGATTTTAATATATTTCATAGAGTTATAGGTGAGAACAAAAAAGAATAATATCTTTATTGTACTGTTTATTTTGCTGTCATAGCAGTGCTTTTTAATATAATGAGCTTTTTTCCATTTAAATGTAAGTATTGATTTTCATTTATATTCACAAACAAAATGGTCACCTCCTAATTAATGTTTTCTATGTTTCTTGCTGGTATACATGACTAGTATTAAAATGTTTTATTGTTAATTATTTAATGTTCTCATTCTAAAATATATCCATAAATTAGTAAATGTATTATTATTATTATTATTATTATTATTATTATTATTATTATTATTATTATTATTATTATTATTATTATTAATTGATTGTTTAATTGTGTTATTTAACTGTTGATTACTGTAGTTTTCAAACATATAGTTTCACCTGTATTTAAAAGTGACATTTTCCATTCATAGATATAACCAACCATATCCAACCAATTGATTTGCTTAATAGATGTCCCTTTCAGATCTTTGATTGAGTCACAGATGTCTTGCAAAACAGCCAATAAATCAGCAACTTTGAGTATATTATTATCTTGTAAATTAATTTACCAAAAAAAAACTACTGCATAATTACCAAAGATTTCAAGAGTAATGACTCATAATAAGTCAAACTCACTCGAGCATTTCAGACACAGGAAATAAGAAACATTTAAAAAGTTCTTTTCAGTTCTGTAATTTAATATTTTGAGGTGACCTTGATATTTAAATCAAACCATATTTGCCTCCAAAAACACAAAGAAAATCAATAGGGCTCTCTAAAAATAAAAACATTTAAATATTATAAAATTATACTGAAACTTTTTTTGTATTAATGCATATATTTACTAAGTGAGATGTATTGCTATATATTTAAACATAAATATACAAGAGACTATTATAATTCACTAGAGTTACATTTGCTTCAGTAACATATCACTATGTCCATTATCTATATGCATCATTTAAATACAATTTTAATGTAAAACAGACCACATTCAGGGTTACATATCTGCGGTCAGGAATGCAGTGCAGTAATTTAAAGCTACACCCTTATAAATGAAAGACACAAGAGGCATAAAATATGCTTTAATAGTTTCCCTTGCATGTATTGTATGTGTTGATTGAGTTTGATCGAATGTAAAACAGAATATGTAAATCAGCATACATTAGGCTTGGATACTTTTACTGGAGGAAATTGAATACACTATTTAAGAACATAAGAACATAAGAAAGTTTACAAACAAGAGGAGGCCATTCGGCCCATCTTGCTCGTTTGGTTGTTAGTAGCTTATTGATCCCAGAATCTCATCAAGCAGCTTCTTAAGTGTCAGCTTCAACAATATTACTGAGGAGTTGGTTCCAGTCTCCCACAATTCTCTGTGTAAAAAAGTGCCCTCTATTTTCTCTTCTGAATGCCCCTTTATCTAATCTCCATTTGTGACCCCTGGGCCTTGTTTCTTTTTTCAGGGCAAAAAAGTCCCTTAGGTTAGACATTGTTAATACCTTTTACAATTTTGAATGCTTGAATCAGATCACAGCGTAGTCTTCTTTGTTCAAGACTGAATAGATTCAATTATTTTAGCCTGTCTGCATACGACATACCTTTTAAACCCAGAATAAATCTGGTCGCTCTTCTTTGCACTCTTTCTAGAGCATCAATATCCTTTTTGTACCGAGGTGACCAGAACTGAACACAATATTCTAGATGAGGTCTTACTAATGCATTGTAAAGTGTTAACATTACTTCCTTTGATTTAAATTCAACACTTTTCACTATATATCCGAGCATTTTGTTTGCCTTTTTATATGTTCCCCACATTGTCTAGATGAAGACATTTCTGAGTCAACATAAACATCTTTTTCATAGATTCCTTCTTCAATTTCAGTATCTCCCATATGATATTTAGAATGCACATTTTTATTCCCTGCATGCAGTACCTTACACTTTTCTCTATTAAATGTCATTTGCCATGTGTCTGCCCAGTTCTGAATGCTGTCTAGATCATTTTGAATGACCTTTGCTGCTGCAACATTGTTTGCCACTCCTCCTATTTTTGTGTTGTCTGCAAATTTAACAAGTTTGCTTACTATACCAGAATCTAAGACAATAATGTAGATTAGGAAGAGAAGAGGACCTAATACTGGTCCCTGTGGTACTCCACTGGTTACCTCGCTCCATTTTCAGGTTTCTTCTCTTATCAGTACTTTCTGTTTTCTACATGTTAACCACTCCCTAAATGTGCATGCATTTCCTTGAATCCATACTGCATTCAGTTTGAGAAGTAATCTTTTATGCAGGACTTTGTCAAAAGCTTTCTGGAAATCTAAGTAAACCATGTTATATGCTTTGCAGTTATCCATTGTCAATGTTGCATCCTCAAAAAAAACAAGATGGTTAGTTAGACACACTCTCCCTTTCCTAAAACCATGCTGACTGTCTCCCAGGATACTGTTACCATATAGGTCATTTTCCACTTTGGATCTTATTATAGTTTCCATAAGTTTCCATATAATAGAAGTCAGGCTTATTGATCTGTAGTTACCTGTTCCGATTTTGTCGCCCTTTTTGTGGATCGGTATTACGTTTGCAATTCTCCAGTCTGTCTGTACAACCCGTCTCAAGAGACTGTTGCATGATCTTGGTTAGCGGTTTGTTTGTTTGTTTGTTTGTTTGTTTTCCAATGACCAATGCTGTTTCTAAATTCAATAGCCTACTGAAATAATAAAGTTAAAATGAGGAAACTTGCATTATGGACTTCCTTCAACAGTTATAAGATATCCAAAATAAGTTATAGATTTATACCTTTAAAAAGTTTACATAAAACATATCAGTAACACTTTATATTGTGTGGCATAAATTAATATTAAATAGATATGCAATTGCATATTAAATTAATGTTAAATTAATATTATATATATATATATATATATATATATATATATATATATATATATATATATATATATATATATATATATATATATATGCAATTGAATTAAATTATTAAATTTACGTTCAATTATTCCTTGTTACTTTCCATTATCCTTTAAGTCAGATTAACTGTATTTTCAATTAAAAACATGTAAACAATGGGAAATTATTACATATTTTCAAGGGTAACCAAACGTAATATAAATGGACGTGATATGCAATTAGATCTTCAATCGACATGTGGTTAACATTTAGCAAGAAACCAGCTATTGCATATTTATTAAATATTAATTTAACATTAATTTAATATGCAATTGCATATATATTTAATATTAATATATGCCATGCAATATAAAGTGTTACCAACATATCTATAATTGTTTAGGACTTAATATTGTATTTCTTATACTTGAGTAGTTGAAAATTGACAAAAGTCAAGATCTTGGATCAAGTAAATCACTGATACTGAAACAGTGCCTGCTGGGGGAAAAATCATCAACCAACAGTGAAAGAGCTCTAAAAGATTTGTATTCCAAAATTGATTCAAAGGGCAAATGAAATGTGTCTCTTTATCAGTGACTTAAGGATTTCTACTTGTAATGCACTTATTCTTAGGACAAATTACATACAAATGTATGCATGATGATGCAGTAATTAAGCAAATGTTCTTGTGTGCTGCGTTATGTTTTTGTCACTGAGCTAAAAGTGGAAAACATGTTAAGATGATAGTTTTTTAAATATATATTATATTTCATTTAAGTTTAGTAAATAGTGTTTTAATCTGTATTTAAGTGTTTAAAACATGAACAGGTACACAAAACCCCAAGTGCAGTACAGATATCCTAATTAACTTAAGGCATAATATATGTCTAATAAGCCCTCTATTTAGGTACAGCTGGGTTCTACAAAGAAGACAGGCTGAATCCACACAGCTTTGCACTTGTGTTATAATCATTCTTAATGTCTGACTAGAAATGCAGGCTAGCAAATTGGCATACAAAATAAACAAGTCCTACTGTATATATCCACTATGTAATTTGTACTTAACTGTAAGATATTTATGGCCATTGCCTTATGCCATGATACCATCAGCTGCACTGTGGGAGGTTCTTTCTCAATGCAACCTTTGTTAAATACCTCACAGATAGAGGAGGTTAATTGACTGGCCATAAAGATTCATCAGTCATCTTCACTGTGGCTGTCTGCAGCAAATTTTTTTCATGTAATGTTTTTTTTTTTTTAAGGTTATTTTATTTTATTTATAAACTGTAGCTGATTACAATACATGAATCCCTAAACTGAAACCTGATTTTTATACAAAATGTTAACGCAATTTTATTATTTATCATAAGGGATGCAAGAAGGATCTACTGCACCTTTGCATACAATGGTTTAATGGGCTTGCAGATACATAAAGAAATTAAATCTATATGAAATTATTTTCTTTCTGTCTATCTTATAACATGTGTCGATGCAATTTACATTTTAGAATGTATCTATAATAAAGAAAGAAAAGAAAAAATATTAGGGTGCAACAACATTTCGAATGAGCTTACAAAGCCTATGTTGAGGTCTGGACTGAGATGAAGAAGGGTAGAAAGGATGTTAAACTGTTGCCTAGTGTTTTACTAAGCTCTACCCTCCCCTGAAAAAATCCCTCATAATTCAGGCAACAGCTGGAAAGCTTTCTCTAAAGTTCTGTGCTTAAATGTGGGAAGGTCACAGGGTACTGATCTAAGTGTTGCTCACCCAACTGGTGATGCTCAGCAAACGAAGGAGGAGGGACTTCAGTATGCTTCTGAAGAACTGTGACCCAAGCAGCAGAAAGAATAGGAAGCAAGTTCTATTGAGGATTTGCAGGGGTCCTTTACAATCAGTGTGGAAAGGCTACAAGCTCCTATAGACCTTGTATTCTAACAGGATTAAAGCACACTTAGCTCCTGTATTAGCATACTTTAGCCCCTTTCAGGCTTGCTTTATGTTTCTGATAGCCTTTGATCAGCCTTGCATGGGGCAGGACAGTGCAGGACGAAGTAGTCAGAAAGCGAAACTGTGAAATTATCCTGATGTCAGGTCTCACACAGGAGATATTTCTAACTGGTCATCCATTCTTTGGACTTTTTTTTTCATATCCTGCAAAAGTAACATTTGACAAAAAAATATATATATATACAAGCTAAGAGGCCAATCATTACCTGAAAGCCAGAAAGAGCTCTTGCCTTTTACTGCCATCTCCAAAAATTGAGAAATTTGTCTGCCTTTATTGCTTTCATTTGCATATAAATTAAAACCATGTTGTAGCTGTTAAGCAAACGCTGCTATGAACACACTGCCTCCCAGGGTTCCGTTGTTTTATATATAGAGTATGCACCCTATACTGAACATCAGTTACATGACAAGGTGGGGGAATGTGAAGTTATTATTGTTATTTTGAGTTGCTTGATTGCTTTCCTCTCAGTTTGTCCCTTAATGTACAAACTACAATTCTGCATTCAAGCTCCTTTGCCTCAGAGATTGGTCACATAAATGTTTAATGGCTTTTTATTAAATTATTGCATTATTCTTCTGATGCCAATATGTTTTTACAAGTTTGATGCCAGTTTTAAACTTATGTAAGTGTGTATTACTTTTTTTTTTCTTTAATATAAATTTAGAAAAGATTTAAACAGCAGCAAAGCTGGAGTATATTTAAAATACATCAATAGGGATCTTTCTTGACTACTTGTTATCTAGAATTTTATTGGAAGCTTAAGAAACCAGAAAACCTTCTTTTTTTAAATGGAAGAGTAATTGTATTTATTGTATTTATTTATTTACAGTTAGTGTTTGGTAAATGAGCAAGCAGATAAAAAATGTATAATTGTGATTGTGACCTAAGGCTGTAATTTAGAGAAATACAGATGTATTTTAATACTCTGTGATGAGCAGAGACAGTCATAAAGACGTGAATAGCTGAAAGCAAATGGCGTCTGAAAGTCTCCGTGAAACTAAGTTTAATAAGATATGGTACATTTTTTGTAACTATGTCTTGGGTTGATGCCTAGTATATACCAACCACTGGGCCACATTTTGGGAAATATCTGGATCAAACATCAACAGATTATGGGAATGAATGCAAAATTGTATGTCCCTGTCCAAAAATACCTATAATTTAATATTGGATACATTTTGCAGTGTGACCCAACATTATAGAGATCTTAGATGTATCCCATGTGTCAAAAGCATTTATGTAACTATAAACAGATGATATTTTGTTAATGTAAAACTTTTAAGCTAGTTTGGAAGCTATGATCTTTCACAGGTGTGTCGGTTTGCTGAGCACTATTATTATTATTATTATTATTATTATTATTATTATTATTATTATTATTATTATTATTATATGAATTTACTTCACTATTTTTGTTTTTTTGTACACTTTATGTGTGATTTGCTTGTTGTGTAATTTGTTTTGTCCTTTAAACTCTCACCTGAATGGAATTGAGAATATCTGACCAAAGGGGAATTTGATTCGCATCAAAAGGAGGCAGAGTGGTCCAGTGGTTAAAGTCTAGGTTTCGTAAACAGGACGTCACCGGTTCAAATCCCACTCTGCCACTAACTGACTCACTATGTGCCCCTGAGCAAGTCACTTAACCTCCTTGTGCTCTATACTGTGGATGAGATGTTAAATCAATGTCCTATTGTAAGTGACTGCATATAATGCACAGTTCACAGTCTACCTCTGTAAAGTGCTTTGTGGTGGTGGCCCACTATGAAAGGCGCTATATAAAAATAAAGAGTGTTATAATTAGAAAGCAGCTGTTACTTTAATTAGATACCTTTGATCAGGTGTGTTTTTTTCTGCTTTATAAACCACAGAGAAATGGAGAGGAGAGGGACACAACGGGAGAAGCATACAGGGAAACGTAGAGAGAAACAACAGGGAGAATGGAAAACGAACTGAGAGTGAAGGGAGACTGAACCGAGGGGAACTGCATGGAAAATTGCCTGATGCATGAAACAAAACTAAAGTAGTCTGTAGCAAGGCCTGAGGTGAGGGGCGAGACAGAAGTGGAACACTTAAAGCATGTAATCAGCGTGAAAGGCGGTATTGGATACCGAGCACCACCACCGAAGTGAAGCAAGAACAGCGAGCTGACTGAGCGAGATGAGAGAAGGCAGAGGGAACTGGCAATACAGAAGACCGAGATTCTGGACCACTGCAGTCTCTAGAGATGGGGAGTGTTGAGATTGCCTCCCCCTAAATTTAAGTGTTGCTTTCTTAACTCATTTTATTTATTATTATTATTATTATTATTATTATTATTTATGTCTTAGCAGACGCCCTTATCCAGGCTTACATTTAGTTTACTTCCCTTTCAATTCGAAGAAGAACAACCACCATACTTTTGGGATATGCCTGCCACAGTTCAGGTATTTACTGAGCATTTTATGTCAGACCTGCCAATAGGCCCCCTCTGGGGAGTGATGTCCTCGGTCCCGCCTACCGAGGGATTAAGCAGTCATTCCGCGGAGATCACGTTCTCTTTTGCTTCTCACAATCAGGTAGGTAAGGTAGGTATAAACTAACCTCTCCAGTTGCGTGATTGAGTCTGTGTGAAAGAGCTCTCACTACGAGTTTTCGGATAGTCTCCCTCCAATTTATTGCTGGAAGTCAGCTTGCCACTTACCTGGAATCGGAAAGTCGGATTCTGAGGACTGAGCTATAAACGCTGCGCAACTGCGCTCCGTTTAAAAAAAATCTTTCTTTCAACAGCCTATATCGCTAGGTGGCTGCTTTTTCTAACCCTACAGCATCTGCTGTCTGTGTGTATTTTCCTCTGCTTTTTGCAGTTAAAATAAATAAAACAGAGAAAAGAGAGACACGGATTCCTCCACCGGTACCCAGCTCTACTCGGCTGACTCAGCCTGCCCACTTGGTATGCGCGGCCTAAAAACTAAAAAAATAACGTGTGCTTCCTCCACTGGGCCTGATTCCAGCCCACTGTAGAGCAGATTCCACGGATATATTGACCCACCCACCTCGGTGCGTTGGGTCTTTCTTTTTCTATATATACTGTCTGTAGACTGTGCTCCACTCTGCTGTAAGCTGCCGCTGCTCTGGTTGTGTGACTCCATGCGGTCCAGACTGGTACTGTCTGTAGGCTGTGCTCCACACCGCTGCAAGCTACAAGCTGCCCCAGCTGTGTGACTGCACGCGGTCCAGACTAGACACCCGGCCCAGTAACCTCGGTGCTTATGCCGCTGGTGCTTCGGCGCCCTCGGTGCATCAGCGCTCCCGATGTTTGACACTCAGCGCCCTTGGTGCTTGACGCTCGGTGCCCAGCACCCTTGGTGCCTTTGGTGCCCTTGGTGCCTCAGTGTCCTCGGTACCACAGAGCCTCAGTCCCTTGGTGCTTCGGTGCTTAGACGCTCCCTGCATCGGTGCCCTCAGTGCATCGGTACATTAGAGTCTTGCGCCTCAGTGCTTCGGCGCCCTCGGTGCTCCAGAGCCTTGCTGCCTCAGTGCTTTGGCGCCCTTGGTGCTTAGATGCTCCCTGTATCGGTGCCCTCGGTGCCTCAGAGCCTCGGTGCTTCAGCACCCTCGGTGCTTGGATGCTCCTTACTACGGTGCCCTTGGTACCTCAGGGCCTTAGTGCATCGGTGCTTAGGCACTGTGATAGAGAGAGAAAGGATCAATGTTGTAAATCTCCCTCCCGATCGGAAACGACACTGTGTAAGGTCGGTGGTATGCTGCCTCCTAGATGGACCGTCTTGATGGCAGGTGGAAACCGGAAGGTGACCATATTAGGAGGGGCGCGTAGATGGGGGTGCCCGGAACGACTACATTGCAAGGAGCTGCGGGATGGCCCTCTATTGGAGAAACCATGGCGATGGATTGTTTGCAGGGGGGAGTGTCTGGGTACAAAGCGGAAGCAGCTACGTGAGTACGGGGCCTTGCGCTGAAAAGTACACAGACGGCTGGAGCTGCGTTTTTGTTTGTATTACGTGTTTGTTTGTTGTTACAGAGGAGGAGTGAGAGCAAGGGGCTGCAGCCATGGGGCCAGTCCACACCGCACTGAGCACTCCCCTCACCACACAACATCAGCACGCACCACAGACCCGATACTGAAGAGCACACTTTTGTGCACCAGGACGTGGAATTACAATTGTTGTTTTTGTTTTGAGTTTGAATACTCACCGTGTACCCCTGATACCATCGCTGGTAAAGGCGGCTCTTTGTTTGTTTATTAAAAATATGGACGTTTTTGGGAATAATTTACTGTCTGGACTGTCTTTTGTATACACTACACCACTCGCAGCTGTCACAGGCACCCTTAGTGCTCAGACTCTCCGTGCATCGGTGCTTAGCCCCGGCATGTCGAGATGTCAAAATTCCACCCTTGCATGTCCTGCAGAGGGATGATTCCCCCACAGGACAAACACCTCCTGTGTGTCAGGTGCCTGGGTATGCAACATGCCTCCTCCGCCTTAGGAGATGAGACGTTCTGATCAATCTGCGCACCGTCCCAGCCACGGACCCTGCACAGGAGGCTTGCAGAGTTTACAGGTACAGCTTCCTCAGCCAGCTCAGCTGAGCCCTCTGCAGCGTTGGAAGCCCCGTCCTTCCTTCTCCTCCACCTGCCTTCGAGCCCTTCACAGAGCATACCCTGTGCACAGGCTCCAGCCCATCAAGCTTGCAGCCACTCAAGATCTCAAGAGATACTCGAAGCAGGCTAAACAGGAAACAGGAAAAAAAGACGTCAAGGGTCAAAAACATCTGTTGAAAAGCTGAGGTACTGAAGTGAAGAGCCAGACAGCCAAGATTTCGCACAGCAAGAGACAGAGGTCTAAGACCTCAGAGACTGGTACAACCCCTCCCTCGAGCTCAGTTCAGCGCTTATGGAGCGAGCCTCCAGCCTCCAGGTTCCCTGGAAGGCAGCGCCTGAACAGCGCTGCTCTGTTTTCAGGTACAGTCTTCTTGGCACCAAACGACCTCAGCGCCGAGTGTCTCCAAACAAGCAGCCCTGCTGGCTTTCTTTGGAAGTTGCAGGGGTGCTGGGTCTAGCGGAATTCCCACCGGTGGATTCTACCGTCGCGGCCCTGTCATCTGCATGTTCCCAATATGTCATTTTTTACCTGTTTAATATCTTATTATGTCATATTATTACAGCAAAAATTGCCTCTGAAAAAAACTCCTGAAGGGATTTTTTTGTAAAGTGAGATGGGGACGCATATCTGTGTTGCACTGGTTTCAGATTCACCTATGGGCTTCAGTGCAAAGCGCAGCACTAATGTGCTTCCCCACCTGACAGCCTTAAAAAGTCTTTGTAGAAACTAGAAACTAGAACAGTTAGTAAAAAAAAAACAGTCGAGAATTATACAGAGCACACACAAGAATATGAAATAGGTATGTGTGACAGAAACAGAATGATTCTCCCTCCCGACCTGTGAGGACGCTAAGTAAAGGCAACAGAGTACCCTGGACTGGATGGCCTGACAATTCATTCCCAGGGTTAAAAGGAAGTCATCATCTGGAAAGAGGGCGGAACTCTGGTACACTAAGTCATCGACCCGGAAGGGAAACTATGTGGCAGCCGCGGATTGGAGAAGCAGTTGTAATCATTAACCAAGGGGTCATGAGTGACGGTACAAATAAGGGACGGAGCAACGTGATCTGTTCCTTTGTTTATGGTTAAGGAATGACCCAGAAGGTCCAGTATTTGTGTATCGTATCGTGAGTGTTTTGTTTGTTTGTCTCTAATTGTTAGTTGTTGTTATTAGTAGACGGCTAACACGTTCTGGAGCTGTCGCCAGAGGCCAGCATGAACCCATTCATCACTGCACCTGTATCACGATATATTGTATTTGCCCCACGAATACTACAGCACTCACCCAGGACTGGTGACTGTGTTTGTGTATTGTGGCTGTAATAACTGTGTTTATTATTTGGGACTTCAAACCTGTTTTATAGAACAGTGCCATAAACATTGCTGTGTATTGCCTGGGATTATTGTTTAAGGTCACCAGACCTGGATTACAAAACAAATCGCTTTCTGACTGGATTATCACTGTCTGTCTCTTCCTTGCGCACCGTATTATTCCTACACCTGTACCCTGTGAACCACTTTGCCACAGTATGCAATGAAATATTAGATGAAAGATTGATGATGGGAAGTATCCCACCAGAAAAAAATCCTCAACTATAAAAATATATGAAATATATATATTGCATCATTTTTTTTACATATGCTATTGAAATATTTCCACATAATGAATTTCAAAACTGGTTTTAATACATGCATTGAAAAACAAATAAACCCATAGAACAGCTAGTGAACTCCTTTGGTGCCATTCATAGCCCTTGTATATATGTCCTTGGCAAAGGCATGATCCTTTTTATTTGTACTGTAATTCAGATGCGTTTCATTATTACAGGATTGCACTTACTGTGTTCAATATAAAGTTAGTAAGCATACAGGCTGCAGTCCTGTGAAGGCGCTGACATTGTATAACAATCTAGGCAAATAGAATGTGTGTCTATAGTTTTGTAAGAAAATACCTTAAAAATATACATTCCTGGTAATAATAATACTAATAATAACAATAACAATAACAATATTAATAATAATGTGGTACAAAACTAAATAACATGGTATACCATAGGGTGCCATTAACATGCCTGAGGGGTGAACAGAAGAGTTCATCATACATGTTCAGATTTGTACACAGAGGACAGTGCTCAAAGATTCAAAAAGAACGGGGACTTTGATGCCCTCAAACTCTTTCTTGTCAATTGTGGGGTAACATTCAGAGTAACGAGTGTTCACAATTTCAAATGCATCAAGTTGGAGTTAGAGTAATTGGCTGCTTTGAACAGGCATGTGTGCTTTTAACCCGAATCTAAACTATACACAAAGCGCAGCATTAACAGAAGACATGATGAAATAGCCATTATTAGGAAAAAAAAATAATCCTTGAAAAGAATGAGTGATGAGTGAAAACGTCCTGAAAGCACTTTGTTTTTTCAGCGTATGATTAACTCCAGATTATTCTGTAGCCTTTTCAAACATATACATAAATCTGGGTGCTTTTTGGTACTCTGAAATTAATTTAATATCATACATTTTACATTAAACGACTTTACACGAATGCATGTAAAATTAAATAAATAATGCAATTACGTTAATTAAAATGAATGATTTATTTATACATTGTGTATGACAACCCCCCTTATATTTAATTGTGCATCAGTACCCAAAGCAGTTTGGGTAACAGAGGAAAATAATTAAAAACAAGTATTGTAGCCTATAGACAAAAAACGTGGTTAGTGGTCTTCTCTTGAGAAAACTGAATATAATTAAAATTTAGCTAATTTTTTCAACCACTTAATAAGTATTTTCGAACACAGATCGTGATCCAAAGATGAATTCAGGAAGGAGAGTAACGTTCAATAATTAAACATGCAGCAAACCATTATTGCATTCAAACTGAATCAGATCACAGGGAGCTAAATCTACGTCAACTGGCAAAGCCCTCTGCAAAAAAAAGCAGATTAATTTGTTTTCTGTATATTTAATGATGATGAATAATCGAAAAGGCTTTGAAACATAGTAACTTTGATTCTAAACAAAAACACTTTTTTTTCTTTTAGGAACTGTTGGGTTACACATGGAAAGATCAAACAAGATCGACAATTTATGGGTGGCCATATGAAGCCTATTTACATAAATATCCAGCCAATACTGAAAAATATCCAGAGGGTTTTAGTTGAGTTCACACAATCTAAAATAAGACACTGACTTCAGAGGTGACTGGTGTAAGTTACCATCTAAAAGAGAGAAACCTGCCCGTGCCTAACGAGTCCTACTGAAGTTCAAAGAGACTTCCATATGTTGAACAGTAAGCCCTTGTTCACAGAAGAAAATATAACAGAATGCAGTTAAAGACACATTTACTATTGCGTATGTGCATGTGGAAATAATGTGTGGAACCCCAAAGGCCATTGCTTATAGTCACCATGTTGTGACTGATTCAGTTAGTCGTGCCTTTGTGTTATTGTTTAACTTATCAAACTAGCTAATAAAATACAAAGTGTGTTTATTCTACCCATTAACTATCAGTTGTTAGATGCAGGTAGTCTGCAATACAGTGGAGTAGTAACAATGTACAGTTTAGATACCTATGTAGTTGGGATGTTATTCTAGTCATAAAGTGTCCTGTACTTCCAACTGTTTGAAGTTCACAAACAAGACCATAACACACCACAGAAACAAACACAGATAACAGGTGACATCTGCATTTTCCATATTGATCTTAAACCACTGCAAGCCTGCTCTGACTGGTGCTGAACACAGTCTGTACAATTGATACAAAGAGGTCACCCTATCAGACTATGAGAAAAAAAGAAAAGCAACAACTTAAAGCACATACATATAATTGTAATTATTTTGACTGTTGAAACAGATATCTAGAATCCATGATATCTGAGTAACATCACTGTGTGAAGAAATTGAAGAAATTTCATTTTATTTTGATCAAAAATGGGTCATGTTTTACCGATAACGATTGAGTTGATTTCTCTTTCTGCATCGCTTACCCCCCACCACCTCAATCAGAGATCCGTGACGGCAGGACACCTTGTTTACTGTCATCTATGCACCCATGTGGTTTGCACAGCAATCCTTAGCAACAATGCCAATACAATGCTCAGAACTCATACGGTTTTGGTAACGCGCTCCCACAGCGGTTTGTGGGTGCAGCTGGAATGACTAATGATGAGAGCTTTGCGTCAGCATGATTTTTTGACTGTGCCTGAGCTAGTTGCCCTGATGATGACAAGGATTGACAAGAACAGTAACAAAACGCTCAAGGGCTGATCTTTTATTTCTGTAGCTTCTCTTTAGCAAATGATAGTGCACGCAAGCCTCCATTTCGAAGGGACATTGGACATCACATGTCTATAGTAGAAATAATTGTTCAACGCTGTTGACGAGGACGGGAAAATGGCAATGTAACTTTTTATAAAGCTGGGGATATCTACCCAGTGTGGCTTGCACTCATCGCTCTCCTACATCACTGAAGGTTTGCCGAAGATGGTTAGGGCACAGTGGTACTTGTCATGGCAAATTGTAGTATAGGTTACTCTAGCCCAACCACCAGTCAATGAATAATGGGCTGGATGTATCAAGGTCTTCACACCAAAATGTAAATTGCATTGTTGTTATATATCCCAAATACCGATTATTGATCAGACAGACAGTACTGTTAAGTTTATGCTACAGCTATAGTTTATGGGCTGTGACAAACTGGTTATATAAGAAAAATGTTATCACGTTGCAATAGCCCCCGTTATTATTGAACAGAGAGACAGACAGACAGACAGACAGACAGACAGACAGACAGACAGACAGACAGAGAGAGAGAGAGAGAGAGAGATGTGCTCGTGTCCACCTGTAAACCATACCTGATTAAAGTGACAGTGAAACTTTTTAAAATAATTCTCAGATTTGAATCTTACTTTATAGTTTAATTTTTATTTGCCAAGTGGATATAATTAAATCATCTCAAGAACAATGTATGGACAGCTGACAACACTTACATTCTTACTGTACCAACACTAAAGAGAATAATTGTCATAAGGAAGACAGTCAAAGCAAATTCGGGCTGATGTTTCCCATTGTGTGTTTTAATGTTCTGAGCTGGGGAATGCATTGTGAACTCGAGATGGCACAATGGTCCACTGGTCTTCTTTTTCGCTGTATTAGACACATTGTATCCTGCATACAAGCATCAACACACAACTGATTTCTATGCACATTTGAAAGTATTTTTGTGGTGTTGTTGTTGTTGTTGTTGTTGTTGTTGTTGTTGTTGTTGTTGTTGTTGTTGTTGTAAGTTATCGAACAATAAAAACAATATTTTTGTTCGGATAGTTAACTGGATTTGTTAATATACAAAGTCATTTTGTGAACTATGTTGTTGTCGTTATTATTATTATTATTATTATTATTATTATTATTATTATTATTATTAGTAGTAGTAGTAGTAGTAGTAGTAGTAGTAGTAGTAGTAGTAGTAGTAGTAGTCGTAGTAGTCCTATTTAAAGCCTAGTGGCCGGACTACACCGACTGCCCAGTGGCAGCCGGTGCACCGGTCGCCCAAAGGCGGACCGGAAGAAAAAATTCAATTTAGCACCCCTAAAAAAGGGGTGCCAACAAGGACTAGGCCTTAACTAAATAAACGAAAAAGACCGGTTCAAAAAAGGACTGTAAATTAAATCAGTAAAACGAAAGGGGAGGTGGTACTGAGCACGCCCCCTAGAGCCCACTGGTCGACAAAAGAGGTCATGTCGCCAGCGGACTCCGATTGGGAGTGCTCTAACTTAACTCTTGATTGGACAAGGGCCCTGAACATGGCCCTACAGTCAAAGACCCCCGATCATCTTATGCTTCCTGGTTTTGTAAATGGCTAGTTTACCAAGAGCCAGGAGCAGATTCACGAGGTGGTTCCTCTTCCTGGTGGAGCCACGAACAGGGTGCCCGAAAATAAAAAGGGTGGGAGAGAAATGCAGCCAGAACTGCAGCAAGAGGTTCTTCAAAAGGATGAAGAACGGCTGCAGCCTGGCGCATGAAAATCAAATATTATGGTTTGATTTTCACCCAAGAATACTGTAGCAATCTAGGTTCCCGCAGGCAGGCGCATCACACAGGGTGAGGCAATCCACACATAGGACGGACCACAACCAGCAGGACGGTTTCACAACCAGCACGCTCAATAATGCACGATTAGTGAAATATGAGGAATACGTCACATTGCCATGGGGTGTTTTTAAGTAATAACAACCAAGAAGGTATGGAAAGTTGCAGTCTTTTTTAATTTGTCATTTAACAATTAATAACTTTACCAACATTATTCTTTTTGCGCATTTCATTTATAAATGTCTTAAAACAGCAATAGGTCAATGCAACAGAATTCAAAGCACAGTGAAGGGTTAAAATGGAAAGAGCTTCAAGGTGCCATGGATTTAAAAGTCATGGTTTGATGCAAGTTGTGCTGCTGATGAAATCTATATGCAAAAAAACCCAACAACTTTGACCTATTGGTCTAGGTTGATCCAAAAGGTATAGCTCCATCTTTTTTTTCACAAGAGACTTTTTTTAAAAAGTAACTGCAGTCTATTTATTCCACAAGCTATATAAATTCAAAAGTGAGTTCAATCTGACTGCACTGGATGTCAATTATGCTTTGCACGGTGCATAAAATTTTCTAGATATCATTTTATTATTAAGTGTCGCTTGTTTCGTTTTCAATGAGCACAATAACCTTTCACGTCTGAAAGGCACCTATGTCGATTTGCATATGTTTAAATCCACCAACCACACAAATATCTGACCTCCGTGTAACACGTTTTTTTTTCCACCAGTCTGAGTTAGAGAACAGTACTTTATTAGAAAAAAAGCATTACAATTTCGCATTTCTTTACTTGTCTTTAGTTTGTGTTGTGGGTGAGCAAACTCACTAACACCATTAAACATGGAAAGTGCCTTTAATAAAATCAGTTTTCAAATATTGACATTTTCCTTATACTCGATCTATCTTTCTGAAATGGATAAAGTTCTACCATTAAAAAAATGCTAAGAGCGTTTATTTACATGCAAAAAGTTGTTTCGTGCAAGTTTTATACTATAAAAGGAGTTTATTCCGTTCAGAAAATGTGCCCTTGCACTCGTTGTTAAATATTATCTCGGTATTAATGTTTACTTCTCACATCTTTGTTTAAATTAAAAATGGTTCAATGTTTGAAATAAATGTTATTAAAAATAAAATGAATAAATAAAAGTTTAGTCTTTCACTCCTAAATCCCTGGAGTCTTACTTTCCTCATCTATTCCGTATTCCCAAACTGTACTATTTTTTATCATGCTCCTTTTTGTATCGGTAACACCTTCGTCGTTCATTAAGAAAAAAGTTTGTGTGTGTGCGTGCATGTGTGTGTGTGCGTGCGTGCGTGCGTGCCTGTGTGTGTATAATGGTTGACTTCTGTTTTAGAGTATAACATTATACATTAAACAAGTATTGTAGTTCTATTCAGTTCTATTCAGTTCTATTAAAGTATTATTATTATTGTTATTATTATTATTATTATTATTATTATTATTATTATTATTATTGTTGTTGTTGTTGTTGTTGTTGTTGTTGTTGTTGTTGTTGTTGTTTTAAGAACAGTAAAGAAAAAGAAAAAAAAACGTTAAGTAAAAATCAAAAGGATGCGCTCTTAAGATACGAAGATGAAATATATGTACACCCTAACCTTAAAAGCTAATTTTTTTCCTAGACTTTTTTGAGTAATAGATTATTGTAAATTGCGTTTGTATTTATAACACACTGATCTAGTTTTCTTGCATAACCCAATCACAGTTAACTGGCATTTCACTTTTTTTGTGGATAGTTTCTATTTAAAACTTATAGAATTCATTTACACGTGTAATATTGGTACATACAAACACAATGTATTATTCTTTACAGTGTATAAATAAACGTAAACATCTAATGCAAGTGAGTGGGCCTAGTTGTTGATATGTAAAGGCATTGTTATACAGTATTTCATTTTTTTTCACGTGTATATTTTTTAATTAATATAATGGCGAACTTTTTAGTTCCTGTTTATTTGTTTTAATCCCGCATGAACAGTGAGCTATTGAATCAAGAAATGTATCAAGAAAGTTTAATTTAAGGTTAATATTGTGATATTTTTTTCAACACATTAAGAAAGGGGTTAGGGTTAGCATTGTCAATATACACTCAAGCTAACTACAACTCTGAGCTCTACAATATCTCGAAAAGAGAAAGACTGAGCGCTCTGTCATGAACTCCTTGTAGGTTAAAATACAGGTAATTAAATTGCAACCCTCTGCTGCTTTTAAAATATGCATAGGGGGTTGTTTTGTGCGAACACCTGAGGGCCCAATTACTGTGTACTATTTGATGGACCAATTGAATTTGAATAAAACCACGCACAAGCATACATTACGTATTGTATTACAGTTTAAAATATACACGGTCTAACGTGTATTGGTCCGATTAACTCATCTATTATTTTATATAAAAAACGCAAAAAAATGAAATAATGGACGCTATCGTTTATTATACACGCGCTTTTCTATATGTAAAAAAAACATACAGAAGTTGGAATTTAAATAGGGCCCACTATATAATTTGCCATCATAATATGTATATTCTTGCCACAAGAGACAAGTTCCTAAACCCATAATTTGCAGGTCTTTGACACGAAAATAGTAAATCAACCGCTGCCTATTAACGGGAACGCGTGTCAGATGTCAATAATCTATGGTATACCAACAATCGATAGCGAGTGGTCACTGAACTTCCTTACTGGTCGAACGCAATTCAGGGTGTAACAGTCGCTTAAATGAAACGGTCCTTCGTTGTGAGTGGAAAAACATGAGTGATAGTGAAATCGTTGTATTTGTAATATTTAGGTTATAAGAAGTTTATGAAATATAATCTTTAACAAAAACATTACAAATGGTTTACATCCCTTCTGTTTCTGGTCTCGTTCTTTTTCTTTGGTAAAAGAAGCATTTTGTTGTAGATGCTCGATTGTTGTTGATTTTTCTTATGGGGTTGACCAATGGAACAGCAGATTTCTCAAGATATTATGATTGCAAGCTTGATGGATGCTTTCCTTGCGGCATATTGGCTTTATCATAAAACTAATAAATGCTCGAAACCCACTTTGAAATGCAAATGCTATGCAGACGGGAATATCTACAGCATAGTGATGTTATTTTAATGACAGTTTTCATAGCCCTACAAAAACATCAGGCAACGCAACGTTTAAGGAGCCAGATAACTCAGGTTTAAAACCACCCGAAAGATTATTTACAGAAATCGTTAAGCACATGGACACACGCACACTGTGATACTTTTAAAGAGTCAGTTCCCTATACTGCTTTAGATACAAATTAAACGTTAGATATGGCGATTCGTATTCATGTTTTGAGGACTTCGGCTTTTACTGTGCCATCACAAAAAAAAAAGCAGGGCCTAATATCGGCTATACTAACCAAGATAAGCCTTTTTTTAAGTTCAAACATATATATTTTTTAAGCTTTAAAAAAATCGCAATTGAATTGCAGTCCTTTCAAAACAAAAATGTCAATTTCAAATAGTCACATTGCGATTTCTTAAATACCGGAAATGAGGTGTGAAAGTGGCAAGTAAACAGATTATTAAGAAACCTTGGGACAGCTATTGCCCTGAAAAAAAGCAAGCTCTTTTTAAGAATACATGTTTTAGCACACAGACCCAAAGATCGATGTACATTTAACACTACAGTATATAATGGTCTTCCTGTTCAAAAGTCTGTAGACACATTGAATTGCATCTCATAAGCGTTTTTAACCATCAATCTTGCTCGCCCCTGTTGCAAAGGAGTATTGTACACCTATGTAAGAATAATTAATATAATTCACATAAGATTAAAAAAAAACATTAAACTAATAACATAAAATACAAAAATAATAATTTAAAAAAACGTAACCCAGGCTTGCCAATAGAGCACGGTTAAAAAGCAAAGGAGAAAACAAAGACTTTAGATGGCGCTATTTGGGTTTTCTTCATTGGCTTATTCCTTCAAGGTTCGTACTGTAGGAAGCTTTATAAGAGAGCTGGAGATCGTGCTAAGCGATGAACTCTGGCTTAAGAACACAAAAAAGCTTCTCTGATGGTTTAGTTCTGGAAGACTGGCAAGAATTTTACAAGACATACTGTCATTGCAAAGCTTTTTATAACACTAATAAAAGGTCTTGAATAAACTTTTGATATTAAACCTTGTATATAGACCATCATCTATACAAATTCATGTATGTCTATTGCCCGTGTTTTTGTGCATGTATATGTATAATAAATATATTTAGGAATTAAAGAAAACATAAGCTTACTTTGGTTAGGATCATAAAAATCCTAATTCTTAACAGCTCATACGCACAGATTTTACTGTAACAACAAATGCCGACGATGCCCGCAAAATAATTGTTGATAAAGATAAAATAAGTTTAGTTGTGACTGAAATTGAGCTACGTTTCCGATATACTATTTTAAAATTATAACACATCTGCAGAGTATAGGCGACTTACATTCAACAGATCGAACACGTCACAATACTCTGCGGTTGCTTAGGCTTGTACATTTCTAAATGATTTGTGTCATCAGTCTTCAAAATGATAATATACAATAGGCCTAATAATATCGTTATTTTTATTAATTTGTATTGTTGTTGTTGTTGTTGTTGTGTTGTATTTACAGTTAAAGTCAATGTGCAAAACTGTTTAGGCTTTTAAATTGTCAGTGGTTTGAAAACCCCAAACTGTAATGAATGCCTTAAGAAATATGGCAGAAGTACATTTTTAGCAAGAAGTGAGGAGTCACAAAAGTATATACAAATTGCATTGCAAACGAAAAACACACGTTTTTTTTTTCTCTAATGTAAATACAGATAGTGAGAGCTTATTTGGTCTGTGGTTTACCCAAAAGGCAAGTTCCTGTTTACACAACAAATCAACTATTAACGTTTTCTCTTTCAGACTCTCAGCTATGTATACCAGACCAAAAAAATATAGCCAAAATATTGACCCTAACAGCTAAGCTTTAAATCCATATAAATACAGGGTGAGTAGAAAGTAGGTTTATCACATCAACGCACCATGCCACATACAAAAAGTTATTATTAATGTCCATAAAAAAGGTAATATGCTTTTTTGTTGCGTGAAATACAATATCTCGCTACATATCTCGTTTATTGCAAAAACAAAAACAAAAACAAAAAATCACATGAATAAAGTGGCGTTTTTTGATGTAACAAATTACATAAATAAGACTACAGTTAGGGAGTAGGGACCTTGTGTTAATATCCAGACTAAAGTCTGACCTTGGTTAAGTCACTTGACCTTGTACTACAGCCCAACCTCAACTATAAATATGGGCAGCCTACATTTAGAACCACCTGGAAACTACAAATTGACATAACAAAGCGCAAGTAAAAAGGAGTGTGTGCGCGTGTGTGTGTGCGTGTCTGTGCGTGAGTGTGTGCGTGTCTGTGCGTGAGTGGGTGCGTGCGTGTGTGTGTGCGTGTGTGTGTGTGTGTGGGCGCGCGTGTGGTGTGTGTTAAAAATAAATACATAAATAAAAGTAAACAAGCAAGATTTATACATAACAGTAAAAAATATTTATTTTGAAACAATTATTGTTCAACATTATCGAATTTAACACCTTCTGTTAGTCTTTGTCTACACGTCTCGCAATATTTTAAACACTGTAAAAAAAAAAATAATAATCTCACGTGTGAATGAACATGGTGCACAACAATGCGTTCAAAGCAAAGGTGTTGATATTTTTGTCAACTTCATCTTACTTTTTTATTATTTCACGAAGTGCTTAAAATAATAAACGACGAGAAAGTAATGAATTGCAGCCAGAAAACAAAAATCATTCGAGAGCACATTGTACATTTTATTTCAGACTACATACTTCTGAACATAATAAATTCTTTGGCTTTAGCGGCGGTCCAGGATCGCGGTCTGTATAGAATTGTGAATATGGGGTTGAGGGAAGACAAATCACAAACAATCTCTGCATCAGACACGTACTAAAACAGTGAGCAACAACATCATAAAGAAAACAAAAAGATAAAATCTCCAGCAAGTAGGGATTGCTAGACACATCCTTACCTGAAATTAAATATATACAACGTCATATGGTGTTTGGCTATATATATATAGATTATTATTATTATTGATGTTTTTATAATGTTTGTCATTTATAGTTAAGTTCATATACCATGGGATAGACATAGATTTGATTTAAATAGCACCTGTCTCAGTCCATTCGCTTTTTTATTCCTCAGAATCTCTTCATTCCTTTGCTCATTGTCTTTAGAGTATATTTTAAAAGCAAAATCATTCGCTGTCTTCTTTTTCGCCCTGAACCGTGGTGGTAGAATGATTGTAAAGCCCCTGTGCCATCAGCTGGAGGGCCAGGCCGTTCTTGAGGCCGTTGGCTTTCTTGATCTTCGCCCTCTTGTTTTGGAACCAGATTTTGATCTGTGACTCGTTGAGGTTGAGTTCTTGGGCCAGGGTCTGTCTCCTTTGCTCTGTAATGTACCGATTGGCCTGAAACTCGGCTTTAAGTCTCTGCAGCTGCTCGGCTGTGAAAGCTGTTCTAGGTCGCTTGTCTTCTTTCTCATTTTTCTTTTTTTTCAACTTTCGTGTGCGTGGACCTGGAGTAAATAAATAAATAAATAAATAAATAAATAAATAAATAAATAAATATAAAAAAACAGTATATATATATATATATATATATATATATATATATATATATATATATATATATATATATATATATATATATATATATATATATATATATACTTGTTATTCTCTGCGTTTGTTTTATTATTTGAGACGCACAAAATGATCTAACGGCGTAAATATAGGGGTTAAGTACCACCTTAATCTATGCACTTTGTGTTATATGCTTGGTGCCCTTTTTGTTCAGTCGAAGTTTCTTAGGTATTAATTCGGTCACGGGCCCCATATAAGCTGCAAAAAATACACTGTACAAAAATACCGAATTTGTACGGTAAATGTAACTTACTATTGACAGATTTGTTTTTAGATTACGGTAGAAGTTGTTCAATATAAGTATAACATTTTTTTTTTAAATGATGTACCTTTAATAATACAAAAACATACACTATAATTTATAAATGCATTTAGAATCACAAAACTATATATGGGCAACATTTTGAATGCAACTCTTTATATAACAAAAATCAGTGAATTAAGCAATTTTAAGCAGTATTTTATTATATCAGCCTGTTGTGAAAACTTAATATGTGTTTAATATCGGCAGTGACAAAAGTTAGAAATAAGGAAACTACTACATTCGATCTGTCTATATGCGAAGTTCTAAAAGAAATGCTTTCAGTGCCATATGCAGGCATATGAAGTCACTTCAGAACATCCATGAGAGTTTAAATCCACGTTTCAACAACAACAACAACAACAACAACAACAACAACAACAACAACAACAACGTGCATTGATTGGAAATAAACTACATTCCGCATTGTGGAGACTAGAAATTCAAATGCATTTCAAAATAAAAGCTCGATGCACACAATGCACGTTTAACGCAATGCAACCAACGTACAGCATACATGTTAAAAAAAGAAAAACAAAAGCATTCATGTTCCCAAGTCATCTGAAGTTAACTATTTACTATTGTCTGTAATGTATCCCTCGTGTTGTACAGCATTGGTCCTAGTACCTGGTATACTGCGGATTCAATTTGTCCCTCTTCTTTCCCCTCGTTGCGCATATATGCAGAACTTAAAGGGCCTGCTAACTGAAAGTCACATTATTTCTAGAACCTCTACTTTAAATGCATCTAAAATACAAAACCAAAAACTCGTAGAATGTTCTGTAATGCAGCGTCATTACAACCGTTTGATGTATTCATTTAACAATGGGGTTATATTAATTCAAACAGAAACAAAACATGCGTCAACGGCATGTGAGTTAATAGTAACACATTTTAAGAAATACTATTGCATGTAATAATAGAAAGCACAGCAATATAGTGATTACAATACGAAGCAAACAGACCGCCATGTTTATTATAATCAGCACACAGTCTTTGTCTCGAGACATTTGCTACCAACGGAATACTGGTCTGTCAAAACAATATTTAGCACAAAGTCTAAACAACTAGTTTTATGGTTTCTATTGCAATACTGATTATATATATATATATATATATATATATATATATATATATATATATATATATATATATATATATATATATATATATGAATTTGAAAAATCTATATTGAACAAACATCTTGCTTTTAACTGCAAAAAGCGAAACACAACTAATGTAAGATCCTCCGTAAATTCAAAAAATGTTTAATATTTCTGTCTTCGTTTTTTTTTTAAACAGTTACAGACTTCAATACATATATTTTATTTAGTGTTACAAGAAAAACTGCAAAAATAATTTAAAAAAACTTAAATGTGCAACAGAAAAGCGGGCTTAATACCTCTTTTGACAGACAGAGACAGACAGACAGACAGACAGACAGACAGACAGACAGACAGACAGACAGATAGATAGATAGATAGATAGATAGATAGATAGATAGATAGATAGATAGATATCAATATTAAACAAAAAACGGGTCATGTACACATAGCTCGTCTCATAATTAGTAATGCAGTTATTTTGAGTTTCAACGTACTGAATAATGTAGTCAATCTGAATGAGCCTCCTATCCAATATATAAAATATTTGTATGTTTCTTTTTCTGCATAAGAGTACGGGGACATAATGCCTTACTCGATAAGTTCCAAACTGTAATGGAAGCAACATCAAAGCATATGTTTATGTTTATTTATATACTTGCACAATTTCACAATAATTTGCAGCTATGTTTACATATTTCACCAACTAGACATCATTGTTTTCAAATAAAACGATTCTTCTAAAAACCCACAACAATATAAACCCACGTAGTGTGCCTAATTATGTCGGTTAGAAATTGCCAAATAAATTGCAAATATATACCCCTTTATTTTTTTTTTTTTATTATCAAGTTGCATGGATCATTTAAAAAGACGTGATGTGATCTTTTTAATAAATCGAACCAATGGCTGGTCCTCATTTTCTATTTTAGATGTAGCTAGATGTGTGCATCCTCGAAATTATACTGCATCCACATTAAATTGAATGCAGCAGGGTATCCATGTTTATATATATATATATATATATATATATATATATATATATATATATATATATATATATATATATATATATATATATTAATGGTGAAAAAGTCGATATGGGCGCTATGCATTATTTTATGAATTTCAATATTTGTTGTTGTTCAGTCAGTTAGTAGGAAGTATCGAAATGCAAAACGACTTTCCATAACGCGACGTCGTCTAAACAATCCACGAGAATCCTAACAATATCATTTTACTACTTGACTGAAAACTAAAACGTTTGCAGACTGACAGCTCAATCGGTCAATCAATCAGTTTAGTCAATCAATGCAGCTTTTTTTTTTAGCTTTGAAGTATCCTGCGCGTCAGTAGTAGTACTAACTAGACCTCTTTGGCAAATTGATCACTTTCACAAAAAGGATAATAGCGAACCCTTACACTCTGCTAATACGTGATGCATTGTATCTTATTTTATTACTACCACACTTGCTTCAACAAAATATTGTTACCTATAATTTGCGACACACAATGGAATACACCACGGTCACAATTAGGCAAAATTAAAATTAAGAAAAAAGGAATATGTGCATTGAAGTATGTAAGTATATTGTACAGATGCGATGAATAGCCACGTTGTATTATTATTATAAAAGCAATCATCTATTCGCAATTGAATATAATAATGCATTTAACACCTTCTACTCAGAATATACTGTATGTTTTAACTTCTGAATTACCACATACTCTTACTGGGTTTTTTTCTCTTTTTTTCCCACAGGCTCGTGTAATAAAATACAATACACTTCAGACTTGGACTGGGTTGAAAGCATGGAATGCTCGTTTAACTCGCATTACACGGATCGTATACAAATACAAACACCATTAGTATATTTAGATATAATACCGTGTGCCGTTAGTATATTTAAAATCTTAGCAAAATACCTGACCCGTTTTTTTAACAGTCCGAGGGTACAAGAAATCTGCTGTGTTGGGATGTATACGATGCGGACGATTTCTTCTGCAAGAAGCGAGTGTTTTCCCATATTGTTTTTGAAAGGCAAAATGTGTTCTCAATCTACGGCCTTTGGGTCTGAGTTTGCAAGGCCCCAACACTTTAAATCTTGTTTTTAAATGTATGTTCACAGAACATATGAAATTATATATATATATATATATATATATATATATATATATATATATATATATATATATATATATATATATATATATATATTAGCTCAAAGAGCCATATAAAGTTTTCTTTTCAATTACAACATTACGCATGCAACATAATGCAACATAACTTTTTTACATCTACACTTCACTTTTTGTTCCCTATCTTTTTTTATTATATAGTAAACAAAATATGAAACGTACTAACATTCAAAACTATGTACTGTACACGTTTTGCAAGCCACTCCATGCTCGCACTAATCTTATAAATATGCGCCAGACGCATTCGTGTTGTTCGTTTTTTGCGCTTTCCAATAGCTTCAGCAAAGTGTGCAATGGGGTACAGCTAATAGCACAATGGAAAAGTAACAGTAGTCAGTGCGGGAGAGGAATAACAATCTGTTGTCTTACCAGAAGATGGTCTGTCTGAGTACCTTGTGCAATAGACCCAGGCAGGCCATAGTAGAGGCTGCGCGTCCTTCTTCGCATTGGCACCTTTATTTAAGCTCACAATCATAGTGGAGTTGTTATTTTCTCCATATTTCGTCGTATTAGTTCCATTACCTTCGTCTTGCTTTAACTGGCTCTGTTTCGACGACGGCGAAGAAGAAGACGAAGACGAAGAAGACGAAGAAGCGCTGTCACTACTACAGTTTGAATCCTGGCACAGTGTGCTAGGGTTAGATGGCCTTATTATCAAAGGGTTGACATTTTCTCTGCCTGAGGTCTGCGCCCGGTCCCTGTTCCCTGGCTCCTTCTTGCACCCAAAGTCTGGCCTCAAAATATTATCAATGAAAAAGTTGGTGGTTCTGTGAGCTTGCTGCGCCGCCGGATGAGGCAGGATCAGAGGAGAAGGCAGATTCGGAGACAGGGAAACGCTCTCCCCTTCGCTCGAATCCCGGCTACTTTGACCCTTTTGCTCTTCCATAACTGAAGCCAATTCACTTTGCCTCCCCTTTCCCTTTCCAAACCAAATTCCACTTGTTGGTTAATACTATTTGTATCCAATTATTAAGAAACTTTACAGCAGACTACTATTCAAACTGAGTAAATGTGTCGGTTTAATGAAATAAATCTACTCTAAATTCTCGACATCCTACAAGTATGTAGGGGTTTATTTCCAATTGTCATAGTCTGCTTGCTTGATAAAACTGGCAACACATTGCGCGCTGGTTTGAAGTCCCAGGGTTTCTCTAATCTATGACAGCTCGATCTCAGCAAACTCTCCTAAAATCGCTCAGCCTCTCACACACTTTTTTTTTCCACACCAACCGGAAGCACGTGAGTCTGCAGACACGTGAAATTGACCAATCAGCTGAAGGAACCTGTTTTGACACCCGTGACGTCGCCCAATCACTTTTACGGTTCTTTGCAAACTTAATAAATGGATTTTAGAAACCAAACAAGGGATTCACCGCGGTGCCCTGCCTGCACATCTGTCCAGATGCGTATTGTATATTTAATATAGGCAACTGAGAATTAAAAACAAAACCCCATTACCCAGAGGAGTCTATTTGTGTGATACTGTCTCCTAATAGGTCACGCTTCAATGCTTTTTGTTAACTATTTACTCCTAGTATTTAGTAGGTTGGACAAATCTAGCCAATAAACTTAATATGCTGGCTATTAAATACAATCGGAAACACCATACTTTTGAATACAATAAAGTACATAGTAAACCGTTCTTTAAGGAATGTATTAATAATGTCTCATGTAGGATATGGTTGTTTGTAACGTGTTTGCTTAATGTAACCTAGCACTTGTCTGTTTAATATTTTAGTATTTCAAAAAGAGAAAGCTACTGTATATATATTTTCAATGGATAATAATATTACTAAAACAACTTACTTTAATTTTCTAACGTTTAAGACTTTAATTATGCTCTTTTTTAACTTCACTAGTTAAAGCCGTCTGTCGGTAAAAAATGAAAGTAATTTGATTAGTATTAGTAAAATGGAAAATACATTTCAATCTTAAAACAGGCTGTCATAAATAAACCTTCCAGAAGGTTCATATATGTCCACAGTTATTACGAACCTGCGGATAATACTATAAATCAACAACATAACATAAAGACAAAATCTATACTGCACTACGCGATACAATTTATTAAAAAAAAAAAAAAAAAATCTGTTTAAGTTGGGAGCTCCAAATCATCCTCCACAGTCCATTTACATTAAAAAGCATTTGCAAGTTTATGGTGAGGGAAGTGCAGGAGAATGCATAGGTTGGCTATTTGTTCATTATTATGTAGGCTAATTGTTTACAACATTGATTGATTATGTTTAACTTATCCAACATTTTGGAGAGCAGACCAATAGCTTATCCTTTTCCCTAAAATAATGACCTCTTAACGTCTGTACAAATGCAGCGACTTCAAAATAAATACAATTAACGCAGCAAATCACTATATATAACATTTGTAGATTGTGATAGTATACATTGGGAGTGTATAGCTTGCTTCGAGACTAAACCCATAAACAAAGAAAGAAGCGTAACTGGCATCCGCATTTTGAAAACATATAAACAAAGAATTAATACTTAGGCTAGGGTATTACAATTAACTAAATTAGAAGCAAACATTAAAAAAATCTTTACCTGCAAGTCTTGTGGGATTTTACTTAAGTTCGCAAAATTGAAATCTTTATCCTAAAAGCTTGTGTAGGTACTTAATTAAATTCTAATTAGGACACTATCAATGTCCTATTTAGCCACATTGCCTTTGTGAGCGCCACTCCTTTTCAGGCAGTAAATAGGGGCTCGCAGCCTTATCTTCCTGCAAGAGACGCCTTGAGAAGGGCTGCAAAAGATAATTTATAGGTTTTAATTACTCTTCATTCCGCCTGATCAGCTTGGCGTTCATCACAGGAGAGTGAATAAAACCTGGTCAAAAGCACTGTCACAATTCCCTGGCAAGACGCTTAATCAAAGTAAGCAGGACCATATTACACGCTGCGAGCTCCTCAGCGTAATTTCCAAGCTGCTGATAAAGCTGGTTGAATAATGCTGCAGCCTTTGGAGACACCATTTACAGAAATGACTTTATTGACGGCTTAACGTGGGTAATTCATTTTACCTTTCATGTACTGGAGCCTGGATTTGTTACAGTAATGGGATGATAAATGCACTGGCGGCCTATAGTTTTTATTATTGAATATAATGCACACACCCTTTGCTAAATGTCTTGAAAATCATTTAAAAATCGATGTGGTGACTATTTTAATTTCATTATGGCTGGGTGAAATTAATAATCTCAATTTTCTATACCTTAGAACATAAAGCCAACACACTTAACTAGACAATTTCAGACAATACCAAATTACATACGGGATCAGTGGAATTATTGTTCTATTTACAGAACAAAAACGAGTCAGTAAACGAAAGATAGGATACATGGTATGTTATTGTTCAACTGAAATGGGTTTAACAAACACAGACTAGCAGCAATTAGATATCGAAAACGCACACCGTTTGAAATATACCAAAAAATGGTACATGAAAACAATAATATTAATTCTAGACAATTATAGGAAAAAATGTATTTATAGTGTTTATTGCTTTTAGCATTATTTATTTTAACAGGAAGACAAACTTAAGCCCTTGTAAAACCATATTGCAGCTGCATATATATATATATATATATATATATATATATATATATATATATATATATATATATATATATATATATATATATATATATATATATCGAAAATAACAATTAAAATAACTGATGTGTAACAATCGTTGAATTTGCTTTTAAATACGTGTGATATTTTGAGGCTACTAAATTCCTTCAGACAACAACAAAACACTATATATATATATATATATATATATATATATATATATATATATATATATATATATATATATATATATATATATATATATACTACTTCTTTAAACATATCTATGGATTTGGATAAGATCACACCGAAGTCCTTGATGAAGGGCATAAATGAGTTGTTTTAGTACAATGGATTTCTTCCTTCCTATGGGGCTGGGTGACCAGAGGTTTTGTTTGAATTGAATGCGAATAGATTTCTGCTACAAGTGCACCATTATAATTATGAGCTGTGAGGTCAAACTATACATTATGGGTCCCCAAAGCCTATAGACCCTGGGAAATGTGTGGAGTATAGCACGTCATTGTACCTGACAGTCCTTTCAATAGACTAATTCAATTATCGCTTTGGGAGTTTGTGTTCATTTGAAAGCAATGATAGCACTAATTCGTTGAGGCTTTCAAAGGTAGTTTTATTTGTGCGTAATCAAGTACACTTCAAAAAAGAGGTCCGTTTTGTCGATCGCTTATTGTCATTTTCGCAAATGTCAGAAGTGACATTGGTTTGCTATTGGGTATTGTTCTATTGCACTAGAATCAACGCGTTGTTATAAAGCAGGTTTTCGGTTTAACACAACATAATCCGCCCTGCTGCAGTGTTTCAATGTCAGTGCGTGCCAGGAGGGCACGTGATAGCTTTTTTCATTTGATTTATTTTACGCTCGATATAACTACTTTGAATTACTGAAAAAAAAGTTTAAGTATAATAAATTACCTGTTATGCGTAGCTTTAATATATTTTGCATAGGTAAAGCCGGGCTAGTAAAACCTTTTTTAAACATGTAATATAGGCCTACTCAAAAGGAAACTTAACATTATTGCAATGAGATTTCATTTTTACATCAAAATATTTCACTGTTTGAAGGATGATTGCGACCCTGGAGCGCACCGGCGTCGCAGCTACCTAAGATCCACAATGATATTTCCTTTTTAATTGTTCCACCAGTAATTGTTGACGGTGCAGTTTTCGAACAAGCCTTGGCATGCTTTTGGAATGCCCCGATTGTCCTCCTCTGAAACAGATGTGGTTTAAATCAGCGTTTTAATTAATATTAAACACCAAAACAACAAGTTACGTTAATATGTTATTAGAAGACTGTTATAATCGTAGCCCATAGCCAATTGTTTGTTTATTAATTTGTTTGTTCATGGTAAAACCGTGTTTCTATTTGATGGATGTTTTTGTCCAATCCTTTTATTGCAACTTAAAAACACAGACTTTTCGAAACAGAAGAGAAACAGAACAGTCGCGTGGTAAGTATTTTCTAGAAGTTTCTTTACTGCCAAATAATAATGTGTTCGTTTTGTTGTGTGTAGAGAAAAATAAATCAACAGCGGGGTATAAAACTACATTTTAAACCACGCGCCGTCCGCCCAGAGTGATAATGTCAGAGATATTTCAGTAGCCACCTTCCTAATGAGCTGTCTCATTGTTTTAACGACATACGTAACTTTGGTGACGGGAATATTATTTTTCTTTTAAATGTTAATTCTTGAGAAATGTTATGTAGGCCTACACAAAGTTGTAATTATAATTCATATTCTGTAAGCTTTTGTTTTCCAAACAATTAAACACTTAAATGTGTTACGGCTTAATGATAATTCTATTCTATCATTATAAATATAGTTATCATATAACTCACATATATATGTATGCCTGAACTATGAAAATATGTTCAAGACGAAACTTGTTAATACCCGTGTAAACCTGAAGCCCTGTTTTGGATCCATGCTGAATGGTGTCTACTGCATAGACCCAGTCAAGTGCAATAATTAACTCTTGTATACTGCAAGTTGAGTAGGCCTATTCTTTAAAGAAATGTTAGTATTTGTGTACACTAAACGATTCCAGAAAGGTAACCAAATAATCTGTTTAATGTCCAAATTCAATAGACTAGCGGTTTACCCCATAACGTTTTAATAATAATAATAATAATAATAATAATAATAATAATAATAATAATAATAATAATAATAATAATTACTTACTCTTACAAAGCGCAAATTATGTTTAGTAATAAAGAAATATTGCAGAAAGTAGGTTGCCATTTGTATTCGCGTTGTGATGCAATTTTGCTGCTTCCCAGTGGCGGGTGTTGGAACTGGGTAATTTGTGACAAAAGCCAAAGAATTCCTGTCACGCTCGCATTTGATAAAAAAAAAAAAAGGGTTCCCTCTCAAAAGTGTTATGCAAAAGACACCTGCATGGGGTCTTCCGAAAAGATGAAAACATGGTGGAATAACAGACACAGGGATAAGAGCCTAATATATATATATATATATATATATATATATATATATATATATATATATATATATATATATATATATATATATATATATATACATAGTTAATAAACGGGTTTCACCTTGACGCGACTAATGCAGCATTTAAGAGCAGGTATACCTTTTTTTAAAGATGTAAACAAAACAAAAACAAAACTGTAACAAAAGTCGCAATATAAATAATAGCAACATTAAATGAGGTATGGTGTTAAACAGCACATACGAAAACAAGATTTTACAACAATTTGTCTGAGGATTGTTGGCAAACAACATTATGTTTATTATGTTTCAATAGCTTCTAATAGTGTGCTGTGTATTGTCAATTACAACACACCAACGTTTAGCTATTGGATATTGGCTATTTTGTTAACATATTTTGTGGTCACCCAATTTGCAAAATGCAATAAGGCTGTATAGCCAATACAGAATCGCCTTGTCTAATTTGCACACTGAAGCGCCGCCTAATGGTTTTGGGAACACATGAAAAACGCATATGCACTCAGGCAAAGGTAATGTTTTATCAGGTAAGTGCTTACTTTTTTTGTTTTGTTTTGTTTTGTTTTTTGTTGCTCTGTCTGGTAGCTACACACTTCTGTACAAAGTGACCTTGTCTGCCTATTAATAATATAACATATTTGCATTTTTATGAAAATGCCAAAATACAAAATGAGTGGGGTGCAAGGGATAAGAAAAATGTTAACACAGGCATGTAAAACAATCTAAATAAACAGGCCTGATAATACTGATCACAACAGCTTCCTACTAAATGTATTTCCCGCCTCTATTGAGAATGCCGTCTTGTGAATCGTGCATTAACGTGGAAGAGTGGTTTTGGCTTTTCATCAAAATGTAATTTTGGTACAATTATAAATGTGTTTATTTTAAAGAAGCACGGTCACATGGCAATAACCTCAACTAACAGCTTAGAACAAGTTCCCGTGCGTTCCATATAGAACAATATTGTAGCGTGCACGGGCAAGGCAGGAGCAGGTCTGGTAGGTGACGTAATCACACACCAAGACATAAGCCCGATATATCGATATACGCTCCTTGCAAAGGAGCCTGCTCTTTATTGTATTGTGTTGTATTCTGAACAACAAAGGGTTTTTAGTTCAATATGAAATCATTATATGCTATACATTCTCCAAAAGTAAACTCATATAATGTTATCAATATGTATGTGTTTATCTATCTTGGACACAATTATGAAGCGATTGCTATTTTTTTTCCTGAAAAGATCAACAAGAACAACATTATATAAAAAAAAAAAGTTTAAAAAAAGACAAACTGGTTTATTTTATTGTGACTTCAATGCGAATTTAAATGTACACATTATCTGAGAATAATAGTTTTTATATTAGTCTTAAAACGGAAACATTTGCCTATAATCAAAACACAATTTTAAAACAAGGCCAACTCCAAAATGAACAACGAGAAGAAAAAAAAGACCTAAAAAAACTTGTTATCAAAATCTTGGTACAGTTGGCAAATGCTGAAGTACACCCCCACCCATCTCCCCTTATCCCCCATTTAATGTATGCATGTTAAACTGATTCGACAAATTATATTTCTTTTTAACTTTAATGTTAATAATTGTATATTTCTATTTATTTGTGGGACCATGATTTCCTTGTCTATATATTCATGCATTGTATAAACCCAACAATGATAACATAGGGTATATATTGCTTAGAGCACATCCTACCTACCAAATTGCTTTGCAGAATTGTTTTAAAGCAAGACTAGGGTTTTGGGAGACACCTTGTGGCCAGTAAATGAATCGAAAAAGAAAGCATTACGGGTTGCATAATTCATTCCTTTGGAACCTCAAATCCGACTCCTATTGGATACAATTATTATGTTCAACTGGTTCTGTTTAGAAGTGAACCCTATGTTGTTCAGTATATAATAATGGTATTAGAGCCTAAGATGTCACATAGTGCAGTACAGAGTTTGTTTAACACTTAAATCACATTCTTTAGTCTGTTCATCACAGTAGTAACCGATACTTCTGTGGTAAAAAGGAAATATACAAATCAGCAACTCTCCTATCTAACCCCAGCACCTACTAGAAATGTACCACGCTTATTTCCAGACTGACTTAAGTAAACATTGGCGTACTTGGAGACGTATAACAGATCTTACATGCATGGCACTGTTTACACTGCTTACATCCACTAGATGGCGGAATGCTGCATTGAATATGAGAATCTCGGGTGTTGAAAGAATGGGGTAGGCAATTGTTGTTCTTAAAACCTTGCACAGGTGAGACACATGTTGTTACTGCGTCTTCATTATTGATGCCTGTTAATTGTGTAGTATTAAGTTCCACAGTGACAGAAAATCTTGAACTTTATACACAAAATGCTTTGAAAATCAGCCCAATGTATTGCAATGAGCATCACTGCAGTTTGAATGATGAAAGATGATTTGCTAATCATGCCCTCTACAGTCACTGGTCTTTGGAATGGTCAGTTGTGCAAAACAGTTCATAATTAGTCATGTCTGCTATTGATTTGAGACCACAAAAAGTGGAGCCTATTTCACCCGCAACCTTAAATGAACACAGGGTTTCAGAAATACAAATAGTTATCCAGCTGCACAGCCTTGTCTGTGTGGCTTTATATTCTTCTAAAGAAAGAAAATGTCCAGTTTTTCTAATCTCATTTGCAAATGTTTTCCAGATTTGATCTTACCCTGCCACCAACACACTGCATTCACTTACTGTGTAGCAGATTTTGAATTGGGAAGCTCCTTATTGTTTTCCATTCCCCTCCTCTCCCTGTCACATCATTATAAATAGTAGCTATGCTTCTTTCCAAATTCACTTGCAGGTAATAGGACCCCACCTTACCCTTCATACATTCCTATGTGGAGGACACAATGGCTTATTGGTGGCTAATATTTAAGTGTAAGAACAGAACTGTAGTTGTGATTGTAAAACCGATTTATAATAATGAAAAAAAAAACAGCTCAAAGCCTTGCTGGTGGATTTTTAATCCTGCGTACAGTATAAGCACATGTGTATCCCACATAGATAAGTGCATGCACTTATTTTAGTGTATACAGTACCCTTTCTGTTTTCTACTTGAGCTTTGTGGTGCTACAACATTTCACTCCACTAGAGAGCACCATAGCATTAGTTATATTCAGGCTGTATAATGGTGTGACAGAGAGCGAATTAAGCCTTATCAACAATCGTCCTCCTGATCTGTGAGGGCACTGTATAACTGGAGCAGAGTACCCCGAAATGGATGGTTCAGCAGTTCATTCCAGGGTCAGTCGGAAGCCAGCCATCCAGGAAGGGAGCAGAGCCACGATCCCAGAAGTCATCGCCTTAATGCGGTAGGCTATATGTCAGTCACTGATTGGAGGATACTTGATTGGCCACGCCACCGAAAGAAGGCGTGACAGAAGGTATTTAGGGGAAGTGGCCCCAGCGATCTGTTCCTTGGTTTATGGTTAAACTGCAAGGAGCGAGAAAGTGAAAAGTAAAAAGTACCGTGAGTGTTTTGTGTTTTGTTTTGTTTGTCAGTCTGATTATTGTTTGTTCTCACTAGATGGCTAACACGAACCGGGAGCTGTCATTACACGCCAGCACCAAACTCCGGATTACACTGCACCACTGTCCTGATTGTGTGGTCCTGTCACTATACACCTGCACTAAAGAGCACCCACTGTCCGGAGATGTGGCCGTGTTTGTGTTACACATACATTATAAAATGTCTTATTATTTCGGAACTGTAACCCTCGTTTTGAACGGCGCAATACACATTGTTGCGTAGAGCAACCCAGCAATAATAAAGCTTTTTTCATTGTGAACTGTCTTGTGTGTGTCTTTTCCAGAACACTGCATCATCACTACATCTGCACACTGCAACCCACTTGTTCACAAACAATTAATTACTTTTTTTCAAGGCGTATACTGTACATATTAGAAAAAATGTGGAAAAATGAATGAAATTGACTGTGAAAGCAGTACAGAAACTAAATGATGCTTAGCTTGGGAGCCACATGGTCTGTACCGACACTATGGCCAAAAACATATCATTTCTTTTAGGTATTAAGTAACATATGAGCCTTTGAAAATGTTTTATCTTTTAGTAATAGATGTGGATAAAGCTAGTAATGGAGAAAATATATTTGTATTATAAAGATAAATAGTCAGTATTTACCCAGCTCTGGTATAATGTAACTGTTTAATTGCATTTAATTATGCCAAAGCATTTTATGGGAGTCGTGACAGAATTAGCTTCTGATTCATCTTCCTTGAAATCTGTACGCTTATCATTTTTGCAAGTAAGAAAGTTGATGACTATTAATGTGCATGCAAACTTACAATGGAACTTGCTTGACCTTTTATATCCAACTTAAGTTACACATAATGTATTGGTCAACTACTATGTAGACATTTAAAAAAAAAAAAGAAAATCCCTTTCACGTGACTTTCGATCCTTGATTTCATTTTAGTTATCAGTTTCTGGGAATCATTTTAGTTTAGGTCAGCTAGTTCTTTTCTAAAATTAGAAAACTGATCTCATTCCGGTTTGGAAAATGGCCTTTTTTAAACAAAAAATGACTTTCACAAATCATTACTGAGTCAAACAGTGAATAGAGATCACTAAATAGGAATTGCACATTTTGTGCAATGAATACTGCAATAGACAAAGAAGACAAGGAGCATATTTTAATAAGAAAAAGCAACCCTTTGTATAAGTCAGATATAAACAGTTTTAATATGCCAAGTCACTATAACCTAGAATGCATTGGTAAGTATGGCAATAAGGTACAAACCTTGCAAGTTGTTTCTAAAAGGTTATCACGCACTTTGTGCCCTTAATAATTATGCACATGTGTGTGGATATATGTTTATAGGTGAGGAGGTGTTCCTATGTCTGTATTTTATCATCATTTTCAGTATGTTATTTTTTTATAATACCTTACTGGGTTTTGAAAAGCAATTTGATTTTCAACAAGGAATGATAACGACAGAAAAAAAATATTAAACTAAAAACTTAAACCTAAAATGCTTTTGATATAAGATTTTAGTTTTACCATACATATATCTAGAATTGTTAAATACATGATGTGTGTACTAGTATTCTTTCTTTCTATAGTAACATTTCAAACAATGTTCCAATTTTTGTGGCTAGCATTATTTAATAAGAACATTGTTTGTTTTAGAAGAGAAAAGGAAAGAGTATAAATCTATAAGATGTTGTCTTTCTTGGGTCATCGTTTACCTTGTCCTGTTAACAGCAGGCAGTGGACTCGTGGCATACAAAGGTGAGTAAAATACAGCTTACATTTTGTCATAAACTTAACCATGAAAACTGCAAACTATGGAAGACAGTAAAAATGTTTTATTGAAAAGTAATATTTAGACATACATTATTAATTATATTTTTTAAATGATATTTGCCGAGGTTGTCCTGTATGCTTGTAAAATTCCCCATAAAAGGCAACACACAGTTTGATGACCTGTGATGTTGAGAAACTATACTGTACATCAATGAATGAAGGGCTTTATGACTGTATAGTATTAATCGATTCCACTCTAGTATTATAATTTTGTTAAAACCTCATACATTTTTCACTGAACCGACATTGTTCTTACAGTTTACCTCATGCACAATGAACTAAAAGGGATTAAAGAGAAGGAGCATTTGGCCCCACTCGAAAAGCTGTTCACTGACAAGAGCTTCCAGCTGAATAAAACAGACCTCCACTATGGTTTTAATCTTGAAAATATGTCCATCTTATCAAGCATCAAGAATGCAACGGATATTGTCGCACTGGAAAGGGCCACCATGCAGGAGAGTGTGCATCACCTTCAGCAAAAGATAAGGAGTATGAATTCATCACTGTGCAGCTTAGATGAAAAGTCTACCAAGATAAATCAACTGAAACAAGACTTGGAGATCATCAATATAAGTAACAGTAATCTAGTGATAAGGTTGGAGAACCTCGCTCGAACACCAGGTATTCGTTATGAGCTTTTAACTTTTATTCAAATTATTTTAAATATATATATATATATATATATATATATATATATATATATATATATATATATATATATATATGTAATGACAATGTTTTTTAGGACCACCAGGACCTAGAGGAAGCAAAGGAGACCCAGGCCTGCCAGGTGAGACATTTGTGATCATTTTATAGATGCATTAATTTGCAGAGTCCCCTATATTTATCAAGAGAACAGAGATAGCGCAAATAATGGACACATCATGTAATGGAAATAGGAGCAATTAGACCACCTTGTCCATCCAATCCTTAGCCTCCCTTTTTAAGCGACCCGAGGAGTCGGATTTCAATCCAAGGGCCCTATGTTGAAGTAAGTGCAAAATCAAAGACCAATACGCTTCCCAACATGAAACCTGTGAGTGGAGAACTTGTGATATTGTTATGTGATTATTTTTTACATATATACTTTGTTAGTGTTTTGAACATACTAAATGTATGTTGTCATTAATATAACTTATGTTACTGTTTTTTCTCAGGTATCTCTGGTCCAAAGGGTGATACAGGTGTAAAAGGAGAGACTGGCCTCCCAGGGTTGAATGGTATTAAGGGAGAAATTGGAAACCAAGGTAAAATCACTTTGCTGAAATTCATAGTCTGTTTTTGTATAGCATTTAAAATGTCAGTTAACCATTACTCTGTATAATCGAATATGACCTTTTGGGAAATATTAGACTTAAAAATTTTATTTATTATCTACAATTATAAGAATGTCTTTATAAGGCGCTATAATAATGTTGTCTTATTTTGCAGAGGCAAATAAATGAAATAGCATGTGCAAAATATCTTTTTAGGATTATTCAATAAGTATACAGTGGCTGATGATAAAATGCATGAACAGAAATCTTTATTTTTAATGACAGGTCTTCAAGGTCCAAAGGGTGTCAAAGGCGATATGGGAGAGACTGGACCAAGAGGACAAACTGGAGGTCCTGGAACAAAGGGAGACAAAGGAGAGCATGGACCCAACGGTATAGTATGAGTGCTTAATGCTTATTTATCCAGGCTGAAATAAGAATGTGCTCATAAAGTCAACCCCACCTGTTGCCATCATTCATCTCAGTCCCTTTGATGTGATATTAACATGATTTGACTGTATTACCCTTTCAAGATCTGTGTTGAATATGCTGAGTAAAATCAACATGCACATGCTTGAGCACACCAAAATGTCTCTTTTTAATGTTGCTTTTATTTAGTTTTTTTTATTTGTATTGTAGGTTTAAGAGGAGAGACTGGTTCACCTGGGGAGAAAGGAGACATTGGTAAGAGCCCTGATCTGTACAATATATAGGAGTAGCCTTTCCACACATACCATCTGAGACATAATTAAAAACAGTGTGCTAATATTCCATAGAAGATCAGAGATCGTCACTAAAAGATACACAATGCAAAGTTGTTAGGGGGCACATGATTATACTGTTATTGCCTTTGTTCCCCAAACAGTTTTTTTACACCGTCTTAAACTGAATCTTGCCTTATTAAAATACAATTAAAATGTGCTAGTTGTTAGAATCTCTTGCAAGGAGACTGCACTTGTTAGGTTCATGTAGCTCATAGTGGAACATTTCATAAGCAGCATGGGATCCCTTACATTTCAATTAGCATCAGATCTGCTACTTCTCCCTGAAAATAATAATAACAATAAAAATGGCCTGTACACGAATCACAGTCATATAAGATGAATCTTTTACAATAGAGGTCTGGAAATCATCCACGGTTTTATTACATTTCTAAATGTTGATATTACTGAATACCAATTCAGGATTTGTTTTTAAGTGCTCTAAGACGTCATTTTTGACAATATTTATACAGATCTGTGATGTTGTTTTGTCAAAGGTGAGTAAATATTTTTTTTTTCTTTTTTTGTATTGTATTTAAGGGCTCTGATTTTATTAAGTTTCAACACTTACACTAGTAGATCACAGGAATTCGTTTTGAGCTACAACACATGAAGTGATTAGGCACCACGAAAGAGCAGCAACATTTTATATCTAGCATTGTCTTTGAAACATCTGCATATTCCAAACTGAAGAATAAAATTCAAGCAAAGTGTTTCAACAGAAGAAAAAGGGGAGCAGTGTTAAAATTACTAGTGCTTTGAAAATTGATTTTAAAACCTTGGTTAGTGCTGATTAAATTTCATCTGAGTTAGTGCGATAGTAAAGCCCCAGCCTGAAAAAAGAAAAATACAGAAATCAGGCCCCATGATTTATTTTTTTAAAAATGCATTGTATTGTATTACGGTAGAGTGCATTGTATTGTATTATATTGTATTGTTTTGTATTGTATTACATTGTATTGCAATGCATTGTAAACCTTCATCACACAGGTGCTCCTGGTGTAAACGGGAAGGACGGTCTTCAGGGAGCACAAGGAGAGAAGGGAGAGAAAGGAATTAAGGGAGATACAGGTCCAAATGGAATGCTAGGTAACTGTCATCTAGAATTAAAATGCCATTGTTATCAGATTGAATTAAGTCATGTATTTTGCTTTTTTCTCCGTGTTTTTCTCATTGTCTGACTTTCTTCTCCTAAGGGGCCTCTGGAATAAAAGGAGCCACTGGGCAGAAAGGAGAGAGAGGGGAAAAAGGTGATGTGATGCTTCAGTCTTCTACCTTTCTGATCTAGGATACATGTTAAACATGCTAAAGATGCAGATTACTATCACAGCCTCTTAACTCGAATCAATCCAGGGAAGCCAATCCTGTTCTGTTTCAGGATATTATAATATCAACCATTGCTTAGCACAGTGTCGGACTTGCCAAATTTGGAGCCCCTTGCTAGCTTTGCCAGGGACCCATCTACCTGGATTTTAGATTTACAGATGCTTCTTTTTTCTTTCATCTTGTGAGTTGGCTAGAGTATATGTTATACAAACGAGTTGTGAGCCCTTTTCAGTAACATGTAATTGTGATCTCTAAATATCTTTTGTTGATTTATGTTTTGGTGCTAATTCTTAGGTACCCCTGGTACAAAGGGAGAGACTGGGCTTCAGGGAAGCTCGGGAGTGAGAGGAGAGAAGGGAACTAAGGGAGATCCAGGAATTAATGGAATAGCAGGTAACTTCCTTGATTTAAAATAGGTTTGCCATTTGTCAGAATTATTTCACAAGTTGTTTTCTCTGCTCCTATTTGTTCAACATGACTTGTTTTTCCAAAGGAAGCCCAGGATTGCAAGGGGCTGTGGGCCCGAAAGGAACTAAAGGAGAAAGAGGTAAGCAGACATTTCAATATTCAATTTCTCAATCAGGGTGTACCACATAGATACTATAGCTTCAAAAAATCCTAGTATCCTTTACTAGATAACATTTGCTACAGTATAATGTTACAGTATTTGTCACAACTGTGACATGTCCGTTTTGACACCTGGCACCCATGTTTTTTTGTGATGTCAATAATGTTATTAATGCAGTTATTTTCACTGTTGTATATGTAAGGAATACAAGGACCGAATGGATATACAGGTGTAAAAGGAGACAAAGGGAACCAAGGTAAATGCAGCTTTATTTTTTTTAAATATACTGCTTTGCAGTAATATATAACTTGTACTGAAGTGTTAAAGATCCAGTATTATAGTTTGTCAGTTTACGGCCTCGGTACGCCAGTAAAACTTTCAGTGCCCTGGATGAGAGGAAAATATTCTTCCAATCAGCTTTTAAAACACTCAATGTGGAAGTTAATTGCCATTGATTGGTACTCGGTTGTAAACTTAAGGGAGGACAGCTTTTTGAAGTCAACACATTAATCAGTGGATTTATTGAATACCTGCTGATAAATGTTTCTTAACCCTTAGCGGTCCATTTATTCAGCGCGTCAGGTCCAATTTATTTTCACACGCGCAGTTTATTTTAGCGCTGTTTTTTCACAGTAAAACAGGTTTAAAAGGCACTGTATATCAACAGGACACTCAGTACTGCATCTCCAGCCCCGACCCACCCCTTGTTCACTGTATTTGTTACATACCTCTACATAGTAGTGCATACCAATAAATAATCTCCTGATCACTCGTTTTATCATCAAACTCCTCAATAATGCGATCCAAGTCATTATTTTGTTACTATAACATCTAAAAAAAGCTCTGCAAATGTCTGTGATATTCTTTGAGCACTGGATGCAGAAGCAGCTGTCTTGTTTGTTTATGTCTATGTTATCTATGTGGTGTCGGGGCTATCTGTATTCATGAGATACGCCCCCCTTTTTTCGGCTTCTCTTGGCTCCTATCGGTCTCACTCGGCCATTTAATCGTTTTCTTGGACGAGAACCTTGCAGCCAGCCTAGGAGAGCCATCATCGGTCTTGGGATCCCAGGCCTCTCCTCCCCACCCTCCGAGCCCTACGCAAAATATTCTCTCCAGGGAGGGTCCTCACCCGTCAGAATGGTGAATGCACCCTCAGGTGGTGCAGGGCATTTGGGAACGCTTCGGGGAAGCCCAGGTCGACCTCTTTGCCATGGCAAAGACGACCCATTGCCCCCTGTGGTTCTCCCTCCGCAGCTACGGAGGTTCACTAGGTGTCAACACCTTAGTGCACGAATGGCCCAAAGCGACTTTATACGCTTTTCCGCCTATAACGCTGCTCCCTGCCTTCAACGAGAAGGTCGGGAGAGAGGAAGCGACGGTTCTCCTGGTGGCCCCCAGATGGCCCAGGAGAATCTGGTTTTCGAACCTCTGCCAGCTGCTGCACGGCGATCCCTGGGAGATCCTGCTGCGCATGGATCTCCTCAGTCAGGCAAAAGGCACCCTCTGGCACCCAGAACTGGGCAGACTCCAACTGTGGGTCTGGCCCCTGAATGGGACTGTCTGTCCGCCCTAGGGCTCTCAGACACAGTAGTGAGTACACTGCAGAACGCTAGGGCTTCTTCCACAGGAGCGTTGTATGCCTATAAATGGACATATTTTCAAAACTGGTGCATGGCCAGAGGCCATGATCCCATGTATTGCCCTATAGCAGTTATTTTACAGTTTCTGCAAGATCTACTAGAGGCGGGTAAATCCCCCTCTATGTTGAAAGTGTACATAGCAGCCATATCTGCATGCCATGTCCCCATTGACTCAGTGTCCCCGGGCGCTCATATGATGACGACCCATTTCCTAAAGGGTGCTCGGCAGTTACATCCTCCTATGAAGGACGTTCTTCCCGAGTGGAGTCTAGACGTGGTACTGGAGGCTCTCACTAAGGCCCTGTTTGAGCCCATAGATACCATAGAGCTGAAATATCTCTCTATGAAGACAGCCTTTCTGTTAGGTATCAGCTCCGCTAAGCGGGTCAGTGAGCTACAGGCACTGTCCATGCACAATTTCTGTATGCACGTTTGGGACGATGGAAACGGTATCATTGAGCACAAACCCTGCTTTCCTCCCTAGGGTGATTACAGCGTTTCACTTGAATCAGTCAGTGAAACTAGAGGCTTTCCATCCCCCTCCCCTTGCAGAGGAGTCAGATAGGAGATTAAATTCCCTCTGCCCAGACCCAAGGTCAAGCCCTCTCTAAGCAGCGACTGTCCCATTGGATTGTGGACACGGTTTCAACGGTATATACTAATGCTACCCTACCCCCACCTGAGAAGGTGACCACGCACTCAACCAGAGGTGTGGCTACGTCATGGGCCCTCTTCAGAGGTGCCTCGTTGACAGATATATGTACTGCAGCTAGCTGGAATACCCCGCATATATATTTGCCAGGTAATGTTGTAGATCCCTCTATGCCTTTAATAGGCACCAGGGTCCTTGAGGTTGCACGCTCACGCCGCCAACACTAGATGGCGGTATCGAGATGTCCCACAGGTGCTGTCCGCTCTTTCTCCCTCACACCGGCTCTGGTATACTTTCCCAAAAGTATCATTGGCGGTCATCTTCGAATTGAAAGGGAATGATAGGTTACGGATGTAACCCCGGTTCCCTGAAAGAGAAGACGACCACCAACCTTGCAAGGTCGCATCACTCACATTCGCAGGTTCAATGCAAAAGAGGCTGACGTCTCCGCGCAGTGACTATTTATTACCTCGGTGAGGCGGGACCGAGGACGTCACAATGTGGAACAAAAAACACTAGCCAACAGAAAATTCAAGTTTCTATGCTTTCTGTATGTATTCTTATTTACACTTGCTGAGTTCAGATAAATAAATGAATATGCATGACATTTTTGTCTTCAATCTTTAGGTGTTGAAGGACGTACAGGAGAGAAGGGTGAACAAGGCATTGGTAAGGGTGATTAAACTAATATTTACTTCATACATACCTAAGGTGACCGTTTACTGGGGCAGTCTGGGACAGTTCAGACTTTTTATCATCAATGAATTCTGGTCCTGCATCAAGTAAAGAAAAGAGATACAGAGCACTGGGAATGTTAAAAAAAAAAACCTCAGCTGTCCCGAACTGCCCCAGTGAACCTCTATTATACCTGGAAAGTTAAATCAGGAATAGATGCGTGAGGATACCTCAGGTTTACAGTATGTCATGTAATACCCCAATGGAATTGCAAACTATCCATAAATATGTTTTATTATTATTATTATTATTATTATTATTATTATTATTATTATTATTATTATTATTATTATTATTCAGGGCTAAGAGGGCCTCAAGGCACAAAGGGAGACAAAGGAAGTCAAGGAATTGCTGGAACACCAGGAGCCAAGGGAGAAAAGGGAAACTCAGGTACACAATGTGAATATGTGGGCCACTGAGCAAGGTATAGCCATGGCATGGACACATGCTACTTGCTGTTACTCTAGTTGAAGTTTAAATAAAGTTATTTATAATTTATTAACCTACAACAAAGCGTCAGATTTAAAACAAGATCATGAAAATCAACCTCGGGGTCAGTCTTTAGTGGGGTTTTCAGGTATTTTTAGTGGGTCCCCCTCTATGGACAGCCCTATTTATTTTTAAACTTGAATAATCACCAGGTTTTTTTTTTTTCTTTTGAGGTCAATATTTAACCGCAAGAATTGTTGGTACTCCTAACCGAGGACGAGCAGAATTGTTTCACGATGGAGAATGGGGAACAATATGTGATGATGGTTGGAACATTAATGCTGCAACAGTTTTTTGCCGCATGGCGGGGTTCCAGCAAGCAACTGGATCCTTTACTGCTGGTCAAGGTTAGTATAAACAATCGGCTTTTCCACATTAAGTGCCCTCTGGCACATTTGACGCAAGTATATACACTAAGATTCAAGAAACCTGATTTACATCACAAACACAATTAGCTTTTGCTGTATTTTGTGAACAAACCACAGGTCTTACCAAATCTAGAATGCAGTAACATATCCAGTAGAAAAGTGTACCAAACACCATTAAAGAAACAACTGCCATTAAAGGATTGTGCTGTAGATTCTTGCTAGTTTCATACCATTACAATAACTATATTCTTGTCTGAAAAGTTGCTTTTCCATCCATCTTCCTCTTGCAGTTGTTTTAGTGTGATAGTGTCTGCTTACAAGTGCTTGTATGTTCATTTACAGGGACAGGGCCAATCTTGTTGGATGACTTGGTCTGTGCTGGAACCGAGTCATCACTTTCTGCTTGTCGATCAGGAGGCTGGAAAAAGCACAACTGCGGTCATAGTGAAGATGCTGGAGTTGAGTGTGCTTGATAAACTGTACAGTTGTTACCTTGTGAAGCACAGGTCTGATTTGCATCTGCATCAAAGTTCTTCCAAAAACTAGCAAGACAGTGGGTGGGGATCTGTCATGGAAAGAGATGTAAAGTAACTTCACCCAAATGCAAACTTACCCAAACGCAAATCTACTCAGAACATTTCTGCGTTTAACTATCTCAGTGTAGACATGCTTTTAACATGTTTCCTTGCTTTTGAATAAGTACCAGTCAGCTTAAAACACATACAAAATGTAATTGCCAATGACCCTAGTGTCTTACAGATAATGTAACATCTGCTACACTCTTAATGCTGTGTTGTGTGAAAATGAAAATATAACCTTTTCTTTATTATTAGTCAGCAAATTACCTGAAATATGTTTGATAATAACTTTATTGTATCCTTTTATTAAAGACACAACCTTGTTGAAATACTGATTCCAATTTTTATTTTCAGTGTATATGTGGCCCATTCTGTGACAACTCAACCAATATTAGGAATACTTTACTCAGCCCACAAGACTCACAACAAATAACAACAAGAACAAATAACACAGATCCAATTAAAGGCAGCAGTGTGGAGCAGTGGTTAGGGCTCTGGACTCTGGAGGGTCGTGGGTTCAATCCCAGGTGGGGGACACTGCTGCTGTACCCTTGAGCAAGGTACTTTACCTAGATTGCTCCAGTAAAAACCCAACTGTATAAATGGGTAATTGTATGTAAAAAATAATGTGATATCTTGTAACAATTGTAAAAATAATGTGATATCTTGTAACAATTGTAAGTCACCTTGGATAAGGGTGTCTGCTAAGAAATTAATAATATATAAATAAATAAAAGAACAAGGAAAGGGCACAGAGCTACATCAGCACTTCTCCATGACTGCCAAAAGGACAATATGAGCAATTTCACAACATACTTCTCAAAACTGTTAGAAAATATTTCAATAGAAAGGTACTTCTCTGACTATAATCATAGGTATAAACTCTCTTTGAAAATTGAATTGATTGATTTGATTTGAGTTAAGGATCTTACATATTTTACCAGACATATTTTGTTTTAACTTTAAACTGTAAAAATGTGACCAAGGCTTTCTTCATAGTACAGTGAAGCTATTGATAGTGATGATTGCATTGCTGACAAGGGTAACCGCATGAAACAAGGAGGACATGGGCAACATGCCCCACATGTCGACCTGTTCCTATCCAGTTTTAAATAACTTTAGCATAACAGAGGCAGAAGTGTTAAAGGGACTAGGAGCTCATAAAATAAACAAATCCCCTGGGCCGGATGAGATCCTCCCAATAGTACTCAAAGAAATGAAAGAAGTTATTTACAAACCGCTAACCAAGATCATGCAACAGTCTCTTGACACGGGTTGTACCAACAGACTGGAGAATTGCAAACGTAATACCGATCCACAAAAGGGAGACAAAACCGAACCAGGTAACTACAGACCAATAAGTTATAAACTTATGGAAACATCCAAAATGGAAAATTACCTATATGGTAACAGTATCCTGGGAGACAGTCAGCATGGTTTTAGGAAAGGGAGATTGTGTCAAACTAACCTGCTTGATTTTTTTGAGGATGCAACATCGGCAATGGATAATTGCAAAGCATATGACATAGTTTATTTAGATTTCCAGAAAGCTTCTGACAAAGTCCCACATAAAAGCTTAATTCTCAAACTGAACACAGTAGGGATTCAAGGAAATGCATGCACATGGATTAGGGAGTGGTTAACATGTGGAAAACAGAAAGTACTGATTAGAGGAGAAACCTCAAAATGGAGGTAACCAGTGGTATAGTAAGCAAACTTGTTAAATTTGCAGATGGCACAAAAATAGGAGTAGTGGCAAACACTGTTGCAGCAGCAAAGGTCATTCAAAATGACATTTAATAGCAAAGGTCATTCAAATGACATTTAATAGAGAAAAGTGTAAGGTACTGCACGCAGGCAATAAAAATGTGCATTATATATATATTATTTGGGAGATACTGAAATTTAAGGAATCTATGAAAAATACCAAGGAGTTTATGTTGACTCAGAAATGTCTTCATCTAGACAATGTGGGGAAGCTATAAAAAAAGGGCCAACAAGATGCTCGGATATATTGTGAAAGGTGTTGAATTTAAATCAAGGGATGTAATGTTAAAACTTTACAATGCATTAGTAAGACCTCATCTAGAATATTGTGTTCAGTTCTGGTCAGCCTCGCTACAGAAAGGATATTGCTGCTCTAGAAAGAGTGCAAAGAAGAGCGACCAGAATTATTCCAGGTTTAAAAGGCATGTCATATGCAGACAGGCTAAAAGAATTGAATCTATTCAGTCTTGAACAAAGAAGACTATGCAGCGTTTTGATTCAAGCATTCAAAATTCTAAAAGGTATTGACAATGTCAACCCAAGGGACTTTTTCGACCTGAAGAAAGAAACAAGGACCAGGGGTCACAAATGGAGATTAGATAAAGGGGCATTCAGAACAGAAAATAGGAGGCACTTTTTACACAGAGAATTGTGGGAGTCTGGAACCAACTCCCCAGTAATGTTGTTGAAGTTGACACCCTGGGATCCTTCAAGAAGCTGCTTTATGAGATTCTGGGATCAATAAGCTACTAACAACCAAACGAGCAACATGGGCCGAATGGCCTCCTCTTGTTTGTAAACTTTCTTATGTTCTTATGTTCTTATATATTGACAGCAAAAAATAAACTTCAATGCAGTTAGATGTTACGGAAACATTTAACAAACAATTACATTTAACCATCCTCGGAGACAAGTAGAACGATCTAGTTACACTTGTTTTTGGCTCTACATTAATGACAACTGTCCAATTTACACAAGTGCCAGTTCATATCTAAAGCATACGTCTTTGCATTATTATTTTAATTGCTATCAATCTGATTTGATTTGCGCTTTTTTAAGAAGTTTTTTTTAGTTACGTCAAAATGTCTTTCTTCTGAAAAGATGACAATTTATCTAATGTGTGTTCTTCTTAAGAACAAAATGGTGCAAACTTTCCACGTGGACAGTTTTGTCAGTCAGTTTTGCAATCTTCTCTTTTTTTCTTGAAATCCAATAAATATATTACTATTAGTAACATATAGGAACTGTGACAAAAATATTAATAAACTTCCTTCCTCTATTCTGTAGCTTACTGCGCAATAGAAACAGGAGAAGTAAACCACAAAATCAAACTTTCCAAATGAATGATTGGACTTCAGCCAACTCCAGCGGGTAATATTTTCTTTTCTAAAAAGTAGTAAATTGATAAATGGATAAAAGTAACAACATAAAACTGACATAGTATATGCAAATGTTTAGAGAGTTCTACAGTAGTTGGGACTAATTTCTGAAAAAAAATATCAGTTTTGGATCTTGGTCCTCGTCTAGACAATGATTTATTAATTAAGACTTTTAAAATCAAATCTGCAATTATGCACAATGAGTGCGACCAGTAAAGGTGTGCATGATCCCAAACTCGAAACCATGCCGAACATGGCCAAAAATGATTCATCAGAAGTCAACTCCATTACCTGTATTTTTTTTGCCTTGTGATGATGAAGACTTGTTTTTTTAAATTGAATTATGAATGCAACCTTCCTGTTCCTACCCAAAACATTGGCTTACTAAACTTGTAACTTATTTTTCTTTTTGGTCTTTTATATCATTTTGGAAAAGGTCAGGCTTTCTCAAAGTCTCCCAGTCTTTCACCTGACACTTTGAAAAAAAAGACCTCTGGTCTGTTGTGTGTTTCTGTCTGCTTCATTCATTCTCTTGGTCTTTGAATTTGTGACTTCAGTACCACCATACGAGACAATATATTACAGCTCTTATTTTCCTGTAGCACTATTGCTTTCACACAAAGAGTATTTACAACTGGAAAAAACAGGCGTTTTAGAATCAGAAGTCCTTCCATTGAAATACATCTTTCAACAATGTTTGGGGGGTTTACGGTTGCAAGAGATTCTAGTTTTTATCCCAGAAGTAATCCAATTGTATCTCACAAAATCTCTGATACGTGTATTATTTTTTACTTTTAAATGCCTGATTATCACAAAAGGTCTGCCAAGCTATTTACTCATTATAAACCAAGTCATATAGACACATTATATGAATTGTAATTTCATTTATAAATATATTCAGTTCCCTTAGCCTTTAAACCCTGGGATTAGGGTGGTTTTCTCTTCACTTGGCTCTCTGTCTTGATAACCTTTTTGTATTGTAAGTTTTTACAAGTTTAGTAATGGAATCTATGAGGTTCTGGGATAGATTGTTAATTCATAAGTAGTGCTTACGTACAGCACTACTTACTGTATAGAACCTCCTTACCTTAATGCCGATTGAAAAAGAAAACACCCAGAGCTACACTTCCCCTAGGATAATAAATGGAAGTTTTGAACATTCACTCTCTCTGACAAAATTTACATTTCATTCAATCTTTTTTTTTTATAAATACCCATTTAGTCCCATGGGACCCTCTTCACAAAATCTCACTTCCTTTTTGACAATAAATGAAAGTACTGACTGAACACAATCTTCTGGAAAAACATGCCAGGTCAAATTTAGCAATTTTTTTTTTTTTTGCAAGATCATTTAAAAGACCAGGAAAATAAATACATCAGTGCATGGTGGTTGTAATGTATTATATCTGAGCATTAGGTTAGCAAACTATTTAATTTTGTTTTAAAGATTGCAAAATATTCAAATTACTCAAACTTTGAACTCTGTTTCATAATGTATTACCAGGCTATGGTATCATATCAAGCTTGTCAATTTATTTTCTGCGTTGTAAAACACGTGCAGGAAACCAACTAGGACCTTTCCAATAATGTCTTGGACTTTGACCTTTGACCTTTTTTTCTAACAGACTGCAGATAGACTCATGCTTACTATTGAACACGTATATGAAACCAGCTAAGACCTTTCTAAAAATGACCTTGACCTTGACTTTTGACCTTGCATTTTATAACGCAGGCGAAGTTTCTCCAAAAACTTCAATTCTAGTTTTTATTTGAAATTGTAACCTTCTGGACTGACCCTTTTCTCCAAACTTGAATCATATGACGGAATGAACCAACAGCCTCAATTCCATACATCTCTAATAACCCCAACCGCACGATGCACCTTTAACAATCCAAATGACCTTTCAATTACAAAACTACGTGTTACTATTTCCTTAGTGGTACTTGATGTGGAAGTGTCAAAAAGAACACGTTTTTACATATTATAACACAACCACAAAGCTTCCTTTTCAGTATGATGTGCTCCAATTCTCTGCAGTTTATCCTCAATTTAAAAGCAAGTGCCTTTGAATTCAATGCACAGGATTTGAGGAGTTATATTTGGCCATTTTTTATATGAAACCCTGATCCCAATTCAAGCTTGATTCCATTGCTGTCCACTAAAAAGTTTATTTTGAGAGAGTTGACTGTCTTCAGAGACTCAGAGTAGCACTAATGTTGGTCTACCTATTATTACCTTAATTTAAGTAAATGCTAATCAGGGCCTGAGTATGGCAGAGGATCTTTTAACAAGAACATTTTTGCTTTATCTTGATCTAATCAGATCTCTGAAATAAGAATAAGAACTATATCATTTAAACCAGTATATATGTAAAGGATATTATTATTATTATTATTATTATTATTATTATTATTATTATTATTATTATTATTATTATTATTATTGGTAGTATTATTAGTAGTAGTATTATTATTATTCCAACACCAGAAAAAGTACCATTGGAAAATGGGTTTTATAATTCAGGCCTGTATAAAATCTTAATTAAAAATGTATGCCACTGCTATAGCCAATGCACTGTATAGCTGTGGTTTTAAAATGTGTGCCTGTGAACATTCAATGACTAAACTGATTTCAAATACTAAACAGTAATTATCATTCTCACAGCATAGTATCTCAGGAGACCAGGGTATCAGTCCAATAATACATAAATAACTGTTTCTGAAGTTAATGATTTTGATTAAACCCCAGGTCACTGTGGACTTATCCAGCTCCCAGGTTTGCCATATTTAATACAAAAAGACTGCAAGGTAAAACCAGCATGTTGTTTGTTATTCACAAAAAATAAACCCCATTGGCATACCACTATAATATTAGTGTATAACCCTAAATCATTCACAGATCACAGCATTACCAGCAGTGAGAACACACTGGATTGGAAGTTTACAGTATAGAGCACACCGATGCAGAAGCACAAAAGTGTGTCAAGTAATACCATTTTACATATTCTAATAAGCAACAAGCAACTAGTATTCAAAATTACAACTTGTTGGGTGTTTTGCAGGAGAGTATGATCAATGCAATATATTAAACAATTATTGATGCACTGATATGCAAAATCATTGAATAGTTCAAAGAAAAGATTAAATCTAGAAAGAGCTATGTGGGTACATTATAAGTTCACTGAGTTAATATATGACGGAATCGTTATTTTTATTTGATCAAGATAAACAACTATTAATAACAATGTGCATTGCACATTCACTCAATTAATTGCATTCATTTAATATTGCTTTATACTAAATGAAAGGTTAACTGAATTGAGTGCTTAGGCATGATCTCCAAAAAAAAAAAAGAATAACGTACTATATTGCAATATTTGGACTATGAGTTCAGAAACCCATAATGGTGAATAATGAATTGTACTGTAGATGCCAAGCTCTGTCCACAGCATTGCAAAGAGAGAAGCTAGTGGTGCTGGAAATGTAGCTCATGTTTGCATGTAGAGTTCCTGTCTGCATGTTAAACAACAATGCTTTAGGTCTGCAGGATTTATGTAGGATGTTGTGAAAGATTTTGGTTTCAAAATTACATTGTAAGCACTTTATAATTGCTTTGTAATTGTATTCTGTCCAGTTTGTGTGATATTTCCCAACAAACAAAGCAAGGCTGGAATTCACTTGAAAGTACAGTGGAACGCCACATATCCCTTAACTGCCCTGATCAATTAACTGCCTCGCTAAATAAATAAATAAATAAATAAATAAATAAATATTAAAAGTAGGCTACAAGAGTAATGGCATTGGCAGCAAATGCAGCTTCCGCGATGGAAACAGAAAAAAAGCGTTATACCAATAAGCCTTAGGGAGGCTGTGTGGTCCAGTGGTTAAAGAAAAGGGCTTGTAACCAAAAGGTCCCCGGTTCAAATCCTATCTCAGCCACTGACTCATTGTGTGACCCTGAGCAAGTCACTTAACCTCCATCTTTCGGGTGAGACGTAATTGTAAGTGACTCTGCAGCTGATGCATAGTTCACACACCCTAGTCTCTGTAAGTTGCCTTGGATAAAGGCGTCTGCTAAATAAACATAATAATAATAATAAATAATAATTTTGGTGCGTTCCCATTATAGAGAGGTGGGCTGTGTGCTCTACCCCTAGCTATATATATATACATATATATACACACACACACACACACACACAGAGGTTGACGCAAAATAAATCCATTGGACGGAAAAATATTTTGTCTTGCGTTCACTGGACGCACAGAATGGAAAGGGACGCAGAAATGCATATTCGTAATCTATTACACTGCAGCAATGACCGTAAAATACTTGCGTGTTAAAAAAAACTGTTCTGCAATATAACAGCATTGATTAAGGTACACTCCAGTCCTGTAGGTGGCAGCAATAAGCCTCATATTGGCTTTGCCAGCAATATTAAGAGTATTTACTTTTAGGCCTTGTCCCATCTACATAACTGATCTCGAGAACCATACTCAAAAACATTTTAATTAATCCAGCTCAAACTTTAGCGTCCACACTGAAGTACCGTATCATATTTAGTCTGGCGTAATGCATACACACACTAATGCTATTAGAATAGTTCGGTTACAGTTCCTAGCAGTGCAATGAACAGTGGAAATTAATACGATAGTATCCCACCATGCACTGTATTTATTTTAAAATAATGTGTTACACCCCATATTGACAGAGGTCCATATTGCTAAGAAATAAAACAAGTATTTTGGAAAAAGTAAATGCGAACACACACGCAAGTAGGGCTTGAAGTTTTCAGGTTTTATTTTTAATCAGGGGACAAATTTAGCTGATTCTGTTTCATAATTAAACTCAGAAAAAAAACTATTAATTGTAAAACAATCTTTGCTTTTACCTTCATATCTTGCCTGAGCCTACTTCTGGTCCCTTTAATTTTATTTCAAACAGAGCTGAAAAAGTGAATTGTTCATCCCCGATCCTACTTTTAACTTGCATTCCATTTTTGCAGTCACCTAATTTAACGTTGTGCATTTGTTATTTTCCGCACTAGTTTGACAGTTATGCCCTTACAGATTTTTTTAAGCATAAAAATGAATACCTAGTGCATAGTGTACACTGATAGCAAGTCAGCTGTCAATCGGAGGTTTTTTTGCTAAGCAGTCAGCATCTTCAGGGAATTCTCATGAAGAAGATTCTGCATCTCAGCCATTTACTTCTGACTATGAGTACTACAGTGACAGAAGCAGTTGCAAGCAGTAGTAATGCACAAAAACGCAAACAAAAGATATGTTCTTATAATTTTGAAAGAAAGATGAAGTAACCGTGACAGACAGAGATTTTTTAAACTTCTACATGCCATAGAGTTTAAACGTTTAAACATTCATAAAAATTTACCAAAATGCACATCCCTGGAGTTTCTTTGTGTTAAAATGTAAATTAACTTATTATTTATTTCTTAGCAGATGCCCTTATCCAAGGCAACTTACAATTGTTACAAGATATCACATTATTTTTACATACAATTACATTATTTTTTTACTCATCATTTTTACATACAACTACCAATTTATACAGTTGGGTTTTTAGTGGAGCAATCTAGGTAAAGTACTTCTGTGTATATATATATATATATATATATATATATATATATATATATATATATATATATATATATAAAATAGTAAAGTTTATTAAGGAAAATTATAAACAACAATTAAAAATTAACTGGTCTATATTTTTTTTTTTTTGGCCATGTCACCCAAACAATAACATGAAGCAGTAGTAATGATGCTATTGCAACATTCTATTGCAGCAGCTTATTAAGTTCATTATTAATATATTAATATATAAAACATATGGCAGTCATTACTGAGTAAAATACCTTGTTATTCCTGTGCAGTGACCCTTTAATTGTAGTTGTACAAAATATGAGTCAGTAATTACTATTTAATATATGATCTGTAGCTGGAAGTGTAACCAGCTTTTGTTAGAACAGAGAAGATGATATCCAGCAGGTCATACTTAGTCCACTGTATGACCTACTTTGGCATTTGTGAAAGACAATGTTTATAGATGTCCACAGGCAATCAGTAAACTATGTCATGAGCTGTGAAGTAATCTTGTCCCTGACTTAGTAAGTAGCCAGTCAGTAGTCCCTGTGGAGTTCTGTAGGTTACTTTTGTTCTGTGAGGCATACAGGCGTCTCACATTCAATTCCCCACCTTTACAGAACAGTTGAGAGCATGTTATCCACCGGATGACTTAAGGGTTTGGAGACCTTTGAAGGGATATAGATATTGAAAATAAATCTTTAAATATATGGTGGTGTGTGCTTGTCAATATGTGAATCTCATTTCAGAAAGTTGACAATTCACTTCCTATTCATTGTGGGTTCATCAGAAGCCTAAACATCATGAAGGCTAATTAGTATTTAGCTGGTCCTTTTGGATAAGGGTGATGATGGCATTGTTCCAGTTGGAAAGAATTCATCTACGCCAGAGGTACAGACAGAGCAGTCTGGACCTTGACTCATCTAGCAATCCTACCCACTGCCTTTCATTTTATGCAAGGGTCAAAACTGGCACTGGAAAACATACAAAACTGAAGCATTTGCAAATGAAAAGGTCAACAGTGCCATTTGTGCCAAAATAAAGTTCTTCAAAGTATGCTGTAACTTGCCAAACCATCTGGTAAGCTTTTATTTTAGTATTATTACTGTATATATTAACTTTATTTAACTAAGTCTGTGGAATTTAAACTTTAGTTTATTAAAAGATAACTGTCAATCAAGGCCATCTATTTTAGTTTTCTCCATCCAAAATAAAAGGCAAAGCCTTATACACTGCCTATATTTATATACTGCTCAGCAATATTAAATGAAGTGTTGTAAGTGCTAGAAACATGGATTCATCAACGTTTTTGTCTTGTATTCATTTATGTTTTAAGTTACTGTATTGTTATTGATTGGGTTGGTGTGTTGCTGCATTGATCCACCCTGGTGAGTAAGTGTCTATGGAATTGGGCCAATGGACCATACCGTGATCATTTGGAACGTAATAATGTGTTTTCTTGCCACTATTGACATATACTCTTGTGATTCAATCCATATCCTGTAATTATTATTATTATTATTATTATTTGTTTATTTAGCAGATGCCTTTACCCAAGGCTACTTACAGAGACTAGGGTGTGTGAACTATGCACCAGCCGCAGAGTCACTTACAATTACGTCTCACCCGAAAGACAGAGCACAAGGAGGTTAAGTGACTTGCTCAGGGTCACACAAAAAGCCCCTTTTTTTAACCACTGGACCACACAGCCTCGTTTGGAAATAGGGGTTCTGAAGAAAGGGATGGAAACCTCCATAAAATGGATTGTAGGCTTCTTAACGGTCTTAAGGTCCAATCAATAGGCGTTACACCTTGTGTTAAATACTGAGAAACAGCCAGAGACTTCTTATGCCGCTAAACCAGCCTTTTTTTTACAAAGACGGCTCCATGACAGGGAAACCATCAGCAAAGCCCAGTATTTTGAAAGGAAAACATTGTGAAAAAGATTGGATGGTCCATTATGTAAATTCCCCCTAAATGTTGGTATTATGTTTACTTCTGGTGGTTTACATTATTACAAAACAAATTAAATGTGGCAGCTTGTCCCAAAAATGTATGCATATCAAACAATAGTGTATAAAAAGCCCAGCTTAGTGGGAAAGTGTGTTCAGCATGGTGTCACAAATGCATGAAGTGAACTGTGAAAAGAAAATGGTTACAGTATAGGAGAATATGTGGAGTAGTGGTTAGGGCTCTGGACTTGACCGGAGGGTCATGGGTTCAATCCCAGGTGGGGGACACTGCTGTTGTACCCTTAAGCAAGGTACTTTACCTAGATCCAGTAAAAACCCAACTGTATAAATGGGTAATTGTATGTAAAAAAAATAATGTGATATCTGTATAATGTGATATCTTGTAACAATTGTAAGTCGCCCTGCATAAGGGTGTCTGCAAAGAAATAAATAATAATATGTTTTACTTTTTTTAGCTCAGTTGCTTTTATACAGTTCACTAAAAAGCCTGCTGATTTCCTGTAAATGCAATAGACAGCATACTGGGAGATTTGAAAACGCCTGAAGTTTTTTTTTTTTTTTAAACCAATTGCTGATTAAACTGTTTTATTTAGTACTGTGTTTTTTTGACCTCTATGCTTTAAAGGGACTTTATGAGGAGCTAAGCGTTTTTTGTTTTCCTTTTTCAGATGGAATTTATTCAACCGGATTACTGAAGGATTATACAAGGATTTGTTTTCAACCAAGAAGATGCTTACAGTAGCAAATAAATGTTAGATGATTTGGGTTTTCTGGCTTTGATTGTGTATAACAAACACACTTAAAGAGTTGGAGTGATTTAGTTTGAACCGGTTCCATAGCTTGAAGCAGTTTTCAGTCTTTAGTTATACAGAAGTTATACACATTTTTTTTAATTCTTCTGAATTAAACAATAATAATAAAGCAGAAACCTCAATGAAGTAGCATCAGTTTATTAGTTGACTTTAACATCATTGAAGATGTTCCAAGTAACAGGTATAAACAAGTATCTGTAATGATTACTCAAGTACGAGTAATACACAAGTACAAAATAAATTACTCATTTGTTTTTTAGGCATAGCTGGGAAACAAAAATTGTAATAATGACACTTTAAACTTTAAAACATTGTGAAATTACATGAAAAAGCATTGTCTGGTATATTTCTGAGTGCCAGAAATTATTTTTTATGGACTGATGGACTGATGTCAGTATCGCAGATAAATAAAAAAAATACATATATATATCGTAAAAGCACCAAGGCAGCTAGGCAACTTATTGTTACAATGCACATTCATTATACATAAGAACATAAGAAAGTTTACAAACGAGAGGAGGCCATTCAGCCCATCTTGCTCGTTTGGTTGTTAGTAGCTTATTGATCTCAGAATCTCATCAAGCAGCTTCTTGAAGGATTCCAGGGTGTAGTTAAAGGTGTATTCAGACAGCTTGAGTGGCTTTGTTAGCAGTTGCAGTGACAATATCCTGGGGAAAAGTGAAGAAGCACAACTGGCAAAGGACTGATAGATACACTGGGGTCGCTTCTCTGCCACCCTTATTCACTTTCTACAAACCTAACCATGTCCTCTGTTTGAGATGTTGGATATTATAACATGGGTGCACCAATAACAAATAACGACAAAAAAACAACAACATTTAGATCATTAAAAGCACAGATAAATATCAATAAAACTGGGCCTTAAGTGGTAAATAAGAAAGAAAAACAGTTACACAGTGAACAAAAATACCCAGTACCTTATGACAAACTAAAACTGTACTACAAGGATAAGAATATTGATTGTTTCATTATTTTGTTTTCTGGGGTTTTTTTTTAAACATGAAAACATAATGTTTGATGTGCTAAATACACTCGTAATGCATTTATGCGTACCCTTTGTTAAATGTATGTTATTCCTTTCAGTCGCCTAGCATAAAGAGTGATTTCTAGCATCTGTATTCAAAGGTATTCTCAACAGCTGTTATCTTTTCTTAGGATTCAGCAGATAAATAAACAGAAGAAGAAAACAAGTTATAGAGAACCACTGGGTATATACAGTATATATATATATATATATATATATATATATATATATATATATATATATATATATATATATATACCCTCACTTCCTAAAAACAACAAGTCTTTAAACTGTTTTAAGCTGTAATAAACTTCCCATTAAACACCTGCTTTTATAACTGACCTCCAGATTATTTTTTCCATCTACAATCGCAATGCTGTAATCACAATTCAATTTGCCTTTACTAATCAAATATATTTGCTCTTTGACGGAAGGTTCATTAGTATACTGAAGATCCTAACGCTCATCTAAAATGCTGTGTGGAGCTGCTAACCTTTGAGAATTGTCTACTGGGATTTTCCTCTCATTTATATACAATGCATGTCACTGTAAATGTTAATGGGCAACTAAACATCATTTCTGTAGAAGTAAGTTAAAAAGTGATATGTCATTATGGTAATTCCCCTTGCACAGCAAATCAGCAATTAATAGAGATTGTTTTTACAGTCTGAAGAAAAAGGACTGATATTTTTTTTTTTTTTTAAAGGGTCTTTTAATTATGTGCACCACAAAAACAAATGATATTTTATTTATTCATACATAGTGAAGTGAACCAGAGGAAAGTCAGGTACTTCTTCATGGAGGAATACAGAAGGCGGCCAGGATTTCACCCCACATCCCTGGGCAGAGATAATCTAAACAATTGAGGCCTATAGGAACGGAGGAGGTAACCTTCCCTAATAAAATCAGACCTTAAGGGTGAAGCAGTGAGCACCTTGATATACAAACCTGGTTGCATACCAATCCTGGAAGCACAATCACCCTGTCCCACAAGCAATCTGCCCTATCTATTATTTTTATTATTATTATTATTTATTTATTAGCAGACGCCCTTATCCAGGGCGACTTACAATCGTAAGCAAATACATTTCAAGTGTTACAGTGTTACTATTCCAACAGTGCCTGCCTCTGCCCTATCTATTCCAACTGTGCCTGCCTCTGCCCTATCTATTCCAACTGTGCCTGCCTATGCCCTATCTATTCCAACTGTGCCTGCCTCTGCCCTATCTATCCCAACTAACATTATTTAGTTAAGAGACCACTAAAAACTGTTTTTTTCCTTTTCCAAAGGGAACACAACTACAATGATTTCAAGTGCAGTAGGTGTTTTTAGGCACACAAAAAAGGGATGCTGTGAAAATGTCACGTTTAAGTAAAAATTTGCAGCCGTCAAAATATAAAAATGTCAAAAACAGGTAAAGATCATACTAAAGGCCTAATTATTATGTCAAAACATAGTGCTGGTAAAATTGAAATGTCACTACAGCTTGAGTATGCAGAAACTGAGGTGATGGAAAACTCCTGGTAGGAAATTTGAGGTTTTGAGCCTTGACTGATACCCTGGAGGAATTAGTGTGATGGATTATGATCTTCAATAAGATGCTCATTATTTACAAGGCCCATGAATAGAGAAGTAACATATTTCTGACACTTTGGCGCAACATATAGCCATGTCTTTATCTTGATTCATTACATCTTAATTTTAAATCAATCCACATGACCTAAATCTGGAAACATAATTCAGAAAAAAAGATTTTCACTTCAGCCTAGCACTGGCTAAACGAAGTAGTGCAGCTGGTGTGTGTTTTTTAATACAGCCCAAAACATGTAGCCTGTATCGTACAGTGACTATTTTATTCATTGCCTGTATTTCCATTCCTGGGTGCTTTATAATCATACGTTTCAATATTACCTTATTCACAACACAGTTTAATTCTACTTTCCAAACGTATTCAAAAATATTCACGGCATACCCCAAAAATCTTGTGATTAATTAAATCATTGTATTACCAAGCACACGTATGCAATGGTGTATCTAGCAGGGAGAAAGCAGGTTTAGTCATATTCTTCATTGAGAGTCCCTTAGGTCTCAGGCTGTCCAATGTAAAAAAATCCAGAAAGCTTCATGCCATAACAACAATGTTTGTCTATTACCCCCTCTAGTGGGCATTCTAGTTTTTTTCTATAACCATAAATCTTAAAATAGATGCCATATGTTTAGCTTCCTGAAAAGGTTTCTTTGAAATCTAGTTTTCTGTCAAAACAAAATTCTGGATCTCGGATAAAAATTAGTTTGTAAACAAACTGTTCAAATTAACTAGGAGTGGTCACTAAATCCAGCACAAAAAAAGACAGTAAAGGGGTTTATTATATACACAGCCTGCTTTACTATATGGATCTTATACACACACAAAACAAGATAAGTTTTTGACATTTTCAGATTTAAATTGACAAAAAACAACTCCCAGTTCTAAATTATGTTTAAGTGATCGCTGCAGGAAAAATTAAAAAAATGAATCATTTCTGTAGGTCTTCATAGTAAAGATAGTACAAGACAGGCATGTTCCAAAGACCTTTGATGAAGACAAAACATGAACGTATAAACATTTACCAGGATTTAAACAATGAAGCAAAAAAAAAGACAGAAACTCAACATGTCGGAACTACATGTGAGTTTTACTGCTTACACAAAGCCTAATGTTGAAGAAGTTAGCTAAATAAGTTGGTCTAAGCTGCTGTTTAGCATTTAGTGGTGTGTTGTAGTGCCCACGGCTTCTCATTCTTTAAAACACTTCAAATAGGTGTTGGAGAAAGACAGGGTTTCTTTGAAACCACACAGCAATGATAACCTGTTGTATAATGCTTTTGAGGGCTCTTAGATCATGACAAATGTGAGATGGTATTAAATTCTGAAAATCCCTGGTGAAATCAATAGAAATGTTGTAAAATTAGAAACTAAACTGAGATTGGCTAAGGTAGATATTGAAAACCCTTGTGAATATTCTTACAAGAGTTGATAAAGCTTACACGAGCTGACGTTGAAAAGCTGTAAATGTCAAAATCTAAGAAGGAAAGATTATTAAAGTGACATTGCGGGACCTCGGCTATATATTAGTGGAGTGTCACAAACAGCAATTACCGCGGATAAGGTTTCATTATTTTATTCTTCCATTCCTCTCTTCCTGGCAGTATGTACACTATGTATAGTGTATCTACATCACTTCAGAGAGTACAGGTCCCCTAAACAAAAATATAAGACATTGTAAAGCAAGTGCGAAGGCACAATTCTGGGAGGATTGCAGTCATTTCAAGGGCCACTTTTTCAGTTTATTAGGTAATGTAATGTAGCCTACCGGCTGAGGCTCAATTTCCACCCTTTACACACAGACCCAGAAACAGAACGGTACTTTGAAAGTACTTTCTTGCACTATTATTAATGACAAAACAAAGAAACAAACAAAAACCTAACTCCACTTTGGAGTACTACCTAAACTTTTATTCCAAGTCTAACTATAGGAGGCTGTGTGGTCCAGTGGTTAAAGAAAGGGGCTTGTAACCAGGAGGTCCCCGGTTCAAATCCCACCTCAGCCACTGACTCATTGTGTGACCCTGAGCAAGTCACTTAACCTCCTTGTGCTCTGTCTTTCGGGTGAGACGTAATTGTAAGTGACTTTGCAGCTGATGCACAGTTCACACACCCTAGTCTCTGTAAGTCGCCTTGGATAAAGGCGTCTGCTAAATAAACAAATAATAATAATAATAACTACGACGGGACGGCTAAGCCATTTTCCAGCAAAAACCCTTTTTTCATACACACACAAGGTTCACACAGTACCTTATTTCGACCGCACTTCGTCAGCCCTGTGTACAGGGTTTCCCCTGCTTTTAACCAGGGCTTAATCAGCCTCAGGTGCTTCAAATTAGAATGGAGCCAGGTGCCTCCCCTCTGGCTCCTGGTAATCCCGTGGCATTCTGGGGAGTGTAGTATCCCCACTACCTCTCCTCCCCCTAATGTGCCACGCTGATTACAACTACTGTAGTTTACTAACACGTTCACCAATGTTGCTCATTTCATGTTAAAAGTTAGTAAATACATAGTAGTAACCAATTTATAAATGCATCTTTAAAAGTGCCTTTAAACAAATGTGACCCCATTTCAATGACATGCTTGATTTGGAGTTCAGAATTCCTCAAGGCTTATACATGGGTAACACTTTAGTTATAATAATAGCAAAACAAATATGTATAATAATAGTCTTATTATTGTATAATAATAAGTGTATATAAGTGTATAATAATAGTCTTATTATTTTGAATCATATTCTATAATTGTTAATAGCATAATTACTAACATGTTTATAAACTGTTCATAATCACTTATAACGGATCCCTAAACTAAAGTGTTACTAATACATGTTGATTTTTAACTGACATTTTTTACTAGTTTATAAATAGGTTATATATAAAGTTGTTAATTGAAGTTGTTCCCTGCTACTTGTATCTTTACTGTTTATTACAGGACTTTGCATTCTGTTGATGCGTTTATATACAGTAATATGTTTTGTATGTGTTTCATGTTCCAATTCCACTTGACATGTGTTATTATGGTAAAGTACATTAACCTCTTTTCCATAAGAAATGTTAACAAGAAAAACACCCTCCAGCAAACCAAAGCTGCTCAGTGTAGCTCTCAGAAAGTTCATTAGTATATTTTCAAAGCTCATCTTAAGTTATACTGCTGTAATAGTTCATTTCAAATTCACCATAAAGCGATTCATACAGCACTTTATATACTGTATGTAACTGGTTATGCCCTATAGATACATTTGTGATAATGGTCTGTCAGTACTTTTTTAAGTCATTCAGGCTTGACGCTGGTGAATCACTTGCATTAGCATGCAAAATCTATTAACACACTTGCTAGGTATATTATATTATATTTATTTCCAAGCAGAGATCAAATATACTTCATATTTAATCTTAAATGTAAAGAGATGCACCCAATAGGACTTCAAATGCAGTTATTCAATTTAGTAAAATGATTATATATCATTCCACTCCTATTATCTTTAATTATTACCATTGAGCGGAAGCTTGTTGCCCTGAAATAAATCTCTGGTCCTTCATTTCCATTGCCCTTTGGTGTTACTTAAATGCAGCAGGCACTCGAGAAAAAAAAGAAAGACCTAGAATTTTTGCCAAATAGAAAATTCATCCCTACGGCATGACACTTCTCCTAGCAGTGTGACTATAAGCTGCCAACATGAATATAAAAAGGGGGGACTGGAGAGAAATGTCAATTGGCTGTTGAGCCCAACTGCTTCTCCTACCGAGCAGACTTCAAAACAGGAAGCCTAATTATTTTCAAGGTTACTGCAACTGTGTCATCCAAATAAACACAAGAGTCATGTGGGTAATGGGAAAGCTAACATTTCATTATCAACTGAACATCAGAAGTGGATTATACATCATTATATCAGCATTTCAGACAAGTAAGTAGGGGTCTGTAAAGGTTGATAATGTGCACATAAACTGTCATCTTTCAGCCACACAGTACCCTACGTCACTGCTTGCAACCATTAATCACCAGAGAACATCATATAATTTCATTGGTATGTGGTAGTTACCTTTTGTTCAAAGCTTTCTGAAATCTAAATACACACATTAAACTAGAGTGCCAGCTATTTGTCTCATCTTAGATGTACTGAACATACCCTGTACATTAGTGAAGAATGTAGTTAGAATTATAAACACACACAGACACACACATACACACATATATATATTAACCCATGTGTGGTTATCAGTGATACTGATGAAGGCATTAGCCAAAACATAATTGGTGACTATTAAAAAATTGATGCTTTGAACAGTGCGTTTGAAGATATGTAGGGAAATGCATATCACTCAAGGGACAAAATGGTTATTCTAGCCTTTGAAAAAGAAGGTACAACTAAATTAGTTATTTATACCTGGTACACTGTTTACAAATCATGCACAGAAGCACCTTCTCTGGCCACAACATCGCATTTCATTTTGAATTTACCGACTTTTCTTGATGAAAAATAATCCACATCTGGGAGGTTATTAGATGATCTCTGCTTTTGACCAGCTCTGAGGACTCCTGATTTTTAGTCCCGTGCAAATCATGCTTAAGAATAACATACAGTAGAAGCCCATTCATACAAACAGCTTGGGAGACATAGAAATGTTTGGTATTAATGAGCATTCAGATGAACGCAGGTTTACAAAAAACAGCAATACACGTACGTATATTGTACTCTAAAGGTTTATTTTAAAATTAGCATTTTTCTCATCGCCCCAAACACTGTGTTTCCTGACTGTATATAACCTCACTCTGCACAGCACATCTGACAGTGGTACTGAAATAGTCTAGACGTACAATAAATGAATCAAACAATATATGTTATAAATATGGTAAGACTAGTGTTTCAAACATGTATTAACTGAAAGGTCTTCATAACAAATACTGTATTCTACAATAATATGGAAATTTAAAGGGTACATAAGGATCTTTTTATTTTATTGTGTTACATGTTCCCATGTGTTCCTACAACTGTTTACGTAAGGTGCGTGTATTGTTTTAATTTCTTTTTTTTTTTTTTTACATTTTGACCACTTTTTTAAACTTTTAAATTGCATTCCCTGCCTCAAGATGGCTTCACTGTACCCGCATGGACCTCTCAGAACTACATTTCCCATCATCCTCCTGCTCACATATGTAACTGAAATGGATTTACCACCGAGCAGGAGGATCTTTTAAATAAAAGATCTAAATTATGTTCATATAGATAGATAGATAGATAGATAGATAGATAGATAGATAGATAGATAGATAGATAGATAGATAGATAGATATGACAGAAATGTTGGCCGTAACTGTAGATTACTTTTGTCTTCACTTAACAAATGTAACACAGAGGCTCGCCACACAGCTCGCTCGGGTTCTTCTCCCTTCAAAAACACGACAGATTTGAAAGAAAAGGCGCTGACGCTTTAATTATTACAAATTATTATAAAATAAATCAAACGAAAACAAAACTTAGCTCTGTTTGAGCACAAACTATACATTTGTCGGTTCCCTGACTCATTCGCAGGATGGCTAAGCTGTTTACCTGACAAATCATAAAAAAACTCATTTTTTCCAAACGATAACAAAAGGCTTCACACAGTACCTTATAATACGATTGAACACACCATCAATTGGGTTTCTTCACACAGCAGCAGCCCCGAAAGACTGGCTGCTCTCCTTTAATACCCTGCACCTGGCTCTAATTTACAATAATAGCCAGGTGCAGGTGATAATTAACAATTAAATTAGTGCTTTTCAGCCCATGTCCTTCTGGGAGGTGTAGTCCTGTGTCTCCCCCCCAGACTACACTTTCTTACACAAGATATTTAAAAAAAAAAACATTTTAATACATTTTACATTTTAGCTACAATTGTCATCTGATTTCTATTTTTAAAGATCATAAAGATTAAAATAAAATACGAGACAGAAGAAAACTACCAGGCTCCATTTGTCACCAGCTCATTTCGAGGAGGGTTGTCTTGTCTTAAATTAATCAGATCTCATTTTTAAATCAGAGCTTCTTTGCAGCAAAAGACAAAAGTTAGCAGTCTCTTGAACTATAGGGCTACGAGGAGTGGGAGGATGGGTGACCTGTGAAAAGACGTGAGCAGTTTTATTCATTTGATTGCTAATTGTACTAAGTTGGGTGACTGTCATTTTATATGCATGTATGTGTTTTTGGATAACTGTCAGTTCTTAAACTGCTTGGGTTTTACCCCATTAAAATACACTGCTTCAATGAAAGTGTTGATTTAATCACTCTAACTTGTCTGCTTGTAGATTCTGAAACAGTAGGAGGTTCATCTTACATTTTATATATTTTGTGTTTTTTAAATAAAAACATACTGAAATCTATATAAAGCTGCATTGTCTTTCATAGAAATGTCTGCCCATCAGAACGTTCTGTCAAAAGTGCTGTCACATCAGTGCATTGAGGGCCAGGGAATCCTCGAGAAATGGAAATTCTGGGTCACATTCAGTAAAAGATATTATTAATTATAGACTTTCTATCAGCTTTGCGTTAATATGTAATGTCTATTATTTGAACATGTGTGTTAGGCTTGTTAAAGCATTTTTTTTAATGGACTAAATATGAGTCAATTCTATCATGTTTAAATGTGCAAATAAAAAAAATAAAAAATCAAAGAATTTCAAGACCTGTTGCTCTAAGAAAAGCTTCACTGGTATTTAGAGTGACAATTAAAAATGCATGTATGAAAATGTGGGTTACCTGTGTACCTTTAAAAACATTATAACTGTAGCAAGAAACAATTAATATCTCAAGTTATTTATGTGAAGTATGCACATTAATTTTATATTTCATACTGTGGTTTGCAGGTACAATGTAGGCCTCAAAGGGTACATAAGGACCTTTTTATTTTATTGTGTTACATGTTCCCATGTGTTGCTACAACTGTTTACATAAGGTGTGTGTTTTGTTTGAAAATTGAATTTCCCATCATCCTCCTTCTCACTGGTAAATCCATCTCAGTTACATATGTGAGCAGGAGGATGATGGGAAATGTAGTTCTGAGAGGTCCATGTGGGTACATGGGAAGCCATCTTGAGGCAGGGAATGCAATTTAAAAGTTAAAAAAGTGGTCAAAATGTTTAAAAAAAAAGAAAAAATTAAAACAATACACACACCTTACATAAACAGTTGTAGCAACACATGGGAACATGTAACACAATAAAATAAAAAGGTCCTTATGTACCCTTTAACATGGTAAGTTGAGTGTACTTTTCACTGCTTTTAAACTAATTGTAGGTGAATGGAAGATACAATCTATAAAATGTAATTTCACTCAGCTACTACAGCATGCTAGTCAATATTCGTGACCATTCCTGACGTAGGCGTCTCACTTGCCCTCTGTCGAATGTCTGGCGCAGGCTTCCCTGGGGCACAGTCACAATGCTGTAGCCCCAGCTGGTTTGAAGAGCAGTTTGCTTCCAGGTCTATAGTTGTGTGTGTTCTATTTCCCTCAAGCACTCTCTGACCTACCTCTAGTTGATATGTGGCTATAATTGATTTCTGTCACCTGCTGCCATGTGATTCTCTGAACCGGTTTGTTGCACAGATCCATGTTTCTGTATGCATGTACACTTACCTTAAAAAACATTCGCCAGAGGCCTTACTAGGGGACACTACTGCGATGCTTTAATCTCCCTTAATCCATATTGAGAATGTGCCTTCCAGCTGTGTCTACCTTACTGGCCTCCTGACTTTCTTTGTCTACTGGCACCCAGCACCAGATCACTCCAGATCCGTGGGACTGCGAGCACTGGACAGCCTTTGTGTGTGCCACAGGAGATTTTTTGTAGAATACAAGCAAACAATACAACAGAAAATTGTGGAATGTATAAAATATGTACAGTACATAAAGTACCTGACAACATGAGTCTGCTGGAGTTCAGTTTTAGTCAGATTGACCATGTTAGTAACCCTTTGGTATAAATCCCAGATGATTCTGGTACATATGGTGAGGGTATCCGCTGGTGTTTTGTCGCTTACCCTCTACAACTTGCTTTGATCTGTCTGTGAATACAGTAAAGGGTGAATCTTCTGATACATCTGAGACAGAAGACTGATAAACAGACATTCCTTTTTGTTCTACACTTGGAGAACCTTGTCATTTTTATCTTTGATGCCTTCTAGCATTTTTACTCTGTTGTCAGGTTTGCTTCGATATCATTGCGTCCAAAGTGACTCACTAGAGTGATACTCAATGCTATCATTTGTCTTTTCACGCAGGGGCACAGCTGTCATAATCTCATATGTTGCACTGTTTCTAATTAGATGATGTGTACAAGCACTTTCCTACCCAGACAGCTGGCCAAACTGTATTCCTTGAGCCTACAGTATGTGCTCTGGGCATGTGTTGGAATTGTTCCATTTCAACATGCTCCTCAAATTCCTCTGGCCTCCTTAGATCTGTCTCTCTTAATAACACTTTGGCTCAGTTTCTAAAAATAGCGTTTATTCCCCCAGTCCAATAATGATCAACCACTTTTTGTTATTAAGTTGAGTCCAGTGAAGGATACACTACGGTCACTAAACAGACACCACAGAGTTATAGTGGAATCCCTATATTCTCACCACTAAGGTACTCAGTAAAATGGTCTTTAAAGATAATTAGTCCTTGTAAAAGCAGATCTCCAGTCTATAAATGTAAAAGAACCGACAGAGAGTGCTGTGAATAGTGAACTGACCTTTATATGAATTTTGTTTGTCATTGATTATTTCAACACTGTACCATGTATAGGCCGGTCCACCATTGTTACAAATAAATATTTACCACCACATAGAAACTGAAACATCATTATGCAGAGCAGAATATTACATTTTAAGGGTCACTTTGACAGCACATTTAACACCATAGAATGCATACAAAAAGTGAACAGCTCTGCAACTTTCCTCCTGGGTGTTTGGGGTGCGCGTGATTAATATGCAGAGCACACATTAAAGGAGCAATCAACCACAGAAGACTTCTGATATTATTGCAATGCTGAGAAGCAGGAAAACTCAAAACTAAAAAACTAAACGCCAACCCAGTAACAGATTTGAAATGGCAATTCGTATGAATTAACTGCCGGATTGTCAAAGTCTTCTGATCCAGTGCAAACAACCATTAATGATATCATATTACTGAAGTCACGGAATTATACAAATCAACCTGTAAACACAATGTAGGAAGGTCATTGTATTCTGTCTACTTACGTTTGTTAACCTAACAATGTCATAACAAACCAAGCTAGTTAAGTACTGTATAGTAATTGTAGAGAACACATTCATGTACTATGTATGCACAGCACTTTAATGCGTATCCCAAAAGGGCACCACTGCCCAGGTTTTCTCCTGAATCAGATGCGTAATATAATAATACATTGTATTATTTATTTTCCTAACGTTATTATGTTACTTGTTTTCTCCAAAACTATTCTTCTCCTCTACTGTTGCATACGTGTCACACTTTGATGGTAATTCTGCCTAGCATTCTGCTATTTCCCACAGCATTTAATTCTCTGTCAAATTCGATATTTCTTCATGCATTTTTAAAGTTAACTCCTGAGAGCCTAGACTTGCAGAAACACAAGGATTCATAACTTTACTGGTTTCTTGTTTCTTCTTGCCAAGCACTGATCTTGTGGTAATTATGGCAGTGTTTATGTAGATGACTCCAAAGGGCTTTTTACTCCCACCTTCATAATAAAGTCCCAGACATGTACTTCTGCTAATTTCCCTAACCGAGACACACAGTGGTGATCACCTGATCATTCTGTAGGACATTCTGTTATTAGTGATGGTCGTTAACCAGTGCTCTATATACCAGCAGGTCACTTAGACTGAGGGCTGTGGAGTGACATGGAGGGCTCTATATACCAGCAGGTCACTTAGACTGAGGGCTGTGGAGTCACATGGAGGGCTCTATATACCAGCAGGTCACTTAGACTGAGGGCTGTGGAGTGACATGGAGGGCTCTATATACCAGCAGGTCACTTAGACTGAGGGCTGTGGAGTCACATGGAGGGCTCTATATACCAGCAGGTCACTTAGACTGAGGGCTGTGGAGTGACATGGAGGGCTCTATATACCAGCAGGTCACTTAGACTGAGGGCTGTGGAGTGACATGGAGGGCTGTATATACCAGCAGGTCACTTAGGCTGAGGGCTGTGGAGTCACATGGAGGGCTCTATATACCAGCAGGTCACTTAGACTGAGGGCTGTGGAGTCACATGGAGGGCTCTATATACCAGCAGGTCACTTAGACTGAGGGCTGTGGAGTGACATGGAGGGCTCTATATGCAGGTAAGCAGGGAAAGTGATTTACATTTGAGCCACTGGAAGGACCCCAAAATGTCCCTGCCCGGGAACTTTAGAGGTGTGTGTCTTTTTATTTGCACCCAGGACCCACATCTGATTTCGACAGACGGATCATACAGTGCCTCAGATTTGCTAATGAACACTCCAAACTGTCAACCCTGCATTCTGGTTTCAATATCTCTTTGCCTTGTACATTATTTTATAACTGTGTTCAACCTTCACCTGTTCTCTAAGTCACTGAAACCTATCAAGTGGATTTATAGCAAAGTGTAAACTTTATTCACTGGCAAAAATTGTGTTCTACATGTTTTCCGTCCCAACGCAATGCAAATCCACATCTGATCGGTGAAGGCTCCCTGACACTGTTGTAAATCTCCCTGGATTCCTATCCGAGTGGGAACGTATACCACAGTCTTTTTTACAAGCTGTTGGACAGCTTCAGTTATATTTTGACAGGTATTTTTGTTTGGTTTAATCAAGCCCAAGTAAGCAACACACAGGTTTTCCATCACATTGCATATGACCTTTTGCCAATCACATTTGTGCGTTATCAAATCATTATAAAAGCCAGGGAGCACTGTAGTGTTGCACATTTTACATGTTTATTTTTTAGAAAAATTCACTATTAATGTCTATTTATATCTTTATATACAGTTTCATTTTTTTTACTTTATTGTTCCCCTATAACATATTGATTCAATATCGAAATACACATCAATCCTCTTTTACTCACATAATCATTACAGCAGCACTATGCTTTGCAGGGGTTCCTAATTCGGTTCCATCAGCTACCTTGCTGAGTTACTTAAATCAAATATTTACACAGTCTAAACCTTCTGGGACATAAACTTCAGCTTCTAATGTAATACAATTCAAGTCCCAGTAAACAGTTCAGTTCCAAGTTAATACAACAAATGAACCAATACTAACAATACCAAAGTATAATAAATGCGCATATAAGCCACGCATTTGGTTTTCCTTTTCTTTGGCCTCTCCAATACTGCATGCAAAGGTGCCCATTAATATCAATTGAGTGTGATGGTGTTTTTGTTTGTTTGTTTGTTTTTGTAATGCCGACATGTGTCTATTTGGAACTGGACTTTTGATCCCACAACTTCTACATTTCCCATCATCCTCCTGCTCACATATGTAACTGAGATGGATTTACCAGTGAGCAGGAGGATGATGGGAAATGTAGTTCTGAGAGGTCCATGCGGGTACATGAGAAGCCATTTTGAGTCAGGGAATGCAATTTAAAAGTTTAAAAAAGTGGTTAAAATGTAAAAAAAAAAAATACACAGTAAACAGTTGTAGCAACACATGGGAACACGTAACACAATAAAATAAAAAAGTCCTTATGTATGTATTACTCAGCCACATTGGCAACTGGTTCATTCTCTGTGCAAAACAGCAAAACATATATGAAAAACAAATGGATAACATTTGGGGTGCCACTGCACACATGGGACAGCTTTCTATTCAAATCAATTTCTTTGTTATTTTTGAAGAAGGGAAGATTATCTATCCAGGGATAGCAATATACTTATTAAATAAAGATTCTGTGTGGAGTCAGTAGAAGATCTGAGTTGGGTTATTGAGCAATAACTGTCCCACCCCTAGTTATTCTGCATTTTTAGCAAATGGATAGCAATTGTTGATTATATATTCAGTGATATCAAGATCTTAAGTCTAAGTGAGGTGCAAGGGGTGATAAAAGAACTGTTTCCAGTCATTCTATTTCCAGCCTGGTGTACCAATACTTCCAATACTGCTTATAAGTTATGACTGCAACAATTAGCAACTTTTTATTGTGGCTCTGTTACCTATCATGTCATTAATCAAAGTGTTCATGTATTGTCAGCATTATTTAACTATAAAATAACCAAATGGGTTTGATTTCACTCCAGTCTTATCCATCAGCACATAAAACACATACAAGGGATAGATGTAGAATAGGTAGGTATACAATCCATTCCACCCAATCACTCACCACTACCTAGGTGATTAATGGACCATCCTTATTAAAGTGTTTTCTGCTGTATCACAATCTTCCAGTTAACTATACAAACATAATCTTCAGCCTCCAATCAATTATTTAGTATCAAAGTCACTGGAGAGACAGCACACTAATCAAGCAGTGTCACTCGATTAGTGATGAAAAGCATTCTTATTTTATTTGCACCGATAAAAATATAATTTGGTTTCTTCGACTGCCAATAACTACATTAGCGATATAAACTGAAACAATGCTCCTTTCTTTCTTTCTACTCTCAGTCTTCCTTTGCTAATGAGTCTCTCTTCTGATTGCATTTTTCTTCTTCTGAGGATGCAAATTGCTTCTTTTTTTCTTAGTCTTCTTGAATTACATCGGTACTTTCAGGATATCATTGAACAAACAACAAACAGTTTATAGGTATATGTTAATCGATTGCTGGTGAAATCATTCATAGATGAATATTTAAAGGTAGAATGCCAGCCTATATTATACGTTTGTTTGCTGTAGTTCTATAGGGTTTAAAGTGTTGTCACACGAGTATGGTTACATCACAAAATCTTGAGTTTAATCTCGCACGTGAGATGAAATGAAATGAGGCACTAGGAAACAATGACAATATGATTTATAATTAGTTGTAGAGGTCAATGCTTCTTTATATGCATATCTGAATCTCACAACAATAATAATTCTATAGTCCAGGGATCACAGCTGGCATTTTCAGATGTGGTAGATTAGGAAAAGATGACAGTTTGTACCATACATATTGTCACGCTGTCTGTATAGCTATTGCTGTATTATTTGATCTGCTGGTCACTAAGCAACATCAGACAAACGTATTTAGTGTGTCTATTTGTTTACAATAATTGCATTGATTGTCTTTTATGTGGAAATGAGCAACTTTGTATGCCTGTGTCTCCTTAATAATGAGAGGGATATTGCAATAGACATGCCTTTCCACTACCAGAGTCTCAGCATTTTCACAGAGTGCTTTTATTTTAAATGTGGGCTTCAGTTCTAACTCAGTATATCACATCTGTTTACATCACAGACGCTGTATTCTCACATGGAATGAGAGACATTTTGCCTGATCTATTTTAGGGGTCACAAAGGACATTTCCAACCAGAAGCATCTCATTGTTTTATTAACAAATCTCGGAGGGAATTTAGTGTCCATCAAACCATCGCAGAGGTGACAGCAAGAAACATAAATATACTTTATCCCATTTTCTCAGACGGACAAACCAATAAAGCAGGAAGCAAAACAGAAATGAGGAATTTGCTGCTACAGTAAGTTCGTTTGTATTTTTTTTAAGTTGCTGAAAATGCTGTTATCTTTAATTTAGTGGATGCACAATGTTGACTACAGAGCTAAACAGGTTGTAAATGCATTTTTACATGAAGGGGAAAAGGACAGTTTTGTAGTAGAACGGGAAGTCTTAATAATAAAGTTTAAACAATGAAGAGTACCATGAGTTTTCATTGCTGCAGTAACTCTGAAAATAAACCCATGAATGAACTAATAACTGCATCAGGCTCATTTAGAAGTGCAGTGTCCTGTATGGTTTTAAAGTATACTATTCAATCCTGTTTTATTTCAGCATTGCTTCATGAGCTATAAGAGATCTTGACAATGTCATTCATAAGCTCCACTGCAGCAATGAGTTGCAGGTGAGTGCCTGCAGTATTTGTGTAGTGGCGAGCAGGGTTCAAGGGGAGGAAGCCTATGCCCCTAGAGCTTAAACTATCCTTGGGAAAAGATTGGACAGAAGAATGTGCAATACAGTAAACTGACACCAAGAAATTATATTTTGGTGTAAAACTGAACAACATTGTGGAACACTGGTGCTTTCAAATCAAACTCTGTATTTGTCTGTTTAAACATTATTTCAGGAAACAAAGATGAGATCTATGTGTTTGCATATTAGGAGAAGTAATCATTATCCATGCTGTATTACACTTATGATTTTACTATGATAAACTTTTATAAGGGTACAACTACTACTGCTACTACCGGTATTGAAAATGTTTCTGAGATGTAATATTTGCTGTCTTTGTATCATTACATTCTCAGTGTATTCATAGTCAAGGCAGAGAAGAGCAATCAATCTTTCTTTAGTTGTGTCTTTAATGTACAGTATTACTGTACATTTTCAATAACCTATATATACAATGTAAACCACAACCATCTCTCCTAATCAAGGGTTGAGTTCTGTAACATCCCCCTGCTTTCTGTTGGTATAGAAATTCGGCTGATGTTTCCAAATGTTCAAGTTATAAAAAGATGTAGGAAGCTGGTTCAGAAACAGCAAGTCTGGGGAGGATTTGGCATTTCAAATGGCACTTCAGTAGAGGCCATTGTTTTCTTTCATGGTCCATTTCATGAAGAGCAAAGGAGTTTAAGAAAAGGCACAGGTCAAGAGGGGGGTTCAGAGTGTGGAGCTGATAATATGAAGAATGTGTTGTATGTGCATCAAGTGTGATAAGAACATATTCCCATCATCCTGTTATTTCTAATTGCCATAATTATGTATATATATATATATATATATATATATATATATAGCTGTCAACTCTCCCATATTTCATGGGAGACTCCCGTAATTTTATACCTTCTCCCGGACAGCTCCTGTAATATAATTTCTCCCATATTTCAAACAAATTATGTTCACAACAAAATGTAAAAACCTCAGCTCAATACCGTAGAGTGTGTTGGATTTTAGCACCCAGGGGGAAGCCAGGCGCGAGTCAAAGTACAAATTAAAGTTAAATCAGTCACCTTGACTTCCAGGTCAATTTAAAATGACCCCCTCCCCATTTAAGAATCTCCCTTATTTTCATCTATCAATGTTGACAGCTAATATATATATATATATATATATATATATATATATATATATATATATATATATATATATATATATATATATATATATATATATATATGCTTACAACTACAGTGTTTAATTGATTGATAAATATTTTTTGGGGGGGAGAATGTCTCTAATAAACTCACAAGGTGTGTACTGTATACCAAGCAAAGACAGTGCATAAACATTGAGACGAAAGGATTGAGAGCCAAGTAAACTGAAGTAATGTTGAGCTGAAATTCACTATAGCCTAGCCATACATAAATGTTCTTTGCATCCTCCCTCACTGATACTGTAGCTCTCCTGTAAGGATTTACCACAACAGATGTGCAGTATTTTACTCTAAAGACACTGTTTTCATATTAGCACTTCTGTATCTCTTTTATTCATTCATTTTAGATGATACCAAGACACACCATTCCATGGAATCTCTCAAACTTCCACTTTTTCTTTTCAAATTGATATTCTTCTGAACCTCTGAATTCCTCGATTCCTCTGGAAAGTACTTACTTCAAGCACATTTTTGCTGCACCATGGCAGTTGTGCTGATGAAGGACTTTTATGTCTGAAAAGTCCTGAATACATTTGTTTTATTATTCTGCTTCGTGTTTATTCATAAACTTTCTTTTTTAAAGTTTATTGTTAAATTAATGTTTATCCTTTTTTTCCTTGTAGAGGCCCACAAGTGTTTTTCTATCCTGATTAGGAACAGAAGCTGTTAGCTCCTGTTTGTTGTGGGTCAACTTAATTTATTTATTTACTTATTTATTTAAGTTTGGTCTTTCGGGTTCAGTCTTCAAAAAATAGCGAGTTCAAAATAAACTTGTATTAAATGATTTTTTTAAAGTAGAACTTTGTGTTTTGTTCTGAAATGGCAATGTGATTGGTTCAGTTTTTCCCTGTAAGAGTAACGGAATATATGAAGGGAATATATGATGTAAACGATACACGCCTCCCTTAATAAATGATATCATCGTCTGTGAATGATGTAATTGACGTGAGCAATGTGTCTTTTAGGTGAGTAATCCAACCTGATAATTAGTAACATGACAGCCAAGTGGAAAATGGAGCTCATTGTAAAGATGGTTAAATCCTCGCCTTCGCATTGATAATATGTGGATACACAAATCACTGTCAGGGTTAACCAGCGCTGCAAGCCTGTGCCTTCACAAAGCCTCATCAATCCATCATCCTCTTAGCTCTCGCCACCTCTAGTGACACCCAGAGCCAGTCTTGAATCTGAATTGGAAAGAAGACACATTAACAGGGAATACAGATTCAAGAATCTATGAAGCAAATTTGTATATTTAATGTGAACACCAATTCCCTTGCAAGGCATTTTCTTTGCCCTTTCACCAATGGGGGAACAGCTGCTTCTTTGTTTGAAATACATAGCTCCATAGTGCAATGTGGATAAAGCAAAGTGGTATATACCTTATTGCTCCTAGTAATGCTACTGCATTTTAATTATTCTTTTTTTAAATTTAAACAAGATATGCCTCCCCAAGGTTTAATGCTCCGAATAGGATTGAGCTGAGAGAGGATTTCAAATACACGCAGCAGCTCTGTTTCGTATTGCTCAGTGACAGCACTTTGAAATATGTGTTAATTTATTTGCCCCCTGTTGTGTTTTATGGCACAACAGTGGTAGATAATTATGAAATACCGTTACGTATTCTTTATTAAAGGAAATGTTTTTAATAATTTTACTATACTATAAGCTGCTGCAGGGCTCAATAGTACTTATTAAAAACTGTTTCCAATAGTTTATAATAAATTGTCAAAACACATTAGGGCTTTATTTTTGCATTACAGGTACATTACATTTAAAAACCATGGAATTCTGTGTGCATAGGGATAATAGCGTCAATAAGTTAAGTTTGTCTTTGGATACAAGTATCATTGCAGTTTTTCAGGTTTTAAATTATTATAGGCTACAAAGCAGTTAAGTGATGTTTAATTAAATATACACTGGCCCCTCACTTGATCTAGACATTTTCCGTTTTTATATTTCTGCACATAAATAACTGGAACAAGCCACAGTATAGAAAACATAATGTTTATTGAAATAATGGATGTTTAAAGAAGAACACGTTTAAATAAAAATCCATTAACATAACCTTGTCCATATATTCGTTTTCCTTTCTTAGCCTTTCTTAATTAGATTTCTTGTTTGTTTGTTTTTTAATAAATACACCACAGACTGTCAAGCAAAATATGGTCACATTCAAACACATGGTCTCAAGGGCTACGTCGTTATTACTGCTGGAACAGGAAGAAATTGACACCTTTGCAGTTTTCCACAAAAATGTATGAAATTAAGCATAAAAGCATTAATGACCCGTAGAGACAGCTGTTAAAGTGGAGACGTTACAAGTGCTCAATCTTGCCTTGAGATATTTAATCGGGATATAAAATGAAACCAGAGAAAGTGCTGTACTTATTATTATTTCCACCATGTGCTTTCCCTCCGTCCAGTTTCACATATATCTCATCCCCAGAGTCTAGGTGAAGGACTGCACTGTTGCTGGCATAGTCGTAGTTCTGATCGGCGTCCTGGGCAATAGCACTAGCGCGGACCTGCAAACGGCAAACAGGAGTCACAACGTTAGATAATGACGAATAATCGGAATTATCTGTGGTGATTACAATTGAAGCGTTTAGTTATCTCGACGAATTACGCATATACCCGTATCAAGAAATGGACGATTGTTGTTTAAAATGTAATAAATAAATACATAAATGCATAAATGCAAACATGCAAACATGCAAACATGCGTAAATGCAAACATACATACATACATACATAAATCAATAAGGATAAATATCCTGTGGGAAATGTCAACATGTTTTATATATCATTGGACAAAGGGAAGCAAACTACTGTACAGACGTGAGGATAAAGCGTTACTCTAGTTTGAAGCAGTGCGCGCCATGGTGCTTTAAAGGGGTTCCCTGTGGAACAGTGGTGGTGTTTGAATTTTTTCAGGCAGGAGTTCAAGTGCTATACAATAACTACAAATTCATGAAGTAGTTTACATTTCTATTTGAACTAAATCAAACCGCTTTGAACGCTTGTTGAAAAATGATATTGATAATTACTATTGAAAGTATTTACAAATATGTTTGTGAAGTCTATACAGTAACACAAATGATCATGCGCCACATTTTACTAGACTAATAGGTCACCTAAACCAAACACTTATCGTTGTGGTCATGTACTAACCTGTCCGTTTTTACAAAGGTCTGCCCACATACTGGTTCCATCGCCCCCTCTCATCAGCACATGGTAGGTAAAGAAATAGATCCCAGATACGTGGCAGGTAAACTTGCCCGTTGCTGGGTCGTAGTGGTTTCCCAGGTTAGTCACAACATCATCAAACTTAAGAACTTCGTATCCTTCGTGAGGGCTCTTCAGACCCACATAAAAAGCTATCTTGGTGCCACTTACTGCTGTACTAAGGGCACTTGACTCAGTACCTCCTGTACCCAATGTTCCTGGGAACCCAGGTTTTCCAGAGTCCCCCTTTTCTCCGGAAGGTCCTTTTGGACCTGGCGGACCAGGTTCCCCAGGTGGACCCCGGGGACCCGGTTTTCCAGGGCGCCCAGGTTCCCCTTTACTAGTCCCTTGAACAAAAGGCGGTGGAGGAGGAATAGCACTCAGATCTTGCATGACTTCCCCCGCTGTACTGCTGGGCTTGGTACTGTAAGGATCACAGATCATCCTGCAAGTTCCCATCATCTCGTAGTGAGCCGAGGTCTTGGAACTCTGGACCAGTAGCGGTATAGCTATAATAAGAATCAACACCATGACGATACCAACCACAGCAGCAACGAGTCGCTTCCTCTGGAAAATCCGAGAAGCAAGCGCTAGAAAGTCCGTCTTGCTTTGGGAAGTAATGGTGAAAGGTTGAGAGCGTCTAAAATTTCCAACAAAAAGAGAGTGGATGAAACAGACCAACGCTGTTCTTCCAATAACAACCAATTTCTTTTAACCTTAAGCTTGATCTACCTTAGGCAATTGTAGCTATGCCAGCATCAATATGCTACAGAGAGCAAAAATGGGAAGTATTCATCTTGGCATGGCTGGGTTAGAGATGGCTCTTGGAGCTGAGTAGAGAAACCTAGAAGCAATCTCAGCCTTCTGCAACAAGGGAAAAAAAAAACACTGACGTAACAAGTACTACAGGGCAAAGCCTGCTGCAATTTGGATTCATGGTGAAACAATAATCATGCAATCTTTATGTATGAATTACAAATCCCTACCTGAGAGAATATTGAATCAGAAAGCATTACAAACGCGTGAACATTGTCGTGCATGTATTAAGAATATATTGTGCAGTACATGTTTTGCAGTGTGAACTATTTAGAATGCTATGACGCTGTACGTTAATCAGAACCTTGTTACTCGTCATTGCGTTATTTTACTAAGTTTCTCAAAGAGAATATATACAGTGTGGTACTACGAAACTGATCCCAAATTAGTTCAATTAAGCGATTTATATTTAGAAACAGTTTGGTCACATTTACAGTAACAACTGGAAAATATAACAGAAGTAAACGTAGCATAATGTCAAATAAAACCTATAGTTCTAACATTATTTGTGTTATAAGCAAACTTGAACTGTGAGTGATGTGAGAGATCCAATTCTTCTGTATTATTTCAGTATCAATTACATCTAATTCTGTGGATATTTTTTCTCGGGCGGTTTAGTTTGCAGTGCCTCTTGTGTTTTGATTCAATTTTTGCAAAATATGTTGTGACAAATGCCGTTTGCATTTTATAATTATCGGGCTGAAAAGGAGCTGTTCTTCAGCACCAGCTAGGTAAACGGTTTTAAGTCAAAGCTGAGAGAAATATGTCATATTAGTACAGCTCATAGTTTATTCAATACCCTACAAATCTAATGAATGATAATGATTATTTGTGTTTTTGCATTATATTTACCACGATGCTGTTTTCCACCCACAATTCTACCACTAACATGCAGTACAAGCACATCCACCCACGCACTTTAAAATATATTGATAAGACAACACGTTTCGTGTATTTATCCACAACTTACAAATTAGGGTATAGTTGTGGATTTGAAGTATTTAAACATAAACCAGTTTTGTTGTATTTATTTTTTCTTGAGGCTTCTAAAATATATTTTGAAGTGTGGAATATGCACACATGCACTGTGGGTCATGAACAACGCCTTGCATTATCTAACATTAAAATAAAATAAATAAATAAATAAATAAATAAACAAACTTCAAGCTTTACGGAGGCAACTTTATTTTCATATTTTCACTCAACCATCATTATTATTAGTTTTGATTGATTCTTCTAAATGCAGCCCACAACAAGGTAAAAGTAAATCAGTGAAATTATTGTTAAACGTGGTCATTTACAAACAGTGTCATTTTTAGGGGGTGGTTCACATGGTCAGCATTGAATTTTATTAGATAGGTTTATAATATTTATTTATTTAAAGCAAAACTAAATTGTACAACTCCCACTGAAATCTGGAATACTAAAAGATGATTTACAACAAGAAGGTAAGGGTGTTTTTAGATGTTTAGTTGTGTATGCATTTACTCGCTCATCCATTTCGCTTTTGCAAACCGGCATAAACAATGTACAGTCCTTCTTGTTTACACAAGGGTCCTGAGAACAGCAGACAGCACATACAGGGCTCGATGCACAGAACTTTAGGGACTGTTTTAAGGAGGATTTTGTTTAGGACTTTTTGCAGTGTTTCTATACAGTTTCTCAAAGTCTAACCATCTCTATAACAGTTATAAAGGGTTTCCTGACACTTTAATGAACGAAAATGGGTTTTAACAAAAAAAAAACCCTTAAAACAGATTTGTTTTGTGAAAAGGCTCCTGGTTACAATACGGAATTCATAAACTATGTTCAGTTAAACATATACATTATATTACTAATCACTAAAATGTGTTAAAAAGCACGTGGTTCTCCAACATATCAGATTGTGGCAATTTCATCAATATGGTGCCAAGTAGGTGGCCTAAGGGTTGTCTTTTCCAGCAACAGTATCTTTAGCTGTGCATTTGTCTGTATGACTATAACTCAAAGGTATTTTTTATTGAAAGAGAGCGTTTTAATCTGTGGCTCTTAAACTTCTATTACCTTCTATTTTCTACATGTTCAGAAAGCACATTAAACTAGTATAGGCATGTGAGGTGCCTAATGCAGGTAATAAGCATAGCACTAAAGTATGTTATGCTGTTAGAACATACTGTACACTGGTACTTTTTCATAAATGCAATCATGATTTAAATGATTTTAGACCATATATAATCTTTGTCAAGGTGATGGTTTCACGTTTGTAGCAGATCTGTTAATCCCTATCTTCTGAAGCTGGGATTTAGCTTTTCACACTCTGTTTCATCAACTAAGCTGCCTGCTAACTAACAAAAAAAGAAGTGTTTATAGCCCAGTGTTCTTTCTCTTTTCAGCTTCTAGTGATAGGACTGCTGCTATGTAATAATAATAATAATAATAATAATAATAATAATAATAATAATAATAATAATAATAATAATAATAATAATAATAATTGCATGAATGTCTATTGCATTTTATCCACTGAGATTTTTAAATAAAGAATAATGGTCCTTTTCACAGGATTCTGACCTTTTTGTGGGAGCAATCTTATCCAAGATGCTGCCTCCATCACCAACTGAACCCATCAGAGTAAGTACTTAATGAGTCCCAGTTTTTTGAAATCAAGAACATCTGTTATTGTAAACAGGTCATTGTTAGCACTGCTTGAAGGGGATTGATACCTTTACAAGAGTAACTTCAGTTCTGTGCTCATTTCCAGGTACAGTATTTCATAACTCAAGATGACTTGTACTGAGGGCTTGATTTGGTATATTTACTGGTACTTTCTGAAAAAGCACAGGCCCCTCTATTGGAAGCTGCCCTTTTTCCTGTCAAACTCGTGTTGTAGCCTTCTCTCCTCACTATTTGATAAGATGTTCAAGACACTAAGTTGTCTGCTTTTGCATTGGGAACATATGTGTCTCCCTGGGATCTGTGACCCCCTCCCAACTCCCTGTCAGCTCAGCACACACAATCCAACAAGGACCCTTTCATCAGTTTGTCTGGGCTGAGCATATTCAAAGGTGTTGGGGAAGTGCAGCAGGAGTGTCAACACAATCCATGTGTTTGCAAGTTCGAAGGGAATTTAATTCTTTGGAATGATATTTTCTCTACCTCGCAAAAAAGCCCCAAAAGCTGCTTGAATTAAGATCTATTAAGCCGTCAAAAGGAAATAAAAGGAGAAATACAACATTTGATTTTAATTCAGTATAGGATTGTATTGTGACCATAATCATTGTTTTCCTGGTGGTTTATTACCAAGAGATGTATTGCCGATGTTAGTGAAGTACACTATAACAAACTCCAACAATATTTCATTTTACATTTTCTTGCACCCTAAAATATGTTAACCCAACAGCTAGTTCATATTTCAATGGACATTTGAAACATACAGTATGAGGCATATCTAAGATACATTATGTTCCCTAATCCCTGTTATTAATTGCATATGTTTTTAACAATTGCTGCAAGGTTGGGACAACAATAACAACAGCAACAAACCACACATGACTTTTACAGCTTTTATAGAGAATTTTCAAGCACTGTACATAATAGAGATTCCATAATATCTGGAACATTTTGACAGTAAAGAAAGCTCTGTGTTGGTCATTTTGACTTTCCCTAGCAGATGTGTTATCTTTTTCATTTTATTTTTTAATTTGTGCAAACCAGGACAGGCTCAAATCTGCTAACATAATCTTGTTTTCAAAGGGCTCCCAAAAGGAAAAAAACAGGGGAGGCACAGTAGATAACTAGCCAATTAGTTTTCCTACACGCTGTACCTAACATTTAATACAAGGCCTGCCTGCAAAGATCTTAATAATTAATACTGAAGTTCATTTAAAAATATTAATGCATACAAAGCAAAATACTTGCATATGTTTATATATATATATATATATATATATATATATATATATATATATATATATATATATATATATATATATATATATATAAGCATACATTTAATGTTAAGTCCTCTAAAATATTCAACAAAAAAGATAGATAGATAGATAGATAGATAGATAGATAGATAGATAGATAGATAGATAGATAGATAGATAGATAGATAGATATCATATATTGCCGCTACAGGCAGTGTGCTAAGTTTGACCTTCATAGCCACTGTATAACTTATTTACAAGTGATTTCAGGTTCCCATTTATTTTATTGGATTCTGTAGGTTTGGTATTTGTAATGTATGATAAACAGTCATACCCCTGGAATCTTTGCTGTACATTATCATATGACTTTAGAGCATAGATAAGACCTATATGATGCTACAATGTAATAACATCTACCATCCGACAGTAAAACCACCAGACAGTACATAAAGGGTTTTATTATTATTATTATTATTATTATTATTATTATTATTATTATTATTACAACAAACCTAGTTTCCTAAAGCACACTGGGGCCACAAATACAAAAGAAGGGGCCATCACTGGTCCCCTTGTCTTCTGCTGAATATATTTTGGTTCTACATATGTATTGTATTTCTTAAATTTGGAATAGGCAGATATTTCTTATGTAACACAACAGGTGAAAAGCTGTTGTTGCTTCCTTGTACCTTCATGTACTGGAGTTCAGATTCGCTCCAGTGGTCTAGCCATAATGAGACCATGTGACCTACAGCAAAGTATCTGGAAGCAACAGTTTATCAAATTTGTCAAATTAAATTAGCACATACTGAATTAAGGAAAAAAAAAAGAAAAAAAGTGAAGAACCAAACTGTTTTCATCAGAATAAAGGGAGGTACAGTGATACTCCTAAGCAAATGTATTTTAAAACATGGGTTAGCACTCATTTAAATGCATAATATTTTCCCAGTACAGTACAATACAACATGGCATCTCATGTCCTAAAGGTCTTCACAGTCTCACTACCGATTGCCTGATGATACAGTTTGAAAACAGGCAATGATTCACTGCCACATGGATGTCACAGATATAGCCAGTAGACCTGAGTCAAATAACTAGCAAAGTCATCATCAGCTTCCATTTTGCAAGTGGAAATATAAAGGGAACAGTAAGTTCATAGTTCACACTGCTTGTGGAAACATGCTGTTAGTAGCAATGACTGAAATGTTTCAAGATGGTTCAGTGATGTGGGTCACAGTCTACTAGAAATGAAGATGAGTTTTCTGTTCTAAGAAACAGTGATATGCTTTGATCCTAAAGACACTGCTGAGGTGAAACAGGAAGTGCGAGTGTAACAGACTACCTGGGTGTCTGGCATTCTTTCTTTAGCCTAGTATGTATCAGATATTATTTTCTTAAGTGAAAATGAAAATAAATGTTTGCTGTAAAATGTGCCTTACAAATCTCATTTGAGTCAGATTTGAACCCAGGCCTACAAAGGTGTGCTGTGTACACTAGGCCCAGATCCAAGTATCTAAAGTTTGCCTTATTTTGCACATTTATGCAAAGACCAAACCATACAAACCTTTTCTAAAATAAACATTCAGTAATTCCAAACTAACAAGAGAATGCATCATAATCCCTGGATTCACTTGGAAGTGAATCCTAACCAGGTACCTTACTTCCAATCGCTAGCTTTAGGATTTATTCAGAGAAGCAGAAGAACAATAAATCACAGCGTCTTTTTTCAGAGGGGTTATACTGTACAACACTCAAAGGGAGTGAAAGGGATTCTGTAGAGAAAATTCTCTGAAGTATATAAAAAGCAAGCGTGGGAGAAGTAGCATGGAGTTCTCTTCAGTGAAAATTAATAATGACAATTTTGCCAGAAGCCGTTATTGCTTGTTATAACTAATAAGTTATATTCTCAAGTTTACCATGTGGTTTCTGTTAAAGAAAGCAACAAATAATAAAGGTATTATTTGTAATAGTTTTTTTCTGCAAAATAGGGGAGTCCACTCCATGAGGAAAAGGGAGTGTTTAATTTTCATAAAATCGCATGTATCTGAAAGGACGGGGAACATAAGGACCAGCCCCTAGATACAGTAAGACCTTATCGTAATCTAACCTGAAAAACAAAAAAAGTGAGTTTCAATATCATGTTTATTAAACAGTAAGTTACATTTAATCATGAAAATATGAAGTTAATTTTAATTGCTGAATTAAAATTCACATTTCACTTTTGCAATTCACATTTCATTGTTATCATCAACAGAACTTGAAGCATTCTAGCACTGTGTCAGGGATATTGGTTGTGGTTTTAGAAAGAAAAAAGAAAAAGCTGGGGTTGTCGAAAAAACTATATGGCTGACATAAACTGGGTACAGCAGCCTACAAACCAAGCCCCTTTGCGACACTAAAAAATTCCTCCCTGAAACTGGATGAAAGGCAAGACCTGGGCCATTTTTGCAAACAAGGACTTCATAATGATTGGTTGAATTCCTGCCTTAACATTCCGCAGAGTAAACTATAACAGGGACACCAATTTAGCATTTACAAACACAGGGCTAAACAAACAATAGTTTAATATTATATAGATGGCAATATCATATCATGTATGGTGCAACAAATATCACCAAAAAGGTTGCTTCTTTGAATTGCTTGGAAAACTACTGTAGTGTAGGTATATTCTGTGTTTGTGTGAAGATTCCGCTTGTAAGCATATTTGGGGTTTTTTGCATTTTTTCTATAGGTTGAAATCAGCCCATTGGTGCCTCCCTCATTTTTGGAATTGAATTTCCCCTTTAAAACTCCACAAACTGCTGTAAATAATGTTGAGCTGATGCAAAGCGAGAGAAACATTGAAAAATGGTGGCCAGATCAGTATTGCAACTGTAATTTACAATGACATGTACACTTTGAGCATTCTATATCTGATCACAGTGTGCAGGCAAATATAGATAGCCAGGGAAAACGTACAAGCCTGAAGGATATGATTTCATTCTTTGGATATGAGTTTCTTTTAACTGTATTGTATTATATTTAAGTATTGTCTTTTCTGCTGGATTGTTTGTGTTGGGGTTTATCTTGCTGTGATTACTTGCCTAGCCCTGAGAATGTCATTAAAAAGATAAAAAGCAGTGTGGAGTAGTGGTTAGGGCTCTGGACTCTTGACCGGAGGGTCGTGGGTTTAATCCCAGGTGGAGAACACTGCTGCTTTACCCTTGATCAACGTACTTTACCTAGATTGCTCCAGTAAAAAAAAAAAAAAAAACTGTATAAATGGGTAATTGCATGTAAAAAAATAATAATAATAATGTAATTGTATGTAAAAATAATGTGATATCTTGAAACAATTGTAAGTCGCCCTGGATAAGGGCGTCTGTTAAGAAATAAATTATATATATAATATATATAAATATATATATTAATATATATATATTTAACATAACATACTGCTGAGCATTAATATATATATATATATATATATATATATATATATATATATATATATATATATATATATATATATATATATATTAATGCTCAGCAGTATGTTATTTAGATGAATATCTTCATCAAATGTTCTGTATACTAAGGTTCAGATATTTAGCCATCCTTTATTAAACTGTATATATGTACATACTATGTAAACACAGACAGACAGGCACTTGGTCCTAACTGAGCTTAATCCAAATTGGATTTATATAGACTTATACTGTGTTTATATTGATTTTTACATACATTACATATTTACAGTATGTATATTATATAAGCCATTTTTGCTTTTAATAAAAAGCATGTATATTAACTTTAATTTAATTAATCTTCAAGGAACTGCACTGCATTGTTTTGCTAGTTGTTTTTGTTTTTTAGCAAGTTATTGCATCAAGGAGTTTTCAATTAACATCCGATGTGATTCAACATCTCACCATGTTCTATGCCAACAGTCAATTCATTAAGCTATTACAAAAATCAAATGCTACCAGATATCATAGCCTACCTCACTCCAGCAAGTTACAGGAGCTCCAGCCATTAGCACATGGGTTTAATAGCATTGATGGATTTATGGCTGTTGCTGGAGCTGGATACACTACTCAAGGCCCAGTTAAAGGGGGACTATTGCACTGAATCTGTCAAGCAGGTTATGAACTTTTCCAGGACTTGCTGAAGCTGGTGGAAAAAAAACTCTATGTGTTAAGAAAAGTGCCAATTAGATACAACATTTATATTTCAAGTGTTATTTTTCAAAAATACTGGTATACAAATTTCCCAAAAGTTGATGTGGGTTCAAGGATAGGGCATTACTGAAATATCTGTACATTCAGTAGCATTGTATTGCATCACTCCTAAAAATAATTTGACACATTTAAAATATTTACTCTGATACTTTATCATAAAGGATACTGGTGTACTCTAACTAGGACTTAGACATGTCAACGGGTCATTTGTCATTGATCAGAATGCTATATCCCTGTTTTTACATAATCTGCATCTTCACCTCTTAGAAGAGCCCCCCAGATAGCCACCACACACCCACAGATTATGATATAATCCATAGCCCTTAATAAATTTCATCACAATTGGATAAACAGGGCTCTAGATATGTATGAGTATGATTGACGTACATAAAGACATGGGGACCAGCTTCCTCCCCGTCATTAGTGCAATCGATAGCCATATCCGAGTCATTACTTTTGAGCAGCTTTACGAAGCTCTGGGACTGACCCTTAAATAATTAACTTGATTAACAGCTGTATAGAATATCAAAATCCCTACAAAAGGGCATTACAATCTATTACATGCATGAGCTATCATACAACAACCATTAAACTGAAAAGTAGGCTTACAAAAATGAGACATCATTGTGAGAGGGGACTATTCAAGAAATGGCTTGTTTTTAGGGGATGTGACTGAGGAATGAACATTAGGACAACAATGTTTAGATCAAATGTGTTAATATTCTTTTTTTCTTTTTAATTAGGTGGGACAAAATGTATAACAATAATTATTTGAAAAAGAAACTGAGGATAAAATTGACACAAAAAAATGAATCTAGTAATGTTAGATATTGAATTAGAGCAAGAAAATACATAAGAAAATAGAGTAAGAAATATCTAAAGCAGTATTACCACATTCTTTAATAGAAAAATATCTTTGCTATAGTCTGTAAATAATCTGTTTTCCTTCTATGTCATTTTGCATGCTGTCAGCAAAGACAAGTTTGGCATTTAAATACCTATGTAGGCTAACAAAATTTAGCAGAAGGACAACCTGCTTGTCTAAACAGGTTAATATCAAAGCTCCTCTGTTTACACAATGTTTCACAATGTTTTGCTTGGTAAACATCAGAAAAACTGATGTGCCAGGAGGGAGACAGATAGTAAATTGCTAACTTGGTAGAAAAATGACATTTTCCTTTTCATGACTACTATATCATTCTGTATCCTTGCATGAGTCAGACCACACAATTGCAGCTGCTATTATTAACTCCAAATTCACCACAGCTGCTTAGCAGTACAAAATTGTTTTTGTTTTTTTTATAGATCAAAAAGTGATCACCTATCATTTCATGGACTGCAAATAGTTTCCCCTAAAATGGTAAGATGACTACTGCCTTTAAACTATTGCTACTTTTTGCAACCGAGGACACCAAAGTGCATCACACAACACTCTGCCCCTTAACTGTGCTGATCGGCTGCAGCCAGTCTTTCATATCAAGTCACAACCAATGTAACAGGATAGATCTCACCGTCAGGGTTTGAATCTGCGTCACACAATGCTACTTGTTACAAGTGCATGCCCCTAAAATGTACAAAGGTGTAGGGAAACAATGCATCAACCTTTCTATGTGCTCCCTTCAGCACACAGCCAACGCCTCTCCATGGCATCTAGTGTACCACCAGGCTCAAGACAACCATCATGCTCTCCCTGTTCCTCTTCCAGCAGATGTTTAGAATATTCCTCTGTAATCTTTTTAAGTGCACTAGTACAGCTTAAATACCTAGTGCTCTGCAAACCAGGTCCTGCTATCACTCAAGTCAGTGGCCTGATCTCTCCTATGAAGTTTGCAGTAAGATATCCATGGTGCTCTTCATGCCCCGTCTGAAATGTCTTGCTGCTTCACAATAAATGACCTTCTCACGTATGAGCCCTTTTGCACGGGGAACTGTTCAGCATAAGGCTCTCATGCCCTAAATAACAATGAGAGAAAACTCCACTAGCAAGCCTCTGGCCTCGTCTGACCTCTGGAAAAGAGTCAGCATGTACAATTTGAAATAGCATGTACAAGAAGGTTAACTGTGACAGACTAACACTCTGCAACACGGTGCTAACCATTAGCAAACTCCTCTTATCCTCAGGCTACATTGGCACTTTTCTTAAAATGTTTCATTTGTTTGTTTCTTTAACCTGACTATTTCTACTATGGTCATCGCGGCTCTAGTCATTATGATTTGCAATTTCTCATAGGCTGTGAATTGTCAGAATTAAGATGGTTAGAGAATCCGAATTACGGGAGGTTTAAAGGGTGGAATGCTTGCTCCTTTGGAGAGGTTTTATTTTCCACTGTTTCTCAGCTCATATTGTTTTTTTGTCAGTTCAATCTCTTTATGTAACAAGAGCAGCAAATAACGCAGTTGCCAGATCTACCTTGGCAATGACATCTTAGAAATATGTTCATCAAAGTAAACTTACTAAGCTATTCAAAGAAATTTGACAAGTTACCTATCACATTTTTAAATGTCCAGACCATAGGCGCCTGAGACGGGTGGGCCAACGGGCCACTGCCCACTCACATTTTAAAGGGGGGGGGGGGCCTGCCCACTCACTTTTAACAGCGAGGGCGAGAAGAAAAAAAAAAATTATATATATATATATATTCCTCGAGGGGGGGGGGGGTGGTTGGAGCAGTGATCGGAGAGAGCAGTGATTCCAGCGAGCGCTGAAAAGTATCCGGGGGTCGAGTGCATGCCGGCAAAGGAACAGAGCATCTCCAGAGAGTGGTAGCAGGATCGAGTCGGCTAACTGGATGGAGATCGGGAGCAAAGTAGGAGGGAGCGCGGCGCCTGAGGCAGAACGACAGGGCTCGTCTAGGCCGAGTAGCGGAACCGGAGGGAGCACGGCACATCGACGCAGAATGGCAGGACCCATCCAAACAGGACAGCGGAGTCAGAGGGAGCTCGGCCAGGCAGGACAGCGGAGTCGGAGGGAGCACAGTACGCCTACACTTAACGACAGGGTTCGTCCAGCCAGCGGGAGATGGCAGATATGTACCGCACCTCTCACCCTGACAGACAGTTGCAGCACGGAGGACATGAGAGCACAGCCGGGGGGCAGGGTCCAACCCCCCCCAGAAGCAGCTAACAGTGCTGAGACCGTGCCCACAACTTGGCGGTCGCTTCCCAGGAGAGCCTGTCAGCACAGCCGGGGGATGGGACCCAAGCCCCTCCTGAAGTAGCAGACCGCACACACAGTTCCAGGGACCAGCTACAGATTGCCGGCGTCAGGCCAGCTCCAGATCAATCGGGACTGTAACATTGTCTCTTCGGGGACGAAGAGAACTTGAGGGGGGAGCTATGTAGCGATCTGTGCTAAGTGTGTGTGTGTGTGCTATCCTGTCTTTCCCGCCGTTTGTGTGTCACCCTGCATGAATCTGTAAGAGCGTTTTGTGTCTAGGCAGTGCTCGCACGCTGCCTGGGGTGTCACGTGTACAGTGCAGCTGTATGTAGATGGGGTCTGTGTTGGCTGCACTGTGATTAGTGTTCGGTTCAGCCAGTCAGCTGCCTGCGCGGGACCGAGGGTCTGAGCGATCGGTCAGTGTGTATGTAAATGTGCCCTTGTGTATGTGAGCCAATAGGGCTCAGGGAGGATCTCTATTTAGGAGCTGCCTGCAAGCAGCTCGGGGCTGTGTTGTGGTGTCCCGACGTGGAATTAATAAACATTTGAATGAGATCTTACTGTGGTCGTCTGCCTCTTGTTTGTTTCCCTGAAATGCTACAATATATATAACTATATGTGGCATAGGGAGCTGTGTAAGATACAACATGATATTCACCACTCAAGGTCAGAGTGGCCAGTATTTGTTTTTTTAGGATGCCATTTCATACAGTAAAAGAAACATGCTTTTCTTTTTTATTTTACAATGGTAGGTTATACACATCCAAGACATAACAAATTAGACATTAAATGTGCACCAGGACAGAAGGAATTATTGATATCTTATTTGTTATATATTGGATTTCAATAAACCACCAGGGAACTTGTTTTTATTATATACAAGTTCATGAAACATATACAGTGCTTAGACACTTCCACACCATCCCACATATCTGAAATGATGGAATTTTCAACTATGAATTGATCCAAAAAGACACTTATGGCTAGTTATCATTTATCAAATAGCACAGGAGAGTCACAGTCTATTTTAATACTAAAGCTTGTGCAACTGTTTCAAATTGCACAGGGCATTTGCACATTTCAAAGTGAGCTTTGTACTGAATGCATCTGCAAATTGTGTTTCAACAGAAGACATCGTGTTGAAAGCTTGCATCCATTCACAACACCTTAGCATAGAGGAAACTGTGTTAATAGTGGCAGATTGCCAAGTACTATTCCTCTGCCTTTCTCTAAAGTCTTTAAATCCTCAAACTGCTGTCTCCACGATACTGCAACAGGGCTCAAATCACTTCTTGGCTCTTTTCCAGGACTCACTGCTCAATGATCAGGTTTGCCTTCATCCATGGCACTTTTATTATTTTTTTTGTAGGGGGAGGGCCCCTACCTCACTTTTGACCCCTTCCCAGCTTAGTCAGAATAGTTTTTACTCTGTCCAGAATGCAATGACAGTAAATTCAGTATTAATGCAATCTGGTGTCAGCTTGCATTCTGATGCCAAATGCTCAGCAACCTACAAAGCATGAGAATCAAATCGAAAATCCTCAATAGAAAAAAAAAAAAAAAAACATATCACACATTGCCTCTGGTACTGACTGGACAATTTTAGCTTTTCCTCAGGAAGAGAAATGACAAAATCAATGGTTGTCATGCCAAATCATCCACTTGACCAGAAGATACAATAATGTAACAGCTGTTTTGGTCTTCAAACATGGTCTCTCCATTTACGTCTTTATTACAACTCCAAGATTTAAACATCCATTCCAGAGATCAAAAACACATCACAGAAGTGTGTCTTATGTGGGGAAGCTCAATTCAGCTGAACATTATTATAATGTATTATTATTATTATTTGTATTTGATAAACACACAACTTGAGCTACCTGGTGCTAACAGATGGTAGAGTGATTTCTGACAGTAAATTTGACACATTTGCAGAAACTTGCAATCCAACAGCATTTGTATTTATTTATTTATTTATTTATTTAGAGAGAGGTCATAGGTCACCTCCCTGTTCACTGAAGCAGTTTGGCCAGCAGTCTACCATGCAAGGTCTTACCTATTGAGGTTCAATGTAGATTTGCTGCAGATGTATTTGCTATGTATTACGCGATCTAACAAACCATTTTACAGTTTTCAGACTGCAAGCCCAATGTGAAGGGATTGCAAAAATTCCTTAGGGTTAGCAGCCTCCAATTTAGAATACAGCAAACGTTTATTAAAAACGAACCACTTGTAAAGTTGATTTGTTGAATGTACTCTACTAGCTGCCTTCATATCTTAAACAAAACACACACAACACTGTGTTTGGATTCTCCTAAACTACCCATCAATAAAACACAGCTGTAACCACTAGCCTTGGGGTTTTAACCTTATACATTCAGCAAAGGCAAACTGATGAAAAAGTGTTGACATGATTTGACCTGGAGTCATAGTTTCCTTTTTGCTTTATTTTATATTTTCAGTTTCGACTCAGGCTAGAATAATACATGATTTTACCCTCATAGCGCCTTTCCACCCTTGATTTAGTATTTTCTTTCTTGCATTACTGTATTTTTGTCATTATGCTAATACAGTCGTGCACTGTTATCTGCAACAGTATGGAAATCCAACTGGAAAATCCCATTCAAAACACCAGACGCTGGTCTCTACTCAATATTACCTGTCCTGTTTAGTGTAAACTAATTGATTCATACCTTCAATTAATGAACCAAAAGGAAAACAGACCTTAAATATTGATAACAGAACTATATTCCATTTTACAAATTCATTCGATTACTGTTTTCCACAGCAATAAAACATCGCTGCTTATCAATAATTGACATTATTCAAAATACAAAATTTACTCATCTAAATTAAGCTTTGCAGTGGAGTACTGGGTGTAGTTTGAATCACTGGTGTAGTCGTTGAATCCAGGAGTTAACGTGAGACCACTACCTGTGGAAAGAATTAAATCACAAGATTGTATTATATTGTATATTTAGCTTCTGCAACACACTCTCTAATCTTAAATGAGTTCTGGCTCACAATTCACAAAACTCCCTTTCACATGTTACACATGAACATCTATTGTGTGGCATTCATTTTTAATGTTTTAAATCATAACACATTCACAGTATTTACTCTCCATATATTTAATACAAGGAACAGCTATCCATATGTTTTTTTAATGTCAACGTTACTCTGTTTCGGCATATTGGTAGACATATTGGTATTTGCTTTTATAATCTTTTTACCACCAGTTGTTTAGTCGTTAATCACACGAGGTATTTGAAAATGACATAAACACAAGAAGCACGTCCATTTTATCTACAGCAAACATGCAGTCCACTCCACCTACCTCCGGGTGGGTGGAGCACAGTGAGGTCAAAGCGAACTGAGGAAGAACCGATGAGCACGCTGCTGAAGTTATGTGAGTAAACATAAAAGAAAAGAAAAAAAAACCGAACACAACATTTTTTGGGTAAAAGGTAATTAAATTGGCTAGCATTTTAAACTATGTAATTTGTTATTGCTCTCTGGTTTTGTGGTTGTGGCTCGTTTGGCCAAGTGTACTCTAGTTTAGTTTGCATGCTCAGTTTACTTGAAAGATCAAAGCAGGAATCGACAGCTAAAAAACGTTTCCTCTAAAATTGGAAACAAAGTTCTAGAAGCATGAGAGCTTATTCTTTTAACTCTGTAACTGGTAGCGTTTTACTTTGTGCTATTTCTGACAAGGTTTGGATAAAGGCGTCTGCTAAATAAACAAATAATAAGGTTAGGATAGATCATTAATGCCCAGCGCCAATTTTAGTTCATATTAACTTTTTTTTTTTTAATTTGTCTGCAATGTGATCATAGTTATATTTATTGGTATGAACAAATAAGATAAAGTAATTCTAAAAAACCTAAAACTTACATTTACATTGACTATATAATTTTAGCAACAATCGTGTCCCTGGGAAAAGACACTTTGGCGGCGGACTGCCCGATTTCTGTCATCTCTTATGCAGAGGTCCAAATGTGAAGACCGAGTCCTCTTAGGGGTTGATAGACTGCAGTCTCCTTATCCATCCTTTGACAGACTACACAGATGTGTAATGTGCCACTTACCAGTAATAATGACTTTTTAATACAGCCGCGGTCAACAGATCAAAATTAACTCAATGCCTGCAATAGCTGTAAATGCATTGGCGACCAGGAGTTTTTAATCACCTCATAACAGTTGAAGTGTATCTATATAAAAAAAAATACATTAAATCCGGTAACTATAAAATCATTTTGCCTCCCACGTTTTCTTTTTTCAGAGTGAAAACTAAATTGTGCAGAAATACATTTTTATTAACTGTATATTCTATGATATTGTGTGATTTTGTATTTTTTTTCAAAACGTTTCCAATTTAATAGGTAGAAGTTTTTAAAAAGAATAAGTAGCTACATGTTGTTGTTTTTTGTAGGTCTGTAGGACTCTGCTAAGTTAAGACTGTAATACTTAAATTGATGTTGTAGAAAAACGCAAGAGATTAGTTGGCCTACAATGTTCCAGACATGTCAAGGCTAGAGAATGTATTGAAATGAGATAACATGAGAGAAAAAAATGCTTCCCGCAGTGTTCATGTTACAATAACTTAGTGGTAAAAGAAATGTGCCTTGGGAAGGACGTTGTTAGGTAACATGTTACAAAAACTCATCTAAAGCATAGAAAATACAGAAAAATACAATACTAGCAGCTGTTCGTATTTGTTTGAAAGCAAAGTGACAAACTCAGAAATATGATTTAACACATACCACCCAATGTCTTTCTTTTAATATTTAACATAAAAAACACAATGCCGTTTAATTTTTAGAAATGAACAAGCAGACCTAAGATTAACCAAACAGACTGAAAATACCTCATTTAATGGTCGAGGAAGTTTTATTCCTCCCTGCACATACATAGACTGTCACTCAGATATTATTAAAATGTGCTTCTAGAGAGATTGTCTGGATTAATGCATTTCCATCTGTTTGTTGTCTGCCTCCTTTAGAATGTAATCTGTTTTTTGTTTGTCAGTAACAAGAGATAATTAATAAGAACACTTTTGTATTTTCAAATTTCATTCTATTAAAACTAGAACCCTACACCGTTTACTGTATTTGCATATAGTTTACGGTGCTAATAACGGGCGTTTAACGGACACATATCTTATTTAAAACAAACAGAAACACCCTTCTTAAAAACACATTGTAATTTAAATTTTAATTAACACAAGCCCAAATAAAAATTGCTGTTAGTGGGTGGTGCAGATAAACATCTCTCTGGTGCAGTAAAGTGTATTCCCTCCCCTTCAGGCAGCTAAACTAGATGGACTCGCCTTCCCCCGAGATCTTCTTTCAACAGACACATGGGGTTGACTGATTTCCTGTTAATGACTGGTAGCAGACTCTTATAAAAACTAGAGGATCAATTCCAGCCTACACAATTTCATATAGGGGGCCAAGGATTGGGCAGGCTTTAAGATGGAATGCTGCCTGACTTCCAAAGTGGATGGTCCCTCCAAGGCAAGGTGTGAGAAGCTCGCATTTGACTATTCCTGCTCTTTGCTTCCATTTCTTTAGTTTTTAAGCATATATGACTTAAACTAATTCTACAACAGTGTTGGGGGTTATTTTATAACATGATTATTTCCTCATTGCCTGATTTCGATAGTCAGTAACTTTGTCACACTTTCGGGGGAGTTGTTTATCTGACCTACTCGGATCACCTTGTAAAACTTAGAGAATTATGAACTGGGCATCGTCAGTATGAATACACAGGGCTCTCTTCAAAAAGTTAATACAATATTTTATGCTCTGATAAATGCAGCAGATGAATCCTAGAGGAAATCCAGTATGTTACTAAGGTAAAAACAAACCTTAGTAAGGGTGCCTATAGCTGAACCAAACTGCTTCCTTTGCAATGCACACTTATGCAGAATTTCTGCATGTCTCAAAAAGGAATGCAGAGGGAACAACCTGGCAGGGTAACAAGAACTTGAAAAGGGATGAATCTAGTTGTGTTGGTGACATGAAAAAAACGCCTTAAAGTGAACTTTGATACACCACTTGACATGATCACTTAAACAAAAAGGCATTGTTTAGTTAATGTATATTTAAATGGTCGTACAGGTTCAGACAATGTACATATTTAAACATTACTAAGAATTCTGTACTTCAGATTACTAAAGATTCTGAATTGGTTTCTTAATTATGTATCGTGTTAAATAAATGCAAGATCATTAAGGGGATACAAATGCTTGTTGAGAAACCAGAGACATAAGATTTTTTTCTTTATGTCTTATTGTCCTGTAAGACCTATTATTTTAAATGGTATAGCTGCACACTGTTAAGGACCATGAATGTTGAATGGCATGTTTCTATTCTGTTTTTCTCTTTCCTTTTAGAAACAGAATCACACGTGGAGAAATGTCTAAACCTCTGTTAGGAAAGTCTGAGAGTGACCAAAGTTACTCAGAGCTGAGCGGTATGACTGTTGGGATATTGGGAAGTGGAGACTTTGCCCGTTCTTTAGCGACATGCCTAGTGTGCTCTGGGTTTAAGGTGGTGGTTGGGAGCCGGAATCCAAAATTAAGCGTGGCCCTGTTTCCTGCTACAACTGAAGTCACTACGCAAGAAAAAGCTGTAAACAAGACAGATGTCATCTTTGTGGCAGTGTTTCGGGAGCACTACTCCACGCTGTGTGATCTAAAGGAGGCTCTTGCGGGTAAAATACTGGTCGATGTCAGTAACAGTACAGAGCTGAACCACCGTCATGAATCAAATGCCGAGTACCTGGCCTCACTGTTTCCGAAATGTATGGTTGTAAAGGGATTTAACGTTATATCAGCCTGGGCTTTGCAGTCAGGTCCAAAAGATGGTAACAAGCAGGTAATTGCATGCATTCCACTGTAGGATAAATTCACTAAATAGGGAACACATTTGGAGAAGGGCTCTTTAAAAATTAAAAAAAAGAACACACACACATCTGCTTCTTGCCTCCACAGGTCCTGGTCTGCAGTGATAACAAAGAGGCCAGAGGTACAGTGTGTCAGATTGCACGGAGCATGGGGTTCATCCCTATTGATATGGGCTCGCTGTCGTCTGCCAGAGAGATTGAAAACATCCCTCTGCGCCTCTTCCCATCCTGGAAGACCCCACTGATGCTCTCCCTGGGTCTCTTTGTGTTCTTCTATGCCTATAACTTCACCAGAAGTGTGATCCATCCTTACGTAACCAAGGGGGAGCACTGTTTTTACAAAATGCCAATTGAACTTGTTAACGTCACGCTGCCCTGTGTGGCCTACGTAATGCTTTCCCTGGTTTACTTGCCTGGAGTCCTGGCAGCCTTTCTGCAGCTACGATACGGCACCAAATACAGGCACTTCCCAGGCTGGCTGGACCAGTGGCTGAAGCACAGGAAGCAAATCGGCCTGCTGAGCTTTCTGTCGGCTGCACTGCATGCTGTGTACAGTCTGTGCCTCCCAATGCGGAGATCTGCTCGCTATCTTCTGTTGAATGCAGCCTTTAGACAGGTAAAGGTAGATAAACATTTTAGCAAGGTGTCTTTATAAAGCCCTTCCACAAAATACCATTGCAGCCCAGTCAAGGGACCCTGCAGTTTAATTTATTTTTAACAGGATTTAACAGAACTCCTCAATTTTAACTAGTAAAATGAGTTTAATATGATAGTGTGTTAACATGTAAAAAAAAAAAAAATACATAAAATACAGCTTTTATTGAGATTCAGTCTAGGTTTTTACAAGTTAACATGCAGTGATTTCTTTATAAATCCTAATAGCTCTCTACATGAAGCAGTAAACCTGTGCAAGTTACTTAGGCACAGTTCATGCTTTCTTTGACATCTTAAAATGTCAGGAAAAACAGAACTGCTAACCCCGGAGGTCATGTTGCTCACTGTGGGAGTCTCAATGCATTAATTTTTAATCTGCTTTATGTGACATTTGAAAAAAGAATTGTCTTTATTTTGAAGACACCAAGACAATGCTATGCCCCCTTGTGGAATTATATTTTAATGACATGTTTAAAGATCATTACATGGCAAGGAACTAAAAATAAATAAAAATCCTTAACCAAATGAAAACAATTAAAATTGTATAGAATAAAAAAAGTTAACTACTTTGTATTTTGGAATCTATAATTTCTACTACTAATCATTACAAAAACTGAGGAATTAAAGCTATTTTATTGCAAGACATTTAAAAAAAAATAATTATGGTTCTTTTAATATTTTATTATTCAGGCACCCAATGCCCACTAGAGAAATTAATTCATCAGCATCACCCAATTCTATGGATAAGTCTTGCATTAGAAACAGTTGGCAACATTCTATTTGTGAACACTTACCTCATCCTCACCCACACCAAGAAGCACATACTGGGAGGTGGCAGACATCCCATAGTTAGTGGTTAACAGCCTAATTCGTCATGACAAAGTTGGTGGTAAAGGATATTCAAATTCTCTCTTTTTTTTTCCTCTTATATCAATGGAGCAGTAGATGAACTAGGATGCCACTAGAATTTTAATGATTTTAAAGTGTGCAGATGTCTATCAAGATTAGCACCTTTGTGGTAGTAAAAAAAAAAAAGATTTGCACTAACCAAGCTTCAGTTCTATACCTCAAGTATGCCTATACCGGTTGGCCACATTAGTAACTGCAAAATAGTTCCACAGGGTGATAATATAATGAACTTTATTGCAGATAGACAAAGACTATGCTTTCCTGTTCCAGAAGTCACTGATATTTCTGTTGGCAGGTTAAGGATGGTCTAGAGAACGCCTGGGTGGAGGAGCAGGTCTGGAGGATGGAACTTTACATCTCCTTGGGAATTCTGGCCCTTGCTGCTCTCTCCCTGCTAGCAGTCGCCTCACTGCCCTCTGTTGGGAATTCCCTTAACTGGAGAGAGTTTAGCTTCATTCAAGTGAGTTTTAATTAGTCTGTTGACCATTAAGCATCCTTGTAAGAGAAGCTTATATGTTTTTGTAAATGCGCAAACTCCATTTTAGATATGGAAACCACTTTAGTGTTACGGAAACGCCTCAATAAAAAGTACTGACGTAGCGACACACCCGCCCTTGAGAGATGGCACACTCTCATTTTGACCTTCATGAACTGAAGAATTTGACTGTGTTATACTTTTTAATCAGTGGATGGTCAAAAAGAAAGATACTAAATACAATAGAGCTTCTTAGTCATTGCCTTTGTCAAACTGTCAAAGTAGTTTGTATTGAGTACATGCAATAATGGTTCCATTTATAAGGGATTTAGTTTTTCTTGCTGCTTTTGAACTTTTCTTGGTATTTACATTCAGCTAATCCTCCCAGTGCAAGATTAGTCACATACTGGTACTCCTTCAGATTTAAGCCAAAGAAATCTGCAGTGCCTGTCACACCTAGGGCTCACTGTGGAAAAAGATGACATTAAAACGGAATGGATTTTTTTTTTACAAGCTGCACGTACAACTTCATGGGCAAGTATCTCAGTTGCGTAGCTGGTTTGAGAATAGTATTAATGTTTCACTTTCAAAGAGGGAATCACCAGGAATATTCCCTGTCCCACATAACATTCTAATGTACATAGAATTGTTAAACTGCTGCAGCATTCTAACCACAATATTTTATTTTTTACATAAAGTTAATCTCCAGAAACTGGGGGAAAAAATCAACATATCTCGTAACTCTTTGAGATGTCCTTACATGTAATTACACTTGAATTGATTACTTTTATTTTGATACCAAGCAAGTCCTTGTCCGACTTGGGAAAGGGGAGCAATTCTTCTTCAAAGTGCACATGATCATTTTTGGGGGTGCATTTGCAACCCTTACTTTCTTCACAGGGTTAATTTAGTAGAGCAATTGCTCTAATTCTTGGTTTTGTAAATATTTTGGTTTAGAGCTTCCATATCTATAGTGGAAGCTCTACAAATGCAAATAAGAGGTGCTGCAAAGCATTTCATTATAGAGCTTGAGCATGAGCTTGTAGGTCACATTACACCTGAAGGGTTCGGTCTTTCCTGCTCTGCTAAAATAACATTTACATTTTTATTTTTTATTTTAGCATTTGTGAACTCAACTCCTCTTGGGAATTACTATTCTGTACTTGAATGTTATGAAACCGACCACTCAGAAGAAAAAAATTATATTTATATATATATATATATATATATATATATATATATATACACACACACACACCTTTCACCAATTCCAAAACTTTATCTGTCATCTTTGGGGATTTTTAAAATCGGAATGTATTCAATGTTATTATTAGGTAAAAAAAAAATTTAAAAGTCAGGTAGAACAACGCAATAGTAAATGTTTGTCTGCTTGATTTAGTGTCTTATAGTTTTATGTTAGAATTCTAATTGTTGTACTATGAATGATTTAATTTTTTTTTTTTTTATGTTTTCAGTCCAAACTGGGATACACTGCTTTGGTAATAGCCACACTCCACACATTAACCTTTGGGTGGAAAAAAGCGTTTGACCGAAGCCAGTACAAGTTCTACCTGCCTCCAACATTCACACTTGCTTTGGTTGTGCCTTGTGCTGTCCTGCTTTGTAAGGTGTGCCTGCAGTTACCCTGTGTGAATACAAGGCTGACACAGATCCGAAGAGGTTGGGAAAAGGGACGATTCGTCAGGTTCCAGTTATGTGAGGAGTCAGGTCTTTGCAATGAGGACACAAGCAATGTGTGACAGAAACAGTGCGTGCTAAACACACACACACACACACACACTCACTGTTTCTGTAGTCCCAGCTGGCAAACCCCAAACGCAGTTTTCAAGCACTTCTTTTTTAACTCTGAGCAACACAAAGCTAGACCATGCTTCCAGTCTCCCCTAAAACTCTCAATTTAAGTAGCAGTTGGGCTGTCTGCTTTATTAACTTTGATATCTAGGTCATATACACTAAAATGACTTTGCTGTACACCATGCTACAAAGCAAAAAAAATCTGACACTTTCATTGTAAAATCTCATGTAATGCAACGTATCTCAAGTTTCCATGACAGAATATTGGTAATCCCTTACAAAGGTAGTAAACTAAGCAAGCCTTCATCCTCATTGATCCAGTTCAGGTGAAAATGCAGTTCAAAGAATTACAATAGATTTTCCAAAGTCAATGTACAGACTTTAAATTACTTCAGTTTGTGTTATAACTCATTGTTGTTTCATTATACATTATTGACCATGCCATTTCAGCTACAAACAGTTTGCTTTTTTATTTTTATATACATGCATTGTTCACATAAAAGGTGTGGCATTCTTCTTTGATTTTTATCTTGCATGTACAAATGCATTTGCCAGCAATAATCTAAAGAACATCCACACCGATCGAATCAAGAATACCTAACTTTGTAGAAAATAGAGAACTTTGTTACAAGTCTGGCAGTATTAAGTTTTTTTTTTCTGTTGTTTTGGAATATGAATTACAAACTGTATTAATGTAGACAATCGTCTTTCAGTATACATGTTGGCAATTCAAAAAAATGATTATACCAATAAAGCCTAAATGCTTCCAGTAAGTTTCTACGAGTGTTTTGTAGTAATATTTTGTTATTTAATAGTTCTGGCTCACAGGGGGGATATAGTGGCAATCGCGGTTCATTAGGAGAGAAAGCTTGTGCCCCAAAAAGTAAAACTTGGGCTTAAACAAACTGGCTTGTCAACAAGGTGTTGACTATAAAAATAACAAAAGTGCACAGAAGAATTAAGTAAAACACGCAACATATTGAGAAAATGATATCAAATTAAAGATTACTTAGACACTGCACATTTGTTCTATCAAACGTCTTCAAAGCAAGCTGTGATGCAGTGGTGTTTTGCAGACCTCCACGAAGACCTGCAGCTGTAGCACTTCTCCATGCAAAAAAAAACTTTTAATGCTGCAAACAGCCCAGCCCAGCCCAGCCCAGCAATGAAGAAATAGAAGTGATTCCAGCCCAGTATCCTGAATGAGACACGTGAGCCGAGGTACTGGCATATCATGGTTTGGAAACATGAAGCAATACAAAGACACAAAAAGAAAAAAAACTTACCCTTAAACAACAAATAGGTGGTCTTCAATAGATGTGTATGCATGTTATAACCACAGGTCAAAACCACATGGCTAAATCATTTGGCAGAATTAAAAACAAAATAGCTGTTAACAAATGCCAGGTACAACTTGTGTTCCTTAGTTTGAATACAGTAGTTTCTTATCAGACTGAAAGGGAATCAATCCAGCTTAAATATTAAAAGAAAACTGAAAACCATTGTGAATGTACGTCCCTTTCACCACATAGTTATGGGGTTAGCTTTGTATCTTTCGTAATCTTCCTTCCAGAAGAAAGCTAGTTCTGTTTCATTTGCTACAAAAAGAAGATACAAAAAGTCATTATTAAAATGTGGAATATATCAATACCTTCAATTAGAGACTAATACCACAACCCTCACACCCATACAGTAGTTTAACTACAGTACACTCATTGTATTCATTCTTACCTACTCCTGCTGCTTTCAAAGTGGTATCTTCTCTCAATAGAAGTTTATCATCATCTTCCAAACTCACTACTAATTCATTTGTCTGAAAAGGCCAAAAGGGGTTTGTTTTGTTTTTTTAATTCGGATTGTCAGAGTAATAGAGGACATCTTTTTATACTTAAGCTTGTGACAGGACACTTTGTAGCAAGTCTACTTGTGGTTCACCAATTGATACAGTACATAAAAGCCAAAAGAGAAGTGTGTATTCAATAATATTAATCTAAAGTCGTTTTGTTTTGGCAAAGTGCAGTAAATAAAACAAAATATATGGCCAAACCTTACCTTTGCTCCATGTGCCTGGTGAATGATCTTCATTGTGTCTACAAAGAAAGAAAAAAAAACCTGCCAAATCTACCAACATAATCTTGGTTTTCAAAGGGCTCCCAAAAGGAAAACATCAGGGGAGGCACAGTAGATAACCAGCCAATTAGTTTTCCTACACGCTGTACCTAACATTTAAAACAAGGCCTGCCTGCAAAGATCTTAATAATTAATACTGAAGTTCATTTAAAAAATATTAATGCATACAAAGCAAAATACTTGCATATGATATATATATATATATATATATATATATATATATATATATATATATATATATATATATATATATATATATTATTAAAAGAAAATCACACACACGTATAGAAGGAGCCTGTATGTGAAAAGGTCAGTCATGCTAAGCCAAATAAGGGTCAACGTCACAGAATGCAATAACATTAGCAAGACCTGTCAGTATCTACAAACCAGCAAAGCTAGTTTCAAATGTGAAACTAGCTATTTAATCATACTGAAAAATGACTACTTAGATTTGTTTTACCTGGAACCAACTGTATAGCAGAGTCTGGCTACACATCACAAAGATGCAGGAATGGGTTATAAAAAGTATCTTACCATATGCATGCTTCTTAAATGGGGGAGGAAGTCCTGGCCTAGTAGTAATGTCTAGAGAAAAGGAAAAGTTAATTGTCTAAATGAATGTAAAGGCCCTTTCTAGCAAAAGATTTACGTATGCTATTTTGAATGCATATATGCATTGCCATAGATCATTTGTATGCATATATGTATTGTCAGACAGTGTCTAAAACAGTGTCCAATGTTACACTAAAATATAATTCTTTATTACATTTACATACTTCCACAGTTCACCCTGCAGTCCAGCCCTCAATTTAAAATCAGAAAATATATATTTATTTACATTCACCAAACCTCGATATAGCTTTAATTTTTTGGCTGGAAGGAAAAGGTAAATTCATTTAACACAGGAAGGAAATCCAAATTTGAAAACGACGTATTAAATGTATAGACTCCGCTGTTGAAATTGGTCAGTCCTTACCATTTTTTACGAAGGCAATGAACGCCTTCACAGTCTGGTCCAGAGACACGTTTTGGAAAACAACAGGTTTAAAATTCCGGTGTTCAAAGGAACGCACCAGACGCACTGTTAACACGGCTTCTTCGCAAGCCATTGAGTCACCTATTAAAAATAAATAAAATTCACAAGGTGTATTATACCAGAAACAAACTTTTCAGCTCGACTGAAGTTCTTATCAATTTTGACGCAGAAACACGTGCTGTTAACCATTTTGAAAGGCACGTTAATGTTAGACATTATAAATAATTCAAGAGTGGATTGCATATGTATCAGTATTGCTCTAAAGCACTAAACCGTAGTTGTTGTAATAATATTTCTATGGTACAGCAAGGCGAATAAGCTGTTCTGTACTAGCTACTTGCTATTCTGTATGTTGAACAGTACTAAATCACTCGATTAACTAACATCCTTAAAAGTGCTACCTACCTTTCCAAGCTGTGCTACTTCAGTAAGTCTAATTGTATAGTTTGTCAAGTCGGACTAAATACAAGTGACACCAAAGCCAGAAGCAATCGACCACAGAGCATAAACCGTGAAAAATGACTGGGAGCAAAGATGAGGCTTGAATAGGACATTAAGCCGTTTTGGTTTGTAAATAGGAGCGCCATCATGTGTTGAGGGGGAGTTAGAGAGCTATGCTGATCTGTTTGCATCTGAATGTGGCAAATTCATTTTTATTGAGAATACTGTACTGTTTTGCTGTCCGTGCAGTAATTATTAATGAAATAATGCTTTTAGGCGGAAAAAAAAACTTACTTTTGGTTAAGATTGAAGCAATATGTGTACATGTTAATGTATTATTTTTGTATTTGCGGTACTGTTAATTGGATATATTATGTGTTTTGTTTGCTCTCAGGATCTCGGCATTTCTGTGTCAAGCTCGAGATGCTTGTTTGTTAAGAGCTGGGTATTGCTTGCACGCTGACAGACAGAACTATTGCGGTTTCCATGAATGCCTCGACTCCTGCCCCAATTATCTACATCTGTATGCCACCTACGCTTTGTCCTCTACGCTTCAAATCATTGGTACATTTCACTCACCCCAGTTGGCAATGTAGGCAGACTGCTTTCTTGTTTGTGCTGCACCATCGACCCGACAAATAAGGAAGCGTGTCGGTTGGGTCCTCCTTCGCTTCTCCACCCCTTTCACAAGTGAGCAAGTACTCTAGTCACGTCTGTTCGTAGAGTGAGAGACAGAAGTAATTTTCAGCTGGGTCTGCTCTGAAAAAGAACAAAAAAATAAATAAAATAAAACCATGTCTCAGGTAAAAATAGAATCAGTTAATGTTTTGGAAATTTGCATTTTTTTACTGAAGCCTTTTCATGCACGTGAATGAACAATGGTCATTGTTCTGATAGTAAGACGAGGTATTTGTAAAGTTACAGCTATCATGCAGTGAGTGCAAACATGTTTGTTTTTGACATGTGGGTTTACATACATGGTGTCAAAAGACATGCCTGCCATCGAATCAGTTATGCTCATTTGGCTTTTTAATGTTGTGTTGTATAGATTTTGCGTAGCACGATTTGAATTTCCTTACCTTGGTTGAATTGTAGGAGTGCGCATGCGGCACTAAAATGCAGGTAATCGGATGTTTTGTCTTTGTTGTGGTTATTTAATAATTGTATTTTTAATTTTTATTAGTAACTTTTGCTAAAGTACCAAGTTGTTTAAATTAAGTGCCAGAAACTGCCTAGCACAGACAAGTAAACGTGAGAACCGAGGATTTAATGCCAATAGTTACTGTCAGAATTGGTTATATTTGGAATACGGGATAGTGTTAGTGGTCAGTTGAAGAACGCGTGATGATGCTAGTGACACATTGTTCCTGGCATTAGCAACAGTAACTATGGTCAGTCTATAGTCGCTTTGTATTCTTTCAGTAGCTTAATACCTAGTGGTGGTTTATGTTAATATAGTCATGTTCAGCTTTTTTAATTGCCCGCATTAATTTTATTATATAGATCGTTTCGCATGTAATATGCAGTCAAAACAATTAATAATGTATGAAATCCGGTCGCACTGCGTTCACACAGAGGCGGTGATGCAAACCCACGCTGCCTTACTGTAAATGGATGCGGTACTGGCCTTGCTGAAAACCACATCTTTTGATATAATTATAAATATAAGATATAATTTATATTATAGCTTATATTATATTACGATTTTTTTTAATCTCTCTGCTTCTACTGGCTTGTGTACTGCCTGCTGGTTACCCATGCAGAAACAAGTAAGGCTATTGCACACCGGATCCGATCATGCATCCGCGTTTAACGTGCCTGTAAGAAGTAAAAAACGGTCATAAGCATTCCCTATTGCACCTTGCACACCGAGTCTGTAATTGTCGTGCTACTGTGATGCGTCAATTATGGAATCGAAACAAGTTCGATATGATATGATTTGAAGTGCGTTAAAAATTACACTGACCAATGAAAAACGACTGGGAAGGCACGTGGATTCTTACAGTTCCCTGAACAAAATGGAAAAAAGTAATTGTCTCACCAAACAAAAATTAATTTATGATAAATCCAACAAAGATTAGAAAGACTTTGAAAAACACGAAATTATGAACTGATAGCATACATAAACACGTGGATTTTGTGTAGCATAGGTTATTACAAGCATATACTTTTTATTTCAATTATAGTCAAGAAAGTGAAGAAACAATGACACATAATCAGAGAAAGAAGAGTGACAGGGCAACCAAGAGCGGTCGGGGTTTAACACAGTCAGAAAAGAGGTATATTTATTATTACAAAGCCTCCACTGCACATCAGCGCTCTGAAATACGATGTTAACGCATCTAGTGTGCAATGGATAGATGTATATACAGACATTATTATTATTATTATTATTATTATTATTATTATTATTATTATTATTATTGTTTAGCAGATGCCTTTATCCAATGCGATTTACTCATGCATGTTGCAATCTGATTTTATGCTGCTGTGTAGATTAGCCAACTGCCTGATTTTTTTTTAAATGATTAACGTTTGATAAACAGTTTGTTGCAAAATACCTCTAACTGGAGGTTAGTTGATAATAAGATATTATTTTCTGAAATGCTTTATCATATATAGTTTTATTGTCAGAGCTTTTTTTTCTCTCTTCTGCTAAAAAAATGAAAGGATAATGTTTTACATGTTTATACAAAAACTCTTAAAAACCTGAGTCAATTTTGAGTCTGTGGTCTGAAAAGCTGGTGCAATTTAATTAATGCTGGTGAAATGTGTATTACCAGTACATGTCTGTCCTTAATTGTATTTGAATTATTATAACATGAGAGATAAAAATGGGGCAAACCTTTCAGTATTATCTGCTTTTAGACTGTTGTTTTATCTGTGCCTTATTGCCTAACACAGTGATTTGGTGTGTTTTGCAATCACCCTTGTTCTAGTTGGCAGACCTTCCAGTCCTTGCCTGTTGTTTGGCACGGTAACTATTGGGCAGCTGCTGTATTTGCAGTGCTTCAGGGTTTCATGTGCTGAGAGGAACTGATTGAATGGGTGCAGAAACCTTACATTAAAGGGCTTTGTCATTTCTAGGTTTGACGTATGCTGTGGATTACTTTTTCAACACCAAACGATTAAAAAATAAACTCTGTTCATGAAAGAGGCTTTATTACTGTAGTTTCTAAAATGTTCTGTTTCATCATTGTGTTTAGGCCGACTTTGATAAAGCTGCTGAGGAGGTCAAGAATTTGAAATCTCAGCCCTCAGACCAGGAAATGCTGGAGATTTACAGTTTGTTCAAACAAGCGACAGTTGGAGATGTCAACACAGGTATGTAATTGCATTTTGCCTGAAAGATCTGCATTTTGCATCCAATAGAACTGTTCAACCAGTCATCATAAGACAGAAAAAATGTCATGGCTCAATTTATCATTTTATCAAATTATTTCACCGGGCTAAATCCCTTAAACGAGACCTGTTGTTCACAAGGGGGGCCATCGTGGTGTTGTGGGCGTTTTCTGTGCATTCTTTCACTTGGTGGCGCAGCTGCAAAATAATTTCGTGTGAAACTGCTTGTCTGTCTTGCAGCACGTCCTGGCATGCTGGACTTCAAAGGAAAGGCCAAGTGGGACGCCTGGGATGCTCGTAAAGGTCTGTATTGAAAACAAGTGTGTGGGTTTGTTCTAAATGTAAAGACCTCAAAGCAGCTACACATGTATTTCTAGGTGACTATAGACACTGAAGTTTAAGAATAAACAAATATATATTTGTATTGAAATTATGAGAGCAAATTTATACAGGCCTTTTCACACGGGGGAAACTCACTCACAGACTGCAATGGATTTTAACTGTTTAACTGTGACTAAGCGTCTCTGTGTAGCAAGGCCGTAGCATATTTCATATACGTGGAACAAGTTTGGGTAAAGGGGATTAAGCCCACCAGAGTTCTGCCAGTATAAAATGTCTTTCATTTCAGGGTAAGGGGCAGTTCGGGTTCTGTACTTGCAATACATGGCACCTATGCGTATCCATCAGTTATGGATTATGAAATGGACATGTATCATTCATTTATCTGATTGCACAAACTTTGCAGCATTTCGCTTTTTTCATCATACAGGTGGTTGCTTCAAGCATTACAGGATTGTGTAATGTTTATAATTTGTTTTGGTGATGGTTTGTAAAAACTTTCTTGGGTCCCAGAACCTGTTTAGTACAGTAAGCAACCAGGACCTGGTGAGATTTTATTCACATACTGGTAACCCATATTAAAGCTTACATTGGGGGGGGGGGATGCGTGTATATAGATTGTCATGGAATATTAAAATATATATATTTTTTTTTACTTTTGCCATCTGTATTAATAATAATAATAATAATAATAATAATAATAATAATAATAATAATAATAATAATAATGTTTGATTTCCTGTTTTGCTTACCAGGAATGGGCAAGGAAGATGCAATGAAGGCCTATATTGCAAAAGTTGAAGAACTAAAAGGAAAATACGGCATTTAAAGACTGTTGGTATTCATTGGAACAAACACTTGATCTACAACCTTGGTGTCTGTTTTTTGTAATGCGATTTGCCTTAATAAATACCCCTGGTATGTTGCGTGTTAGATGACAAGGGCTGTGGTAAGTCTGTTAAAAGAAACTCCAAACAGCAAACCCCTCTGAGAGACTGTCCACCATCATTTTGTTGAATTATATGGAGAAACAAACCACTTGATTATGTTCTAGTATTTGTTAAAGACAAAATAAATTGTGACTTTTTTTTTTTTTTACTGCTTTGTTGTGTTGAAGCATTATTATTTTAAGACTAATTTTGCTTTGCTTCGAAGGTAAACCTCCAAATAGTTCTTGAACTACCAGAGATCCGTACTTTAAATTGGAAGCAGAAATGATGTAAAACTGTTACATGCATACAGTGTTTTTAGTTGTTTTTTTTGTTAAGTTAAACCTTAGTAATGGTTTATATACGGCTCATGACATAAGGACTTAACACAATAAAGAAAGAAAGCAAATTACATATTTGGAGTAACTCTACTGTAAAAAAAAAAAAGACAAAAACTTAGCTCATAGAAAGTCTTTTTCTAACTAAGACAATAAAGACTAATTCACACCTGGGTATCAAAGTGTTCCATCACCCAGACTCAAGTCTAATGAAACAATAACATACGACAGAGTGTGCCAGTATGGCCTGGTATCTGCATGCTTGGAGGTGTTTGGCACAATATATATTGCGCTTACAAAATGGCACCCTACCCCACCCCTCATCAAAGTGGATTGGTTGTCAAGTGAATCAAGATCAATTATCCAACAAATACACACCCACACATTTCATACAGGAATTGTCACCAGAACAATCAGATGACACGTGGGGTTTGCTTCTTGAAACAGAATAGGATTTTAAAACACTAATTGAGATTTTAAAACACAAACAAATTATTTATTTTCATTTTAAAACAGGTATCTGTTACTACACCAGGTTAAAGAAAGTTCTTAGTTTACGTGGCTTACCTTCCAGGAAGCCTGTTACTGCTTCACTTCCTTGGTTATTTCACCCAAGCAGCGCCTTCTGGGTGTCAGTCAATAGGGGAAGCAGTTGATTGGTTATTGACAGGAAAGAAGCCAGTAAAGGGGTGGGAACAATTTCACCCTCCAGGTGAAGTGACCCAGAAAGGGCAACTCTAAAAGCAAAGCTTACAAACAGATTGTGTGTAACCTAGCGTACCAGATACCACGTTTTAAAATGAAAATACATGTTTGCAATAATGTGTTTATCTTTAAACTACACATTTGGGGGCGGGGGGGATTTTTGTTTCTACCTATCCCTAATGTTTGTCTTGAACAAATCTGTAATTTGAATGATTCCCTTTTGAATAACATTTTAATTCATATTTTCAAAAATCTGATTTATCTCATATAGCCTGCGATCCAATATTTTCAGATAATTTTATTTTAATATGTTAAATATCAGATTGACCTGTAGTGGAAAATCCATATTTCAGTTACTGGCAACTGGTTGATTCATATGAAAAGCACAAGAGTAAAACAAAGTCCCTCCTTTGTTAGGCTGAGGTATGCCTTCCTGAGTGACAGTGTACAACCATTAATGTCCCCTTGCAACACTCAGCCCATGTAAATGTTAGAAAGCCCACATTTGCTCTATGTGGTGTTGTGTTTTTTACTCTTAGCCAATGTAGTATGTCTTGCATCCACTAAGGCTAGAGTGTTGCAGGGGGACAGATTAATGGTTACACTCTGGTGTACCTGTTACATTGTAAACTTGGTTGATTTTCTGCAGGAGCCTTTGCGCACCCAAGGACGAGGCCTCCGGCCAAATTTATTATCCACTCGGGCCCTGAGTGTCCATCACAGTAATTGGGCCCTGAGCGCCCATCACAGTTCAGTAAACCATCTGCAATTGCAATCAATAAATCTCATCCATTGCAGATTCTCTGTGTTGAAACTACAGTTCTGATTCTGAGAGCTCTATTAAAAAAAAAGATGCCATAGACACAATTAAAAATGTATATTTTAATTATCCATGGTGAATGTTAATTTATTCCCATATAACCAATATTAAACCCACATTTCCCAGTCAAGTTCCAATTCAACAACAAAAGGAACATATATCAATATGCCATGTTATTGTCATGCTATTGCATGTTGGTACATTTTATGAGTGTGAACTGCATGTTTTAACCTTGACTCTAACTTGTAAGTAACTTACTGTTTTTAGTTAAACTTGTTTTGATGATTGGAGACTGGTTAGCTTTAAAAATATTTGTGTTCATAAAAATGAGTACTTGAGCCAATAGAAACTTTCCTCTATGGATATACTGTCGTCAAAGATTTTTTTTTCAAGCTAATTCTGCATTTTTATGTTTTTCGTTTGTGTTAAATTCAATTCATATATTTAGCTAGGAAAAAAAAATAGGAAAATGAAATTGCAGCAACCAAAAATTAAACCAAAAAAACATTGCTTCAGATCTTCTCAGTATATTTAACAAATCATGACTGATAATAAATAGAACCGTGAATTATAGCTCGTGTTTCCAGTGGCTGCAGTTTAGAAGAACGAAAGCGCGTAGTATAAATTACACATGGTCGATGGAGAGTGAACCCCAACAACAGACATCTGCCGCAAATCACCACATCACAGAGAGTAAAAAACAACAACATATCTACTGTGACTACAGAGGGAGAGTTCCCTTCTCATTTCAGACCAGCCCTTTCCTTTTCTTTTAAAACTGCTTCGTGATCAGTTTGCTAACAATCTAAGGAGACTGATATTCCTTCCTGCTGATTCAGCACAAAGACAATGCAAAGTGTACTGTTGCACTGCATTATCCTGAGCAGTAAACTTGCATTGTCCTAAACAGGTTTGTTAATCATAAACCAAACTCAATGTTTCATTGAACTTTTGACTCTCAACATATATTTCATTCGTCAGTGTTTTTCTTCTGGTTTTTCTTAAGAACGGCTCCACAGCAAGAGAACAACATGACAGCCATAAAAATGCAGGTAAGGCATTTTGTTTAAATTACTGTACTATACACTTTTTTGTAACCTTTTTTGTGTATTAGATTTTATTTTTATTTTTTTGTAATGTGTTACAGTAATTATATCAACACAAAGGCAATCTATACAGTACATCTCATGTATTCCTATTAAACGTTATTTTGGGGGTGGATAGATCCATAATAAAAATGACAGCTTAAACTGTTTTGGAACTTTTGTCAAACATTCATAAAGTTAGAAGGTGCAATTCTTCCTTTGAACTTAACAAATCCTTTTTTAAAAAATCGTGTCAATTTTGTTCTTTCATTTATTAAGAGGTTATAGTCCAGTACATTCACAATGCATATATGTATAATCTAAGGATGAATAAAAAAAAATAAAAAAAACCTAGCCATGGTATTGCAAAAAAAAAAAAAAGTATCCTTAAAATGATAAACAACACAGTTTTGTAGCAAATTAAGTTTTGGTTTCAGAAACAGGTGTCAATGGAACAGCATACGCATTACTGTAAATACAATAACACGTGCAGTATTCTGGTGCCAGTATAAGGAATTCTTTATTTATATTGTTGAGGCTTCCATTAGTCTGAGAAGGTCCTTCTGCAATCCCAGGTATTTTTAACTGCTTATACTGCTGCTGTAATGATCTCGGTGATATCTGCCTCTAAAAATGATTCCACTGAAATTGAATCAGTTTAAAGTCAAACAGACTTGTATTAGTTTCATGCTCACCTCACGTCTCAAAGATGTTTACAGCCCCTGTAACACCTCCTGTCCAGAGGGGGCGCTGCAGGAGGGATCAATGGACCGCTTCATTCCTGTCTATAGAAGGCTCAGATCATCAGAGATCCACCACTTTGTTTCACGGTGGAACACATGTACACAGTGCCATGATTTTCAATGGGCTACATTAGTCCAAGCAGAACTGGTGCTTTGTGTCTACACCAGGCAACCTGGCTGCCATGTCTCTTTGGATACTGTGGGTTTGTGACAGTAACGCAGTTAAAAAGAGCAAACCAAAATGCAATGAAATGGATTTCCCTTTAAACTACAAATTCAAGCTATGTTGAACCAAGAAATGTACTTTGGCAGGTATATTTGAACTTGCTGTACTATAGATAGAAGTGGCATACAGTCAGCACGGATATTCGTATTCTGTTTTTTAAATGGTTATTTGTCAGGAAAGTAATGCACGCTTTGTCCACTAGGTTGAGCACTCTCTTTATAAGTTACTGGTTTGTATATATAATAGCAGCCTTTGTTTCCGTCAAAGGGCTTACATATGCAATTGAACAATTGAAATAATTGCTATTTATTAATTCTTTCATATTCTTATAAGGTTTTTAAAAAATTAAAATGATTAGTCCTTTGTTCACTAAACAGTAATTAAACCACCCCCTGACTATTTTGAAATAATCAAACCACTAGGTCAGGCTTACAGTGCACCTTCACCTTGTGTATTTAAATTATTTAGGCAATACAGTATTTTTTAGCAATTCATATTAGTAACAGGGACCTATTTGTAAATTAACAGTTAGTAAGAAACTGTTCGTAGCTTCTAGTACGCTTTGCTGTGATTCCCTGGTTATACAGTGATGTTAAAAAAAATCATAATGTTTTTTGTACGAGCTTTATGCCCTTTTTAATCACAGTTCTTGTTGGCAGATGGCATGTCTTAAAGGTTTTGACACGTCTTAGCTCTTGTGCATGGCTGAGCTGTGGTACAGGAGGAATGTGCTGCATTGTTCTGGGCAATTTTATAACTTAACACTTTTTTTTTAAAGTAAGTTTAAGTTTTGATCTTGAAAACGCTCAGTTTGAGAAAGGACGCCGTTTATGCTACCCATGGCAGTATGTGGAAGAAGCAAATAACACAGTTTCCAAGTGATCTTATTCATTGACTAGTCTTGCTGACAATGGCACAGATTTTGAATTTAGAAAAGGTCAGCATTCCTAGTCATTTTCTAGCAGGGCATGTCAGGTGAGTCATCTCATTGTTTTTATAATGTGCTGGGGGGATGTACCACTTCCAGTATACTTCAAGCATCATTCATTATTATTTGGAATAACAACATGATTAACAGGGAACCAAAATCATAACTGAGCAGTACTCGAGACTGTGTGATTTCAGAGTAGGTTGCAATTGAGGTCAGAGGCAAGTGGGAGCACTAGGGTAAATACCTTTGCAGTTTTAAATGATCTTAAAGAATGCTGGTAACAATGGAGGTGATGGGGGTAGGTCACTGAAGGACATATCTTTTTTTTTTTTTAAAGAAGTATGGTCAATTGACATGCATTCAAGTAAAGGAGAACCTTTCCTGTCTTAAACATTTTCAACAGCTTCCAGCCAAAGGAGCATATACATTATATATTATATATTATTTCCTGTTATTGTGTTGTTGAACGTCGGTGCATGAATGTCACAAATATGCTTGTTTATTACCACAATCTCATAATTTATTACAGGTAACCTATTATATTTGGTTTGCATGGTTAGAAAAATTATTGTTTTTTTGCCACCAGGGGGCGAACCAGAAGTTTTGAACTTGATCCACATGATTGTAAATGAAAACATAGTTGTTGTACATGACCTTTAATATGTTTACATAAGACTGGAAGCAATCCATGGCTGTACATTTAGGAGACTTCTGCACATTGTGCTAACACCAGGGACCCACAAACTTATGGAATACAATGTTACTTTTGTTATTATGATTGCTTAAGCAATAAGGGTGCATTGATTCCGTATGGATGAAATAAACCACAAGTCAATGTTCTTATACTTGCAAGGTGCATGCTTTTCTCCAAGAACACTTCATTTGACCCCAGGCTGCAGCTATTATGTGACAACTGCTTTGGATTTTATATAAGCCAGTTGCACAGCTTCTGCTCAGGGTTTGACTTGAACAGAATCAGTCATTCAGCTGAACAGGGTTTCTGATTGAGCCCTTGTGACTCGTATGTCCTGTTGTCATAGGAAAACAGGATTTGGAATCACAATGTCATATTATATCCTTTGTCAGACTATCTATACAACCCATTTCTCAACAATTTACTGAACTTCTCTGGTTCGGTAAATTGTTGAAGAAATGCATGTGCTTAGGGGCTATAAATGTTTTGCAAATTCAAATGTAATACATATATTTATTGGTTTGTTTGTTTGTTTTTCTCAGACACAAAAGATGCATTCCTGCAGAAGACCCAAAATGCAGTTCCTTGAAATTTTCACCAGAAGCTTAATTATTCTGTGCATAGCACTAGCCATCATATTGTCCTCTATTTCTGTGTGTGATGGCCATTGGCTTTTTGCTAATGCCAAAGTATTTGGACTTTGGCACTTTTGCATCATGGAGCAGCATGGTGTCCCCAATTGCACTACAGATCTGAATGTGGCCAGTATTGATGGACTGCAAGTTGGACTCATATTTTCCCGAACAGCTGTCTCTTTTGGGGTTGTAGCGGCTGTCTTTGGACTGGAGCTGTTGATCGTCTCCCAAGTTTGTGAAGATCTCCATTCCAGAAAGAAGTGGTCTTTCGGATCTCAGCTTGTTCTTTTGTCCTTTGCGTTGTCAGCTACTGGGATGCTGAGTTTTGTTATCTGGCTGTGGAACCAGGTCTCCTTCTTGGGGTTTACTTTGACCTACTGGTGCCAATTCACTGCCGTGTTTCTCTTCTTTCTCAACGGAATCAGCGGGCTTCACATTCATAGTTTAATGCAGCTGCCTATAGGTCACCCAGGGAACATGTAGAATAACCTCAGTTCCTGTAGGTTAAATACAGTTTTGCTTATGATTTAGGTAAATAATTATTTTTGTATATAATAAATTAGGCTGTGTGGTCCAGTGGTTAAAGAAACAGGCTTATAACCAGGAGGCCCCCGGTTCAAATCTCACCTCAGCCACTGACTCATTGTGTGACCCTGAGTAAGTCACTTAACCTCCTTGTGCTCTGTCTTTCAGGTGAGACGTAATTGTAAGTGATTCTGCAGCTGATGCATAGTCCACACACCCTAGTCTCTGTAAGTCGCCTTGGATAAAGGTGTCTGCTAAATAAACTAATAATAATATTTTAAAAAGATGGACTGACGTCATCCAAATTCCTTTTTACAACATTTATTTTCATGATCACAGGCAGTATTTTGGTTTTATTTAGGAAATAACTTTAAATGTGTGATCTCATGAAAGGGAAATCTAACTGTTAATGTCTCAAAACAAGTTGTACTATAACATCTTTTGACTATTGAGTTTGACAGGTGTTGTGTTCAATAATATATATATATATATATATATATATATATATATATATATATATATATATATATATATATATATATATATATATATAACAGCACCTGGCAAACTGAATAGTCGAAAGATGTAGATCAACCAAAATTAAATTTGCACATTTATCAGAATATGAACTTTCAGTGTTATTGTCAGTGTTAGCACATGCAAACATTTGACAAGGGCATTTTTGTTCCATTTTAGCGAGCTGTAGTTTAGTATTACAAACAGACCTGCCTGTCTCTTACAGTATGTTTACTGAACCCGGTTACCATAAATTTTGTGAACATTTTAATGTTTACTTCAGAAGAAATTGATCAGGTAAACCAATGACTGTGCATTTATGTAAATGTGGTGTTTCCCATGAATTAATTTTTCTTTTTTTGTAAATACTGTAAACACATGAAATTGTTTCTCAACTTATTATTTCTTTATTTGATTTTTTAAGGTCTGATCCGGGCTTGGATTAATATAGGCACAAGAATCCAAGCCAGTCCTCCTTCAATTGATTTCAAGTGCAGTTAGGAAACAGTTGCACAGCTATCACTAAACACAAAAGTTTTGAGTAGCTTTTTAAAATGCAATCTTTAATTTTACAATGACCTCATATAGGTGCAAAATCTATTCAAACAAATTCACAGATGTGCAGTTTTTTTGCTATTATTTTGCTATAAATTTGAATTTTTTTTTTTAATGAGAGCATTGCAATAGTTAGTTACCTGGCTACAGTTTTTATTATCTGTGTAAAGGTTAAAGTATATCAGTCTGACCTTGACGATATTGCTATTTTGATCTGTCATAATGCCTTTAATATGGCCTATGTTGTTAAAGCCCAAAGGTAAAAAGAACAACAGCTGTTAATTGCATTCATCAAGACATTGTACCTGTTAAAGCATTGTACTGAAAGCCATAAAACCATAATAAACCTTATCACACTTTTTCTTATTGAGCCAGATCTGGTTTGTGTTTTCTCCTGAATGGATATTTAATGTTGTTGCTTCCAAAAATGTTATTTCCTGCAAATCTGATCAAGAATAATTTGATATCAAGTTGCATTTGTGATCTCCTGAATGATCTTATCACATATTATCCGGACATGAATATGGTATTTCAGGCTGAAACAGGAAATACAGCATGAGAGTCCAGCTGGCATGTGCCACTAGCAGAACAGCACTAATTGAGTTACTTGTACAGATAGAATTTAATTGAGTAAAATATATCAACATATCTCTCCTTATGATGAACACTGGTACTTAAGTGAAATCTCTAAATAAATCATTAGTGGAAGCAGAATGAAAATATATTGGGTTTGTTTTTAAAATCGTGTCAATATAAATCAATATAAACATAATTCAATCAATGCAATCATTTTAAGTTACACAGTATTAAATGTTGAACTTAACCATAAACCCTGATAACAAAACAAAAAAATAGTTACATTAATACTACATATTCAAAATGCATATGCTTTTATTCAAAGCTCATACAAAATAATATAGTGTTCTTTCAAAAAGCAAAGGTCTATTTATTGGTAACACTGTGGCTTAAATCTTTTATTTATAGAAATCCAAAACAAAACATCATAAAACAACCAGGTTTTACTAAACTAAATGTTAGTTTCTGGTAGTTACTTAGTCTACATGACACATTTGCAAATTATTAATACATAATTTAAGTTTAAACTTCACGCTCCGAAAAGATCAATTTATGATGTAAAATAAAAGTTTGTCAATACATTACTAATAAAAAACAAACATACATATAGTACAGTATGAAGACACACAGTATTTTGCTACAAGTATAAAAATAGTGAAAATTTGACTTATTTTTACCAACATAAATATGTCTACACTTTTAATGCAGGATCTCCAAAAGACAATAGCTTGTGTCACTGAAATAGGTAGCAGGGACAGAGGGGCATTTTTGTAACACAGCTATTAACACGATTTAGGATAACTTATGATTGGTAGACGTCTGGCAGGCATCTGGAAACAGTATTGGATTTCCGATTGATAGCCACTTGCTAAGCGGACAACTGAAACACAGTATATAGAGTGTGGGTATAAATTGTTTTGGTTTCCCATAAGCCCTCTCTAGAGTAGAACCATTCTTGACCTCAAGTTCAAAAGTGTCTGGGAGCACAAGGGAGTTTGGAAAACAGTTTGCAAAGGTGGTTCTTACAACGCTCTCACAGGGCCAGAAGCTTTGGGCCAAGATAGGCACATTCAGATATACATTCAGTGGCTTCCCAAAATATCATCAGCATATGCAAACATTAATATTAATTCATAAATTAATATTTGCACCAATTGCATCGGACACAGGTATGTTGCTTCCAAGAGCATTCAACATGCCTTCAGTGCAAAACATAAATTTTGTCTTTGCTGTGATTTTGTGATTTTTTTTTTCTTCCTCTGATCTGCATCTTTACAATTTCCTGGGCAATTCAATTATTTATGGTTTTCTGACATCAGTGAAAAGAGGGCAAGGCGCCAAACTATAAATCTAATACATATTTGATAATTATTTTATAAAGCCTTGTCAACCCAACACCTGAAAAAGGATCACCTAAATTGTAGCTCTTAGGACCCAGTTTATTCTTTTGTCACATTATGTATGTGACACTTGCACTCAGCAGTAAACCTTTTATAAATAGCAGCCAAGCTGTTTTGTATTGGCAAGGGAGTATTATGTCTTAGTCCTGGCACAGCAGAGGTAAGATTCATTAGTTCCAAAGAAAGAGCTGATTAACATCTGCCAACCTTATCTGAGATTTTGTTTGTATTGTATAATACAGTCTCATGAAAGTTAGCTGCTTTAGTGCCATGTAAGTGCCATGTTTCTCCCACAATGATCGTGACTTCGCATTCAAAGTCATGGCTCTTCAGAGTCCGTGGATACTGCTGCAGTGGAGTTCTTTCCTTGCGTAGCCTGTGTAATTTCATACCCCAGTGGAAGCACACAGACTGGGTTGTCTCTGTTCTCGAGTGAGCAGTGACACTTGATTGGAACCATTACCTCCAGTGCTGGTGGAGTTGTGACTGTGTCTCGACTCTCTCTTAAAATGTTTCTTCAGCTTCCATCGTCTCCACTTTCGCTTAATTTCGCATTGCACCTAAATAAGAATTCCATCAGTGTATTAAATTTTGATACATACCTTTAGTTATATTTAAATAAAAACAAATCCCAATGATATTATACTTTAACAATATAAAGTGGTTAACACAATAAAAACAGAAATTTTGCCCAGCATACGTACTAAATGAGTAAGGAATTAGTTGAGTTTCTGTATACGAGTTTAGCATTGCTAAATAATCTTTGGCGGCTAGTTTGAATGATTGCCTTGGAAAAATGACACATTTCTGCAAAGAGCTCATTACCTACTCTGACATGCATACAGAAAGCTTAATGAATCCTGTACTTCTTTTGTACAGAACAATGATGAATAACAATAAGGCTTTTAGTATATTTAAATGGCAAGAGAGAGATGAAGAGTAGGTGGATGGTCCTAAGGATTACACACACAACACATTTCTTCAGTTTAATTATGACACACATGATAAATGGATGTATGCACAGCTATTGTGTCCCAAAGTATCTCCTAAATACACCCTCTTCCCTTGTTCAGGAGGATACTGAAGTTGGCATTTTAAAGAAACAATATTCAACTGTAAATTATGGTAATTCTTTCACAGATTGTATTATGTAATTACAAATTAATTACCACATTATGAAATTAATGCGTATACTAAAACATTACACTAACCTAATATAACAGAATTTTTAAAAATGAAAAACATCATCATTGGGTCTTAGCCCATATATGTATTGCATCAGTAAATCCATTTCAAATACAGAATGGATCAGCGACAAAAGGTTTAATCTGGAAATAGAGAGCTTTATCTGTGAAACTTTAACTCGCGAATACTTCCACCCTTTTACTCTGCTGTTTCTCCTTCCATGGGTGATTTATTGACCCTGCAATATTCATCAACAGATGGTGCTTTTTTCAAAACTGCATACACCTTTATTGAAGTTTACTGAAATTATATTCTCCCTTTACAAAAACCATAAACAAAAATTGAGCAATATCTAGCATAAACCATGTGGATAATGTTTAAAATGTATCTTGCATTACAGAATAACACTTACCTCGCTATTTAGAAAGCAGTAAAGAACTGCAACCACAAATCCCTGTTTAAGAAAGAGATAGCGGAAAAGAACATTTAAATATGGTACTTAATATGTATTTATTTTAAATATGTGCTGCTGTTTTTTACTTCTGTGCAGTGGCTAATTAAACCCTAATGGAGAAACTGCCCGGAAAAGGGAGTTTCACAGTATAAGTGGTAGGCTGTTATACTAGCATGGAATTACATACTTCCTTGAGCCAGAGTGAATACTGGGTGGGACCCCAATCAGAATCTTTGACAAGTTTAAACACATATCCTATCAAACACACACTTTGAAAATATCCACGTGTTAATGGAATTGGAAAGGGTAGCCGACACACTGCATGTAATTCCAGTCATTGCTTATAAATGAGATTCTGATTTACCTGTCACTGTTAACAGATGGTCTGCTTAAGCCAGTGCTTTCAAAATCACACGGCCTTCACATTATGACAGCTTTACATAAAGGCACAATACCTGAAATGATCCCAGTGCAAGTTCAAAATATAGCCGGATTTCCATAGTTAAACTGCTGCTCTCATCTTCAGGGAAACATGCAAACAAGATATAGTGCACACCGAAGAGCGAAATTAACAATAGGGTAGATTTTGCAAGCCTCCTAGAAAAGAAGTGATGTCATCAGTCAGCATATTCTTCTACATCATACTGCTCTAAGTATAGAGTCTCCTTAAAGCAACATTATACAGTAATCATTTTTTTTTTAACAGAATGATTATGTGCAGCGACATCATTTGGAATTTACAAACTGTATTTAAATGGTGGGTTTAAGAGTTACTTCAACCATTCCTTTCTCATTTGTACCTTTTAATACCAGGCTTTTTCAGAATGATATTAAGTCTAGGAAGTATAAAATCAATAATATTAATAAAACAAACACAAACTCACTTGTAATGGTTGAATTCCTTTCCTTGTGCACCTGGAGTCTTAAATTTGCTAACCAGTATTCGTATGATACTGACAAAGAATAGAACGTTGATCTGTAAAAAAATGACATCATGCTTAGTATTAAAAGATGACGATAAAATAATACCATGCCTAGTCAATATTCATTAGTTTTACTGTACATAACAAAATAAAATGTATATGATATAAATAAACATTAAATAAGGTTAATTGACCTGTGAGGTTTTTTTAACTTTTACTTACAAAAATTGATATAATTATAGGACCTTTAATTATCCACTTGATCCCAGCATTACTGTTGGTATCCCAGCATCTACAAAACAAAAGCGACATTCTAAATACATTGGTTGCTTTTATTTGATTTTTAACTAAATATACGTTTAAACACAATATTGTCTTACCCTGTGTCTTCATGTAAATGTCTTGCAATTGACCAGGCTGTAATAAATATCAAAGGGGAGCCTAAAATAGCAATAAAATAGCAGGATTCAAATGACTGAATTGACAATATAATGTAATTTGCTCTAATTGTTCTGAAGTAATCTGTATACAAAGCAGTGAATTCTCTGGACCAGAGAATAATATTGTACACTATGCCACACAATGGCATCAATATTGGGACAATGACTTGATTTATTTATTTTTGTTTATTTTTAAGAGATGCATGCAGAAGTGTTGTCAGAATTGAATTATAGTTGTCATGCCAGGACATATAAATACTTAAGAAATTAAATCACGTTTAAACAAAAGAAAACAGAAGTATTTTATTTCTAAAATACATTTTAGAAATGAATATCTTGTGGCACTCTCAATTTTATAATCTTATAAAGTTATTTAAAAAATAAAATAATAAAAACCAACCTACCCCAGCCAAGAGCTATGTAACACCAAAAATATTTCTTCTCTGAGAAGAAAGATATAATCAGTAGTGTGTGTAGATAAAGTCCTTCTACCAGCAGCCAGCTGTAGTTGGCCATGATGCAGTATTGAAAGAAAATAATGACAAACTTACACCCCGCCTGGAGAAAACAAGAAAAAAAACAGTACTGTATTTACAACAGGGTTGAGAATGCACTAGTTATTAACAAAGCAACATTATTTGTACACATTATATACCACACAGCAGTCTACCATGATTTGCAATATATATATATATATATATATATATATATATATATATATATATATATATATATATATATATATATATAAAGGGCCAAAGCACATCACCTATCATAATATCATTTTACGAGAAGGACAATGTCTGAGAAGCAGTACTGCTAGGACTCTGTTATCCTCAAGTACAATAACAGAATAATAAAGCTCAGGATGTATTGGTTTTAGGTTTCAAATCTTTTGTGATGCAGTCTATAGTTGTGATGGGTCCTTCTTTCTGTCTGCATTAGCGAACTCCAACTTAACTATTTAGTACTAGGCAGTATTTTGGTACTCTAACATGTTACTGTTCTGATAACAGTAGAACGGTTGAGAATAGAATGTCAAGTTACAGGGTGTTCAAGATAGCCACACAATGCATTACAAGAGTCATATGACATTATATTGTGCCCTATGACAGATAATATACCTGCATTGTTATTTTCCCCTTTAGTCACAGTTTAGTTTCATCTCTAACACAAAGCACATTTTAACAGATAGATAGATAGATAGATAGATAGATAGATAGATAGATAGATAGATAGATAGATAGATAGATATACATACATATATATTTTTTTAAATAGTTACCGAGTATGCATTGCAATAATAAATGTATTCAGTAGCAAACAGCACTGTATCTTTGACGAAGATTGAAACAGCTCGAAGAATGAAAGACATAAACAGCTGGATATGGATGTAATTCCTTGTAGAGTGAAGTTTCCTGTTAGAAAAGACATAAGAAAAATCATATTTTTTTTCTTTAAAACAACATTATTCGACTTACAAATCGATTATACTTGCACCAAACCTGCTATTAACTGAAGAATTAACCAAGTCTTAAAACTTATTAGCAACAATATCACTGCATCTATTTTTTTGTGCTGAAGAACTCCCAATTCAGATTACTTCAATATGGGATTTGTAGATTTGTCCAAGTACTACACTGTAGCTCAAGAAAGTTTGAACTGGTAAACTTGTATTTCTGAAGCAAGATGGTTTAGATGTTTCTACCCCCTCTGCAACTGCAGACACTGAGTTAGTGAATGTAAAATCTGCAAACATCAACTTGCAGATGGAAGCATTATCCCTATATAAACTTTCATAAAGTGCACCCTGATATGCTGCTCTCACGTGTGTAAAGTGCACTGATACTACTACATCAAGAACTGATACCCCTCAAAGAGCAAATTGATTTTTACAAACCGTTAGTACGTCAATCACTGCCTGACACCATTAACCGCAACACTTCACGGTAAACATAATATCTGATATACAATAAAACAATAGATATACTTTCATCTGAGGGGAATATATCAAATATGTATGGAAGCGTCCTAGTGCCAAATAAAATTTTTTTAAAAAAGATAAATAACTCCAACGTAGGACTTTATATCTCCTATATAGGACTTTTTAACTCCTTTTTTCTAAAAAGTCATACATAGAAGATATAAAGTTCTACGTAGGAGATACTTTTTTAATTTTAATTTTTTTAATTGGCACTAGGACACTTCCATAAATATGTGTTTTTCTATTTCTAGAAATACTCTTTTTTTTTAATTGATTACATTTCTTTGTAAAATTAGCACGACTAAGTGTTTAATAGTTATGGATGTCTTTTTATTATTATTTCTCCGCACATCCCCTTGATAGAATCACATTACGATACACAATATTATATTGATTATTCTCACTTTATTCTGTTACAGAGGATTAAATAAACGATTCCTCACCTGAAAGAACAAATAATCACTATCGCGATGCTCAGAGACACAAGAGATGTGCCATACCCCACAGTGTACATGGTCTTCACATTCATGTAGTATGTGTTCTGTGGATAAGAAGAGCAGAGTAATTAGTGGAATGATGCTATCACACATCTGTGCATTGCATACATTATACTGAATCATAAGAACTGTCCAGTGAACTCTATAGTGCTCATTTAAGCAAATGTAAAATGTTAGAAAACCATTAAGAAAATAAGTGCACTTAAACAATGAGTGAACATTTTCAGTATACATAAATAAGGGTACAGGAAGATAAAGACAGCTCTGTTGCAACTGAAATCATCATACTTTGTCATCTTCAATTGTGTTGTTAGTATCAAATCCACAGGCGACGTCATGTCGGGGAAATGAATTCGACCAGCCATCACTGGTGCAGTTTCTATAAACAAAACCTGCCATAGAAAAATGACAATGAGGTTAATAAAACTGTGGATAACATGCTTAAAATAAACATTTCTAAATAGTACTCTCTAGAGTTTAGCACAATATATGAAGGTCATCATGTTGAACACCCTTGCAGGAAATCTGGGGGTGTGGGATACAGGTTTGTATATACACCGAATATCTACTAAGCTAGGCCGCGGATTTCTACACAGCGTTCATTGTCAAAAGCATTCATTGTGAAGGACACACAGCATTCATTGTGAAGGACACGGACCGGAAAGTTTCTCAAAGGTTGTGAAGGTACTGTATCGCTGTTTTCACTGTCTTCTGTCTTATTTCATTTATTACCTTCTTTTCCAGTGAGCGCAAAGATGAACTTGGGGCATGCCACTGCAACAGTCTTTCCAATGGCAGAGGAAGGCCAGCAGCACAGGTTATCCCACATTCCTTGGCATTCTATGAAAAAAAATAAAATAATGTACCTCGAAAAACACAACCTTCTTATTTGCCCATCTCTTTTTTTTAGCAACACTTTTGTTGTAAATATCTGAACCAAATCTGTAAATCTGTGATTTAAAGTCTTGTTAATACAGTATTAACGACCTTCAGATGCTATAAACACTTGAAGCGCGCATAGCAACAGAACAGAGGTAACTACAACACTGATGCAAAAAACACTGTACTACAACTGTCTCCATTTCGTCTATGATTTAAAAGCAGAGAAAATGACCTATAGCTTGTAGTCTGTATTTTAATCATTAGTTTTGATTCCAGTTAACTTGCCAATTATTTTACACAACAGTTCTTTAATGCATTTTCATCATTCCGTTTTTGTTAACTTTTGTCAAGAATGCCTCTGTTCACAAGTGTGGCCAGTCATGATTTTTTATGGTATGTGTGCACATTGAAGGGCTATCTCAGTCTTTAAGATACTGAAATAGAATAAAATATCTAATTTATTACAAGAAATACCACTTGGTGGAGCTAGTGTTTCATTTCTACACACTCATATTAAACACTTAAATGATGCAGTGCTATATAGTGTCTAACTATAAAATCACTAGGATGTTATGGTAAACACAGAGGTTTCCTTGAATACAATACTATAACTAGTGAATGATCGCTCAGATGTAATGCAATGGGGCGTATTTGACTGGTTTCATGTTTTAAGCAGCTGTGGAACTTAATATTGGCATCCTACAATGTATGCCTGTTCTAACGTTTCCCTGTCCATGCATTTGATGATGCTATTACATGGGTCAATACATTGCTCCTAGGGGAAAAAACCAGCAGGATCAACACGCAGAAGAGATACAGGGTAGCAGTATTAGGCCCACGGATGTAGAATGCTGTTAAATTAAAAGCATATATAAGGTAACTGACACTAAAACTATTTATCATATATTGGTATTTAATATTAGGCTAGAAAAAAATAATATTAGGCTACCATCATATATGATCTAACAAGGTACGACGGTATTACTTTCTTGTCTTTATATCTTGTCAGTAAAATATGCTGAACGGATTGGTTGCTCTTGCTACAGAACTCTGTGTGTCCATATTGAACTCCCCACCTTGATGGCTCTGCACTAATTATCTAAGTGTATAGCAATAGCTTCTTACCTGTCCGGGGCAATCCGACTTCAGATAAGTTTTGCTTCTCCTGGGACAAAAATTCATTGCAATGCTCTTCTTCCCGCATGAGAATACTGTGCACCTCACATTCTTTTGGAATTGCTTTGACCTTAAAACATCGACAACATGTTTGTAATGTTTTTATAAACTGTAATAACATGGGGGGCCATATGTTTGCAAACACCTGTTAAGCAAACCGTAGGCAGTCTCTAAATATGGGAGACGACTGAACAAATAAACTGACGATTTTACGTTTTTGTTCAAATATCTTATTTATTTTAATCCTATATGCTTGGGCAGGCTGCAAACAAATAAAAGTATGCTTTGTGTAAAATGGCAACAAAAATATATATATATTGTGTCCTTGTCACAATTTGTCTTATTTAGAATCTTTTTTTTTTTACATCACTTATTAAAAAAAAAAAAAAGCGTAACATTCTACATACTTCAGAAGAATGTAAAGCCTTTGCATCCAGGGTGTGTATTCCTTTGGGGTAAGACCCCTAGAGGACAAGCTATCAATCATATACTATTGAAAACACAGTACACAGCACATCTATAGAAATCTCAACTGGAATTAAACCATTGATTAAGTTGTAAGCCTGCGCATACCCCACAAAAACATATCAATTTACAACATGCACATTTATTACATTTACATATTTATCAGACTGAGACCACAGTAAACCTTTTTCCTACGGCAAATCAATTACACTTTTATTGTGTGCTACTTTTTGATGCGTTTTTAGTTTAACAAATGGCCACAAACCTTTCTTTTGACATGCACATATCTTATGTAGACCAGTTTACCATAGCCATGCTTTCACTCTGCTTTACAACACTTCGCTATGTTTTCCCATCGTATAATGCAGTACACTTTATATAGCGTGCTGTATACAATGTTTGCCTTTGTTTGTAACATACGTCTGTTGGTACAACTGAACAAAATGTACAGTGGCTTGATCCCTGTCACAATATGTGTGTCTTTTAAAAGACTAACTGTTTACTCACCGGTATGGAAAATTCCAAGCAAACCAGAAAAGCAAAGACCCACATTTTGACGATACTTTTTTTTTAAAAGTAAACGGTGGTTAGACTCATCCATTTGTGTGAACCATATTTTGTGTTTTTTCAAATCCAGAAGAAAATGGTCCTGTGTGTTTGATACGGTTGGTGCGCGTTTCGGATGGTCAGGTACCAGTTGCCTCTGTGCATTTCATCTCTGGCTTCCAGACAGTTTTGTCAAATCTAATATTATTCGATCGACTTAAATCCAAAGCTATTTTGATATGTTAGTAACCAAAGCTCCACTCAGCTCTTTAAAACAAATCGTGCTGTATTCATGTATAGTACCCGATTATTAGGCTCTGTTTGAACGGTGCAACTGTATTGAATTTAATTTAAGAATGTGAAGAAGTTGTCATTTAAAGTCCTGTCACTTATGTAAAATCACGGTGTCGCTACTTTACTGCTCTTGCTAGGCTTTGGTGAAAAGAGGTTTTCAGTGATTTTTTTTTTTTTTTAACAGTTGAATGGGAACCACGCCCACTAGGCGGGCGTATTAAGGAATCGCTGATTTTATTCAAAGTTATTTATGATCATTTGTCTAACAATGCCTTATCATAATCATAATAGACAGTATTCAGAACTGGCAAATGCATGCAGGCAATAATAAATTATAAATACCATATGGGAGATACTGAAATTGAAGAAGGAATCTATGAAAAGATCTAGGAGTTTATGTTGACTCAGAAATGTCTTCATCTAGGCAATGTGGGGAAGCTATAAAAAAAGGCCAACAAAATGCTCGGATATATTGTGAAAAGTGCTGAATTTAAATCAAGGGAAGTAATGTTAACACTTTACGATGCATTAGTAAGACCTCATCTAGCATATTGTTTTCAGTTCTGGTCAACTCGTTACAAAAAGCATATTGCTGCTCTAGAAAGATTTATTCCTGGTTTAAAAGGCATGTCATATGCAGACAGGTTAAAATAATTGAATCTATTCAGTCTTGAACAAAGAAGACTACGTGGTGATCTGACTCAAGTATTCAAAATTCAAAAGGTATTGCCAATGTCGACCCAGGGGACTTTTTCGACCTGAAAAAAGAAACAAGGACCAGGGGCCACAAATGGAGATTAGATAAAGGGGTATTCAGAACAGAAAATAAGAGGCACTTTTTTACACAGAGAATATTGTTGAAGCTGACACCCTGGGATCCTTCAAGAAGCTTCTTGATGAGATTCTGGGATCAATAAGCTACTAACAACCAAATGAGCAAGATGGGCCGAATGGCCTCCTCTCGTTTGTAAACTTTATGTTCTTATAAGAATGAAATGATTCATAGAGGCATTAATGTCCATTGAACTTGTATTGGAGCAACATAGGTTGAAGTTTTACCCAACTCCGCTATCCCACTTTAATAAAAATATATGGAAAGGTTGCACAGCTTATAGGTACTGCACATGTGTATTACATAGGATATCAAAATGGTTTATTGGGGGTTAGTCAGCTTTCTGTCGGACAATAAGCGTTTTTTAATATTGCTGATGCTCAGTATTTTTTTAAGTTCATTACTAAGTGTGTGGAATAGATTGACATAATGTGCACAATGCAACTATCTACCAGTGGGCCGAATGGCCTCCTCGCGTTTGTAAACTTTCCTATGTTCTTAAATAGTGTATTCAATTTCCTCCAGTAAAAGTATCCAAGCATAATGTATGCTGATTTACATATTCTGTTTTACATTCGATCAAACTCAATCAATGCATACAATACATGCAAGGGAAATTATTAAAGCATATTTTATGCTTCTTGTGTCTTTCATTTATAAGGGTGTAGCTTTAAATTACAGCACTGCATTCCTGACCGCAGATATGTAACCCTGAATGTGGTCTGTTTTACATTAAAATTGTATTTAAATGATGCATATAGAAAATGGACATAGTGATATGATACTGAAGCAAATGTAACTCTACTGAATTATAGTCGTCTCTCGTATATTTATGTTTAAATATATAGCAATACATAAATATATGCATTAATACAAAAAAAAAAGTTTCAGCATAATTTTATAATATTTAAATGTATTTTATAACTGTGCCGAATGGCCTCCTCTCGTTTGTAAACTTTCTTATGTTCTTATCTTTCTACTGTAGTCCTTGGTTTTTAAATAAGTCACACTACTACTGAATGAGTAATGGATGAAGAATGCAGACTATTTGAATGTGTAGTTTTGTTTATTGTAACTAGCCAAGCAGAGTGTCTCCAGTGAAAATTAAGTGAAACACAGTCTGAAGATGTATATATTAATTTGGCAGATGCCTTTATCCAAGGCAAATTATTTTCAGATCTCTGAAAATGACTTCTTGAGAAAAAGCTCTATGTTTTAAGATATTTTAAAGTGTATTTAAGACCTTTCTAAATGAACAGGAAGTCATTTTAAGATATCTCTAAATTAACAGGAAGTCATTTTAAGATATCTCTAAATGGACAGGAAGTCATTTTAAGATATCTCTAAATGGACAGGAAGTCATTTTAAGATATCTTAAAATTTATTTGACAGATCTGAAAAAATGAACAAATCACATGTGGAAAAAAGTAGATGGCACCATCAGACCACAAACATCTTCTGTTTATTATGTAATATACACAGTTAAAGCTTGATAACTCTAAACGGGACACCTCTGTGGAACATTTAAAAAATGAAGTTTTAAGATATGCCTCAATGTTAATTTGGCTTGGCAATACACATTTTGAGAGATTTATAGAATAATTAGAGATATCTTAATTTCATTTTAAGATATCTTAAATTGCTTTCCAGATATCTCAAAATGTATCTTTAAAATGTCTTAAATGAGCTATCTGCAAATCATGGAGATATCTTAAAATATTTAGACACTTGAAATGCAATGAAATGCCACCCAGAGGCTAAAGGGTTAATTGTACCATGGCAGTTTTTTCTTGTTTTCTTTAGCAAGGTACAAAGAGTACACCTTGTAAATTATAAATAATTCTTGCGCTTATTTTTATTTATTTTTTTAGTAGGAGTTGAAGCTGGCTATATTGTATGGTTACCAAGTGCCTGACAGTTGTGATTCGTGCCCAATATTAAAACAACTTCAGCCTGCTGGACAGACCAGCATCTGTACTTTTCACACACTGTACTGTACAAATACTAGGCCACAACAGTAAATGGGGACGCTTTTTACAGTGACATAACTGCTTATCTCAACAACTTCACCTACGTAGGAGTCCATGCCCTGTCCACTGATACCGAGTCTAGTAAAACCACATACTATGCGGCATGTTCAGTGGCCGCTTTGTAGTATTATAATGTTCATAAATAACAGCTTATTGCCACAGTAACAAACATAATACTACCTGCTACAAACTCACTGTTCGTGCAGCGCAGGTCTGGTTAACTAAAAGCTCCACCCAGTTTACGTCCCAGCCAGGAAGTTGGTAACTACTATTACCATGGCGACGAGAATGTTTGGCGGAAGTTCTGGAAGAGGTACGGTGTTTACTTTTATTACAATTCAGGAAAAGCAACGTTTTCTACTGCGGCTTCTGTAGGGAAATGTTTTTGAAAAACGTAAATATCTATTATATCTTATACCGATATTGTATGTATTTGGAATGGGTTACTACATTGTTGTTGTGTGTGTTTTTTGTTTGTTTTGTTTGTCCCATAGCCCTACTTCGTGTACTGTGAATTTACCATGGTTTTATTGTGCTTTACGATACCTCCTTAAAGTCTTTAGAGAAAATAATAACTTCTGTAAGAAGTAGTGTTAAATCTTGCTAAAAACAATAGTGGGAAACTAATTCTCTCGCATTGCTTAGTGTTGGTATATGGTATATGTTTTAGTTCCCAAAATAATTATTAACATTTGAACTGTTGTGCACTTCTATTTGCAATATAGGTCTCAAATGTACGATATAGGTCTCAAACCCTTTCAATGCTTTCTCTCCTGTCATTAACCAGCCAGCTGCTTCCCCATTTGACTGACATGCTTTGACTGTTGAGTTAAAATGACCTAGGAAGACTATCTCAAAGTAAGGCAAACAAGCTGAAGACTTTATTTAACTTTTTTTTTTTTTTTAACTAAAAATACATAACGTGTTCCTTTCAAAACTGCTCGTTTGAGACCTATAGGAAATGTAAATAGATTTTAGGAACGACTTATGGGTTTCTCATGTTAGCTTTAAATAGGAACATAACCCATTTTAAAGCTGTTTAAGAATCTTACATTTTATTTTGCGTTTGATTTATATCTTAATTTCTTACTGTAAGCATTTTTTTTGGTATTCTTATAGGCTGTACAATTTAGTGATTCCCTTTACAGAAATGAACATGTGAGGTCAAGTGTAAGGTCACTTGGCAACTGTCCCAAACAAGTTTAAGTATTTAAACATAAATGTTGTATTTTTAGATTGGTAACTACAATTCTCTGTCTGGATATTTTAATTTATTGTATTCATTAAGAATTTGGATTAGGAATGAGCACAATACCCCCACACTCACTACTGTACATGTAAATATACAATGCTTACTTTGTCAAATGTATAACATAGCCACAGAAAGGCTTTATTCCAATTCTTATCTGTAACATTGCAACTAACCTATTGGTTTGGATTGTGTTCCACAGCTGAATGATGCTACTGATAATGTTGATGAAAGTCTTTGCTGAAGTATGCTTCGCTATTTATTTTTTTTAAGTAACTATCCAGACCTTGTGTACTTCTGTATTGTTTCACTATATTAGGCTACAAGAAAGATCCAAATTATTAACCTAATGTTTCTTGCATCCCCACTGAGTGTTTCTCCAAATGCAAATAGAGGAAAAATGTTTTAAAACTTGCTATGTCTTTAGTTAGTGTATATATTCTTAACACTGTACTATATATATATATATATATATATATATATATATATATATATATATATATATATATATATATATATATAGCATTCTTTTGTATAACATGCAATAAATTATTTTGTATTCTTGTTTTATTTTAATTAGCTCAAAGGATCTGAAAGCCCTGGTTTGTTGAGCGGCTAAAATAGCTGTGGAAACATGGAGGTAGTTCAACCAGATTTGCAATTTAGTAAGACCTTTAAGAAAAAAACACCTCTCCCATTGGGCCAGCTGGTGGAAGAATTCAGGAAAGGAAAAGAAGTACCAAATCACCTTTTGGAAACAAGTATGAAGTTATATTTTTATACCTAGGGCAAAAGAATACAGGTCTATATTGTGATCTATATTTTTAACTAATTAATAAAAGCCTTTAGGGGGGTGTAGGTGGTGCAGTGTTAATGTCTTTTACCTCTTGAGTGGTAGGAGTTTGAATTGCTAACAGTGTAATCAAGTGCCCATTACTATTGGTAATGGGCACAAAGTATCAAAAAGAGAAGACAGAGACTGAACTGCTCTCTTACACCCTTTAGAAGGTGATTTCTTCAGTACAGACTTGAGGCATGCTAGCTCACATTGCTATTTCTATCCCTCTACCTGTGCATAGAGCATAATGCAGTCTCAATCAATGCCAATGCAGAGCCTTTCATCACCATCAAAATGTATTTAAAAAATCTGTATTCCATTGTATCGTCATTGCTGATATAACTATAAATAATTCAGCCTTAAGAATAGGCAACATGTTATGGTATCAGCATTGAGAGAGGCCCATTGCAGTCCTTGGATTGTTCTCTTTGAATTGGTAATCAAGTGTCTTTTTTCCATGTTGCTTGTTTCATTAACGAGGATTTGATGCTTTGATCTTTAAATATTTCACCCTTTCTTCCAGAGATTTATGCTAAACTACAGAAAAACAGTGCTATCGAGGCAGAGCCTGCTGTGCTGCATTTTGGTGGTTTTGAACTGGGAAAAAGTTATCAACAGGTCCTGGTGAGTTTAGGGCAGAAAAATACATATAAATCCTGACTCTAATGTTCAGTTTTACACAGCTGAGCTATATTTAACCTTAGGCTCATAAATAAAGACATGACATCCTTTTTTATTATGCTGACATTTTATTGAAACATGTGTTCTCCTTTTTAATCATCATCAAACCTTTTTCTAGGAATTACAATCTGTAGTTTTACACTATTGTGATTTGTTACTATTCAGAGCACATGAAACTTGCTGCAAAGTGTTGACATCCCATGCTGCACAGTACTCTCTAGTCACTTGTATACATGGTGTCTATGCTACCTGTGTATTATTCCTAGCATTAAATAATTGCACATGGTATCATAGTTTTTGGTACTGTATTTCGTTTTCAAAAACTGTTTTAAGGATATCGTGCCATACTTAAAATGTAGTCTTTGGTAAATCTTGTTTTTGGAAGCTTGTTTAAATAAATAGTGTTGCATTTTAGGAAAATGTCCCATGTTACTCACTCCTGCTGCACTGGTCAATATTGAAATCTATAGATATACAGTAGTGCTATGTACATACGATTGTCAAAACAAACAGGGCCCATCCCACATGAAGGAAAATAATTTGTTCTCCTTATAAATAATATTGTCTGGATTTATAATATCAAAATGGTTACAGCAGTGGCTTTATTTTGAGCAACATCCATTTTATCTGACTGCAATCTGATATATAATTATTGCATCTATCAACAGCCTATTTTTAGTTTTTCCAAAATTAAACTCATTAGCCATTAAGATACTGTAGTTAAACAATACCTAAAAAATAAGTTGCCAGCAATATTTTTTTTTTTTCAAATCTGTAATCTACTTTCAAACTTCTTTCAATTAGTTTCACTGACTGGACATCACATGACATAACAACAATTAGTCCACTGTTGGCCAAAGACATTTACCATGTCATGTCCATAACATCTTATAATAGCCCATTGGAGAAACCTGATCATTTATGTGCTGCTTTTTAAAAAAATATATATATTTAATACAATAATAAATGTAATCACTGTTTTTCTTTTTACAGAATCTGGTGAATATTTCTTCTGATGTAATAAATATTCATATTTTGCCAACACAAACAAAATACTTTCAAATCAAGTATTCCAAAAAGGTAAACTTTTTAGAAGCTTTTTTTTTTTTGCAGTCCTGGTTTATTAAAGCAAAAAGATAAATACTTCATAATGTAATGTATGTTTCTTTCACTCCTTATAGTATCGATTGGTCCCTGGGCTTTCTTACGCAGTTACAGTCCAATTTTGCCCTGATGAATGGCGATACTTTTATGACAGTATCCGTGTCCACTGTAAGGTAAGCACCTGAGCAGTTATTTATAGCTGCTATTAATTATAATGCAAGCAGCATTAGGCAAATCATGTTTAATTAAATATTGCATGAGTGGTTCAGACCTGTGGATGATATCAGACAAACTGTCTGCAGTGATGTTGGGAACTTTTTTGATTAGTTCTAGTTACTTACTCTCATCCTTGGTTAAAAAACAAGTGAGCATAAGGGCTACTGAGTTGCGCATCCAGTAAAGGCGCTCCATGTGCAGTGCAGGATGCGCTCAATAGTCTGGACGTCACGAGTTCGAGTCCAGGCTATTCCACAGCTGACCATGAACGGGAGCTCCCAGGGGCGGCGACAATTGGCCGGCGGCCGCCGGGGAGGAAGGGTTAGGTCGGCCAGGGTGTCCTCGCTCACCGCGCACCAGCGACCCCTGTAGCCTGGCCGGGCGCCTGCGGGCTTGCCTGTAAGCTGCCCGAGAGCTGCGTTGTCCTCCGATGCTGTAGCTCTTGGGTGGCTGCATGGTGAGTCCGCAGTGTGAAAAAAAAGCGGTCGGCTGACGACACACGCTTCGGAGGACAGGGTATGTTCGTCTTCGCCCTCCCGAGCCAGCGCAGGGGTGGTAGCGGTGAGCTGAGCTTAAAAAAATTGGCCATTCTAAATTGGAAAAAAATAATAAAAATAATTGGCAACGACTAAATTTATAAAAATAAAAAAAGTGAGCATTAAAAGGAGTGTTCAAGTTCTAATTGTGTAAAAAACAAAGTAGGTTTATCATTGTTTTTTGTTTTGGAAAGAATGCAGTGGTTAAAAAGTATTTACTTTGCGAGCATCAGTGGAGTTTGCCTTACTACTGAACCTGAACACAGCAAGTTTCCATTACAACTTGATTCATGCTGAAAACCTGATGATGATTTAAATGTGATGTCAAACATGTTTTTATTTCTGTCCAATGAGAGGAAATGTGCTGTGCTTTCTAGGATGATACCCTTCTCATTCCTATACATGCATATCCAGTGATAAACGATTTGGACTTCCCTTCACACATTAACCTCTCCTGTGTTCCCCTTGGGCAGAGGTAAATATTAACATTAAATACATTTGCTAGTAACTGGCAGTGTTTATATTGATTTTCCAAAAGATAGGATATTGGGATGTTGACCCAATCAATAATTTCTTTTAGTTTGTTTAAATATTATTTCTGTTTCATTGTCTAAAGTCAGCTGTAAAACCCATCCCTATACACTTACATACTTACATATGTTTACCAAATAAGTTACTGTATTATCCAGCCTGATTGATGCACACCAAGTCCGTGACAATTGTATTTATTTATTTTACACCTAATCACAATTAGATAATAGTAAACACCTCGTGTCTCCTCGTAATTCACACTCATACTTGAAGGTATATGTTCAGGCACATTATTTTGCCTTTATTGTACTTGGAGATAACAGTCTCCATCGACTCCAGTCTCCAGTCTCAGACTTTAATAAAGTCACTTTATCCACGTGAAAGACTGTTATCTAGTCGTTATCTAGTGTCTTATTATTATTGTTTGTTATTGTTTTATTGTAAACCATACAAATCGCCATAAATAAATATCTCCTTTTCTTAGATAGCTATTCAAAAAGTGAATACAGCATGTACTGTATGGTTGAACATCTCTTATGGTAGAAGACAATATTTTCGTGCACATAACCTCTTAATCAAAAAATAAATAAATCAAGATTCAGAACTCAAATTTGCTGTCGGTTTGTCCGTGTCAAGGTATACGTGATAAAGTTTATAAAAAGACAATCTTGCTAATAAACAAGATAAGGGGGAGCTCACAAACGGTTGGTGAATAAACACTCAGCAGGTTATTATCTGTAAACAGCAGAAGATAAAGATTATTTTTTAATGAAATGTATAAACTGTGGCGATGGCATCAGAATTTAAGATGCTTCCTCTTTTAGGATTAGGAGATGTCAAGAGTAATCAGTGTCCTTTAGCTTTATTATTGCTGTTTACAACAACGATACAAAAAAAAATGATGTAATTCGTATTGTGTAAATTGTGTTTATATTGAAAAGACATCCAACATGCAAGTCTAAAATAAGGTGTATTGAGAAAGTATTATGTATATTGCAATATACAGTAGCCATGTATTCCCACCAGATTGACAAATCTCTAAAGTTCCTTGCTTCTTTTCAAATAAATAACCTGGACTTTCATGAAGGTAAGCTATTTGCTATCGTCAACCTGTTGTCAACTATCAGTTTACCAAGGCATTATATTGTTGTTTAAAATTAAACATGGTTGAGGGAACGCTGCATCTTTATCAAATGTTTTATTTCTTGGTTGCAGTCATCAGTTATATCCTGTGTTCTCCTGTGCTGATAAACTGTATCAGTGACTCACACTCACAGTGAAGCAAACAGCATATTCAGATATTTATCTTCTGCGACATAAGACTTTACCCCCCATAAAGCTTTGTAACTTTTAATGCGGGAAACAGGTGTCGTAATTGTCCTTGATCTTATTTTTTTTTTTTTTATTGTTGACTGTTATAAAAAGTTAGGTGAGAATTTTCCTGCTTTCATGGAATGGAAACTGGAATTGCAACACAAGTTAGTCAAATGATTTATTTTATCCTGATTGCAATGATATGTGTGTGTGTGTGTAAGAGCACTATTCTTTGTTTTAATCTGTTTACATGGTGGGTGATTTGAAATATATGTAAATAAATGAATGAATACATGCATGCATCGTGACGCATGTGAGTTGTTTTGGTGACTTGCCTCAATGAGGTGACACAGTGTGATGAACATTGGACAGAAAAGTCTAATCTACATCCCTGATTTATATTTCCATAAAGGATTGTACCGACATTTGATTGTGTCTAACAGATTGGAAAAGTAATGTTGGAAGACAAATAGAGGAACCAGTTTCTCTTTGTAATTTATTTAAGTTCTGTGTCTTTTAAGGACAAGTGTAGACATAACTGCCTGTCCCTTATAAAAGTTTATTACAGTAATTATGCTTTTTTTCCCATGATTGTAGTGTGCATTTACCATGGTTTGCCATGTTTTTTTTATATACTTTAGGCTACCATAACACTCTGGGCTTTGCAATGAATTGTTATGCTTTACCATGCGTTTGCTATGGTACACCTTTATAAGGGGTGTGTGTGTTTATAGACTCCTTATTTGTTATACATTCCAGTGGCGTAACTTTGGTTTAAAAAATGTAGGGGGACGGGGAGGGGGACAGTTTCTGTAGTTGATGGAGATTATTCTATCTGAAATAATGAAAAAGTAAGGGGGACGTGTCCCCTGTGCACATTATGCCTATGCATTTTCCAGATGTTTAATTTTATTTTTATTTGGATTTTTTTTTTTTTTTTTGTAGTCATACGCTTTCGTTTAACCATAATCCTTAAACTCGCTCATGGAGAACTTACCAGATGAACTCTGAAATACTTTTGAAATTAGGATCAAAAGAGAAATGCAAAAAAACAACCTTCTGCCTGGTTTTTGCCTGCAACCATCTTTAATTAGTTTCCCTGAACACAAAATCGAATCACATTTAATTGGTTTAATTGTGAGTGCTATTACTAAGTCGCCTTTAGGTGAACCCCTAACTTTACAAGTAACGTTAGGTTACGGATATAACCCTGGTTCCCTGAAAGAGAAGACAACCAATAATCATACTTTTGGGATATGCCTGCCATAGGTCAAGTATTCACTGAGCATTTTATATCAAAGCTGCCGATAGGCCCCTCCGTGGAGTGACGTCCTCGGTCCCGCCTCACTGAGTTAATAAATAGTCACTGCATGGAGATCTCACCCTCTTTTAAGCGCTTTGTGATGGCAGTCCACTATGAAAGGCGCTATATAAAATAAAGATTGATTGATTGATTTTGCATCGAACCCGTGAATGCGAGTGATGCGACCTCGCAAGGTTTGTTGGTCGTCTTCTCTTTCAGGGAATCAGAGTTACATCCGTAACCTATTGTTCCCTTTCCATTCGAAGACGACCAACAACCATGCTTTTGGGAAAGTATATCAAAGCCGTTGCGAGGGAGTATGAGCGGACAGCATATGAGGGACGTCTTACTACCGCCATCTAGTGGTGGTGGTGTGAGCGTGCAACCTCAAGGACACTTGTGCCTAATGAAGGCATAGAAGGATCTACCACATTAAGTTGGTAGAACCTGGTGAATGTATGTGGAGTAGCCCAGCTAGCCGCAATGCAAATATCAGTCAATGAAGCACATCTAAAGAGAGCCCATGACGTAGCCACACCACTAGTAGTGCACGGCCACCCTCCCAGGTGGGGGTAGGCCTGCATTCGTATATGCAGTTGAGACTGTGTCCACAATCCAATGGGACAGCCGCTGCTTAGAGAGGGCTTGACCTCGGGTCCTTTCATCATGCCAGATGAAGAGCTGGTCAGATTAACTCAGCGCTCTCGTTCTATCCACATAACCTCTCAATGCCCAAACAGGGCAGAGGGAATTCAATCTCCTATCTGTCTCCTCCACAAAGGGAGTGGGGTGGAAAGCCTCTAGTTCCACTAACTGATTCAAGTGAAAAGCTGTAATCATCTTAGGGAGGAAAGCAGGGTTCAGATGCTAGCGATACCCTGTTTCCATTGTCCCAGGGATACTAAGTCAATGGGGACATGGTATGCAGATATGGCTGCTATGTACACTTTCAACGTAGAGGGGGATTTACCTGCTTCTAACAGATCTTGCAGAAACTGTAAAATAATTGCTATTGGGCAATAGATGGGATCATGACCTCTGGTCATACACCGGAAGGGTTAGGGGTTCGAAGCTTTTGTGCCGGTCGGAACATTGAACGTTGTTCAGGCGCTGCCTTCCAGGGGACCTGGAGGAAGCTGGAGGCTCGCTCCATAAGTGCTCAAACTGAGCTTGGTGGAGGGGCAATATCAGTCATCGAGGGAACCTCAGAGCTGGGGCCTGCCTCCTCGGTCAACTCCTGGACCTCAGGGTTTGGGCACGCCATTGAGTCCCCATCCCACGACGCCTCAATGGAGATTGCGTCGTTGTCCTCCGTGCTCATAGCCTTCTCACTCTGAGATGACCGGGGCGACCTCCGATTCAAGCGGGTTTGATTCTGCAGCAAATGCCAGAGGCAGAGCTGGGACCAGTGCCGGCGGCTGAGCTGGGGCAGGGACAGGGTTAATAGCCTGCTGCCTGACCAGATACTCCACAACCTGGGCCAACTGGCTCTACAGGTCTGAAATATCTTTAGCCTGCTTTGAAAGCCTTGACCGCTTCCTACTCCTTAGAGAGCTTGAGCGGCTGCAAGCTGGAGCCTGTGCGCAGGGTATACAGAAAATACTGTACTTTTCTTCCTTAAGTGCCAGTATATATTTAGTTGATTTATTGTCTTTCCCTGTTTTTACATTTTATATTTGTGTGGAAGATTGTAGTAACAGTAATCCCAACATTTATTCTCATAATAGATGTACACATTTATTGATATTTGTATTGATTATCTGATGCATTTTGAAAGAAGACACATCCTGTTCTGTCTATTTTGCAGTATAGTTTGGAAGATACTGTAATGTGTTAACAGGTGGCTAAGCTTTATTTCTCATAGGAAGACTACAAAGCTATGAAGGCACACATGTTTTTATGGCAGAGATTGATACCCTGCTGCTGTTTCGCACAGGACTCCTAGTGTAATGTTTTATGATCTCCAACAGATCATAAAACAGTATGTGATAAATGTGTTCCAAAAAATACAATATTGGGTTTCATATGTTGCAGATAAACACTCCTGTCAGTTTTAGTGCACAGATTTATGTGTGTTGGCCATCAGACAAGAGCCATTGCTGCTACTGCAATGAGGGAGGTTTACTGACAAAATGTAGAGGATGGAGTAATTCAGGTGTTTCCCAGTGCATAAATATATATGAGAAAGTTGCGAACTGTTATTTAGTCTTTTTTTTTTAACTTACTGTCATAAGTTGTAAATTCCAAATAGTCCTTGTTCAAAGACTAGCTCACATAATTTGTAAAACTTAGCCCCTTTAGTAGATATCACATCTTTATATGGCTGATCCCTTTGGCTGTCTTTATACATGTGAAATGTTTTTTTGTCACATTAAAAAAAATACTAGCCATTAGGACTGGTATTAGTGATTGTTTCTCTTTCTTTTTTTTTAGATGGTGAGCCTTTTGTACTGAAAATAGACCCTAGGGATTAACAACACTAGATTGCAAAAAGGAAAAAAGGAAATAGCTGTGATGTAAAATCTAAAGGAAAATTGTGAAATAATAGGCACAAGAAAGGAAGTTCGGTTTAATGTTTTATTAACAGTGTTACACTTTTCATTCTTTATGTGACATCTATTAGCAAATGTTTATACGTGGCTATATGGCCGTGATAAATTACATACTTGTTATTTACATGGCCCATGTGCCTGCCAGCAGCTTCTTAAAATGTGAAATCCTATTTTTCTAATTTATTTATTTTATGCCAAGGGGATTAACAGGCACAAAAAACACCTGATTTGAAAGGGTACAAATAATCCAATAAATAGCAAAGCCTAATAGATATTTGCTTTGTAACCTGTAATTAAAATGCACTGAGTGTTTAATAATGCGTACAAATTCCATTTAGGTCTAGTTGAAGTGTAGTCAGCTGTAGCTGTATCTAACTGGTAGCTTCTGTTTTGAAAACACTGAGGTCCTTGCCACTTTGTATTTAACAGAAATTAAAACAATATGTATTGTCTCTTTCTGTGTCAGTGGGAGTCTTACTGTAAACACAACCAAAACAGAACCCTTTTTTTCAGCCTAATCAAGCGTTCATTTTGTATGTTCATTTTGTATGTTCATTTTGCAGTTTATCATGCGTTTACTATGCATACTCTATGCATTTGCTATGGTTTACCAAGTTAACCATATATTTTTATCCTTCCAGCTTGTGTCTTCATGTAACACGTGTAATTAACATTCATCATCATTATCAATATTCATGAAAAAGTTTAATGTTATTAGTTATTCTAAATGTATGTGCTAATTATTTTTAGAGATGATCTTGCAGTTACATAGCATTTATTTTGTGCCAAGAGCATTATTAACTGTTCTTTCCAAGTCTGCTAACTTCCTTTCATTAACTACCTGGAGCCCCAGTATTCTGGGGCTGTATATGGAAGTGGACCAGTGCCAGGCCATGTTAATCTTAAAAACCCAAGCATAAAATCTTTTAGTTGACATTGTAGATTTCTATAGAAAGATTGATGCTATGTTTTGAAACTACCAGAGAACTTCTGTAATCTATCCATGTGAAGCAAATGAGTGAATTAGGGTCTTCTGTAAGTCAAGGCCACATCTATATACTGAAAAAACTGCAAATCTTCAAATATGGTCAAAACGCCACAGCTGAGTCTATTAGAAGCCTAGAGGTTCTAAAGGGAAGCTTTTGACCTATGCACACAAGATACCCTGGCCCTATTTTCTCTGAACCATACCAGAATTACCATTAGCTGTATTTAAGTTTCCTGTCATCTTATACAGTAAACCATACACTTATTTTTACTCCTACAGCAAGACTCATGTTATCCCTCTGAGCTGCAGCTGTCCGATTGACTTTGAGTTTGAGATTTGCAGTATTCAACCTCACAAAGCCTTTACCATTGAACCACTTTCAGGTAAGTTATATTTTTTATCCAAATTTGTTGAGTTTTTGTGTTTTGGGTAATAGTTATACAATGGTTAAGTTAAAATAAGAAATGCTGTAAGGTGCAGCTTATGCTAGGAACAATTTCACAGCCCAGTCTAATGCTTAGAGCTGTAGACAATCCAAAATAAAGGATGCCATCTGTCAAGAAGTGTTTTGTTTCCTTGTTAAAATGCTGCACTTTGCTGTTCATTTTAAATTATTGATGGAAGCCTTCCCCAAGATGAATGACGGTCCTATTAACAAGGAACAATAACACTTGGCATTACACTTACAAACCCAAAATTAAAAGATTTAATTACAAAACCCATTCTGTATGTGAGCATGACAACTTTAACTGGCTGAAATATACTGTAATTCAAAATGAAGTAAAAATGGCTCAGGAGCCAATATGTTCGTATTTGCCAGCAATTTATTTAGTTTCTTTATTTTTATTGTTGTTTAGCAAAGCATGTCACCTGTAAATGAACCATTGTAGGGTGTTGGACTGGCAGTTTCACTTTTTGACAGAGGTCTTGCATCTTTCCAAGTATAAATGAAGAATTTTATCATCTGCTCCCTGTTGTACACTGAAGCCATAAGCACTCTGTCATTTAGGTAAACAGTATTAGGTGAAATGGATGTAATAGATGGAACATCCGAATACAGACTGTGCATGTGTCCTTCATCCTTCAGATTAAATTATTGTATTAGTTTGTAAGCAAAGCATATTTCAAGCCTACAGCTTGTAAAGATGAATGTATAACCATCAAGTTGTCAAGCCAAGAAATCTTTTTTTTAATACTGTAAGTTTTTATTTACCATAAGAACAAAGGGTGGCTTGCCAGCCTACAATAATAAACTGTAATTTTATTAATTTATTTATTTTTTAATAATTTAGATAATAAAGCCAAGATAATGATGATACAAGAGGATCTAAAAGCAAGTTAGAAAAATGATTTCATTTTTGGTACTCACTTGTGAGGACTTCAGTCCATTGGATTGACCAACCAATTATGTAATGGCAGCAAAATTAAAGAACTGTTTGGAAAATGGCTCTGGATTAGTGTGGACTGAAAGAGCCACTGCTATGATAAAAATATAGGCCAACCAAGGGCTGATGCAAAACAGAACTTTTACACATTATGCTCTAGGTGTTTTATGGTATATTATGTAGTGGAAAAAATACAATCAAAACTACATTTTATCTTTTACTAGAACAGATTTTTTTTTTCATCTGAGCTAATTTAAGCAAACTGATATACTCCGGATTTTCAGCCTTACACTAGCTGTTTAGACAAGCAGTCTGAAGCATTTCATTGTATGACAATGACCAGTGCTGCTTGTCAAAATCAGATCTCTTTTAAAGTCCCGATCCCCGAAGAGTGATTTAAAACTTATGATGACACATCAATTAAAATGGCTTTGTAATTTATAGCCTATTTTGCTGCCTCTAATCCCAAAATATTAAACTTAGGAAAAACGTTAACTGCAAACCTGAAATGACAAAACTGAAGCTTTTGTGTTTTTCTTTATACACACTGTACATTAGTAGTATGTAGAAATGCCATTATACAGTATGACGAATTCACCAGTCATGAAGCTGGTATTTGTTTGACAGTGTTGTCGTAGTAACCAAATGCATGGCATTGAGCCGGACCTTGTACAGCTACTATAGCACGGCTTCTACTTGATAAAAGTATTAAATCAACAGGGGAGGTGAACAGTACAGTAATGTAAAATAACTATCAGGAAAATAAAATGCATATTTTTCACGGTAGGCAGTCAAATACATGATTTCTGTGAAATTAGTGACATCGTGAATTTTCAGGGGCATTTGTTACAACGGAGAGTTCAGACTCCTAACCTTCCTGAACAATCAAGCTACTGAGGGAGATACTGAGAAGGAGAGTATTTAGGGTCTGCATTACCCTTTTTGATCTCCCTGAAGATGAAATTATAGCTCGATACCGGCTATTTCATTATGTATAATTGTTTGTATTGGTCGTATAATAAACTTGGTTAACTATGTCCTTTTCATTATGTATATTTGGTTTTATCCATTGTATAATAATAATATAAAGTCAAGACACTTAGTCAACACGGGTCATTGCCTCTCCAAATGATCTGCCTATTGTTCAATTGAGGTAACCCATTTGGTCTGTGTCGGTCGATCTTGATACATGTCCTCCAATATCTTTCTTTTTTCTAAAAGATTAGTTCCTTCCTAGTCGCTATATTTAGGAGCTGTATTCATCATGCTGTTAAAAGGTACATCAATCACTGTTTTATGTTTCTTAGGAATCATACCAGCAAATGGGCAGATAGATGTTGTTGTCACATTTACCCCATTTGAGTATGGCACCGCACAAACAACAATGCAGCTTGTAATCTCACAATTCAATTCAAAGCCTTATGTCTGCACGTTCACTGGGACATCATCTCCGTGCCTTGCACTAAGGTAACCCTGGTCTACTTCTTTCTAATCCTTTATCTGTTCAGCAAAACAACAATAGGTTTTTCTTGGACTATAATCTATATAGATTTTTCACCATGAAATGTGTAGTTCAGTTGTTAAAAGCATGTGTTGTTGAACTATTAATTTGTTATACATGTTCTCTGACCCTGCCCATATTTGCAGTATTTTTCTAAAAATTGAAGGCCAGCTCCCGATATGTTTCAAAAGAATTAAAACATTACACTGCTTCAGCCCATATCTTCTGTATGTATCAGTTAATCTGCAATGATGTGTCAGTAATTTGTGTTTTTCAAGACAACAGAATTCTTGCTTAATATTACTGACTACTGTTCATCTAATTATTGGAAGGCTGTCTCAAGGGTTATAGCACATGCCTCAGATTTTAGTTATAGCTTTACAGTTTTATTTATGGCCCTTTTTTCTTTTTGTGCATTATGTTTGCAGTATATTTTGATTGATGAAATTGTACTGTCATAGTAGAAATATTTTAGGTCAAAATGCACTTTAAAATCTAAATGTAATGATGTAATTATGCTGTGCTTTAATTGGAATTGTAGTACAGATATTTGGTTTAATTAAACATTGATTGTCAGGATGAAGGAAGCTAACTAGAATAATGTTGATTAGTTTTGGATAACTAGAGCGTCTCCATCATGTCAAGTTCTTTGATTAATGTCTTTCTTAGACCATTCATTAATTTCAACATTAGAGATAATGATAGGCAAAATAAATACATGTTTTTTGGTTTATTTTATTTTTTTATCAGATTGTTAAATATGTGATGATATGACTTACTTCATTCAGTATTGTATAGTACAATTTTTAATAGTCACCCAGGATACTAGCAGTAATACAATTCCTCTGTCACCTGCCAGGGTTTTATGTAGACTTATTTCCATTGGATCTTAAGTACAGGAGATTAGCATAGATACTATGTGTGTTGGAGGGATTACAATTAGGAAAGTTAGAGAAACACCAGACTCCCACAAGAAGATTCACAGTAACCTGCCTTTTCTCACATCCCACTCTGCAATGTGAGACTCGTTTTCTTCTGGGGGGGCCAAAACTTGTATTTATTACTCATTTTTTTTAAGTGGTAGTGAACGATAGAGGCTATGTAAACTGAAACTTAAGCTAAACATTTAATGTACAGTACTGGCAGGTGTGAAAAAATGCTGTAAAGTAAGAATGCTTTCAAAAATAGACATGTTAATAGATTATATTGATCAATTAACTAAATGCAAAGTGAGTGAACAGAAGAAAAATCTAAATCAAATCCATATTTGGTGTGACAACCCTTTGCCTTCAAAACAGCATCAAGCATCAATTCTTCTAGGTACACTTGCACACAGTTTTTGAAGGAACTCGGCAGGTAGGTTGGCCCAAACATCTTGGAGAACTAACCACAGTTCTTCTGTGGATTTAGGCAGCCTCAGTTGCGTCTCTCTCTTCATGTAATCCCAGACAGACTCGATGATGTTGAGATCAGGGCTCTGTGGGGCCATACCATCACTTCCAGGACTCCTTGTTCTTCTTTACGCTGAAGATAGTTCTTAATGACTTTCGCTGTATGTTTGGGGTCATTGTCATGCTGCAGAATAAATTTGGGGCCAATCAGATGCCTCCCTGATGGTATTGCATGATGGATAAGTATCTGCCTGTACTTCTCAGCATTGAGGAGACCATTAATTCTGACCAAATCACCAACTCCATTTGCAGAAATGCAGCCCCAATTTTGCAAGGAACCTCCACCATGCTTCACTGTTGCCTGCAGACACTCATTCGTGTACGCTCTCCAGCCCTTCGGCGAACAAACTGCCTTCTGCTACAGCCAAATATTTCAAATTTTGACTCATCAGTCCAGAGCACCTGCTGCCATTTTTCTGCACCCCAGTTCCTGTGTTTTCGTGCATAGTTGAGTCACTTGGCCTTGTTTCCACGTCGGAGGTATGGCTTTTTGGCCGCAAGTCTTCCATGAAGGCCACTTCTGACCAGACTAAATGCAAAGTGAGTGAACAGAAGAAAAATCTAAATCAAATCCATATTTGGTGTGGCAACCCTTTGCCTTCAAAACAGCATCAATTCTTCTAGGTACACTTGCACAAAGTCAGGGATTTTGTAGGCATATAGTCAGGTGTATGATTAAACAATTATACCAAACAGGTGCTAATGATCATCAATTCAATATGTAGGTTGAAACACAATCATTAACTGAAACAGAAACAGCTGTGTAGGAGGAATAAAACTGGGTGAGGAACAGCCAAACTCAGCTAACAAGGTGAGGTTGCTGAAGACAGTTTACTGTCAAAAGTCATACACCATGGCAAGGCTGAGCACAGCAACAAGACACAAGGTAGTTATACTGCATCAGCAAGGTCTCTCCCAGGCAGAAATTTCAAGGCAGACAGGGGTTTCCAGATGTGCTGTCCAAGCTCTTTTGAAGAAGCACAAAGAAATGGGCAACGTTGAGGACCGTGAGACGAGTGGTCGGCCAAGGAAACTTACTGCAGCAGATGAAAGACACATCATGCTTACTTATCTTCGCAATCGGAAGATGTCCAGCAGTGCCATCAGCTCAGAACTGGCAGAAAACAGTGGGACCCTGGTACACCCATCTACTGTCCGGAGAAGTCTGGTCATACCTCCGACGTGGAAACAAGGCCAAGTGACTCAACTATGCACGAAAACACAGGAACTGGGGTGCAGAAAAATGGCAGCAGGTGCTCTGGACTGATGAGTCAAAATTTGAAATATTTGGCTGTAGCAGAAGGCAGTTTGTTCGCCGAAGGGCTGGAGAGCGCATACCTAATGAGTGTCTGCAGGCAACAGTGAAGCATGGTGGAGGTTCCTTGCAAAATTGGGGCTGCATTTCTGCAAATGGAGTTGGTGATTTGGTCAGAATTAATGGTCTCCTCAATGCTGAGAAGTACAGGCAGATACTTATCCATCATGCAATACCATCAGGGAGGCATCTGATTGGCCCCAAATTTATTCTGCAGCATGACAATGACCCCAAACATACAGCGAAAGTCATTAAGAACTATCTTCAGCGTAAAGAAGAACAAGGAGTCCTGAAGTGATGGTATGGCCCCCACAGAGCCCTGATCTCAACATCATCGAAGTCTGTCTGGGATTACATGAAGAGAGAGACGCAACTGAGGCTGCCTAAATCCACAGAAGAACTGTGGTTAGTTCTCCAAGATGTTTGGGCCAACCTACCTGCCGAAGTTCCTTCAAAACTGTGTGCAAGTGTACCTAGAAGAATTGATGCTTGATGCTGTTTTGAAGGCAAAGGGTTGTCACACCAAATATGGATTTGATTTAGATTTTTCTTCTGTTCACTCACTTTGCATTTAGTTAATTGATAAATATAATCTATTAACATGTCTATTTTTGAAAGCATTCTTACTTTACAGCATTTTTTCACACCTGCCTAAAACTTTTGCACAGTACTGTATATAACATAACGTAGTACTGCCTGCTAATGGAGCTTTCTGATTGAAGTTAGTGTTTGAAAATCCTAAGGTTTATCAGTGAAGGTTGTCATACATAGTATGTAGTACCTGTTTCTGAACATGTGCTACATAGAGTGATCAAAACTTAAAATTACAAAATGCATACTACAGGTGTAAGCTGCAGTATGAAAATTTGTATTCCATACTGCACAAAAATGTAATGTCCAACCTCTATGCTTACACAGCCTTTAGTTATAGTAGAAAGTTGCGTGAACAGAAACAGAATCTTCACTGCTGAAATCTCATGAACATGCCTCGGACATGCTTCCACACAAAAAAAAACCTTTGTGGTTGGTCAATTTGCTGGGCTTTTTAGCGCGAGAAGGCGATTTACCCACCCTTTTTAGCCACACACTTCCTATAACATGAGGAATGTGCATGATACATACATCCTATGTCACATTCTCACAACAATGGAGAGAGAATCTGGAGTTTCTAAACTGCAAGGAAACTCCAACCAATATTAATTTCATTATATAAGAAAATACTGTAGGCTTTTCATTAATATTGAACTTTAACATTGCATCGGCCTTTGAATTTGAATGCTTGTTCTTTTCAGTTCCCATGAGAAAATTACTGTAATCAATCAATTACCACAACTCTGTTTTAACTCACGTTTACAGCTTTGAGAGGTTAATAAATAACAGGCTGGATTAAAATTAATTATAATATGATTAGGTGCGGATATCTGGCCTGTACTTAAAACACAATTCAAAGGTTACAAAGACTTTTGTTCTCTGCTGACTTTGACAGTGTCAGACAGAGACAGCACCAGAGGCGAATCACATGGCATGTATCTTCATCAATTAAAGAAGAGATATATCGCTATAATTGTTAGCAGTAGAAATACAGATTATAAAAAGTAACACAGTTTCCATCCCTATTACTGTTGCTTAAAAAGTACTTTTTTTCAGTCTCACAAGGTATAAAACAAATTAAAAAACAACAATAAAACTAAATAATTTTTTGTTATGTTTGGTCTTAATGTTTGGTACACAGCTGTATTTTATAAATCTCTCAATAAAGTTCCATTGCAGGTTGTTGCCCTGTGGAAATGAATAATTTCACTGACGTTTATTTTAACCTCTGGACATATCAAAGATGCAGACCTTTATCAAATATCCCTTGTTTTTTTCTGTTTTTTTGTTTTTTCAGAACCAAGAACAAAGATGAGGAAACAAAAGACGCTTTATTAAAGCAGCAGCTTGATCCCCGGAAAATATCACTGGTACATTTATCCAGGGCAAAAAGAAAATTAAAACCTGTGCAGTCTACTGAAAAAACAATGGTAATGAAACAGCAGCAATTTTAAAATAATGAAATCCGGTATCTCTTTTCATGGGGTGATGACATTAACATTTTCCTTTGACTAATTGTAGGAAATTGTGTACCAGAACCCAAAACTTCCAGTGGATTTATCAAATCATAGCTCTGTGGCTAAGGTTTTAATTGAGCAGCCAGGAAAGCTACGGGCTAAAGACATGAAAGAAGGTAATGTGAATTAAGAGCAGGAGTATCTGCATTTAATTAAATATTTTTTACCTATTTTGATAAGTGTATGATTGACATTAACTAAGCAAGCTGTAGCATTATATTTTATTACACACTGAAAGTTCAATAAAGCGTTTTACTAACCAATTAGTTAAATATGTGTCACAGATGTCTCCTGTGTCCATGTTTTATTCTTCCTATTATTCTTGCATTAAGCACTGTCCCATGCCGGTGATGGGCTCAAAACAAGACAAATGAAAGAAGCCTCATTTGAGCAAAGGGTTCGTCTTGATGTCCTGGAAGAAAGAGCCAATCAGTTGAGATGGTAAGTATGAAGTGACAGAATGCTATCCTGGATTGTTAATTAAAAGAAGATTAAAAAATATATATATGTTTATTATTGTGAACTGAACTTATATGCTAACCATTTACAGCACGTTCGGTGAGAAAAGAAAAGCACACATATCCATATATGGAGTTGGAGGTTTTATATACATGCTATAAACTAAAATGGCAATGTGTCTGGCCAGTGTAGATCCCTGAGAAGCTGAATAACTGTGGTAACTTGCTGTTTCTTACAGTCTCCTCACATAATTTCCTCAACTTTACATCTATAGTTCACCTTGGGTCATAGCTAGTTTATTGTATAAAGAATCATAATTTAACTAGCAACGATGTGTTAAAAGTTATTTTCTCTTTTTTGACTGAAATAGTAATGGCTCTTTTTTATATTTTAAAACTATTTATTTCTTTTAAATGATGATAATGCTGTAACAAATATAAGAATGGCAGAGTGTCCTATCTTGGCCTTTGGAATTGCAGTATGTGTTTTATTATTATTATTATTATTATTATTATTATTATTATTATTATTATTATTATTATTATTATTATTATTATTATTATTATTTTCTTAATTTAGGCAAGTGCACCTTGGCAAAGATCCTATTTCTACACCTTTGAAAAAGCAAATTCTGGTGGACAGAGAGCTATCACAGCATGAGTACAAGGTGAACCAAGTCATTCAAGGCCATATATAAAGAAGTGTTTGGACAGCATGTTAAAATTAATATGTGGCTGCACACACACCCAATGCACACTGTCATACGTTATCAGTTCCCATGCTGTTGTTTATATTGACACAAGTACCATTTTGTGGGATCCATGGTTTGCTTATTACAAAAAAAAAAAAAAAAAACTCTGCTTTGATATTACACAATCTTCTCCTGTTCTAGTTTTTCTCTGGAATCTTGACACTTTGCGAGTCATGATAGATCACTTTAAATTTACTACGCGTCATCCTGAATTAAAAACATAAAATGTGGCTGCTTAAAACATACATAATGTTGTAACTGAACACATGAACGTAAATGTTTATTGTAACTGAACACATGAACATAAATGTTTCCTTTGCTTAAGAACATCTTTGCTTTCTAAACATATCCAGGCAGCATTTTTGTTTGATAGCAGTATCTGGGATATTTGTCAATCATTTCTCTCTGTCTTACACATATTCTCTGTATGCATTTTTAAATACATCTTTTCTGTTTCTCATTTTTTAGACTTGATGTATATAATGTTAAAATAATAACCTGCATAGATATGTTTTCCTTTTTTAGGTAAAAAGAGGGGACCCATTTATAGACAAAGAATTGCAAAGAACCCAATCTCGGGTATCATTCAGACGAGTTCTGCGAACTGCGGGGCAGGTAAATACACTTTTATGTAAATTACCATGACCAGCAAATGTAACACACTTGGTTAACAAGTATAGACTAAACAACTTTGCCTAGTATTGAAAATAAATTATGTTTTCAGTGTACCTGATTCTACCAATGTAGATCTCACACATGCAGTATAATTGGTGTAGCCTAGAATCAGACTTTTTTTGCTCTCCATTTGGCACAGCAGCCCACTATAATACTTTTTGTTCAAACATTAACACGTTAAGCGTTCATTCAAAATAACAAAGGTCTTTCCTCTGTCAAACGTCTCTACTGTACTGTACTGCCACTAGCTTCCCTTTAGCTGTTAACGGGGCATAAATATAAATATTTGAATTATACAGCCTTCTGTAATCTTTCTTCCTTGGGCAACCCAGTAGGGTTCTACTGCCCACCTCTGGATCCTGGCACACAGTTTGGGAGCCACATGCCTACGTTATGTAGATTATTACTTTTGTAAACTGTACATATATTATTTACATGAAGTAGTATATACATACCATTTATAGACATACATAAATAATTTTGATGTTTTGATTTTAAAATCTGTTTCAGTTTCCTACCGCCATACCAAAATTCGATGTGTATTCAAACAACCCCTGGGAAGTCAGACACAGAGCCCTAAGTCATTTCCAACAAGCTGCCCGAAAAGTATGTTACCATTACAGCTTTAAAAGCACTTGAGTCCAAAACTTAAATGTATTTATTTAATTGTTTATTTTCCAAAATGATTTAATACATGTGCCTTTCACTTTTCCTTTCAAGACAATAAAATGACTTGAGGTTGGGGACCTTTGGATATTGGAGTGTAATTATTGGTTCCTGGTGGTGCTTTCATCTTTACAGCATAACTTTGAGCATATTCTTTATATATATATATATATATATATATATATATATATATATATATATATATATATATATATATATATATATATATATATATATAAAAGTAAGGCTTTTACTCTGTATAATCACAAGTAATCTAGTCTGGCTATTAGATAGCAACCATCAACATTATTTTTAACACTATGTTCTTTCAACACTGGAACCTCCTGAAGTTCACCTTAAGTAATTATTACTATCAGTTCAGAGTCTATGTTTATGGAATCTGTACATACCTCTAGTAGAAGCTGTCTTTGCTGTCTTTTTTTCACATTAAACCATCTTGTACAATGTACTATGGGCACAATGGCAGCACTGTGAATATGCAGAGTAGGATGGCATTTTGCTAAACATGGTCTTACAAATTATATGCACATAGTCGTGTTTATTATTAGAGAGGCATAACGAATAAGTCTGTAAAACAGTTCAAATCAAATGATCACATAAGCTAATCACTTGCAAGCTATGTCAGTGGTTACAGGGATGTAAAAAGGCACACTTTCTTCACTGTTTAGAAGCATCACTCTTTGCATCCCAAAAAGTTGATCCGTCTTTGATAACTATACAATACATGTTTACAAACGATCTGAGGAATTATCACCTACTGGAGACATTTATTAGTGTTGGCATCATTGTGCCAAACAGTTGTCTTTATATTTTGAGAGGTGCAGTTATATTTAGAAAAAAAGACAAAGAACCATAAGCATGTCTAAGCCAGACTGTGAAAGCCATCTTGCTTCAGTTATGATGACTAATGATAGGGTTGTTATGTACTGTACGCAGTCAGCCTGCACACTAAAAAGAGTTGGCATTGTTAAATATAGGAATAAAGCCTAATGATCCATGCTCTATGACTTAATAGCACATATTAAAGAACATCTCCTGAGTTATTATCCTGCCAGAGGGTAATTTTGGATTAATCGGCAGAAAGGAGGACTCTGGTAAACATTAACAGTGTTTCCAATAAAAATGTATGACTAAGTGCATCCTACATTTATCAATGCACAACATCATGTTTAAGAAAATAGGTTTTGTTCTGACCAGAGCATCTGAATATCTTACGCTTACTGACTGAGCATACAACTTCCTTAAATAAAATGATACATGAAATGCTGTATAACAAAAAATTTTAATGATAAAACCTGTATATTTTGTAAAGGTTTGTTGCATGTACAGTAAGTGCCATATAAACTTTGTAAGCTTTGAGTACCCAATATTTAACTCTGTAAATAATTTTAATTAATATACAGTACATTTCAGTCTTTTTGAATATTGTCACAGTATGTTTAATTTCCTAGATCTTGATACGTTGTCGGATGAACAACAGACTGCTTTCGTTAAACGATCTAGTTCAAAGTATTAAAAGACAGACCAGTAAAACACCAGTAGCAGGTAAGCAACCAACAAATTACCCAATTAGTAAAATCTAAGAATAATGATTGTGATACAGACTCGGAAAACATTTTATTTTCTAATGTGTTGATTCTTATTAACATTTAGAATGTTATTTTAAAAAAGATATAAATAAAATACAGACGGCTAACAAAAACTATATTTGCATTCATCAGAGGACAGCTTTTCCAGTATGGACTTTCCAGCTGTTGGTGTCAAAGATAAGCCATTCCTTATGAAACTGTCATTGGAAAACTTGCTTCCTTTCTCCTTTCCCATCTACACACCTCCTAACCAGACTGATGAACTTGTGAGTAATCTTGTAAATTCCAATTCTCATTAGTTGTATGCTATAGCGTTAACCACCTGCAAGAAAATTACAGCATTTGCCTTTGCTTTGAGTTTGTACTGTATGATATCGGATCTTCTTCAAGGGTACCAAGGACCATTTGTTTTTATATTGTACAATATCTTTAAGTTCCAAGATATGTGTTGATCCAGTGTGGACTTTGAGATAAACATGTCCAACATCTGTTGGTCAATATAGTTTGGCAGGACAAGGAAAAGGGTTGTCTAGAAGGATAATGTTAAACTAACAAAATATATTTTGTAGTGGTTAGCTTAGGGGTTAACTTGTATTTAAAAATATCTAAAATGTTTCTTAATAAGAGCATTCTTCTAATTATAGGCTCCTCACGCCCTGGGACCTGTACCTGTCAAACCAACCGAAGTAACATTTAAACCAGTAGTCCCATTCTACAACTTAAAGGTTTGTGATTATCTTTCCATCATTTTTAAATCCTTGACCTAAAAAGCTCTTTTGTTGCTGCTATTATTATTATTATTATTATTATTATTATTATTATTATTATTATTATTATTATTATTAATAATAATAATAATAATAATAATAATAATAATAATAATAATAATAATACAATGTATTAATTAATTGCATTGTGGTTCCATTTTAATGATTTAAACAGCTGTTGAAAATCTATAACCAAGTTAACTTTTACTGGTTTTCTCAGCTAACTAAATCTGAATGAGATGTGTGTGCTCCCTTGTAAATTTTTACATTTTATTAAATCCTAGGTTCCCCAGCACTTCAAACTGATGGGATATCAAACAGAATCAGCCCTTGATGCATCAACCAGTTATGTTCCCCAAACACTGTCTCGACCGCTTAGGTCAGGTGCTGAGGTAAACCAAGCTAGCTGTTTCACTTCCAATCAAAAAGCTGTACGTCACTGGAGATCTGAAAACATTTGTTTAGTGTGATTTTTATCTCTATCGACCAGATGTCCTTAATGAATATACGCACTAACCTGTATTAATACATATGCTGCCATTTAAATGTGTTAAGTTCTTTATGAAAGGGTTGGCTTTTCATTTGAAAGATGATGTTGTTTGTAAAACTTGTACCTTTTCTTATCATACAGCCCCTGCTGTTGTAGCTTAATTATATTATGTAGCAAAAACTCAATGCAGTAAGAGTATAAAATGCAGTAAAAAAAAAAAAAAAAAAAGCATTCAGACAACACTTACACCTTCACATTAGAAGCCAAGGGAACGTTTACAAATGATAAGTGACAGAAACAATCAGACAAGGGGCACATGTGACAGACAAGAAGCACTTGCAGATAATTCTGGGTTTTTTTTGTTTTTTTTCAATGCGCCTCTGAAGCTATTTTATGGCCTTGTTGACATTCACAAGCATCCCAAAGCCTGGCCTATTCTTCTGCACAGACAGTATTTTACCAGTCACAGAAGTAAACATTCCACATTGTGTTTTGGAAAACCAAGTGTTTAGGTTATGCTACAATTACCCTTCTATCTCAACTGCATCAAAGTATGTGAACCCTGAAGTGCTGTTGAGTATAAACGATCCTGCTGAAATGATGATGCATCCTACCCAAACAAATGTAGTAGGCAAGTAAAAGACAACCTACACAATTAACAAAAATATTTGGATATACTACTATCTGTGTACTTTGGGTAAAAAAATAAATAAAAATAAAACAGTTGAGTTTAGATGCAGTTCCTAAATAAAAGGTTATTTTTCATCCAGTCTATGTGCTGATTTACTGTATACGCCAGCAATGTGTTTATTACCGACATCTTCAATAAAGTAAACAGCTTGTTGACCAAAATGTATGATGCTTATTGTGTTTTTATTAAGAGCACGCACCCTCTGTAAATCTTACAGAGAAATATTTACATGTTTGCTTTCTTTTTTTAGGATGAGCTGATCCCAGCAGCGACTTGGCCTTCTTCTGCAACCCAGTTAGTTGACCTAGAGGAACAGCAGGTCCTGGAATGGGAGAAAACCACTTCTGCTGCTCTATCATTAACCCCACCTGAAGCTCTACTGAGACCCCCGGAGTGCCATCCTCTAAAGATATTCGTAAGTGAAAAAGAAATAGAAAGTGTTTTTTTTTTCATTGAATCTTTAACATTATAACAACTGGCACTAAATAAAGCCATTGCTGGTTACGTTTGGGGGGATGTTGTTTTTGGATCTCTTGATATACTATTGGTTGCCTTTGTTTGTGGGAATGTTGATGACGGGCTAAAAAAGGCACAAAAAAAAGGGTTTGGTTTACCATCATTTGTTGTACATAAAACACACCCCTTATATAAAGAATACCTCTTGTAGACTACATTTGTAAACTGATGATTGCCCAACTTGTTGTATGTAACATACAAAAACCTCTCTTAAAAGAGTGTTCATTATTCTCTAAATGTATGGTAATTATGGCTTTCTGTAAATTGGGTATTTTGTTTTTGGGACTAAATACAAGCCTGTAAAATTCTTAAAATATATTAGAGACAGCATTGTACACAATAATATACAAAGCGATTCTGACTGTCAATGAGGAACTTTTTTTTTTTTTTTTTTTAGGTTGAAACTTATTTAATAATGATGACAACCTGTTTTTTTTTTTTTTTTTTTTTTTTTGCAGAACCCTGCTCCAGGTCTTTATGCATTTAAGCAGCCCCTCTCCTACTTAGAGACTGACCTTGAATTTCACCTGTGCCCTGTCCCAAGATACACTGTCATCAAGGATGCTGCAGCAAGGGCTAATGTTCCCAACACACAGAAGAAATTTCTTGATCGAGAGGTAAATATTTAAACCACTTTTATTTGAGTCAAACGTGTGCTGGTAATCTAATTTACGCATTATTATCCAAAGCGCTGCCACTGCCAGGTAGGTGATTGACCACAACAATAGTTAATCATCTTGAAACCAATCAAAATGTTATACAAATCTAAATAATTACACTGTTTATATTATTCAGGACCTTTCTGCACCAAGGCTATGAAAAAGATATAATGGATATAATTACGTGTCATTAGTGTATTTTTGTCTTATCATGCTACCGTTTAGATCAGTTGAATAGACACCATTGTGTATGAAAGCCATGTTAGCTTTAGAGGGCCTCTGCCTTGCATTATAGCTACTTGTAACCTGATTGGTTGAGACCATGAGTCTTATAAATGCATTTATAAGAATTATATATCTCTAAAAAAAAAAAAAAAACATAGAGTACACAAATTGCATAAAAGCAATTTTTCAACAGTCAGTGGGATATACAGAAAACAATGCTTGTGCTTGGGTAGCTATTTAAACAGCTTATACAAACACCTTTACTTCCATTTACGTAAATATTAAATATTGTTTAATATTCCTACTGAAAGTTTAATGCATGGAATTAAAGCTTTTGTGTGTGTACAGTATTTAAATATCACATACCAAAGAAAATGATACAAACTACATTCGTATTTATTTATTAAAAACATATAATATACACATAAGACACTCACTCATTTTTTTTGTTTGTTTTTTTCTAATTATTTTTTATAACAGTTTCAGCACATACATACAAACAAAACACCCAGATGAAAGGCATTTCTATTGGTTTATACAAGAAAAGACACAGAAGCACTGATACAGCTTATACCTTAAAGCGTAACCTGAAGATTTATAACAGCAGTTACACGATAGAGCATCGAATTCACTCAGTTCCGAATCACACATCCCTTAATACACTCTTCCTGTAATGTGGTTATCAGTCCTGCCTTAGTACTGAGCTGAGACGAACAAGCTCATTGTACGAACGGTATTTAAGTCTACGTTGAAGGGCCTTCAGTCCATTAATTCATATTTATATGAAATGTTCTGAATGACTCTTTTTTTGTGATTAGCTGTACAGGAGAAGAATGCATGACATCACTTCATTAAGTTAACAGTAGATTAGTGTTTTGACATTTGATTCATACACTGTTAAAAAGTAAGTACAGCACTGGTACAGTACTCAAGGAATCTGACTAAGTGACTCTTGTTAAACCAGGAGGTGATTTGCAGTGTAATGGTGTGGAAGAAGTTTCCGTCGGCGTCGCTTGCTGCTTTGTCCCTCACTGCAACCTTGACCAGCTCATGGACACCTCGAGGGTAAGCATGCTGGAATTCAGTCTTCACTGACTGGCCCTTTGGTGATTGATCTTGTTTAATTGTGGAAACCTTCAGTGAGCCAGTTACTCAGTACAAATGCATGTACTTTGATTACACTTCTAGTAGTCAGCCACACATCAGGCTTTGTTGTGCTTCACTGTAGTTTGATAAATGTGACGTTCTGCACGTAACATACTGTAAGCATTTCTGTCTGCTGTGTTAACTGAATGGAGGTAAGTACTGAAGACAGATAATCAATTAAAATGGAACCATCGCTAATTATTGTACTTGTTCTTTTTCAAAGCTAACACTTTTCAAGTTCAGGCTTGTGATTTATACAATTAAGAAGTCACTGTCAAAACAAAGGCCATTTTGAAACAACCTTTAACAAAGATTCAGTTATACTGAAGAAATCATTTTTTTAAAAAGCAACCCTTTTAGAAATTATGAATACAAGATTTTATTTTTTCTCTGCGTAGTTATATATATATATATATTTTTTTTTACATAAATGCATACAAATAAAAATCTAGATATCATAATATATAGCAGGACAAGATACACAAATTCCAATGCAACCTATACATTACTCAACCCCAGAGCTGTATTTTGTTTAAAATGTCATCAAAACCCTTTTATTTTATTACCGCCTTTTAGTTGATGTCCATCATTTCACTATGTTATGACTATGTAGTAAACACATATGATTCTCTCCAGTTGATAATGATTTATTGGGACAAGGTGTTGATTTTTTTTTTTTTTTGTATACTTTAGATCAGACCCTTTTGGCACAGATTTAATTCCTACTTCAGTCCCTCCCACACTGGATGGCTTACCAGAAGAGATCAAAGAAGATGTATTGGAGGCCGTGTAAGCAAATTGCCTAAATAATACACAATATGGATGTGTAATATTTAACAGAGCATGTGTGTGTTTTGTTTATTTGTGTTGTTTTACAGCTTCTGTAAATTCCAGATCTTTTTTGTCTGTTTTTTCTAAAATGAATTAGAAAAGTTTGATTGAATGCCGTCCATAACTACAAAACACTCAATGATTGCTAAATTTAGAAATGAAGACACTCTAGTATTATTGAATTATTGTAGTTTATTTTAGTATTTCTAAATGTTGATTGGGAATATTACCATAGGACAGTAATAATGTAGGTGCTAATTTATTTGTTAACCCACCCCCAAGTGAACTGTTTGCTTGTTATTTTATAAACAGCTACAGCTATCGTGTGATGTTGTTAGCCACTGTGGACTTGGTTCACTTGGTTGTTCTCTTGTTCTTCATGTGTGGCAGGCATGAGAGTGAAGGGGTTTCCCTCACACCTGAGATGCTGAAGGCTGAGTTTCCAATGATTGAAAGCCTACCAACAACAGAACAACTTAAAGATAGATCAGCAAAAGATGAGAGGTAATTTGCTTAGAAAGGTTCAATGTTTTCCACAGATTCAGACTTGATGATCGATGCTCAAACAGTAACAAGACAGAAACGTTGAATACAAAAAAACATGTTCTTTCTTATTTTTATTGATATCTAGTTACTAACAATTGAATTCCCTTAAGCAAGGGCCTTAGATACAAATGATAATATTGTGGTTACCAGGATGTTAAAATACATAGTGAAGAATGAGGTACATTGGTGAAAGAGTACAGCACAGCTTATTGTTGTACTTCTCTTTTCACCACATAATTATACTCTCCATAGACAGATGGCTTTGTTTTCTAGTCTCCTTCCCTAACTACAGTCTTTGCCTGGTTATAATAACAAAAAATGAATGGGGAAAACCATCAGTGAGAAAGGAGTAGCCCTTGATATATCTGTTTAAAACCTGAACGCTGAGCCAGAAGGTGGGCCAGGGATGGAAATGACACTCGTATTCCTTAGGAGTTTGAGTCATTCAGAGTTTTACTGTGAGCTTAATTAGCCAATCCTCATGCTTAACCATGATGAGCCTAATTAAGCTCACAGTAAAACCTGGAATTGCTCAACCAGGTATACAAGTAGGGTCTTCTTTCCTCCCTGTAGATTCTACAATATATTTACCAGAAATATGCAAAGATCAACTGACAATGATTTATAAAACAAAATGTGACGTTCTTGCTGTTTTTTAATAAACCTTTTTTTTTTTTTCAGCAGTACATGTCTACAAAGCAAAACCCCCTTACAGACGACAATATATGCCAATGGACCTATATCCAGGTTAGCATAATAAATACATGTACTGTATAAGTGTATTTGTAGAACTGACTAAACATTTACGTTTGTATTGTACAGCAAATCATGCAGTATAAGCACTGATGCAGATTTCGAGTAGGGACTGGGTTGGTTATTGTGGATTGATCTTTCAATAAGTTTGAGTTTATCATTACACCCTTATCACAATTATTTATGTTCCTATGTTTAGTTTATGAATTCAGTTTATGATATCAGTTATTAATAATACTCACAGTACTTTTTAAAACAACAACACTTAAAAAACATCCAAGGATTTTACCTACACTTTTGGACTTGATTTTTTTTCAGTGCCATCAAAACAATTATGAATGCTATGAATTTTCAAAAGTGTGAAAAGGGGAAGTTTGTATTACAATACTCTATGATTGTCAGCAGTCCATAATTCCCCAAATTCCCAAAACAATCCCACATGTCTACATGATAAAAAAGTTCACATATTTGGTTTTGAATCCTTTGTCTCTGGAACATCAGCAGTGTTCGCAACAAGCAGCAAGGTGTGCAGCTCAAAGCTGATCCAGTATTGAGGAGCAAGGCACGTGCTTCCCACAGTGTTCTTCTCATCGTGAAAATGTGCTCCGACCCTTTAAATTCCTGTTTTCTCAATGCAATCATTAAAGTGCTGTTTTCAAATTAAGGAATTGTGTAATTCAAGTTTAACGCTCTCTTATTTTAAGACAAAGTGTGCAAAGCAATGTTCGCCCAGGCAACACTCTGATCAATAAGATAACTACATTTGAGTTCTTCTGGTTGTTGTATTTCACTGTATGCATTTTGTTTTACAGAGATGTAAGAGAACAACAACTGGAGCAATATCTACAATCCCAGAACAATAAACTTGGAGCAAAAGTTCAAACTCGGCTGAATCAACTGAAGATGGTGGCCAGGCCTGGTGGTAAAGATGTAATACACGACTGATGTCTGTCTTACTGCAATACTCACTAAAGGTTGTTTAATGCTAATATCACTTTTTCTTAATGTACATGCCTTTTTGTAGCAGATCATAAAATATTACATTCAAAAGTATTGAGGAAAATGTAATTGATTAATTGGGTGTTTAATTGAGTGTTTGTATTAGCTGTCATATTTAAGTAGGCATTTGTTTACTTTACTGTTTTAATAAATGTTTTTGATTAAACTAATTCAGCACCAGTTTTTATACAATATATATAGAGATGTAATACATACTGTATATTGTCTTGCATCATTGCTGAATAAAAGGGATTATTCTAAAAAAAAAAACTTGGTCTTTTAAAAACAGATTTTTAAAAAATTGCCCATATATTGTAGTCTGTTTTCTATAGTTTGAGCCCCATCTAGCTGTTGATCATAATAAGAATTGAAAAAAAAAACTAAAGCTGACTACTTACAATAGCTCTCATGAATGTTTGATGTGATTTATAGCAGCATGTATCTTTGTATTATTACTGTGACTGTTGATAACACCATATATTATAAAATACTAAACTACAACTGAAAGGCAAAGATTCTTCTGAGCTGAACAGTTATAATTGAAACCTACAAACCTTTTTCATTGTAGTGCCTCCATGCTACGCAGGTCTAGATTTATTTTAAAGCCCAATATCAATGACATCATCATGATTTTGATCACAAGTCCATCTCCTTGTCTCCAAAGTACAAAAGAACACTGTTTTATATACCAGTACTTCAGACTGGGGCGTGTGGTTGAATGTACACTGAATCTCCTGCTGGAGCATGTTTCAGGTGCCAGCTCAAAGTACAACACACTTCGTAAATCAAGTAAATAAAAGTTTTTTTTGTTTTTTTTTACCTGGGTTGAATTCAGTATCTATTCAGTCAAAACCCTCCATCATAGGGAGGCACATTCTGATCACAACCTTGGTTGCAAAATGCTAAATTTCACTGAATGTTGGCCTAGAACAGGAAAATGATGGGTGTCATAAAGTGATACATTTTATTGACATAACCTCTTTGTTGTTCAATGAAAAAAATATATAGTTATACTAAATCTGTGACAAATAATAAGTACCAATTTTAAAGTGCCTCTTTGTGAGAAATTAATATTCATGTTCTGGTAGAAGTGCATCTAAATTAGTGCAGAGCTTCATAATACTTCTCAGGTACAAGACAGAAGAGCAGGTGCCATTTAGATGGATATTCAACATCTTGGGGGAGGAATCTGCCCAGACTTTATTGATTAACTTAAAATTACATTTACATTTACAGTTTCTTTCATATTCTGACAAACTGAACATACACCATTGGTTTAGTTTTCTAGTTAAACGTACATTTATGTATGAATGTGTAGTCATTTGCTTTCCACTTTTAAAGATTTAATCTGACCTTTTATCTAGTGGGTAAAACATGTTTCTGAATGGTGCTCAGGACCTACAGGTTTGTTATTAAGGAAACAGCAGCTTCATTGCTTAACTAAACCTGGTCAATGAATAACCAGTGCAATTATCAACGAAACAATGACAAGTGAGTTAGACTAACGTTAGTACCACTGCTAATCCCAATTGCAGTGTATCCAAGGTGGATTAGATCACTGGGATCATCAGTTAAACAAGACCAAGTTTAGTACTGATTGCAGCTTACCAAACAAGACCCTTTTGGTAAAAAAAAAATCCACTTTAATTGGACCAAGCCAGTCCTATAACGTTTAGAGACTACGCTAATCTGAGTTGCTCTGATTTGTCCCCATTTTCATAATATTTGATTGTCTAAATTGCATACAGTACTGCAGTATCTATTTGTGTTACACCTGGAAACTCCCCTGTTAACTTACTTAGGGACATCCCAGTGTAAAGTGTTGGAAATTCCCATGAAATACTTTGCTGTACTCTTTCTACTCTTTACTTCCACGAGGGGGCAGCATAAGGACAGTTTATTTCTTTAACCAAATCAGTGAGTTAGGAACCTAGCACAGCAGCAAACATGGATCATCTGTGCCAAATCATAATGCAGCTGTGTACTGGCTGAAGTTTACAATATAAATTCATGTTCAGAACATTTTGCCTTGCAAAGTACTGTCCAGCTATGACAAGGTTCTGTTTCCACAATTGCTAATCTACACTGAATCTGTTCTTAAAGAGAAAATAGCTTCAAATTGGATTGCCTTAGTTTTTTACTGCCTGCTTCACTCTTGATTACAGACCTTCTAAGGCTATGTATACACACAGGCTAAATGCGGTTGTGAGTTCATCTTTTGCTCTTAATACGGTTTGTATACACACACAGTTCAGATACAAAGAGCAGCGACAACCGCACTAGTTAATCCTTTTCAGAGCAAGTATCAAGTGTGGTTATTAATTCAGTTCGGTTTGTTAATGCACACTAACGTACTATTTTGTTGTAAGAAAAAAATTATATTTTTGGTTTTGCAACTTACATAAATCAATATGGGACAATTCGTATCCCCAAAAGCCACAGTGCGACCGCAACTCGTTTTTCCACCGATACCAACATTAAATGACAAAGACGCATATACAACTCCTTAGACATGCGTACATTTTTAATCCAGTCATTGCAAACCACTCAAGTCATTCCCACCAGCATTCTGGTCGGTAGGTCATGGTACTGCAGATCATCGTCACTGTATTTAGTAGGGCAGAAAAAGCAAAACGGTTTTGCAGAAAAGAGCATAGCTGTGCTTGACGAGCTCTCAATCGATTACATACAGCACCTTCTTCCAAAAGCATAAAAAAACACAGCCTCACACAAAACGTTAGGTTACTTACCGTAACCCTGGTTCCCTGAAAGAGAAGACGACCACCAAAACATTACATGTGGGATATGCCTACCTATTGGTAGATATTCACTGAGTTCTATATACCAGAGCTGCCGATAGGCCCCTTCCTGGATGACATCCTCAGTCCCGACTACCGAGGGGTTAAAACCGTCATTCCACAGAAGCCATTTCTTTTTTTGCATTGAACCGGTGAGGGCGACCGATGCGACCTCATGGTTGGTGGTCGTCTTCTCTTTCAGAAAACCTGGGTTACGGTAAGTAACCTAACGTTCCCTTTCAATTCAAAGACGACCAAAGCATTACTTATGGGAAAGTATACCAGAGCCGTCGCAAGGGAGAAGGAACGGCAGCATACGAGGGATGCATCAGAACAGCATAACACAAGGTTAGAGGCTGCGAGCATGTAACCTCAAGGACCCTCATGCCTAATGAAGGCAGTGAAGGGTCTACCACATTAAGGTGGTAGAACCAGGAGAAAGTAAAGTGAAGAGGGCCCAAGATGTAGCCAACCCTCTGGTAGAATGCGCGGCTACCCTCTCAGGTGGAGGCAAGCCAGCACTGTCATAAACAGTCGAGACTGTGTCCACAATCCAGTGCGAAGAAGTCGCTGCTTCAAGAGGGACTGTCCTAGGGTCCTTATACCGTGACAGAGAACTCGTAAACGCTTCCCTGAAAGGTGAAGCAGAGGTACTTCCTGTGCTCTGGACAAATGGAAATGTGAAAATCCGTGTCCCGTAAGTCCAAGGTGGTGAACCAGTCGTCCGGCCGGATTGACTGGAGAATGTGACGATGAGTCAGCATCTGGAACCTCCTTTCTTTCAAGAAGCCGTTGAGGAATCTGCTATCCTTCTTGGGCACCAGAAAATACCTAGAGTAAAACCCCTCTCCATGGGAGGTGGGGTCTATGAGAAGGATGGCTTGCTTGTACAGCAAGGCGGCCACTTCCTTCTGAAGTGCTGAGACCTGGAGAGGGTGTGTCACGAAGGTCTTTGTGACTCCTCAGAAGGGAGGAAGTCCCAAGCGGAAGTGAAGTGCATAACCGTTGTGCACGGTGGCGAGCACCCAGGTGTCTGAGGTGCAAGTGTGCCAGTATTGCAGCTGTTGAGCGGAAAACTGATTGGTCTGAGGTTTGTCGCAAGTGACGCTGAATCAGCTAGGCTGGTCAGTAAAACATTGACTCATTTTGCATGGAGGATCTCAGTAGCTAAGGCTCATGGTTCATCAATTGATTCAGATTCAGTTGTATTGTGTCTGCCAACTGATGATGTAAGGCAGAACAATAATTGCATACCAGAAAATATGAATAACAGTGAGTTTTGGCCTCCCTCTGTATTCTGGATGGATGGCGCATCTTGCAAAGTGACTTTGTGCTAACAGAAGGAAATGTATAGCCATAATGTGTACAGATCCAGAACTATTGTACAGGGTGCAGAATTAACCCTGACACATAAATTAAAACATAATCCTCTTGTTAGGTGTGCATGTAATATGTGCCAAAGCAAGTCATCAGTGACCGGACCTAAACTTTGTCCGGCCTGCAGTCATTTGGCTAAACACTGTAGAATTCTGTTTGAATGCAAAGATTCTACAGGGATTTCTTTCTCTCATTTAAATGTAGATCCAAAAGATATTAAGAGGATTGAATGCATGAATTGTGAAGGAGGTCACTTAGTGAAATGGGCACATCTAGGTAAATTAGAATGTGCAGAAGGCGTCCCAGCTAAACGCGTCCAAGTATCTTGTAGGTACAAAGTGAGGAAGATGGCGTCTCACACCTGTGATGCTAAACTCTGGATAAAGAGGCCTGTGATCGCTTCGAGCCGACCAGAGCTGAACCCGCACAGAAGTTGAATCCTGCTGGGAACGTGTGGATATGCTGGACATGTACTAGGCAATTTCAAATATGGAATGTACTTTGATATAAAAATAAAGTGTTAGAGGTTTTGTGAAGGAAGGATAAAGAGAGAGTATCCTTGTATTGTCAGTAGATGGATCTCTTGCTCCATGAAATAGGTCAGTCTACATATGTTTCTAATCAAACACTTAGCAATTGGAGAAATTCTAAAATATATAAATATTGCACGATTTACCGCCTTGTATATCTTATCTTGACAAAGCATGACGCTTGATAAAAAGCACCATTCCGGCTAAAAAGTGAACTTAATCACACCTACAAATTTATGTTTCTAAAGACAAGATAAGAAAGAAATTCTTTACAACCTATGAATTAATCTAACAGCCAAGGTCGAGGGTAAAAACCTGTTTTGGCTAATGGATTTTGTATGAACAAAGGACAGGGTCAAGCCTAGTTCAGTCATTATAAAATATATAAAAGTTGAATGCATTTATACTGGCCTGTATTTGGATTTAAATCTTAAGAGGGATTCACTAAAGAAATAACGTGATATTACAAATTCTAGGAGCAACTGTTAAACTGAAGTAAATTAATTAAAAGTTTATTTTGAAATGCCACATTTAGAGTTAAAAAGGTTTAGTGATAATTTACACTGTCTATAGTTCATATTAGTAAAAAACTAGAAATTAGACACAAAGGTATTATAAATTAATAAAATAAATGATCAACCCCTTTTTAAACAGCATGATATTTGAAACTAAAAATAATTATTTGATTTCATAAGATTAATAATTTGTTTTAAGTATTTGCTATAATAAGAAAACATATTATTTAAAACTGACAAGTATTATTGCTTGTTCATGACTTTACTGTATTAATAAGAAGATTAAAACCTGGAGCAGTATTTGATTTAATTAAATGGGAAGGTGGTACAGTTTCTTTCTTCTTCTATTGAACAATAAGACTTCTAGACATTATGATATCCACTGAATTATAGGATATAAAAGGTGTTGTGTTATGTTTTTGTGTTAAGTTTGTAATAATATACTATAATGTACTTTGTTATTAATCTACTATACTGTTGTCTAATGATGGTAGATGAAGTCATTATAATGGGGTTCTGTGAAACTGCTGCATTACAAGGGGAGCCTCTCTCCTTATCAGATGGTGTGTAAAAGGAGGAGAGGGTCTTCTTGCATTCCACGCCAGTAAAAGTTGCAAATCTTACAGATTTGGAATTTAAGGTTTATGGAATTAGTGGCCTAGCACAGCCAAGAATATATCTTGAAATAACATGCAAAAATTATGGCTTAAACAGACATTGATGGGTCATAGATCTAAAAAGTGTTTGCACAGACTCTGGCTTTGGAGAAAGCAAGAGACTGTGGAAATTATTGACAATAGCATATACTCAAGAGTCAATTACAGATCAGAGCCTGGTTAGTGTATCTTTTAAGTGATGAAAGAAAAGTTGTAATGAAAACTATTATCACTCAAACTTAGTGAAACTAATTGACTTGAATGTTGTATGAGACAATCTTTTGTCAAATACTCTGGTATATGGAATTAAAACTGACTCATTAACAAAATGATGAAACAACATGAGGTTAAAAGAAACACATACCTTTAATTTAGCAAAATATAATCAATTAGAAGATGATGTCACATATTAAGAACATCTCTTATATTTAACACATATAAAAATAGTGTTTTGTAATCACATATAAACAGCAGTGTTCTTATATTATATAGTAAACCAAGATCCTGGGAACCTTGGGTCACTTGACTTTTCAGATAAAGGAGGGGCTCGGAGGGAAGCAAGGAGTGAGATCATAAAGTTTGGAGTTAGACAAATATGAAGTCTTGAATTTATTAAGTTCATGGCACATATTAATTCTGAAAAGTTGGTCTGGATCTTTTGAAAACTGTTGTTTGTAAAAGGGATAGAAGCTGTCTCAACAGATTAATGACTGGATTTAATTGAGGCGTCCCATGTATTCCAATGAGACGAAAAATCTATATAACTCCTAAGTAATTACAATGGAGTACCACACTCATCCGAGACAGGGTAAGGTGGTCCATCTTCTGCAAACCAAAATACAGTAGAGCTGATTGAACTCAGTCTGATTTGCCTGGTGGAGACAGTCATATCCTTTTAGGGTAAGCATTTATCAATTATTATTTTACCTCACATGTATTGCATGTATTGCTATAAGGGACTTACACTATGTTTTAGAGTTAAGGGAGTGTTTTGTTGAATGTGCTGAAATAGACCATTGGGTACTTTAGGTGACATGTTCTTGGCCAGCTTGTCGGCCTTGATTATCATGTATATACATGTATTAAAGTGTTAACGGTGATATCTGTTAAGACGCTGGACTGCCCAGTGTGTCTGTCAGCTGGGGATACGACGTAGCCTGTAGCTGCGCTATCCAATATCTAACCCTTAATAAACCGAAAGAGTACTGATCATACTCTGATTCATAAAAAACTTTAAATACATGAGTCTGTCAATTTCTTGAGTACTATATTAGTCATCTGAATATACTGCGGGTCCAGAGCACGAACTATATCCCACTAGGAGTAATAACAACTCTGTCCTCCTAACGTCTCCCCTGAGACAAGAGTGTGTGCTGAGCAATTCAAAAGAGTACGTAACGGAATCTGAACACGCAGAATTCGTGACAGGTTGCAAGCCTTCAGGGCCCTTTCTGGGGCTGCTGAGGTTGGGGCCTAGGGCGACGGCCCTGGAACTGTCTCCTAGAATGCTGTTGCGTGGGTGTGCCACGTCCCATGCTCCTTTTACCCTATGGGAGAGCCCTGTTGCCCGCCGCCGCTGTTGTCTGTAGGCGTTACCTCAGGTTACCCAGTGGAGCCGTGGGTACTGGAACCGTCCTGGTAATAGTGTGTGCCTGGGGAGATTGCCATCCGCTTGAACCTACCCTGCGCCAGAAGGGGCAGCAGTGTGGAGTAGTGGTTAGGGCTCTGGACTCTTGACAGGAGGGTTGTGGGTTCTATCCCAGGTGGGGGACACTGCTGCTGTACCCTTGAGCAAGGTACTTTACCTAGATTGCTCTAGTAAAAAAAAAAACTGTATAAATCGGTAATTGTATGTAAAAATAATGTGATATCTTGTAACAATTGTAAGTCGCCCTGGATAAGGGTGTCTGCTAAGAAACAAATAATAATAATAATAAGTAAATCTAATTGCAATTTCTCAAATACTGTGGAGAAACCTGAGTTCAGGAGCTGCTCTTCAGTTCTAGTTGCCAACCACACACACACACACACACACACACACACAGGCAATACAATGTAGTGCACTAGATGGTGCTGGGGCTTACTAATATTCTATATGTCTAGAATGTAAAAGCAGTTCCTGAACTCCTAGTCAAAGCACCTTGACAGACCTAGAATAATACAAAACAACAACATAGTATTTCAGTAATTGTAATACAAAGCAGTCAGATTGATTCACTCTGTGAGTGAATGCACCTGTTGAAATACTTTACATCAAATAAAAATGTTTTTTCTCGCATTCAAAACTTCGGCTCTTCTGTACAGCGGTATCGGCGCTATTGTCTCGGGTTAACGCCCGCCCTCCGCCTGTGTGTGGATTGCCTCGCCTTGTGTGATGCACCTGCCTGCGTTAACTGAGGTTTGCTACAGTATTATTCACTGTTGCTTATAAAGAACAGCTTGGGTGCATTAATAAACCGTGTAAGGTATTAACGCCAATTCCAAATAATAATAATAATAATAATTATTATTATTATTATTATTATTATTATTATTATTATTATTATTATTATTATTATTATTATTATTATGATCACGGGATACATGTTGCAATCACACCACTAGAGGCTGCACAATTATGTCCAGAAATGCTTGCATGCGTGCAGGCTATAACTCTGACATAAGCAATCACACTGTGAGAATAAACACACTGTAATCATATTATTTAAACTCGCGGCCAAAAATGTTCTGCCATAGACAGTATTTTGCATTCCGCAAAGACAAATGATGAGTCAGCAGGTGTGCATGGTGTGAGAGTGTGAAAGCGTCAAAATCATTGTAGGCTGACAACTTCCAGCTGTGTAGGTAAGGCTCGGTCTGGCGCACAACCAATCCAGACCACTAACGCGCATTTGCGCAATGATCAAAGGGTGTGGAAGGGAGGACGGCTAATTTGTGTAAACTTAATCACCTGGAGTTGGGAGGCAAGGGAAGTGAACTACGAGCGAAATCGGGAACTTAAAATGCAGTAAAGAGCAGAGAATATTAATTTCAATCGCAGTAATGATAGAAAACAATACATACACAAATACAAAAAAGTATAATGAACTGTACCCGAATGATTAAACAGGTTGTGCATCTGGGTTGAAACAAACGCGGATTTGTTTTTCTATTTATTTATCTTGTACTCAGTTTTCAGAGGGTTCACCCGTTTTTGACACATTTTTGTATCTATTTATTTTGATTTTTGCTAAAAAAAAAATATCAAAAATGAGAGCTGCGAGCGAGGCTAGGAAAGAAGATCGAAACACGAGCACTTCTTTTTCAGAGAGTGAGCCAAAAATTTCTGAAACGCCTGCGAATATTGAGGATTCCGGAGATGGATCGAGTGCGGTTAACCAGGCTGTAGTGGAAATGCTCATACATTTTGGGAAGGTGTTCCTCTACCTGTTCCCCGTGTACCTGGTAGGGTACCTGGGCTTGAGCATCAGCTGGGTCCTGTTTGCCTTGATGCTGTGGATGTGGTGGAAAAGAAACAGAACAAGCAAATTGGCCCGTTTTGCTGCAGCTGTGGATTTTTTGGACAATGAACGACATGTCATTACAGAAGGACTAAAAGAGCTGAATATGCCTGCTTGGGTAAGTATACAGAACGCACATTTTTCCTGCTACTTAAATAATATCTTGATAGATCAAATTACAGTACAATTAAAAGCCACCTTGTAGTTTTCCTATTTGTGACCCTCTATACTACTTGCTGTGGTCTTCTATCGTATTTCTCCAGGCTCATTCTCTTGAAACGTGACATTGGTTTATGTCAACTTCTCCCTGCAAACACCATTTAATCTGTGTAGCATTTGTAATAAACATGCAGGATTTGTGTTAGAATCCATGACTTGCTATAGATTGAACTACCCTGTTTACAAGCAAAGAAGTTTAAATTAAAGCTGTTAGGTATGTGCAAAGGTGCATGATTTCGAAACAAGTATGGCAACATAAACATTAATTACATCTGCTTGAATTAATTACATGCTGCTTGAATACTAATACGTTGTTGAGAAGGATCCTTCATATTTCACTTTTCCTGTTCTTTTTAATATAGACAATTTAGAAAGACCTGAGCCAATGAAAAGGCTTGTTTGTGTTGTCTAATTTATCAGAAGTAGTAAAAGGAAGCCTTTTTTTCTTCAGCTGAAATTATTGAAGTGAGGTGATACATTTTCGTATTGAATGCAGATTTTAAGTGGTGTATAGGAGATCTTAAGGGACCTTCACTTTAACTGTACAGAAAAATTGTAATAAACGTTTCCGTGACAGGAAATACTTGTCTGGGTTTGGCTACATCAAAGCACTGCCTGTTCGTCTCATGGTGATGTAATCTGTGGCATCCCAAATTATACGGACCGTCCTGTAGACTGTACTGGCGCTAGGTTGAAATCTGCTGATGTAAATACTGCTTTAAGCAGGCACAACAGGGTTTTTTGTTTTGCTTTGTTTATGTAAATCAACTACACTGGAGGAAACCCAGCCTAAGGTGCAGGAGCTTGTTTACAGTGGTTACCCAGCTTTCAGCAACCGTATTTGAAACGGAAGGCCTTGGTTTACTCGGTAAACCATAATGGGGTGGGGGGAAAAAAAACCCATCTGTGTTTCAGGGAAGGAAACAAGACTTCCGTTACAAAGCAGTTTAAGTTAATACTGATTTTACTGAGAGAATTATTAGGCAAACCAGAGAAAAAGTGGACCTAATAAAGGTACAGACTGGAACAGCTCAAACTGCAGTGCAATATTATTATTTATTTCTTAGCAGGCACCCTTATCCAGGGCGACTTACAATTGTTACAAGATATCACATTATTTTTTTTACATACAATTACATTATTTTTTACACATTTTTACATACAATTACCCATTTCTACAGTTGGGTTTTTACTGCAGTAATCTAGGTAAAGTACCTTGCTCAAGGGTACAGCAGCAGTGTCCCCCACCTGGGAGTGAACCCACGACCCTCCGGTCAAGAGTCCAGAACCCTAACCACTACTCCACACTGCTGTGTTTGCACTTCATGATCTTTGTGTGAAAGGTTGCATTAGGACAGCAGTAGAAGCCAGGTTTATTTGTATTTGTAAATAGATAACCTTATAGCATTTCTACGCGTAACTCTCACTATTAACCTAATTTTACGATTTTCTAGGTCAACTCCTATTAGTTATCAGAGCATGTCTCATAAACAAGATGCAATCTCCTGTGTAAACGTTTGAAATGGTATTTATAATTTGTGCATGAAAAGTAAAAGAAATAAAAAATGAATTAGCAGTACGTAACTTTAAGAAGTAGTCTGATGAACACAGTTTGACCACTTCTGGTCCATGTCTGTCTTTGGGCGTTGACTCGTTGCTGCTGTTTGGTGGTTCTGTGCATCTTGGCAAGTGTAGCGCAACAAACTGTTTTCATTTCCACCCATACCCTGAAACCCTATACTGTGTGAAGGATTGTTTTATTTTTTTTTATTTTAGTGCCATCAGATCCTAAAGATGAGAAGTCATTTATTGCCTCAAGGTTGTGAAGGTGCTTCTGAGTTAGCAAGATTGTCTGTGCTTTGCTCTTTTGGTGAAATGCACTTACCATTCTAAATCAGATCTTACAGAAAACAAAAATATACTTCAAAGCCCAGAGTCAGCCCATTGCACTGATGAATAATAAACGGGGGTGCTGATTGTAGAGTTTTATTTGGGATATTGTGAGGAGAGCTATTGATTAGAGTGGATGCCTGCCACACAGTATCTGACTGAACTGATTAAGCCATCCATCCATCCTCCAGTTTGAAAGAAATGTGTTAATGTAATAAAAAAATAAAAAAATTAAAAAAAACATTGTAGCCTGTGTTTTTTAGGGAGGTTATAAGCCTTACAAAAACACACACTTTTTTATTATTTATTTATAACCTTGTAAGCATAAAAATCTTGACTAGATTTGCCACTGTGAGGCTGTATTTGGTGTTTGTGGGGTAGCTGGAACAGGATTTGAATTTCTCAAGATTTTGATTGAATATATGAAGCACAGCATAGAGCCAAAAGTTAAATTACAGTGCCTGTGTGTGTGTGGGTATGCTGTGTTGTTGCTAGGGAGGGCCTGTACAGAAAGAAACCAGCCCCTCTGTTACCAGTGGAGCCTCATTAGTTTTCCAACAATTAGGAACATACTTATCAGTTATCATTATTGAAAGTATGAGCTGGGAAAAACTCTGCCCAGAGCAGTGTTCTCGTTATAGTAGAAATGTCCACTGGATAGTATCTTATGTTAGTGGAAAACTGCTAGTATCAAAATGCCACATTTGGACTGTGAAGTTACCCCTCAAGTGATTTACTGTATGTAACTTTTAAATGAACAAAATGGAGCAAAACAATTTGGTACAGCTTGTTGTTTCAGTTGAACAGTTTATAAAATGTGGGTCCAGAAGTGTTCTATAATATATACATATATATAAAAATACACTTTCCATGTGATGAGGCAGCCTATTAGCACATATAAACTTACTGTATAGAAATCAAATTGAAAGGTTACTGTCCTCATTGTTCTTTCTCTGTTGTTAAGTGGCTTCAGTTACAGTATTTGAACAGTTGACAAAGCAAGTTTGATAATGATGCATGTAGGATTTCAGTATTAACATTCTCGGATGGAGATGGTGCTCCATGCTGTAGGTTCAAATAGGTTCAAATTTGGCCATGTACTCGAATATCCAAACCCTATGATAGCTGAAAATATTGAGGAACTACCACTGATTCAATGGCTACATTGACCCAGGACATGCTGTGACTGGCCTTCTAAAAGATTGCCATGGTACTGCTGCATGGTATTTTTGCAGTTGTACTGTGCTTTTCCCATGGTTATACTATGCATACACCATAGTTTGCCATATTTATTAATATGCTTTACCTTGCCTCACTATTCTTTACAATGAATGCCCATGCTTTCACCACACTTTATTAAACTTTGCTGTGCTTTATTATAGGAAACTATTATAAGGGCGAACCCATTGCTTCTTTACATTTATCAACATATATGGTGTTCTAAGTATCCCAAGAGCATTGAGCAACATGCATGCATTGTGTACAGCCTTGAAATCAGCACACACTGAGCCTTATTGTGTAGAGCAGCCTTCATTTCTGAAGATCACACCCCTTGCTCGGAATCAACAAGAAACCGCATTAGCAAATAGAAAAAAAAAGACACAAGAACTCTCTTAATACACAGAAACAAAAGGAGTGTTTCTGTGATTGGAAATAAACAAGTGAAATGGTGACCACCAAGACTGGTACGACTTTCACTGTGATGCCAGTGCTGGCAGGCACCACTACAGAAACCAATTTGTCTGGGTACAATGAAGAACATGTGACCCACCCAGCTAGTCTGCATCAGCAGCAATTGGATAATGTTCGGGGTAACACAGCACTTGCAGAGCGACTTGCTGATCTCACTAAAATGATTTGCATATTTTAAATGTAGACAATTATCCATTTTATAAGCAATTATTCTTCAGTATATTTCACTGTATCCATGTCCTGTAAATAGCATAACATAGAGCGCATAATATAAGAATGCAAGGATGGCACTTCAGTATGCATTATGTATATATATGGGTGTATTTTGTAAACCCTAAGCATCTAGCCATACAAGATTAATTTAGGAAACTGAGTCTTGTGTGTCTGCCATGTTAAAATAGGTTTTAATTACGGCATTTCGAAAGGTTTAACTGATTTGGTGGTTTACCTGATAGGCATTTAACTTATTTTAATGCATTTCCATTATTGGGTTTTCCCCACATTGTGCTTCAATAAGGGAACCAAACAAGGTTTTAAAATGAAGTCGTTTAGTTTTCTGATTCATTATGGTAGTCCACAAACTAATTAGTTATCAATAGTAATTTTGTTTTTGTTTGTCGAATTGTCTGTGTTCTTCAGCGCTAAAAAGATTTTGGCTTGCTAAGCAGTCTGTCAGGGAGGGTGCATTCCAGCCAGCTATCCTTGACTTAATTCATGGCCTTCTAAGGCTTATTATTTTGTACTTCAAGGATGGCAGGCTCAGCTTTGTCAACTAAAATAGAGATGCTTGGCTTCAGAAGGTAAAATGCCCTTTTACAGCTGAAATGTCACAAAAAAAGGCTTGAATTTTAACATCTGATTTTATAGTTTAAAAAAAGGATCCACTTAAAGTAATTGTAAAGGTTTCACAGCTTATGAATACTGCATACTAAATAGGATATAACAATGGTTTGTTGGTCAGCTTTCTGTGGGGCAGTACGTGTTATCTAATGTTGCTGCTGCTGCTCAGTGTTTTTATGTTCATTAACGGAACAGAAGGGCACAACGCATCTATACACCAGTGTGAGGGAGAAAGCCACTGTTTTACATTTCACCTATGTTTCCCCCCCTGTTTAGTAATGTACAATTACAAATCAAATATTACATTCATTGCAGCACGGTTTGAAATCCATGACTTGGATTTTTGTTTACATATACTCTCATCAAATACAGTCTAAATAATGTGATCACAAAGTATCTGTTCTGTGAGCTGCTAAAGGAAGTTTGAGAGAACAACATTCGAAGTGAGCTGTGCTCAAGGGACGTTTATTCAAACAAAGAATTATTTTTGAAACGAGGCAGTTCTTTTGAAGCATTTTCACTAGTATTTCCTTAATGGAATACAATTTTTTTTTTTATTTGAAACAAAAACCTGGTCAAAGCCTCACTGCCACAGACCTATGCAATGCACAGTGTTTACTGGCCATAAATAAAAAGCATTCTTCTACACCAGCACTGCTTTTGTATAGTAGAGCTCATTTAGTGTGGTACAGGGTTATGCTTATATCATTTTTTTTAAATCAGGAAAAAATAAATTTGATTCGTCTGGGTCTTTAGTGTGCAGGTTTGTTGACAGCATTGTAGTATGTCAGTGTTTACTAGAGTAGAAGGGGAGATGGCAGGGCATGAATTTACAGAATATGGGATTATTAGTTGTACATCTGATTTTGTATTATATAAACATAATAAAATTAGAATGGACATTTTCATGTGGCCTCTATATTACCATTTTTATAACACATGGCATATTTCAGGTAAGAAATATATTAATTGTGAGAATAATACATGTGCTTAAAGTTAACTAATCACTTGCAGCAAACACTCAACAAGCACCAGACAGCTTCTTTAAAGATGTCTCGCTGTGTGTGATGTTTATTCTATATTCATTTTAAATGCATATACTGTACAGTACACTCCTAACATATGTGTTGTATGCTTGCAGGTTAATTTCCCTGATGTAGAGAAGGCAGACTGGTTGAACCAGGTAATGAAGGAATTAACTCTACTTTCTGTGACTTCGCTATAAAGCTGAATTTCCACAGGATTGAACTTGTCTACTCCTTAACAGATACTGGATCAAGCCTGGCCTTACTTTGGGATCTTTATGGAGAAGATATTCCGTAATAGCATTGAACCAGCAGTACGAGCATCAAACATTCACCTCAAGACCTTCACCTTCACCAAGATCCACTTTGGAGAAAAGGTACAGGAAGTGCGATCTCTCTCAATTACGAGTTAATAAACGGCTAGCTTCTTAGATTATTGATGAAATGTTCTAGTTGCCAACTTAACCTTTCTAACGTGTAATGTCCTCTGTAAGAGTTTCTTGCCCATGGGATCGCCTATTGATGCCTGACTAAATACTGAGGCTGATCATATAGCTGTGTACCCATTAAAGATGTTAAAGTTGATCGCCCTTACTGGATAAATCGCTCACTTTTTCATATTCAAGTACTTGCCGTTTTATTCTTCTTGACATTTCTGTTAATTTCCACACAAAGCAAAGAGGTGGCGGATGCACCACTGTTCATTCCTGTAAGGGGAGCTTGTATGAGTTTGCAAACCTGCAACCGTCGCCACACCTACTAATGTTTCTAATATATAATTAACCAGTTTAAACTGACCACTTTTCAGTGTTGTGGAACTCCTCAGGCAAAATCTAATGGTGCCCTTCACTTTGACTTTTTGCCATATTGGGGCCATATGACTTTTTGGTTTCCCAAAAAATACAAAAATACAAGTATATGCCAGTACCTAGCTGTATTCAGTGATTCTCTGTCAGCTTTGCTCGTGGTGTCCTATGAGAAATTAACCCTTTTGAGGTCTGTTTTTTTTTTTTTTTTTTTCAAAGCTGCCGCAGCCACAATGTTGACATAGCATTCCCTCGCATATGACATTCTCTTTTTGATTTTGCTCCCAGGGGTGCGTCGTCCTATTTTTAGTTTACATATCCCCAAAAAAACCCACTCCTCCCTGAATTGTATCTGTTTTGGCATGCAGCCCCTCAAGATCAAAGGAGTGAAGGCGTGCACCAAAGGACTTGACAAGAGACAAGTTATCCTGGACCTGCAAATCAGGTACAAAAATAAACAAACAGAAAACAAATGGCATGTGGGCCAAAACAAAACAGATACCTGCAACAGGCTCTCTTCTCCGTTCTCCACTCCCTGAACACTTCACTGTGCCGCCAAACTGCAGGTCTTACAATAATCGATAATAACACTGGCTTTTCGCCATCATATATAAAATACATTATTAATAATAATAAACAAATACAAAACATGCACAGGAGTGGGGGGAGTACCCTGTCAATTCTCTAATGGCCTCTTGTGCTAATTGAACACAGGTCCATACTGTGTTCTTTTACATAATGTAAAGGAACAAAACTGAAAGTGTAAAGCCATTCATCTCTAAACGCATCATAGGTTTGGTTGTAACTAGCAAAGAGTACATTGTAGCCATTATTGGGTTGCTGCATCATGACTGTATTTATGTATGTCACACTTTTAGATTTAGATTATATATAGTAACCACTGATCCAATTGTAATCAAACTTGGTAAGGACATTCATTCAAGTCTGATTTATATCATTTGGTTTGTAGAAGACAATCCATATATTACACACAGCCAAAGTAAGTAGTTGCTCACGATGTACCATCCACAGAAAATAAACAACTACCGGTAATTGTGGTTCTACAGATATGTAAGGTATTGGCTGAGGTTATCATAGTTATGACCTGTATGTACCTTTAATGCAATGAGACCGTCTTTCACTTGTGAGACTTTTCTTTTTTTTTTTTAAAACAATAAATAACATATAACTCCTAACTAAAACATCTGATTAGGATGCAATAAAGCATACTGACCTTATTGGGTTTTATTTTGTAACTTATATACTGGTATAAAGTGGATGGTGTTGACATTGCAGGTATTAAATTCAGATGTAGGAAAGCAAATCCTCTGAACTAAATAATGATGTGTACGCTGCTGCACTGCTCTGAAACCACTGCAATGTTTCTACTTTCAGTTATGTTGCAGACTGTGAAATCAATGTGGAGATTAAAAAGATATGCAAAGCTGGTGTGAAAGGAATGCAGGTAGGAATGACTCGGGTTGATTTCTGCCATTAATTCGGTGGACATGCTTAAAACCCTTTTGGCCCTTTCTCTTGGTTTCTTATTACAGTGTGTTTTTTAAAACTACAGATTTAAAAAAAAAAAAAAAAAAGCTTTTGCTGTAATTTAATTTAAAATTTTAAAAAAAAATCTGTAAAGGCTGGCGCATGAACAACTAAAGCAAAAGTGCAAATGAAAGGAAAGCACAGACAAAGAGGATTTCTTCTCAATTAAGAGCAAAATACAGCACTGGTTAGGAATGAAATGCAGTTTTGATATTCTTTCTTTAATGAACTCGTTGTGTTGTAAACGCTTGGTGAACCGGGCCCCTGATCTTGATTGAGGTTGTAGAGCCTATCTTTGCATGCTTAAACAAATAGGCAAGACCAGGGAGATGGATGATTTAAGAGAGCTTTGAAGAGTGAAAGGTTTTGAAAGAGCTGTGTTTTGTTTTAGCTTCACGGCACATTGCGAGTCATTCTGGAGCCGCTTATTGGCCAGTCCCCCTTGGTGGGAGGAGTGACGTTTTTCTTCATTAGACGACCAGTAAGTTGATTTTTACTACTTTTTTCCCCTCATTCTCCTTAACATTTGGTAATTATATAACCTGCAAGTGTACTAAATGATAGTAAGCATTTACATATGTGCCTGGCAGATGTTACAATTACAGATGAATTATGTCCCCTAAACCGGAGAACTCATTAAGAGTATCTGAGTCATGTGATAGCCAGACGTTGTCTATCTGTTCATGTGTCACACGGATGGCTCAAATTCTGTATTTATACCTGTGGCAGTGGAAATGCTATCCCAGCTTGTCTTAACTTTTTTTTACTTGAACTGTTTTCCCCATTTTGATGATGATGATGATGATGATGATGATGATGATGATGAGTATGCATATTATATGTATTTTGGGAACATTTTTCATATTCCTAATTTTTTATTTTAATTTTCTCTTAATAGCTTTTGGAAATCAACTGGACTGGACTAACAAACTTGCTGGATGTGCCAGGATTAAAGTAATTTTATATATACTGTTGCTGCCGCTTACTAAATATTTCCTCTGTCTTGCACATAACGTGAAACATTGAAGATGGTGAACTGTCTAATGTTTTAACTGTCCTGCTGCTGATACACAGTATAGCATACGTGCAATTTGCTGTTGTCGGGCCTAACCGTAGTCGAATTTGTGAATTATCAAAATAACAGGGGATCACTGCTGTATCTAGTAACAGCACAGTGTGCTTTTTTTTGTGCTTCAATAGAACGATTAACGTTGCACAGAAGGTTGCTGTCAATTTCCTTTTTAAAATCAATTTCCAATTCCCGTCCCTTTTACTCCATTCAAATTCCAAGTTTGAAGTACGTGGAATTGAATTTGGAGTTGGGAATTGATTTTAAAAAGAAACTGACCCCAACCCTGGTTGCACATTGTTTTATTACGTGCTATAGGTGGTGTACCCCAGTAATAAGCATGTGGACATGTACCCCTTTGTTTAGTGACATGTCGGACGGTGCAATTCTGGATATCATCTCCTCCTACATGGTTTTACCCAACCGCTACTGCATCCCACTCATCGACCAGGTGCAGCTGGCCCAGATGAGGTTCCCTCTTCCAAGTGTGAGTGCGCTCATCTCGTGTGGTCCTCACTTCGTATTTGGGCGAGTTTGCTGTGGTATTAGATTCAGTTATATGGAGATTTAGCTGTGCAACGCTGCTGTTTGGACTGCTCTTCATGGTTTTCTCTCAAGTTGGTGACCATTTCTGTTTTTCAGTTGCCAGTAAAATGTTTAATATTGTGTGTGTTCGTTAGCATTTATAACTTCCATGAGGTATTAAACCTTTAAACGTATCTCCTCCTATTAACTGTAATTCATTAGTAGTTTTCTCACACTATGCGAATGCTGCCTTTTAAAAGTAAAATTTAAAAAAAAAAAAAAAAAAATGCTGCTGCAATTCAAACTCCCTCCCAACAGGTGTCACTGTAAGCAATGTTGTTCAGGGGTTTTCTCGAATGGGGATCCATTTCTAAGGACCGAATGTTTGTGTTTTCAGGGTGTGGTAAGAGTTCATCTGATAGAGGCCGAAGACCTGGTACCAAAAGACACCTACATGATGGGAATGGTAAAAGGCAAGTCTGATCCGTATGCAAATCTGAGGGTCGGCACACAGAGCAATCGTAGCAAAACCATCAAGGAAAACCTGAATCCCAAATGGAATGAAGTTTATGAGGTGGGTACCAACATACACAGAGCTTTATAGGCAATGGGCACTACATATTTGGAATGGGGAAACTTGATCATAAAACCAATAATAGTGATAATAACCTGAGATTTGAATATTCGCACTGTCCCATTATGCCAAACTGTTAATTTAGCTTGTGGCACTGAGGTCTCTTGTATGTTATGAAGGATTACAGGAAATTGACATCGAAATGGCTGCTCTCTGTTGTGTTGCTTTTTGCCAAGATGTGGTGCTTCTATTTCAGTTTGTGGTGCACGAGGCTCCAGGGCAAGATCTAGAGCTGGAGATGTTTGATGAAGACCCCGATAAAGATGACTTTCTTGGCAGGTGAGCTGATCTGTTACTGCTCTAGTCGTTCTACTGCATCTGTCAATGTATTTGTTTAACCCACTTGGCATACAGTATCCATAACTCAAATTGCCTGTTTTCAGATTTCTTCACGTTGGTTTAAATATTTTCTTTTCTTTAGTCTCGTCATAGAACTTGGTGAGGTGATGAAAGACAGAGTCGTGGATGAGGTAAGATTTGTTTTTGTTTCTTTACTTGCATACTTTACTTAATCCTCTTCGTCCCATACGGGACACAAGGTGTCCACAAACAATCGCCATCTCAACTGGTCAGCAGCCGTTTTTTCCTGCCGGCCGGTGTCCACCTCGGGGCAACTCTTGGGATGCTACCAGGGAGCTTCCTCAGAACATGGCCATGCCATCTCCTCCTCCGTTGTCTGATCTCCATGGTGAAATCCTTCATTTTGGTGATTCGATGGTGCTTCTCCATGGGGATCTTCCTTGGCCAGAAAATTGGCAGATCTCTTATTCTTTAAATGGGGAGTAATGATATCAAGACAAGTTAGAGCATCAACAGACTAGTAAAAGTGTTGTATCTTCCTAGTTGTCCCTTTTTTTATAATGTATTTCTACATTCACATATTTGCACAGTGGTTCCCACTGAGTGACATAGAGAGAGGGAAGGTGCATTTGAAGCTGGAGTGGCTTTCTTTACTGACGGACCCGGACAAATTGGTGGAGGTAGGAGCCACGTACAGTACTGTACAACATACTGCTGTAAACCGACTTCACCTGCATGCTTTAAACTTAAAACATCTTTACATTGGATATTTTTATTCCTCAGTGATGGTGCAAACTATGTCTTGGTGTAAGAAGGGTAGTACTTCCATAACTTTTTTGCTTGATCTTTATTTAAAGTTGGTTTAAGATTCTTACTGTAATTATTATACCAAGCCTTATTCGTGCCAATAAAACAGCCTTTAATTGGGGTGAATGAGGACCCTTTATTACCTTAAACTAAAACTCTGCAAACTCTTGGAAATATCAACATCAGCGTGTCTGTAAATCTTAGCTGTAAATCTTAGTTGGTGGTTTAACTAACACTTGTGAATTAAGACCATTTTTTTTTCTTTCTCTTGTAGAATAACCACGGTCTTTCATGCGCGATACTGGTTTTGTATTTGGACAGCGCCTACAACCTACCTGTAAGTAATATTCAGTGTGCAGTTTTGTTTTTTAAATATCATCTTGTTTTTGTACAGTATATTGTTAATGCTTACTTGTCTGTTTATCTGCTTCAGAGAAATCACTTTGAATACAGCAACAATGAATATGGAATGAAGAAGAATAAAAATCCCAAGTACCTTAAGGTAAGGAACTCCTTAGTTGACATTGTATTCAAATAGTGATCATTTATAAAAATGGATTAGGATATCTGGCATGTACTAGACCAAACTGGCATAGCCTAATTACCCTCTGCCAGGAGAGGGTGTTCCCAGCTTGTCAATAGCAGGGCTGACTGAGTGACTCATCAGCTCGCTTGGCTCACCCTCTATTGCTTCCAGAACAGATGGGTGTGAGCTTGAACTGCGTTTGCTGGGTATGTACTCGGCTTGTAATTGGAGCCCTGCTTCTCTTGTGGTACCTGTCTGACTGCTTTGTAAATACACCCCAGAGCGAGGAGAAGTTTTGGCCTAAACAGAGAGAGAGATTGTATGGTAATGAAGTCCTTTCAAGCTTCGGCTTCAGTTTTTTTTGCTTGCCCAGTACAGTCCCAGCTTCTGAAGAGACCCGCGGGGTTGAATCTCAGCGCCTCCCTGTTGCTTGCCCCTGTTGAGTCCTTAACTGATCGCTTTCCTTGGATGTCCTGAAGTTCAGGGTTAAAGCTATTGTATTAGATTTTTTTGTAAGAAACAAAACCTGTAAGCTTGAATTGTTTCATCAAATGTGTATCTAATTGCGTGGCTTTTTTATATTGCACTGTATATTGTCGTTCAAAAAGTTTTTGCTTTATTAAAATATTCACTATCTTCTTGAGGAGGATGTGCTTTAAATAGTACAGAGTTTTGTAATGCATGTCTCTCCTTGCCCAGCTATGTTGTAAGGAACTTGTCTGCGTTCAGAAAACATGCAATGTAACAAGCATGTTTTCAATGTAGTGGTGAGCCTGTGATTGAACCAGCAATGCCTTTTTCCACACCAAGTGTAATAAGCCAAAGGGATTCTCTTTGCTAGAGAGCAAAAACTCACTAAATGGGCTCTGGCAGTCTGGGCATGAACCAACAAACTGTCTTAGTTTGAGGCCAGTGTATCCCACAATCCCACACCTTACCTCTGTCTGTTTCTTCATCCTAGTCAAAGAAGAGCAACGGAGAGCCATCAGCACATGTGGAATTTTCCATTGACAAAGAATTGCAGAAAAGCAAGGTACTGAACAGGTTCAACATAGACTCCTTGAAACCCTTTCAGGATTTAAAAACTGGACCAGTATAGGACAAGACATGATTATCTTGACTAAAATAAATGCATTCCATGTTTCCTGAAGTTACAGCACACAACGTTTCTGTGCTAAAGTATTTGTTCCTACCAAACCCCCTGATGTATGATTAAATGATTTTAATCCTTTTATGGATTTGCCCTTTCGTTATTATATCGCAACATTTCAGCCATGCATGCAATGACCTACATGTTATCCTGTAATAATGGAAATATCCAATTTTCTTACTTCAGGTCTCTCGTTCAACCAAAGATCCAGTGTGGGAGGAATCCTTTACTTTCTTCATCAAAAATGTTCACTCTCAATGTCTTACAATCAAGGTATTGGACTACTTATTTTTTTTTTTATTTAGAGGGTTATCTGGAATTTCTGGAATATGCAATTGACAAAAAGATTTACGACTTGCTACACTTTGTAAATAATAAATACTTTCCAAAAAGTTAATACATTAAATACTCCACCTACATGTGTTTTTGTACAGTACCTTAACTGCTGTGCCTGTGCTGTCTTGCATAGCTACAGGCTGTGTAACTGCACAGTGCTTGTATAATGTTTTCCAACTTCAGCTTACAAGTACAAAGCAAACCTAATCTTGAGCCAAGAAGTCACTAGCTGTGGCACAAAAAAATGACAATTGAAGTGGTTGCGGTTATTGATTTGAGAACAGGGTGCAGGTGCATATGATTAAGGCCAACCCTGTTGTCTCCCTTTTATAACATGCAAGTACATTTTTTTCATAACTCATGCTTTCTTTCATAAGTTTCTGTGCTATTTGTTTACCAGATTAAAGACGATGACAAGAAATGTGCCCTGGGTGTTTTGTTATTCCCCCTCAAACGCTTGTTGACTGCTGCAGAAATGACCATGGACCAGCGATTCCAGCTGGAGCACGCTGGACCCAACAGCATGATCAAGATGAAAGCCATGCTGAGGGTAGGCAGTCTGATCACACCTCTCAGCTCCTTCTGTACCAGTGAACAATTGGCACTCCCTGCTGTCCAACTGTCAACTCTGTTGGGGGATGAGCATATGGTGGCTGCCTCAGTGGTGATTGAAAACACAGGTTTTAAGTTTCTCTAAGTAGTTACGGTTATTGGTTTCTAGTTAGTTGCTACACTCAAAGAAGTGTGTTTTGTTAGAGCAATAAGTTATTCACTACTCTATGAATAGGTTTCTTATACATCAGTTTGTCGATAATATAGGCGTTCTTTACCACAGTTCTCAGAGCACAGCTTAAGGTGACCCACTTGTGCATTATTTCTGCTGTTGCTGGTTGTTAATGAAGACTATTTCCTGGGGTCTGGGTTTGCTCAATTTGCATGGACATTTTAAATTTGCATTATTGAATATAATGTACAATTCATGTAAATCAAACCTGAGTAAAGCATTCAGGGTTGTTTAATTTACAGTGTATTATCTTGGGGAGGGGGGGTATACTGGTATGTTTTAGACACTATCCTGTTGGTCTGATGTTAGTATTGCATACTTCCTGTTCCCAATATAACAATTATAATGTTGGCTTGTCCTCTGTAGGTCCTTGCCATGAAGGAGCCAGACCCTGACAGTGTCTACACTGGCCTTAACGCCTTAAAGAAAGGCCCATTGTCAATCAAAAATAAGAGAAGCAGCAGAAATGAGTCGTCTTCACCAACTGCACACCCAGCTTACCCAGTACTCCCTACTCCGCCAGCACACCCAGCACACCCAGCACACAGACTAAACAGTGCCCTTTCCGAGGATAACCTGGAGAGAGAGAGCAGCAGCCACTACAATCTCAGACCCTCTTCCAACGGGGAATCGAAGCCTATGACGCCAGCAGCGCCAATCATGAGGACATCCTCTGTGTCAAGGCCACGCACAAGATTCGATACCCAGAGTATTGACATGTCCATTTGCTCTTCCCGTTTTGACCTCACAGAAGACCAGATTCCATTTCCAAAGTGAGTTGTTGTTGTTGTTGTTGTTTTCTTTTCCTTCCTATTGGTTTTATAGAATTTGCCAAGAGTTGTTCACCCTGAAGTCCAAGTTCAGTGGCTGAAAATGAAATCTGTGCATTCAAATACCACCTCAGATTGTATGTTGTGGATTAAGGCTAAATGAATAGTGCTGTAGTGACTGAAATCCAATCCTTTTAAAAGGAATGCAGGCTTGATGAGACATGTCCCTTTCATTAGAGATATCTGGGGTTTAAATCTGCCGCTCTTAAAGTGGACTGACAAACTCAGCATTTTTTTATTTTTATTTTATTTTTTTTCAAATAACGCACCCACTTCTGGGAAATGTGTGCACTATAAGTGAACAGCAAGGTCTTGACTAGCTTCACACATGGCCTGTTAATTTGGCATGATTGCTGAAACCTTCTTGGAATGTACTGTAAAGATGTAAACTGTAAGAACCTATAATGTAATCCTTCCATTGATTGGCAGAAATTAAATGTGAATTTGCGTGTTTTCCCAGTGGAACAAACTACCAGGCTGGCGGTCTGGGAGAGATACAGATGTCTGTGCGTTACGTACCCCAAAGGAAGAGTCTGACTGTACTTGTTAATTCTTGCAGGTAATTTTATTTTATCCCTGCTCCTACATTTTTTGTATTCCTTTTTTAAAAATGTGGGAAGTTTTCACTCTGTGCTTTTAAGGCCTAATATAATTCTGAAAAGGACATTTTGCCTTAAGTGTAAAATAAAATGCCAGAACAGCAAACATTTTCTGACCTGCTTGTAAAACATGTTGGATTTTAGCGGACTGTCCCATGTAAAACAGGGCTGGACTAAGATATTTTATTTGGGCCTCTTACTGGAGTAGAGTCATATTATGAGGTTTGGACTGTCCCTCACCTTGGATATCCGTTAATACTGAGGGGGATACCTTTTGTTGTAATATCAATGTGTGGGGTGGGGAAAGAGGAGAGACCAGCAAGTACAGGCTAGCATCAAAACTGTTACCAGCATATTTGTTATGGCATTTTCTTCTACTAGCATTTTATCATGCAGGCCAATGCTTGAACTGTTGCTAACGCTTCTGTCCTGTTTTAAAATTTAAAGTAGGGATTGTTCTTTCTCGGGACCTTTGACACTGTAAACAGGATGGTACCTGTGTGTTTGTTTTTAAAAGGTGCCCCATCACAGAGTGTTATCCATACGCAAAGTAAAACAAGCAAAACAAAACCTGGCTCCGTACTGGAGTGCTAATTAAACTTTGAAATAACCCTTCGCTACGAATCAGACAGCTACGCAGTTAACCGATTTCACAAAACAATGTTACAACAACAACCACAGAAATACGTTCCATAAATATAATTCTTATGTTTCAAACACACATATATATATATTTTTGTTTGTTTGTTTTCCATATTCATTTTCCATATTCATTTGCACAGGAATTTAATAGCTGCCTCCCAGGGTGGATCTGATCCATATGTCCGGATCTATTTGTTTCCAGAAAGGAGTTGGTCCTCAAGGAAAAAAACAACTGTGAAAAAGAAGTGTGTCAACCCTCTGTTTGATGAGAAGTAAGGAACAAAAAAATGAGTGCCCGTCTTTCTGTGTTTTCTGACTAAGTAGTTGATTAAAAGCTTGCTTGTTTTCTCCATTACTTAAGGCATAGGCCATGTTTACAAGCACTGTATTGTGTATCAAGCAATAATATAATCATGGTTCAGTGCTGAAATGTGTTTGTTTGTTTGTTTGTTTTTTTATATAAATGTACCATTTCCCCAGGCTATGGACACATTTGGGAAACTATATTGCCAAAATATATACATATATCTTTATTGACTGAATGAATTTATGTATTTTTATTATTTATTTGAAGATATCTGTAGACGATGTCATCTTTAAGTTGGTTTTTGTGGCCCTGTGAAAGACGCCCTCGCATTTCTGTGTTGCATGGTCGTATCGGCATTATACAACCTTTATCAAAGAAAGTAATCTAAAACCACTCCTGATTTAAGGTAGGACCAAAGAATCAATAGCAGCCAATAACAGGGAACAGCTGTAACAGGAAACTATCTTGCAAAGAAAGCATTAAGTGGAGAGTGAGAAGGAAACACAAAAACAAACATACAGTGTGAACTCCCTGTGAGGAGGGATCCTTCAGCTAAATGAACAGTAATAAAGCTGACGTCAGGGGTACATGAGCAGTTTGTTACATCCTTCCAACATAACCGCCTTGTCTTGACTGGAAGAAAACCCTGAACTTCTTCCCATACAGGGAATTCTGACTCCACGCACCTCATAAGAGAAAGCTATGCTATTTTTTTGACAGGATAGGTGCATACAATCTCATAAATACCTCTTTTCATCCTTAAGGTTTGAATACTCTGTACCTCTTGAAGAAGCCCAGAGGAGAAAGCTAGATATTGCAGTAAAGCACAACAAGTCATTCACGTCACATGAAAGAAAAGAACTTGGGAAGGTAATATTGGCTAATGTCCTGCATGGGTCCAAGTTTTACGACCCGCTTCCAACCCGAACCCGCAACCCGTTGCAACACCGTCTTACCCGCGACCCGACCTGCTTTAATAAGACCTGCAACCGATCCAAACCCGCAATTGTTTGTCCTTTACTTACTGCCTACGCCAACTGACTCTCTCACGCTCTCATTCACACACAGATATCTCTACCATTCTCCACAGATTGGGTTTACATAATAGGCTATACAGTGTGGTAGCTTTCTCTAGTGGTCTGGATATATTTTAACACTAACATATTAACTATCTCCTACTTACTTTACTATAAACTACCTGTCTATTCCTTTCGTTCCACCAGTTGAAAGGGATTTACAAGCAACGAATCCAGTCACGTTCATTATTTTAATTCGCTATGATTCCAAAATAATTCCACACTTCTGATTTATCTCTCAAACTATTATCCATTACATGATATAAACCCTGCACTATCTTTTGTTTCACCTCGTTAACAAACATTTTTAATATCACCAAGCAGACGTGATAAAAAGATCTTTCAACGTATCCCTAATCGCCTCCTGCTTCAGTGCAGGAAATACTGGTACATTTACCTTCTAATACGTTATTTGGGAAAGGGTTGCAGACGAGTAAGCTGAAAGGACAGAAAATGTTTTTGGCGATTCAAATTCCGACCTGAAAATTTATTTTTTATTGACCCGAACCGCAAACCGCGAAAGTTCAAATTCCGACCAGCTTTTGCGGGTCACCCGCGGGTACCCGCCCCGACGCAGGACTCTGACATGTATTGCCCATTTAACTCCACTCACACCCCTTGTTTACTAAAAATCTATATATAATCCTCTTATGCCCACATATCCCGTGTTTACTAGATGTCTTTGTATCCCTGAATAAAAAACTGCCCCTTCAAAAGATTTTAATAAGCAAGACATCCCACAAATATAATCCATTTGCCACCAATGCAGAATGACTCGGTGGGACATTTGTTCTTTAAACTGCTAAGACTGGTGCAACATCCAAAGTGAAGGACTTTCAAGGACCTTTTGTTTTTCTTTTTGTTTTTTTGCTTTCAGGTCTTGGTTGACCTTTCCCAACAGGATTTGATCCAGGGATTTACACAGTGGTGAGTAATATTCTTTTTGTTAATATAATTATATTTTTCTCCAGTGCATGAATCTGCATTGTCAGAAATGGCCCACATCACTGATTTCCCAGCAACGGAAATAACAAACAAAAGGCAGGCTTACCTCGCGAAACACCTTGTATATCCTGTATACAGAAGATGTTACAGTGAATGCTGTCAAACATTTTACATTTCATCTTTTGCAGGTATGAGTTGTCTATGGATGGACTGCAAAAAAGCTAAGAGAAGAACTCCTTGTGCCCACATATCTCTGCAAGGCCTTCATTGATACAGCATTTTTTTTTTTTTTTTTTTTTTTACTCGGCTAAACTTTTGATCTAAATCATTTAATTAATGATTGATAAAATACCCTCAAGTCCTAATTTTGTCCATTTCCCACCTTCAACAAAAATAATAATGTAACAAGTGTAATATAGTACAGCCCATGCTAAAATGTAATTGCTAGTCCAAGATTACCATAAAACGTTGTTGTTGTTGTTGTTAAAAGTTGTTTTGAAGCCCCAATATTAACACCTCTAACATATATATATATATATATATATATATATATATATATATATATATATATATATATATATATATATATATATATATATATATATATATATATATATATATATATATATATATATATATAACTGAACAGAAAATACCTGTTTCATTTTGGTGAAAGAGTAGACCATTGGCACCCACATATGTAACATGTTAAAAACTGTTTTTTGCCAAGCTAATGTAGGAACACCAGTTCTTTTTTGATGTGTCTCTTGTACCTATGATGTATATTGAAGTATTATTTAGCCATTTTCTACTTGTACATAAGTGGTAAACGGATGCAAGTGTTGTAATATATTATATTACTTTAAAAAAAAAATCAAAAATGACATTTATGTTAAATATCTTGAATATGTCTGAACTTTGTGGATCATTTTTACTATTCTCTATGAGACTTTGAATCCCATTGCCAAGCCATTAAGCCACATCACTAAGGGTCTGTTTAGAAAATGCACACCAGTCTGATAGAATTCAACGATAGAATCAAATGCAATTTCATTGAGTAATAAAGTAATTCAAACAAATACAATAAAAAAAATTACACATTCCACAAAAATAACTTATTATAACAATGTCAAAGTACTAAAAAAAAAAACATAATACATATTTAGTTTAGCACTGTGGAAGGGTGTGAGTATTCACTGACACTGGAGACAGAAGGGTGTATTTGAAACACCGCACAGGTGCCCAGTTTTATTTATTACTTTTGGTTTGTTTTTGTTTTTTTATTTGCATGTGCTTGTTTTAGCCCGCAGAGGGCGCTGTTGTCCGCGGCCTGAATACCAGCGATGGTAGACAGGACCACGGAAATACCCACAGGTAAACAGGTGCGCTCAAATAATAGTAATAACAAAAGGCAAAATCAAAAAGAGAAAATAAAACACAGTAATCAAAAACTACAAAGAAAAGGTGGTGCACTCAGCAGTGCTCCCCCGACCGTCGCTACCTGCATGTCCCGGGTCCCTGTCATACACTTCTCAGCTCCCTCAGCCTGCTGTTTATGCACTTTTAGGGTCTGCCCAAGGTTTCCCTGCTACCAATATTTTTATTTTCTTCTCTTTGAGTTTCTTTTCATTTTTTTTTTTTACCAGACGTTCTCGGTCCTGGAGCAGAGCTCCCGCTGCCTCATTGTTTTGTCTTACAGGGGCCGAGCTGAGGGAACAAGAGAATGTTATTATATGGGACTAGCAATCCCACCAATGCCTGCCACTCGGAGAGAGGGAAAGCCCACACACCCTCTCTCCCACCTCTCTGTGTCACTGCCATGACTGCCCGGCGGATATTGCAAGGCTGCTGCCCTCTTCCTGCAGCACTATGAACGCACTAGAAGAGTCAGCACAGATCTCCCCCTGTTACAAGCACCATAACAAATAAAAACCCATATTTCATGTTTCTTCTTATTCAGCTGCTTGCTTAAGTGAAGTTGGCAGAACTTTATCCAGGTGGTTGACAACTGTAAAATAAAATCAAGTTTTCTCTATTATGTCTTTGAACTTATCTATTTATTTATTTAAGGACATAACCTACTGTCATAGCAACATGTGTGCAATGACACAGAACTGTACCAGTGATGAAATATGGAAACACGCACAGGAACATTTGATCTTACATGCTTATTTTGGTGGCAGAGTGACAAAACCACAACTGAATTCAAGCTTCAGTTGTTACAATCCAAACGATTTTATTTCCCCAGAGCTTAATATTAGGTACTAACTCTTGTAAAGCACCACAGAATGTATAGTTTGCCGAACTGTATTGTATCGTTACCTAGAATCTGAAGCAACTCCTGGATAAGGGCTTGAAATGCTGGAAAAAACTCATGTTCTTCCAACCTGCTGATGATACTATGAAAACAACAGACTGTATTACGAGCACTAAAAGCCATCTTTCTGAATAATATGATACCATAACCAAAGCAGTATCTGACACAGTTGCATGCTGTTTTTTTTATAATTAAAAAGTGATAGTTCCCTCTCAATGAGTATTCTAAGATGTTCTGCAATAAACTATCACATAGGAACTCTTAACTATACAAACTTGAGTGCGCAGTTTTCTTGGACATTATACGTAAAAAGCAATGGCTTTATTTACTTGATCTAAATACTCTTGTTAATAAACTGGTAAAAGCATGATCATGATTGACATTGACCTGATTGTGTTTGACCATGTGAGTTGATTTTATAATAAGCCTAAATGACATAAAATAAATCATACAGCAGCCATAGATATAGTAGTGATATAATGCAATTAAGTAACGTCAATTACATGTCTAGAGCAAGGCTAGAATTTAGATTTGAAACCAGCCTTGGTGTTACTTTCTGAGCTTAGTATCGTTTACCCAATCCCATGAGGTCTCTGAGATTTCTCATTGCATTTGTCGTTTCTCCCAGTTTGCTGCACACTTCACTCATCCAGGGGTAAACACCACTGATGGAGTTCACGTCAAACAGCTTCTGAAACTGGGATACTATTGCTTGCAGGGTTTGCTGGGAAGGCTTTTTGACTTCCTATAAAAAAAAGAGACAATACAACAAGCTAATTAATTATTATTATTAATTCCATCCTCAAAACTGGCTTCAAAGTAAACCCGTTTATTAGTCGCTATTTATCAACAATCTATTACCTTGTCTTTTGTTTCTGTTTCTTTCAACAGAATGTCAACTATCTACCCATACTCCACTGCTTGGGTCGTGTGTGCCAAAGGAATGCCAGGGAACCCGTCTGAGCAGTAACTTCTTCAGGACACTACAGATCCTTGGAGGATAAAACAACACTGTGTTAAAAACAAAACAACACTAACATATTCCAAGGTGTGCCAAAATGTATTTTGCCAAATACATTCAATTACCACCTAAATTAAGAACCATATAGCTGTCATATTTTTTTTAGTATAGTTATTGTTGGGATTCTGAAAAGAACATACTAAATCCCTCATATTAAAGTATTGCAATAAATATAGAAATGGGAAGCCTTAGTACTTGCATAATGCATTTTTAAAAAAAAGTTTGATAGCAGATAGTATTAAATGATATCACAAATTAACCCTCCATTTTACATCCTGTGTGTGGACAACCACAGCTAACTCTTATATGTGATGGTCACTGTTAAAAACACTAATCCCCGAACCCTTAAAAGTTGTACCCATGCAAAATACAGAAATACAATTACCTTTAACGATACCAACTGCTCAGCTCACATCTCTATTGTAGGAAGAAGATCATATCCTTGTTCCTCAACAGTGTCAGAGTGGGACTGTAACAGTTGGGCGCTCTGATTACTTACAACTGTTTTTATAGCACTCAAAACCTACACAATATAAAAAATAGTGGAACACTTTCTTAAATCTATTTTTGCAGAAGCTCAGATAGTTAAACTGAACCTATTCAACATGTGAGTACTGAGCCACCAAATCTCAAGACCACAACATACAGTACTATAAATAAGAAACAATATATTTTTTAGATGCAATACAAATTGGATATATCGGCTAGATATAAACAGAATACCAGGTTGTATTTGTGGCAGGGCGGAAGTGTAAGAGTGGCAGGGATGGGGTTAAATCTGCCCCTGCCAACAGATGCGACGCATCTTTAAGAGATCCAGAACGCACTCCTTACCTTCGCCAGAAACACATTAATCACGTGACTAAGCACCCGACCCTGAGATGGAGTGTGCTGAGGACCCTGTCACTAACTGTCTCTCGCGAGAACGCTGGGGGATTCCGCTAACAAATGTGATGAGGGGCAGCTCTAAGTTAGGGAGATGAATTAGAAAATTGTAAAATAGAAGCTGATAACGCGTTTAATTTTTTTTTTTTTATTTCCCGTGCACATATAAAATGATCTGCATAGTGGCTTAGGTTTGTATAGTATAAACAAGACAACAAACAAAAGGTTGTTGGAGCTGAGCTGTAGTTCCCATAGTGACAGAAGCTCAGGTGTGACCTGCAACAAGCAGCAGGGTAAGATGCAGCAGTCCATTTTGTTTTGCAAATGTATCGTGGTGTACATTATGTGTAGCCGTATCACTGCAGTCGTTAGTACTGGTACAGTAAGAAAACAGCGTTACTGTAATTAATGATGCAGGCGCTTGACCAATAAACATAATATACGGTTAACCATACGGAGTGCATCTTCGATTAAAATAAGTAAAGCCTGGTTGAATTCTGTACCGTTACAATACCCCGCATTGTTGCTTCTTCTACAGTATGTATAGACATGTGATTTAACTTGTTATCTGAAACTGTTCTTCGGTTAATATAGACGCTAGAATTTAAGAATTTTCTTATTATGTATTTCTTGAACCTGAACTGAAGCTGAAGGTGTTCACCTAATTGCTGTGCTTGACTTACTGTAGCTGGGCCCGGCCCAGTAGCATTATTTTAACAAAGAGGGTACGAGGATTAGGTATGAGATTTGTTCAGTCAATCTGTGGATCATTATTGTTGTTTTAGATACTTGTTTCCCAGTCCGGGTCTATCAGGGTTCATTGTTTTTTAGCGAACCTGTCTGTAGGGAGAAGATACAGATGAATCAAATGTGAATTATTTAATGATGCTTTAATTGTTTTTTAATGGCATGGGAAGGACAAAACATTTATTAGTGACTGTCACATGATAAAAATGTAGAGCATTTCATCATGTTACAGAAAGGGTCTTTGTGTAAAATCAGGTGGATGCTTTTGCAGGTCTTTCAGCAGAACAAAGATGAAATGAGTACCATTTGTATCTGCTCTAGAAATAAGTTGTGAAATGTATTTGAAGAATATAGGCAACACCGCATATTCCTTCTGTAAGTGATGCATGCTTTGCTTTAGAGAATTTAATGCACATACATCTATTCCTGGGCACTTAATAGCATTCGGTCAGATTAAACTGTAACAACCCAGTCTAAACCCTTAGAAAAAAAAAAAGAAATCCCATATCTTTGCTCAGTAACCAGGGCTTCTTGCTTATCTTGTACTATATTGACCATATGTTTGATCAAACTCATTTAATTAGAAATCTAGATTGCACTTTCTTGCAAAACTAAAGTGGTAGATATATCTTGTATGTTGCAAATCCACAGTAGACATCCTTAGACTACTTCTGGTGACAAAAATAAACTTCAGACATTTCTGACCACTGTAGACTAAGTTGATTTACTTTGATTTAAAGATTAAAATCTATCGGGAGTCAATGCTACAGTAGGACAATTGTGAGAAGTTGGCTAATAAATGTTAACATTTATTGAGACTCTTGCATTTGTAGGAGGCAGTGTAGTCCAGTGGTTAAAGAAAACCATTTGTAACCAGGAGGTCCCCGGTTCAAATCCCACCTCAGCCACTGCCTCCTTGTGTGACCCTGAGCAAGTCACTTCACCTCCTTGTGCTCCATCTGTCGGGTGAGACGTAGTTGTAAGTGACTCTGCAGCTGATGCATAGTTCACCCACCCTAGTCTCTGTAAGTCGCCTTGGATAAAGGCGTCTGCTAAATAAACAAATATTATTATTAAATATTAGGAAAAACGCCCGGCATGATTTGAATTATATTTCTACACGAAAGTGTGATTAGCCCCCTTTTCCCCAGAAACTGAAGTCAATATCTGAAATGTTTTTTATTTTTTATTCTCAGGGATAAAAAGACCAATATCAGTAATGATGTACTTGTAAACAATACAGGAAAATAACTTCATGTTCTTGTACTTTTGCTCTATCTCGCTTTGATACCGACTGCTTTCCTACATTGTGCAGCATGCAAAATGCACTTGCTAATAAACCTCAAGCTTTTTTTTTTATTCCATTAAAAATCAAATACGTGTTTCATCTGTATCTTGCTCTTAATTGTATTATTACTTGTACTGTGATTCTTGAAATGTATTTGTTTACGACTGTAAGTCGCCCTGGATAAGGGCGTCTGCTAAGAAATAAATAATAATAAATAAATAATCTGTGCAGGAAAATATGAAATATACAAAGTGACAGTATTACATTATGTACGATTTACTGTTAGTTTCTTCTCCTGTTAACTGCCATTCTTTGCAGACCACTTATTTTGGGAAACATAAATCTGAAGTAGTGTAACCCTAAAATAGTCAAAGTGTTATAATATTGAGCACATGTGTTATGAGATTAGATAAAAGGCCAGGTAACAGCAAGTTAAGTCACTGTTAGACTGTGTTTTCAAAAAGTCTGCATGAAACTTCTTGACTTTTTTCTTGACTTTCTACTGTTTTGCTTTCATTCAATACTAATCAGATTAGACCTTGACCAATTGGTTGCTATGGCTTCCCAAGAGGAGATTCTATATGAAGATGAACTGAGGTAAATTGTCATGTAATAACTTTTATTGCGGTTTAAAGTTATTACTAGATATAAATAATAAATAGGCTTACTTACTTAGTTTTAGATTTTGGGTTGTTAACAGGGTGCTGTGGTGGATTTCAGATTTACTTTTCATAAACTACCATCTAGAATTTAAATATGTAAGTAACACAAAATAATTGTACTAAATCATTTTCTAAGGTCAATAAATTGATTTTAAAAGAAAAGCTTTTCTCCTCTTAAAATTACTTTTTATCACTGAAAGACGCATTTCCATTAGCTCAAGTATTGTACTTTATTTCCAAATCCAGAATTGTTTGTTTCCGCGTCCAGAAAACACCATCCGTAAATGTCAAGTGGTATCCTATTTCTGTATTTTAGTTAACAATAGAAAGTCTATCATAATCTTGAATACAAATATTGTATGTAAATGTTATACTATACCTTCAGTATTTTCTGTAGTGTTCTTTATCCTTCTGTTTGTTAGTACAACATTAATGTTTATGACGCTGACATCAAGTCCCATTATTTGGAGTGACATTCCATCTGTTCTTAACCTTGTTGTATGGGTTCCACAGCATGTATAGTTTGAGCGTATCTCTGCGTCAGTAAGCTTCTTACAGTAATAGACTTGCTGCTGAACTTGCAGATATTGTTCAGTGCTGTACAGTATGTGGTACTGCTTTTGAGAGAGGATATTTAGCAATAGAAAAAAAGATGACTTGTAGTTATCTATTTGAAAGGTTTTTTTTTTTGGTTTGTTTTTGCTTATCAAGGTCTCGTTACGGCCATCTGGAGAAGATGACAGATCTGGTGGCAGTTTGGGAAGTGGCCTTAAGTGACGGCGTTCACAAAATTGAATTTGAGCACGGGACGACCTCAGGAAAACGTGTAGTGTATGTGGATGGAAAGGTAGGTCAAATGTAGAGCTGTGAGAGATTCAGGTCGGTCTTGAATTTAAGATTGTTTTTGGAATAATCATTTCCTACTTGATTTATAACATAGAATGTAGTAATATAGAAAATATACATGCTAATGATATTAAAAACAAACTAAAGCAAGCGTTTTGAAACATGCAAGACAGCCGTCACTTTATTTCCACGTGGTGGCAGTACATCCATGTCATCGTCACTGTTGCAGTCATTGTTGTTTTCTTTATCAGGAGGCACTAAGGAGAGACTGGATGTTCAAACTGGTTGGAAAAGAAACTTTTAGTGTTGGAGGAACTGAAACTAAAGCAACCATCAATATTGATGCAGTTAGTGGCTTTGCCTATGAATATACACTTGAAATCAATGGGAAAAGTCTCAAAAAATACATGGAAAACAGATCCAAGACCTCCAGTACATGGGTAATAAACCTAGATGGAGTGGACTGTCGGATAGTACTAGGTAAGTACATTTTGCTTTATATAGAGTATAATTCATATGTTTATGAACACTAAATACATACAGCAGTATGGGTGAGCAGCTGCTGTGCAAAGTTTCCCTTCTGGCATGCTGAAGAACTTTGAAGCTGCCCCTCTCTGTCATTGGGACATTGGCATTGAAGCTGATCACATGGAAATTGTCTGGGATCGCATATTTCTGAAACATATTGTGTTAAATGAGCCTTATGCAAATCCCAACCGGAAGCTGACTGCAATTGGCACGTAGCAAACAAGTGATCCTTGAATAGCATTTTCTGGACTTCGAGATTTTTTTATAGCAGTTTCAGTCAAGGCCACTCTCTGGGAAGGACTGACTGGCACTACTCTTCCGGCAGGTTTCCTGAATCGTGGCCCTCTAGAATGAAGTTTTTGCTTTGTGTTTTCTTTTTTATATGTGAGATGCATGATAAATCAACAAAGATGATGACTCACAGCTTCCATTTGCTGGTTCGGCAACAATGGGGAAGTTTCCGTGGCTGCTTTTGCCTGTGGCTGTTATTGATGTGCATAGATTATTCGGTGTGTACAGTAACTGAGGAAAGTAACATACATATCTGTAGAATTGCTGATTGAGAAAAAGACAGAGAACATTGAGTTTCTAGGCAGAAAATAGCATTGATGTTTGTAATGTCTGAAAATGGGGGAAAAAAACATTTTTCCAGGAACATTCACCACTGTATGACCTTGACTGGTTTAAAAAATAAATTAACATTACAAAAATATATATTTTTAAGGGTGTAAAGATTCTCATAGCAAAGCTAGTGAGTATACATTCCCTGTAAGCAGTAACACCCTGTTTCTTCAACATTGTAGTAAACATTTTAATGGGGTTAAGCACAGGTTTCTAAATGTATTAGTCTTTTTTGTTTTTACCAGAGAAAGATACTATGGACATATGGTGCAATGGGAAAAAAATGGAAACTGCGGTAGGTTTATAAATACACTTGTGTTTAATGAAATGTTATTTACGTCATTGTTTAGTACTAGATTACTATGTGGCTATAGAAAAAAAAATCTCCTTCTGCTAATATTTAAATATTAGTGCTTTTATGAAGTAGATCATACATTTCATGAATAGTATTAACAAGAACTTGGAATGATAGGGAAGTCTCTTGGTTGAAAATACATTTTATCAAACAGTTGTATCACCTTTGTCTGGAACACATGCTGTGGAATAGCGAACAGCACTGCATGCTTCAGCTTTACTTAAATCATTTATTAGCGTTTTGTCCTTTTAATGGATTCATTTGATCAAGTGCTCAGGGGATACAGATATTGATTCTCGGGTCCTCCCTGTACTCTCTGTTGACCTTGGGAGGTACTAGCTATCCCAGCTTTAAATTTGGGAACCACACCCAATTTGAAACGAGTATCTCAAGCATTATCCTTGATAATGCTACATGATGTTATAACCCATTTTGTAGTAAATATTGTATACTAAACAACTAACCACAATTGTTGAAGTATCATAGAGATTTATTTATTTCATACACCATTATGTATCCCAGACTTTGATAGCTTGCATATTAAAAATCAAAGGCATCTTTACCTGTTTGCAGTGTTGAACAATTAAATACATATGCTTTATTTCAGGGAGAATTTGTTGACGATGGCACAGAGACCCATTTTACTATCGGAGACCATGATTGTTATATCAAGGCAGTGAGCAGTGGGAAACGAAGGGAGGGCATAATCCATTCTCTAATCGTGGATGAGACAGAAATACCAGAGGCAGCAGAGTGACATTCACTTAAATAACTGTGATTTCACTTTGCAAATATGACCAAGCCTGCTGATAATCCCAGCTCTTAAGACTTCCATGAAAAAAAAAATCCCAAACCGGTCCCAGAAACAGCAACACCATCTACAAGTGAACCCAATGATTGCACAGTTGAAATAATGTTACATTATGTGCACACAGTATGCTGCATACAATTAAATGGAAAAAAAAGCTGCAGTAAGCCTTTCATTTTAACTGTTTTTGTGTAACAGGTTATATTTCTGAAGGATATAATGTGGCGATGAAAGTGTTCTTGTACTTTACAAAATATCTTGAAAGAAATGGATCTGGCAGCAGTTTTTAATTTTGCCTTGAATTATTATTATTATTATTATTATTATTATTATTATTATTATTATTATTATTATTTATTTCTTAGCAGACGCCCTTGTCCAGGGCGACTTACAATTGTAAGCAAATACATTTCAAGTGTTACAGTACAGGTAATACAATAAGAGCAAGATAAATACAATGACAACAATGAATTAGACAACAATTCATGTAATTATAGTATACCTCATTGCAATACAAATTGTCTTTATAAGAAAAATACCTGAGATTTAATGTATTATACAAAGAGCCTCTGCTGTTGCCCAACATTTCATAATGTTCTTTTGTAACCACATAATGTCTTGCCAGATATAGAGTAAACCCTGCTAAGAACATCAAATTAAATTACTTGTCATCTTTTGTATTCCTACATTGTAAGGACAATGTAAGTCATATTTGCTATTTAGCTAGGTTTTTCAAACTTGTATTGTACTTTAGCAGTCTGCTATGAATTGGGTTCAGGGACTTTGCAAAAACATCAATATTGTCACCAATTAATATAATGTGTCTTTTGGTCGTTTATTTCAAACCTCTCATTATTTTAAGATGGCTTCCTGAACTTTTAAAGTGAATGTATTTACTGTACCTGCACACACTGAAAGGGTCTTCTGTTTTAGGTCTGAACACATGGATATATTTATACATGTATAGTGTACTTTTTCATGAATCATTCTCTCGCTCAATTTGTATCTGAATTACAATTTTAAATCTAATGTTCTCAAAACTATGAGAGAATTCCTTGGGTTAAACTATTGGGAGTTTTACCTCTAACAAAAATGGATAAGAAGCCTAATTTGTGAACAATAATCAAGTCACGGAAACTGTTTTAAAAGTTTAAAATCAGAAAATGACAGCTAAGTAATGTTGCAGATAAATACAAGTAAGTGTATTCCTTGTTAAATCTGTTTATAGGTTCCATGACATTTATACATTGTACTCGGTTGTTTCCCTAAAGTATTTAAATACAGTGCTCCCCTTTATAAAGCTGTAGTTGGGAGCCATAGTTAAGAGACTGTGCTGTTTGTGTTCCGCCTTATAGAGGATACTAGTGTTAGTGTAATGGCATTTGGGGCAAATGGGAGACATGACCGTACCGCCTTATAACCTGTTCTGCAGTATAAAGGGGGAGCACTGTACTTTCAGTTTAGGATTTACAGGGGTGCACTAGGCTCACACCTCAGGTTTTTTTAAATCATTATCAAATTAAATACTGTACATTTTATAGAAAAGATGAATAGGTGTGAACCATTATTTTGTTGAATGTGTGTAAGTAATGCAATATTATCGCATTAATAGTCTTCAGCAAAAAAAAATGTTTTTGAGTGTACTGTAGCATTGTCATGTTTTTGGAAATGTAAATTATATTACCATGCATTGTGCATGTGTATTTGTATCAACTTACAATAAATGCACATTTTAAAATTATTTTTAAATGAACAACAGAAATACACTAGTCTTTTAATTAATTTGACTATAAATACAAATGAAATGAATTGTAACAAGTTGGCTGATTTAACATTCAGCCATTATAATACTTTTTATGTAGCTTGAAACTATGGATTTGGTTTGCAACACAATACAAGACTTTATAATCAAATATACATGACTTGTCGGATAATTTGCAAACATTGTTTTTTGACGTTGCTTGCATGTATAACACTTGCTTATGTTTATAAACATCTTCACAAAAAAAAAAGAAAATATCTGTAAGGTGCAATTGCCACGAAAAAAATACACATTTACCTTCTGTAATTTAGAATGCAGCTTTAAGGTCTCAGTTTGTACAATCCTGTACTTCTTTCACAAAAAAGCACCTTTTTTACTGTGTAAATTACTAAGGTAAACTTTAAAAGTGTACACTTTTGTCTGCTTGACTTGGTTTCTCGGGTTACAAGAGAATACAGTAATTCTGTTGTAATCTCAAGTATGGTCCCTGCTCTTACATGGTGACAATTGTGTAATTACACAGAAATGGCCCTGTGAAAAACATCTTGATAGCTGATGTAATTACATATTAACACCACAGCACAGGCCATTTCCTCACAATGATATCTATATTCCACCTGACAATGAACCATTGACAGTTACTCAGTTATTACAATGTTATTATTATTATTATAGCAGACGCCCTTATCCAGGGCGACTTACAATCGTAAGCAAATACATTTAAGTGTTACATTATGTATGTTCTCTAATTTAAAGAGCTGCTGTTTCTTGTTAGTATAAGCAAACCAATATTAAATATCACAATAAGTAAAACCACACAGAACGCATTGTAATTTTACTTTATTTAGAAATATTTTTTTGGTTTTAAGATTATATCATTTTACAATTAAATGTTCCCCTATTTGTTAAAAGTATATTCAAAATAACATTCCACCACTAAATAGTATGAAAGGCTTACAAAGTTACTGTTTTTATTATTGTCAACTGCTTATAAAAGTGGTTCAATCTGTGATCTTGAACCATAATTAGTCAAGTCAATACATCACTTCCACCTTTTAACACAAAATAACTTCTAGATTTGAGAGAACTGTCAATTAACACAATTATAAGGAAAAACAAAACAAACTAAGATAAACAAGAAAACAATAATATACAATACATATCTCTTAAACAAATAAATGATTAAACAATATTTTTTTATTAAAGTATTCTTAGATCAGTAATAGTGATTATCTGATCATAAATCTAACAAGCCTTTCAGCACACACGAGTGACAAAGTTTGAATAAGGCTGTAAAAGTTACATGTTAAGGGACAATTCTGTTATAATGAACATCTCAAATCAGGTGTGTCATTAAACATTTCTTCATCATGGAGAGGCAGATGACTGTCTGCATGTAATTAAATATTCAGGATAAGCTTGCCGACTGTTAAAAATGACATGAGTGGACGTTCCACCGGAAACACTATCATACCGTGTCAGGCTGTCTGCACTCAGACCAGGGGGTACAATCAAGTCCGGTGAGCCATTTGTGGTTTTCCCAGTCACAACCTGAGCTTCAAAGATGTAAATCATTGCATCCCTCTCAAAATCATTACTCTGGTCTCTCATCAATGTATCAAGCTTTTCATTGAAATATAGGCCAGCTCCCAAATTTTGTTCTGAAAAGAAAACAGGAATATTAAAGAAGCTTCATGTTTACAAACCATTCTATCTGATACTGTATGTCATCCACCTAAATTATGCCCCTGTGGAACCTACGTTTTTGTTAGTTTTGTATTCTTTCAGCCACATGAATATTTTGCTTTTATATGTTACAGAAATAACAAGTTCATTTAACTTTTGGCTTCATCAGTTTCAGATACAGGCTACTATATCTTTTCTTGACAGTCATTAGAAGAAGAATCAAGATACTCACACCCAAAGTTATGTCACCAGTTTGGAGAGGAATTATATGTTAAGAATTGTACTATTTGTGCACAAGTGAACATGCTTAACAGATTCAGTAGGTATAGAAGCACCTGGTAGGTTTTAATGAGAGTCATGGCATAATACTAATAATAATAATAATACTACAAAAAACATACTTTCTGGCTGGGAATATACCCTCTGAAATCCTGCCCTGCATACTGGAATGCAGAACTGTGCTGGGACCCGGTGGTACAGGGTCTGTGCCTTTCCTCCAAGAGCATTCTTTTTCAATTCAAAATGAATCCTCAGAAGTGGATTGTTTATACTTTCAATCTGAAGAAATTAAACAAATAATTAAAACTTAACTGGTTAGCACTGAAATCTCACTAAACCGCTACAGATTGATTGAACTGTACAGGAATTTGGTTGGTCTGCTCAGTACACAGACTGGAAAACAGTAAGTTTGTTCATACGCTGTTCATGTTGCTCTTCTGTGCTATCAGTAGATACCTATTGAGTAAAGATTTTACATGGCGGTATATATTACCAAGTTATTTCATGGCTTCACGTACCTTAACAACTTCAAGACCAGTTTTTTTATATAATTGGACTTTCTCTTTATGCTGATTTTTGGAAGAATCTTCAACGATCCTTTGATAAAATGACCCATTTAGGGTAGTGTACATCTCGGCATGATCCATATCCAACAGGCCTAGACAGAAATGAAAAACATAAAATGAATGTAACCTTTCCAGGAATATGACAGAACAAGCATCAGCATCATGAAGTTCAGAACATTTTATCGTAGGAATAGAGTTACATATAAATGTGGAGAATAGTTGTATACAAGGTTTTTACAAATACCAATATGTAACGCACAGCATCTGTACTTACATTTCCTTTCAAAATTGTAAGCTTTTCCATGGTCTGTCATAGCTATCGCACTTTGCTGTCCGAAATTAAAAGAGACTTTAATGTTCTGTCCGTTAATGATAATAACTGGTGGTATCTTCCTTGACAAGTATGCTCTCTCTATACTGCTTGTGATCTCTGTTTCTGCCAGTGCAGGGATGTCAGCACATCGCCACTGGACCAAGGATTGCAACATCTCATTCTCTTCTGCCATGGCATACTCTTCCTGAACTTCACAGCACAACTTCTCAACTGCCAGCATTGTTTTTATGACTCTCTGGGGAGTGCCTGTAATCTCTAAACTCGCTTTTCCATCCTTTACCATTTCTTTTATGGACACATCGTAAATATACTGAAACCTAGACAGATCATCGTGCTCCTTCTGGCCAAAGTAATAAATGTGGTTGTTCTGAATGGTGAGACGTTCCGGAGAACGAAGCAGGGTGTGTCTGATCCATTTCTCTGCTTCCATTAGTGCTTTCTTATCTTCCCCACAAATTTCAACACACGGTCCTTGCTTATTGTTACCCAGAGAACTGGACATGGCATCCTTCCATCTGTTGCTTTCTAAAGTATTGTAAGACAAAAGAGAAAGATTTAACAGACAATGTTATTGTGACCCAGTGATTAAATGTTTAGCTGGGAAAAGCTTTTTGGAAAATTAGGGGCTGTTTAACCATCATCCCCACCCTCTGCAACATCTGTGTTATTCGCCCTATTTGAATAATTTCAAATACAAAAGCAAGGCACTACTATGACTGACAATTTTTTTGAAGTATATGATTTTTTTTTTTTTACATGCGGATTTTGTGATGAATGTTTGATCACATCATCATAGCCTTGACATCCACCTTGTGATAATGTGATACTTGAATGTCCCCTATAAGTAAATGCAGAGTTGTTGTGCTGTCATGCAAAAATGGCTAAAACAATAGATGACAGTTAATACAAACAGGTTGTGAATAAGGACAGTGTAGAATTGTACTGATGTTTAATTAAAATACCAGAACGAAATAATTACTTTTGAAATACCTCCGCGTATAAGGAAGTGCTACCCAGAGATTTGGTTACAGGCATGTGCCTTAATAGCCCTAGTAATTGGGAGGATGAAATCTGTATGCTTACCATTGGTCGAGCTGTCAGAAGCTCGGCTAGCAGCACTTTTTATTCTTCCTTTAACTGCTTTTAATTCCCTCTCAAAGGCCTACAAAAAAGGTAAAATTACATATAGGCCAGGCATTCATACTGATAAATATTCACCAACACCATCAACAGGAATTCTCTCTGCTGTTTTAGAAACAGCTAAACTCCCAAACTACTGATGGCTACTGCATTTATTCATTTCCACAAACCCAATGTGTTCATCTGCTGTGTTACACTAATACAGTTCTCTGTGCCTCCTAAAAATGTCACGAGGTAACCAATTCTCCTCACCACTCTCTGGGTGATATAGTATCTCCATCCCTCTGATATTTGTTTTTTGGATATTAAAGATTTTCTTTGTAACAACTCATTTTTATGCAGATTTAATGGATAGCACTATTTGCATAACTATAGATGAAAAGCCACACACACACATTACCATGACAGTGCCCTGATCAGGTGGATACAGAACAAAGAAGACGTCAAGTTTACTGCCCTGATAAACGCGTTCAGCAAAATGTAGAACTTGTTCCATCATGATTTTTGCCACTTTGTCTTTAGGGAAACCCAGATTTCCGGTGCCAATGGCAGGGAATGCAATTGATTTCTCTGAGTCTCTTTCAGCCATACATAAAGACTTCATCACAATATGAGAAAGTATCTATATAAAAAAAAAGAAAAATTAGATGCTCCACTACACCACACATATGTGGTACACACATACAGTAGAAACAAACACCCATACAATAAAACAAATACAACTGTATAGATAATACAAGTAAGCCGACATAACAAGAAGCAAAACTTATCAACTATCAATTTAACACCTATTTACAACAACATGGTTTCTTAAAAATATTCCAAAAGTTAAAAACAGATAGGTATCTTTAAATAGGTTCAGATTTCTGAACCTGTAAAAAACACGCCCTGCTTTCAGGGCTAATGCTGACCCCTTCTGGTGAAATGAGGTGAAGACGCTCATTAGGGAGCAGAAAGGTTGTCAGTCTGCAGTTATCCCCACCTGTTACATTGGCAATAAACACACTTCTTTGGACAGAATGAGACACACAAACATATTACCAAATGACTCAATGTAAAGCACTGGAAATCCATTATACAAAGTGTTGTTTTAATAGAATAATGATACAGTACAAACCTCTGATGACTGGTAATCTGACCAGGCTGGGCATACAGTGTGATATAGAAAATCACAGCCCATTTGGAATCCTTTAGTTTTTAACACAGCACCATGCTGTACATATGAGTTTGTTACTTTTTTTATTTCATGCTGAAGTTGCCTTCCAGCTTTTCTCAGAATTGCTTGAGAAACATACCCTTGGCTTAAATTAAGATCTGTTGCCACTGTATTCACAATCACATTAGCCTGCAAAAACAAAACCATTATTGTTCAAAAACCATTCAAACCCAGGCTTAACGTAAGGGGAAAGTCATCTCTGGTGGAAGAGATTTGAAACAGGATGTCAAATATTACACATGTATGCGAGTAAGATCTGTATCATTAATGCAGACACAAAACTGTTGTGAACCAACTGTAAAGAAGATAATGGAATCAAATTTACACAAAAACCCTACTGATTCATCTAAGTCAAAGGAATTTTCATAACAAGCTTGTATCTAAAACAGTTTCTGAGAAATGTTTAAAAAAGTGGTGGCAGCATTGCATGAATATATTAAATTCTGCTCTAATAATGTTAAGTTTATTGTTTAACAGCTGTTGGATGTTTCATGTTAACAAGATGTAAGATATATACATATATATATATATATATGATATTATCATTAGTTTCTTTTTTTCTGGAACAATAGCACATACAAGAATTGAGATCTTACCTTCTCATCTTCAATACACCCCTGTTTGATATGCACAGTGACATTTCCTATTCGGATTGAATCTGCTGATTGGGTAGGTGTGTGATTTGTTACAGCGCCACTGTAGGATGGTGTTTTGTCATCTGCAGGGCCAAGCAATGTTCTGCAGGCCTTTTCCATTTCAGCGACTGTTTTATCATCGTGATTAACCAAGCGGATCTCATTTAAACTATTCTTCTTTGAATAGTTATGCCTGTTATATTTTTTTATTGTAGTTACAATAACTTCTGCGCAGTGAGATAGAGGGAAGCTGAATAAACCTGAGCTTAAAGCAGGAATGGCAACTGAATGAATACCTGCTTTCTCTGCTTCCTGTATCACATTACGTACAGCTTTTTCAAGTAGAGCTGATGCATGATCCAGTTCACTTTTACTCATCTGTGGATTGCACTGAGGGCCAACAGCATGAATAATTATCCTACAGGGAAGGCGCCCTGCTGTAGTAACAACTGCTTCACCAGTAGGCACATTCCCGTTCTTTTTTATGATTTCATCACTCATCGTTTGTATTGCTGGCCCGCCTGCTCTTGACAATGCAGCAGCAAGGCCACCATAATGCTGTAATCCAGCATTGGCAGCATTGACCACAGCGTCAACCTTGTGTGTGGTCAAATCATCTTTCCAGACGGAGATCTTCAGCTCCTTGTCCAGTGTCTTTGAATACCTAATTTCAGGTTTGAAGGATCCTGCTTGTGAGTTTCCCCACTGAGATCCAATAGCTTTGGCATTCTTAAGAACAGCATCACATCCAAATTTGCTCCTCACAACATAGCTTAAGTCCCCATATTCACTTAGAGTTTGTGCAATTTCACTATCAATTGGAACTTGTATGCTGGTTTCATTCATATTCATCATGCTCTCCTTAAAACTATTCTTTGAAAAAGCTACAAGTGAAAAAAAAATCAAATACAAGTTGAAATACAATACAGTACTAACATGACATACTTCTGGGTATCATTAAAAGTTCTCTATAGTAATCTAAGACAAGAAAAGCTGTATTTGCCTTTGTCAGCTTGGCAGAAGTAATTTATTTAACAGCCCAGAAGTTTGTATCCAGGTTGAGGAGTTGCCAGTTTGGACCCTGCCTCTCCCACTTAATAAAGGGCCCAGATATTATCCCACTGATGTTGCCTGTTTGCCATAGTGTTCCTTATTTTAGATTGCGAGCATCACAGATTAACCTTACTTTCCCAAATGTTAAGGAATTATTATAATTATGCACTAACAACAGCCTACAGTTTGAAGTCGACAAACAGGAATGCAATTGCTAACCCTGTACAAACATGTGCATGTATTTTGTCCATTTTTATATAAGCAACAACATCAGAAAAAATATACAGTCCATAATTAAAATTAAAATTATATATATATATATATATATATATATATATATATATATATATATATATATATATATATATATATATATATATGAAAAAGTAATTCGTGCACAGCCCAAGTTAATAAATCTTTCATGTAGATGCTGACCCAAAACGGCATAGAATATGAAAAAAGTAGTATATATATATATATATATATATATATATATATATATATATATATATATATATATATATATATATATATATATATGTTACCTGTAGTAGTTCTGTTGAGAACTCAAAGTGCGTTCTAGTTGCAACCCAGTCGTCGATATTTTGAAAGTGAATACCTATTAAACAATGTAAAAAAATAAAGGAACTAAAACAAGAAAAACCTGTTATCTTTCACAAGGAAGCAAAGAACATATATTCAAGACTAGAGCAGGCGCTTATCCAGCATACTTACCTACCGCAGAACAGGAGTTTCTTTTTCACTTTACGAAGAATGAAGAATAAAAACTAATGTTGATAGATCCAAACACATTATTGTTTTAGAAACACGCCATTATTAAAAGCACGTAATGTATTTACTTACTGGAGATTAATTAACCTTCTTTTCAGGATCCCGAATCATTTGCACGCAAAAAAAAAAACAAAAAAAAAAAAACAACCACCTATTTACAAGAAATCGAAAGTGAAACTTTGACTGTAAGCTCTTGATCTTTGTACGGAGGCGCTACGGTCTTGCAAAATGGTGTTTCAAACACTATTGTCAACGTCGTTTAGAAAAAGACCAAAAAAAGCGCTTTTTAAGTTACAGTATTTATTAAATAAAAACGGCTAACAGTTTAATTTTTAAAATCTCAAATCAAATAACTTAAAGTGGTTTAAAAGTCTGAACATCTCCTTTCCGCTTAAGGTTTAAAATCGTTTTAGCTTTGATACATACACTGCAGTTTTTTTTTTTTAAACTGTCTTTATTCTTCCTATTATTCACAACACTAACTGCATCATTTTAAAGGGGTAGTAGCAAGCATTTAAAAAAAAACATTAGATTTAAACGGTTTTAATTAAATTCAAAAAGTTTAGACAAACGTTTTGTTAAACAACTAGCCTATAACTTATACTAGTAGCCAGCGGCACTCAATAGGTGTGGTGATTAGCTGATTGGATACAATCTGCGTTATGCATCCGGAAGGTTGTTTTGGTAGGGGACTTTCCATGAAATGAAAGTGAAACGAAATTAACTTGCTCTGTATCATCGAGCAAGGAAATTGTGCAGTTTTTACCGCTGGTAACGATGGCGGAGACGTGTCCATACCCGCTCTGTATAGAAGGCGATTGGAGCTCTGCTAATTCTAATACTGTTAAAAACAAACTTCAGATTTACTTCCAGAGTAAGAAGAAATCTAACGGGGGCGACTGTCGAGTGGAGTTTGAAGACACCAGCAGAAATCACGCTGTTGTTTGGTTTAAAAACGAAGAGAGTATGTAAAAGTGTTTGCTTATTTTTGCTTTCTGAAATGTCTTCTGAACGGCTAGTTTTGCTTTTGTAGACTATATATATATATATATATATATATATATATATATATATATATATATATATATATATATATATATATATATATATATATATATATATATATATATACACACACACACATTTTGTTTGTACAAACATGAATCTATAAATCGCTTATGAGTGCCAAGCATACATTATATTGCTATAGAGCGGTATTGAGAAATTGAGAATGTAGGATTCTGAATTTAAAACAGATTAAAGGGATTGTTTGTGACACTTTACGTTTTTACTCCCCTTGGTAAAGCAGTACTGGGTAATCTGTATTTGAATAGCCAAGTTGCCACTATCACTCAGCATGTTGTCGTGCATTTCGTTTGTGTGGTGAATAGCTTTTTATAAATCGCAGAAATAACAATTGAGATGTAAAATGCAATTTATAATGAAATCATAGGGGAAAGCTGACAAGTTGCATGGAAACATTCAGTCACGCATATAACTTATGTAATAAGTTAATATTTTCAGTTAAGTTGCATTCCTATATACCATCAGTTCATTTTTAGTTAGTTTAGTTAGTTATTGCATGTTTGTTAAAACATATAAAACAATATTAGATAAGCTAAGACTGTGCTGTGTAGTAGACACATCATTATCATCATCATCATCATCATTATCATCATCATCATCATCATCATATTAGCATTATTAGTAGTCGTAGTCGTATTAGTATTATTGTTAATAGTGTTACTTCAATATGCTTGCAGACTTGCAAGTAATTCAGTGCATCAGGATATTCTGCTTTTTTTTTTTTTTTTTTTTAATTATTATAATAATAGTCTAATCTTGAAACTATAGGTCCAGTTTAATAAAGGACTGTTTTGGGATGATAGTTAATAAACATTCTCATTTTTTCTTCTTTCTTTTATTAACAAAACATTCCATACAAGTAGGGCAGTGTAGCTCCAGACCTCCTATCACAAGTGTTAGCATTTGTATATTTTATCATAAATATATTAATATATATTTCAGTGGGGAAACAAACATATTAAATGCAGATGTGGGACACTCTGGTTCTCAAGGCCCAATACCACCACAGGGTTAATAGCAGGCATTAGTCAGATAATTACTACTTGAGGAGCTGAGTGGGTTCAATTGCATCATTTATTTAAAACAGTGTATCAGGATATCAATGGAATGGAACCCCCCTGCTAAGATTCTGTTTGTTTCAATAGAATGCAAACAGTGCCCTCGTGTGGTGAGATGTCCACATGTACAGTGTGCTTGCGGCCTGCTGTTTTTGTACTTACTGTACAGCACAGGTTTTCAACCTTTTATTTGAAACGGTACCTCTTCTGTTGGGAAGTTTCAGCAAAAGTACCCTTTACAATTTTCGCTCACTGAATGGTACCACAGTTGCAGTAAAAGGCAGAATCTGGTTAACACATTTCTTTTTTTTCCTTGTTTATTTTATATATATTTTTTCACAACAGTCTGGGACTGACAAACTGCAGAGACAGAAAACCAAACAGTAGGCTTCATTCTTGAAAGTTAATTACACGTCTTTGGATGCACAGAATTAGAAGACAGTATTTAGGAATCTTTAGTCATTTAAATACAAAATAGTCTGCACTGTAAATGTTTATCACGTTCCTGTTTACTTCCCACCTCAGCATAATTGTGTGCCGTTTAAAATGTTTACAGTATCAAAAACATTAACTTCAAGATAAAACTATAATTAATTACTATCAATAATACAATAATAACACTTTTTTTATTATTATTAAAGCCAGCATAAAAATGATCCAAAGGGACTCTATAAGTTTCTGTCGCTTTGCACTTTCTGTACTCTTGTGTTTTCTTCCTTCGTTTTTCTTTTGCAAGTAAGAAATGTATCAAACACCGAAAATATATTGAACCAGGCGCTATTGCTGTGAATAAAATGCAGATGCAGTAATAGATAAAACAAAAACCGTCAATATGAATATTTTGATGACTATTTATGTTTACCGCATCATTTATACTTCCAACAAACACAGAAATATTGTGCTGCACTGATGCGACAAGTTGAAAACAGCAAAGATCATGAGCAGCACAGATCACTCTCCATAGGCACAAGTGCTTCACCTGTATATCAAAATGGAAAGCCAAAGCCATGCAATCGAAATCGCACATGCGTACAGGTGGAAAATGTGGACGTGATAGATTCTGTGTTTTTTGTGGGATTTTTTTTCATTAGCAGTTCACTTTGAGCTGCTAAACAAAGATTGAATAAGTATGACAGTGGTTTAGAGAGTATATAATACCGTTTTTTTTAAAAAAAACATTCAAGATCATTATTTTCTCTTAGGCCCGGACCAAATCAAAACTTTGACCCACCTGCTAATCGCAAATTACAAATCAGAATTTGATGAGTTTTTATGAGTAGAAGAAATAAGATTCTTACAAAAAAAGAAAATGCTATTAAATACAGTTTAGTAAATTGTGATTAGCAGGTTGTCAAAGTTTGATTTGGTCTGGGCCAAGTCTCTTAGTTTCATTTTTTATGTGTGCATTATGTGTGAGTCGTCCTGCGTACCCCCTATGACTCTTAGAACTAAGTACACCCGGTTGAAAACCCCTACTGTACAGTATCAACAAAGATATTTAACTTGTGTTTTGTGCATTACTGACAAAGAGTTCTTAATTGTTTGAATCAATTTGGCTTCAAAGAAAATATAAGCAAATTATATTTCATTTATTTTATATTTATTTTTCTCACGTTTAAAATTTGATACCATATATCTTTTTGTTTGAAGGTTGTTTTGAAGTGAAAAGTGTTACTTCCTTCTGCACTTTGACTGTTCCTTCCTTTGTATAATTCGTCCAGTCTGTTTTCTGTCTGTATTGCATGTGGGTGAATTCATGTAGGGCTTTATTTAAATCAACATAAATAAACTGCCTTGTCTTTTCGAGGGAAGTTTTTAAACAAAGTTTTTTTCTTTTTAAACGATGGCATAAATATGTGTGAAATAATAACTATCCTAATTTTGAAGGCTTGCTAAATGTTTACTGATGAGTAATGGCATGTAATGATGAGGAGAGCTGATGCATTTCCTGTGGGTTTGCAATTGGACAGTCGTTGTCAGACAAGAAAACTACATATAAAAATACCTTATTGCCAAATTGGTAGGATTTTTGTTCAGCATGTTCAATGATTTGAAGATAGATGTTGCAATGTTGTGACATGGGAGCATGTGATGCCCACAGATATAGATTCAAGGTCTAATATTGTGGAACAGCTTAGGATTCAGTCTTCATGTTTTTCTAGAAAAAACACACAATTCCAGGCAGTTCTGGGTTCAGTGCAAAAGTATTGCTACATAAAAATAAAAATCTAATTTAATCTGTTTTATAATCATATGCTCGCCCCTCTATAGAAGATGTTTTGATTTATTTTCAACAAAAAAGTGCAGGTACTCATATGCACAGCCGGATCTAAACATTTTAAAAATTGAGACAATCTGTGAGTGCCAATGAATAAATATTTTAAAAATGTATATATATTGGTACACGATACATTTATAAATACAAAATAAGCCTTAAAAAATAACTGATGCATTATAACCAATTCACCACAAACAAAGAAGCTGAAAACACTGAATGCTTTGTACCCTCTGCTTGTGTCACTCAGTCATGTACTGTAATATAACACTTACGTTAAACCTTAAATGACAAGCACTAAGAAATATTACATTATGCAGTAACTGCTGTAGATGTTATAAAAACTGGTATAAAAAACTGTGCTATGAAAAAATGATGCAAAAAGGTCTAAGTCAAACAATGCACAATAGGGGCTAAAATACCCATCAAATTTATTACATAACAGGCACTACTACGACTAATGATCTCTTGTCTCTTGATTATCAGGTTAGCGTTGTACCATCCATGCCATACAATGTAATACTGGGGCGCTATTTCCCTAATTTCTCGAAATTGAGATCAAACCAGGGCATATTGGAACCGCCCACCAGAAGTATAGAGGGAGGAATTACCACCCAGAGCCAAAAGCAGACGACCTCAATCCCACAGCCTAATGAGGAAAAAAGTGTGGTCTCGGACATTTCACCTGTAAAGGTTTTAGTTGATGACAATGATAATACAGAAGAAGTTAATGCACCTAGACCCAGTACTAGCAGGGATCCAGGTTCTCTTATAGACAGAGAAGAGCCTAGTACCAGCACCAGTAGTAAAGAGGTTAATCCTCTATCCAACCACCCAGTGGTTCATGACATTATTATTTGTTTATTTAGCAGACGCCTTTATCCAAGGCAACTTACAGAGAGTAGGGTGTGTGAACTATGCATCAGCTGCAGAGTCACTTACAACTACGTCTCACCCGAAAGACGGAGCACAAGGAGGTTAAGTGACTTGCTCAGGGTCACACACAATGAGTCAGTGGCTGAGGTGGGATTTGAACCAGGGACCTTCTGGTTACAAGCCCTTTTCTTTAACCACTGGACCACACAGCCTCCAATTGATTTGACATTGATTTACCAGACTTAGAGGTATCGCCCACTAACTTTGGGACTGCGCATGGCGCAGGACCCGAACCTGTATCATGCCAAAGAAAACGTGAAGGTAATCAATGGGGCCCCCATAAATAATGAAAACATGCCTAATACTTATCCCTATTTTATGATGAAGAATAACTTGTTGTACAGAGTGGATAAAATAGAAAATAGTGATTGAACAATTACTGGTACCTACAGGTTTTAAAAAGATGGTGCTCGATTTGACCCATGGACATGTTTTAGGGGGTCACTTGAGAATGTAAAAAACACAGGAGAGAGTTTTAAAAAGGTTTTTTTGGCCAGGTGTTTATGGAGAGGTGTCACAACATTGTAATTCATGCCCGGAGTACCAACAGACCGCCCCTAAACCAGCATTCCGTAGCCCACAAGTTCCTCTTCCCATTATAGAAACACCTTTTGACAGATAACCATGGATATAGTAGGTACATTACCAAAGTCCACTAGAGGGCACCAGTATATGCTGGTCATGTTAGATTATGCCACCCGATACCCTGAAGCCATTCCCTTACGCACCATGGCCTCAAAAGGTATTGCAAAGGATCTCATGTTTGGTCGGGTGGGCATCCCAAAGAAAATCCTTACAGACCAAGGCACCCCATTTATGTCTCGGGTTATGACGGACCTTTATAAACTCTTGAACATAAAGCAGTTATGAACATCAGTGTATCACCCACAGATAGATGCCTTAGCTGAAAGATTTAATCGAACCTTGAAGTCCATGTTGCATAAGGTGATTGATAAGGATGGGATTAATTGGGATTTCATGCTACCATATCTGATGTTTGCCATTCGTGAGGTTCCACAATCGTCACTAGGGTTTTCACCTTTTGAGCTTTTGTATGGGAGGAACCCACGGGAAATATTAGACATAGCACGGGAAACCTGGGAGCATGAGTCCACATCCTATCGTAGAGTGGTTGAGCACATCACTTGCACGCATGATAGGATAGCAGCAGTCACTCCAATCTCAGGGAGCACTTGAGACAAGCACAAGGGCACCAGTGTTTCACCTATAACCGACAGGCCATACTACGGGTGTTTCAACCAGGAGATAGGGTGTTGGTGTTAGTCCCCACTGTTGAATGTAAATTGCTAGCCACATGGAAGGGGCCATATGAGGTGATTGAGAGAGTGGTGGAAGTGAACTATAGGGTCCAACAGCCAGACCGTAGGCACCCCGAACAGATCTACAGATCCCACCACACCAATAGGGACCCCTGCAGTCAACATAGCACCTAAACTTTCCTCAGAGTAGATGCACAATGTTAGGGATTTGGTGGAAAAAAATAAGAGTGTGTTTTCAGGGATTCCAGGTAGGACAGAGATGGTAGCACATGACATTATCAAGGTACCAGGAAAAAAGTAAACATGAGACCATATCGGGTCCCAGATGCTCGTAGGGCAGCCATAGGGATGGAAGTAAAGGCCGGTTCTGCCTCAAGAGATAGATGCGGTTGATCACCCTGTTTTATTCTTGAGCCAGAAGCTGGAGCCCCGGGAAAATAATTATGCAATCGTGGAGAAATAATGTCTAGCAGCCAAATGGGCTCTGGAAAGCTTACGGTATTACTTGTTGGGCCGACGATTTACCTTGATCAGTGACCATGCCCCACTTACCTGGATGCACAGATCCAAGGACAAAAATGCCATCGTGATGAGGTGTTTTTTTGGTTTAAAGCCTTTTAATGTCACCCTCAAACATAGGGTGGGGAAAGACATGGGAAATGGTGACGGATTATCCCATGTCCATTCTTTTTTTTCTGCTGTCGCTTGACCCAGGGGGTCGATGCTGGGGAGGAGGATATGTGGTAAACCTCGGGGCATGGTCCTCAATGGAAGGTATGTGAGGGCAGAGGTTTTGCTAAGATCTTGCCCTTTCACGAAATGGGGTTCTCACTGAGAACTACACTTCACAAAATGGACGTCCAATAAAAACTACATAGCCCAGAATCCCATGCAGGTAATTAGGGTGCTGAGAGAGAGAGAGTGAGAATGAGAAAGAGGTTTGTTTTTACTTGGATTTTCTTGATTGCTTTATTGTGAATGACTTTGGACTGTTCTGATAATCCTGTTGACTGTTTTGACCTGGAAAACAACCTGGTTATTGTTTATGAACTCTGGACTGTCATTACAACTCTGATTATTGGACTTCCCCTTGAAAATAAACACAAGGGTACCGTCTTGATTGAAATAACTTGCAGTTCTGTGTCAATTGTGTTGTCCCCACTCAAACTTGTGACCACAGTATACCAAGAAGGAACTACTTCGTCACAATACAATAATATATAATCTGTATTTGAAAAAAATCTACTAATAACCATTATTTTCCATTTTAGCAAGGAAAAAAGTTCTTGAGAAACAAAATCATAAACTGAATATTGGAAACGAAAATGTGAGGCTGACTGTGAGACTGCAGGAGGAACCGGAAGAGAACACAACACCTAAGCCAGTAAGCAGACAGCTTGGTCACAATAATGGGGATAATTTTACGCAATGTAATTGTTCTCAAATATCAAGACTGCACACATTGTTTTCCTTTCCTTACATATTTATTAAATAAGACATAGTACCAGCTAAAATGGGCCCCAATTAATATGAGGTACAGTTTAATTTCTGTTTACACCTTTTCAAATCCCTTTTTTTCTTTGAAAAATATCTTTATAGCATTTGCATTTCAGTTAGTGTTGAAAAGTGTATTGATTTATTCATATATTTTGTTTCAGGAAAAGGAAAGTCCTTGCAAACCAAAAGAAGGTAACTAACTGCTCATTTAAATCAACATTTTTGTTTAAGACGCTCAAGCCTTTAAATGTTTTCCCAGACAAACTGATCATTTTCACATTTATTCCTTTTGATAATAAAATATATTTACTTGAAATTCGTTATTTAAAAGCACATTATGCACATTATGTGATTATGTTAATGTTGACCTGGATTCTGTTTGTGTGTGGTTAAACATATATACCAATCCGTTATGAAATTCAGTTTCAAAACCCTCTTCTTGGTTTATATCTATTTATTTGTCAGCTGGTTAATTAGCAGAAGCAGTAGAGTTCAATAAATATATCCTCTTTTTCAGTTGAAGATGCTGTTGAAGTATTGAGTGGAGAGAGCCACGCGGCTTCACATTGTAACACGACGTCTGAAGAAGAAGTCTGTGAAGAGATTCCACAGTTTACTGCAGTTTTGCTGGAAAATGTTCCGGAGAAGATAACACAAGAAATTCTGGGAATGATGGTGGAGAATATCTCCAATTTATCAGAAGAAAATGGGGATTTCAGTTTGGAAATCATTCCTTACATAAACAAAGCTGTTGTGTCCTTCAAAACCAGCAGTGGTAAGAATAAGCAGGGGTTCAGGGGTGGTGGGCAAGCTATAGAAATGGTTTATAAAAATAGTTTTATTTGGTATGTGCATTGGCCTTTCACTTCCAGAGGCCAGGAAGCAAGTTTTCCTCACTATAGCAACACTACTGATCAGTCTTGCTGGGCCTCGTCTCCCGGGTCCAGGGTAGCTTGGCAACAACAGCTGCTTGGGTTCTTTGTGTAAAAAAAAAAAAAATAATAAATATTGGCTAGAGAGTGGGAACAGAGGTCCCCTGTAGATCCTCGATCTTCCTGGGATGGTACAGTACATGGGAAGCAGTACTGAGGTGACATACGAATTGGGGAGAAAACAGAAGTACATTAAAAAATAATGAGATCATTGGTTAGCATCGCTGAGACTGAAACCAAGACTGAATGCAAAGCAACACATGCCAATAGAACTCTACAGCAGGTGTGATTCAGCTTTGTTTTGTCATAAGAGGCATGGCAGTTTAGCAGACTCTTCAGGAATCAACAAAAGTGGTGTTGCAGCTGCAAGGAGGCTGTGTGGTCCAGTGGTTGAAGAAAAGGGGCTTGTAACCAGGAGGTCCCTGGTTCAAATCCCACCTCAGCCACTGACTCATTGTGTGACCCTGAGCAAGTCACTTAACCTCCTTGTGCTCCGTCTTTTGGGTGAGAAGTAGTTGTAAGTGACTCTGCAGCTGATGCATAGTTCACACACCCTAGTCTCTGTAAGTCGCCTTGGATAAAAGCGTCTGCTAAATAAACAAATAATAATAATAATAATAATAATAATAATAATAATAATAATAATAATAATAATAAGGATATCTGCAGCAATTTATAGGGTCACCACTCAAAATGTGGGCTGATCGTGTCCAACGGTCTGTCTATCGCAAAGACGACAACAGCTTTGAATTATCACAAATGTTCTCCAAACCTTTGTCAGAGCCCCTCTGTGTTTGTGTGCACTGTTTTATCTCTGCCAGCATGCATAGCATCAATCTTGAAGCTAGGTGAACGTAGCAGAGACTGTCAGCTGTAACTCTGCTTTATATATTTTTTATATTCTTTATAGATGCACCATCATTTCTTACAAACTCTGTCGAAAACAAGAGGTTTAAACAAAACAAAATAGTTGCGAAACCCCTTGAAGTAACCTGCAGTGTCAAGGTGGAAAACCTCCCTCCGAATACCAGTGAAGAGCTGCTATGGCTGTACTTCGAACGATTAGGAGAACTGGACAACATCACAATGATGCCAGAAGACACTTCAGCTGTTATCTCATTTAAGGATCATAAAGGTAGGTCACAAAATGCTGGTTCACCAATTGTTTTATGCCAGAGCTTTGTGTTAACCTTGCACTGTATGTTGTATGTGTCATTTCAGGGGAAATATACTGGTGACATTTAATTTATATGTGGGATAATAGATTGAAACCCATTATGAAAAAGAATGATAGAAAGCAAAGGGTTCTGGAGACATCATAATCAGCAAGACCAAAGGTCACAGTTAATCCTCGCCAAATATGACTCTCTTCATAATGGTTGACACAAAACATTATTATTATTTTTTTTTTTATTTTATTTAGCAGACGCCTTTATCCAAGGCGATTTATATGTTAGAGTGATGATACATACCAGAGGGGATTTACAAAGCCTTTTATTCCAAAGTGTCCTTAGCACCATTTAAAACACTTGTTAACGTCACAATTCAAAAAAATGTACAACCTAAGAATACCAAGCAGCCCCTGGGTTGTTTATTTAACGTCAATGGGATTTTTTCTCCATTTAAAAAATAGTTCTACTGAAATGGCTAGTGAATAAGAAATAAGAACAGAACATGTTTCTGCCATTGTTCAGTATTCCACAGAAAAATGCATTCCTATATAGAAGACATTCTCGTAAAGTTAAATTAAAATGTTAATTATAAAAGAGATAGTTAACACAATTAACCATGGGTCAGTATAGACAGTATTTTATAATGCTTGTGTGATATGCTTACATTTCATTTGTGTTCTGTTTTTCATTTTCAGTTCTAGAGACTATCAGAGAAAAAACACACACTATCAGTAAAACAGCTGTAAAGGTGTATCCCTATTACGATTCTTTGGGCACAGCTTTGTATGGGAAAGAAAGACCACAGTGGAAGCTGCCAGACCCATTTGCTGAGAATATTGATCTTGGCATTTGGAAGTTTCTTAACACGAAGAAGACACATGTTACAGATATAAATAAAACAATGGCTGAACATTTCTGTGAACTGAACTGGCAGCAGTCTGGGAGCCCATTAGTAAATATCAGCCCATCTCCTGCCCTTTTGAAGCAAAAGTCCTTGACTGCTAAGCATATCAATGCCTGGAAGGATGATGCTTCAAGTGTGTTTTCAAATGCTATGTCCAAGTACAAGTCCTTTGAATGCCATGTAAATTCTTCAGTCTGGAAAATAAGTGAAATGGAAATTCGCAGTGCTGTGACAGATGCTGTAATCCTTACCTCGGACATGGTCCTGGAGAAAGTCATGTTAGCGGGAATGGCAGAGGATGTTGACAGATTACAGTGTGATCTGACTGAGATTGTGGACAAAGCCGCTAAACGAATTGAAAGGGAACGGAATAGCGTGACAGAGAACGTTCCTGTGGTACCTGCCATGTATAACATACTGAAGCACGATGGACTTGAGGAGAATACCATGAAGGATCATCCAGAGCTCAAGCTAGCTTACAAACCAGAAGTGAAGAGTCTGATCCTTTCTGGTTTAGCAGTCGAGGTGTTCAGTATCAAGAGCAAAGTACTGGAAGCAGTCATGCACATGAAGAGGAAGCAAGTTGAGCTCAACCCTCATATTGTCAGCTTTCTTAGTGAGGTGGATAACGAGGACCTATCATACTGCATCTTTACTGCAAATGGCATCAACGCAATGTGTGAGACTCTTGAAAGTGTTGTTTTTATCATAGGAAACACAGCTCAGGTTTTTATGGAAGCCGAAAAGCAAATTCACAAAGTTCTAGATTTTCAGTGCATTGATGTAGAAGACAGCAAAGTGATCAAGAAACAAGAGTGGGTGCATTTAAATATTCGTCTAGACAAGGAATACAACAGCCCAAAGAAAAGAATGGTAGTAAAAATCTTAAAAGAACAAATTATCATCGCCGGCTATTGTGATTCTGTGATGCAAGTGTGCCAGCAATTGTCTGATTTTGTCGACAAGAACACACACATGGAGGAATCTGTGAGTGTGAAGTCCAAGGCAGTCATCAAGTTCATCCAAGATAAGAAAACTGATTTGTGGTGGGAGGTAGCCAACAACAAGGATGTCAAAATCGACTTTGCTGTTCAGACTAACCAACCGAAGATCAACATAGAAGGTCCAAGGTCTTCTGTTCTGGAAGTGAAAAGGGTGTTTGAAAACATAGTTCGATCCCTTCATTCCAATGTGTTGAAGATCAAGAAACCTGGGGCAAAGAAGTTTTTTAAAGACAAGGAGGAAATGTATGTTAATGCAGCCTTGCATCAATCTAAGTGTGTGGTGATGCTTGATGATGGTGATTTCTTGGAAACAGATGAGGAAATTGACCCATCTCACTTCGTGGTGCAGCTGTCTGATGGGTTGGTTGTTTCTGTTTATCAAGGTGATATGTGCAGATGTAATGTAGATGCTGTAGTCAATGCAACTAATGAAGACCTGAATCATATTGGAGGTATTGCAGGAGCTCTGCTTAAAGCAGCAGGGCCAGAGCTACAGACAGAGTGTGATCGCTATATCAGAAAAAAAGGAAAATTGAAACCTGGTCAGGCAGTTTTAACAGAGGCTGGCAATCTTCCTTGTAAGTATGTGATTCACGCTTTAGGGCCCAGGTGGAATGCAGCAGAAGCTAAGAAAGCGGTGTATCAATTAGAGAAGGCTGTGAAGGAAAGCTTGAGCGTGGCAGAAACGTACAACTGTACGTCTATAGCTATTCCAGCTATCAGCTCAGGAATCTTTGGGTTTCCCTTAGAGCTGTGTGCTGAAACAATTGTAAAATGTGTTCATGAACACTGTGAAGATATCTACAGAGATAGCACTTTGAAGAAGATACACCTGGTTGACAATAATGACAAAACAGTTCAGGCCTTGACTGTTGCTGCCCAAAAAATATTTGCTGTCTATGTACCACAAGTGAGAGCAAAGACTGCTAAACCTGCTCCTCAAGAAAGGAGACCCATGAAGAAGGTGGAAAGCACAGACGGACTCCAGGAGGTCCAAACAAAAGAAGGTCTGACCATCATCCTAAGGGAAGGAAACATCCAAGATACATCAGTAAGTAGATGACCTGTTTCACTTTCATATTCCTTATCAGCTGTATCTTACCTTTGTTTACAATCACGTTATCTTATATAAAAGCTATCAATAAAATATGTTAATTAGGAAGTTTAAATATGTTTTTGGGGAAGTTTGGCCAGCATTGTCACACTGATTTTCTTTTCTTTTTTATTTGCAGACAGATGTCATTGTTAATACCATTGCTGTTGACCTAAGCCTTAACAGCGGTGCTGTTTCAAAGGCCATTTTTCAAGCAGCTGGTTCAAAACTCCAGACCCTGTTGCATGAGGCGGCCCAGGAATCCACCCCTGCTGAAGGAACGGTTCTGAAAACGGAAGGGTGTAAATTGAAAAGCGATTTTGTCTTTCATGTGATTGGTCCCAGGTGGGATTCAGGGAAAGGCGATGCAGAAAAGGTTCAGTTATGTCTTTTAACCTTCAACTTAACTGCAGCATCCTTTACTTTTTATTTAATTTGTAATTGCATAAAGAGGCACCTACCCCAATAATAATAATAATAATAATAATAATAATAATAATAATAATAATAATAAAGAATTAGCATAACAAGTCCTTTATCATTTTTATGTTACCAGAGATCTGGAGCTAGGGCTGTAATAAAATTATCCCAAGTCCACACTAGTTCACTAAAGCAAGGGCATGATCTTTTCTAGTGTGTGAAGCTAATATTTTATTATTTACAATCTTATCCTCAGCTGTTTCTCATATCTTAGTTAATCTTAGGTAAAAAAAAAATCTATGCATTTTTTTTTTGTTTCCAGCTAAGAACATTTTGATTAACCATTTTTATCCACAGATTTTGAAAGGAATCATTAAAGAGTGTCTCGAAGAAGCTGAAGAGATGCAGCAGAATTCACTCGCCTTCCCTGCCATTGGAACAGGCAATTTGGGGTTTCCAAAACCTGTGGTAGCCTCAGTCATGATGGAGCGAGTGTTGAAGTTCAGCAGTAAATGGAACCCAAAGCACCTCCAGGAGGTTGTTTTTCTGGTGCATCCCAGTGATACTCAAACACTTCAAGTAGGTGTACACATATTAATGTTACCTTTAGCAGTGCCAAAAGTACATAAAAATTTATACATAAATCAAGCATATTATTATTGTTCACACAATGTCTCAATGGCTTAAGTCGTATGCATGGGGTTTTTGAGCATATCCGGTTATAATCAGAAATAAAATATGTGAAATCGCCCATCTCCTAATACAATTTAATTGAGCTTTTTTTGTTCTACCAGGCATTTACGGATGAATTCAAAAACAAGTTCCAGGGCCAAACTAAAAAAGTTAAACAATCAGTCAGGTCTTCTTCTGCATCTGCTCAACATGGGGCAGGTAAGCTTTTTTTTTTTTAAACAGGAACACACAGGCAGTTATATACAAGTGCAAAACTGCTCAAACAAAACTAGTAAGTAAAAGGTGTGGCTCTACCCTACTTCCCTTTTAAAGGAAGGTCCCGCTGTAGAACCTGCTGACCTGACAAAACTCTCTCTAAACTACATTCCAATTTTCTATTTCTGTATGTCCTTTCTTCTTCTTTCTTTTACTCAATTTAATTCATCTCTTTTATGCATTAGTACAAGCTGAAATTGGCAATACATTTATCAATTTGAGCCTGATCACATTCCTGCCAAATTAACAAAATTAATCATTTTCATCTAACTTTATTCACAAAAACCTAAACTAGAACCAAACAAACTGTGGTGGGATGCAGTCCCTGTCACAGACAGTGATAGACAGTATTGCATTCCCAATGTCAAAACAAAGAAACACATATCTAAAATCATGTGCAAAATACTAAGTAATGATAAACAGTACAAGCACTTCAAAACAATTAAGAATTATCTCAACTTAGACCGTAAACAGTTTGCTATCAAACTGGTTTTGTTACTTATGGTACTAGTGGAATATATTACTGGGTGAATATACAGTACCAGTATATTAACAACAGTACTTTCTTTGTTTCCTATTAGGTTTTGTAAATCAAGTCTCAAATCCCAGTCTAGGTGTACATGAGATGTTAATGGGAACCCTTCAGTTGCAAGTGGTAACAGGCGACATCACAAAGGAGACGACTGATGTTATTGTGAACTCATCCAACAATGACTTTACCCTTAAAACAGGTCATATTTTATTCAGATTCATAATCCTGTCTTGTTTATCCAAGATACAACAATTTTGTGAATGGTACAGTTTTACAGTAACAGTTTTATTAGCCAAACAATTCTATTTTACAAACAAAATGGGTCCCGTTTATTTTAGATAATAGAGGTTTGGATAATAAACCAGATGTGTATTAAATTCAAATTATTAAATTACAGCATGTTTGTAATTGGCATGTTTTAAGGCTTAGCAGCTACTTAACACTGGGTAATTCTTAAAATAATCTGAACAGTGCATCTAAAATGTACTCCTTTACTCCTTTAAAATCCCTTTCAGGTGTATCCAAGGCAATTTTAGAGGCGGCTGGCCAAGCGGTTGAAATGGAGTGCGCAGAGTTAGGTATGAATTTCATCCTTGTGTTGATGATGAAAATCTTTTTGTTGAATTTGTAAATGTTGTGCAGAGTACTCAGCAGGCCTTGTGAGCTTCCCCCACCCTTACTGTATATATCTCATCACTCACAACATCCAACTATAGTAACAAATGTATTGCTTTGCGTTTTTTTGTGTTCATTCCTCATTCTCATGCGCATTGCTTTTGTTCTTCTAGGTACACAGCCTAATAATGGGATAATAATGACAAAAAATGGAAATTTGCAGTGCAAGAAGATCATTCACATTCCTGGACAAACCGACCCCATTAAAATAAAGGATTCTGTAGGAAAAGTTCTGCAGCTGTGTGAACAAAACACATTCACATCGGTAGCTTTTCCTGCTCTTGGAACAGGTATGCTGTTATGGACAATATAATAGTTAATGTCAAACAGTTTATATATATATATATATTTTTTTTGTATTATTTTGGACTGGATCACTTTAGGCAGCTTGAACTTCTAAGTAGCTGTTTAAAAAGAGTTTCATCTGTCCAGAATGTAACTGTCTGAGATGATCCCTGACGTTTAATAATAAACAATTATCTATTTAAAAATACAAGTAATACCAAGCTTTTAGCTGTAGGCAACTTATATCTTGAAGGGGAAAATATAAAGTTCAAAACAATTAGATTCTGCACTGGAGCTGAACATCAATGAGATATTGCTTCCTTAACCATGGGTCAAAGCTAATATGTAAGGTATGAATCAGACAGCTAATAAGAGTTTATTCTTGATCAAAGGTCACGTCCCCTCAGTTACTCAGGGGTGGTTAACTGTTTATTATTTGTGCTTCTCTTTACTTTTCTCTTCTCAGGGCAAGGGGGTGTAAATCCTTCAGTTGTCGCTGATGCAATGCTGGATTCTGTGGTTGACTTTGCAAGCCAGAAAACGGCCCAGTCTCTGAAAAAAGTTAGAATCATCATCTTCCAGCCTCAGATGCTAACTGAGTTTTTTAAAAGCATGCAAACGAGAGCTGGCACAACCCTGCCGGAACAGAAAACTGTCTGGTCCAAGGTTATATGTAAGTTGGGATTTTAACTTCTATTTTGCCTATTCAGTTTACCTGTCTAGTTTGTAGGTTCATAGTACTTTACATGTTGGTGTGCAGCTCTTCAGAATACTATATGTAGCCTGCACATGTTTTGTTTAAAAGCATTCATAATTTGTAAAATAAACTTGTCTACACCAGATTTGTATGTGAACTCTATGGAGGTCTCAAATGTCTTTACTATTCATTCCAAGATTTTCTTTTACTTTTTAATACGACACAGCATTCGGGAAAAAATTATTTGGAACTTCTGATGTGGAGGAAAAAGGCACCGAAGAGTTTGTGTTTGTGGAAGAAAACATTGACCCAACAGTTTTTCAGATATGTGGAGAAACGGAAGAAGATGTGAAAAAAGCTCGGTCCTGGATAACAGACTTGATTGTTAAAGAACAGGATGAGAGGACAATCAAGAACGAGTGGATCTGTTATTTCAGTGAAAAGGAATGTGAGAAAATAAAAATACTTCAGAAGAAGCTGCAGATCAGTGTGAAGCTTGAGTGTACCAAAGCTGAGGCTTTCATCCAAGTGGCAGGGCTCACAAGAGATGTGCTGACTGCAGTAACTGAAATCCAGGATATGCTCAATAAGATCCGAGATGAAGAAACCCTGAAACGGGAGGCGGAGCTGGCCAGCAATTTGGTGGAATGGCAGTATGAGCAGGGAACCAAATATGAGCCATTTGACATCTTCACTAACCTGAAACTGGAGCAGGCTGTGACAAGCGAGGAAACGGAAATCACAGTGAAGATTCAAAATAAAAACTTTAAAGTGTTCTTGCCAGAGGGTCCTGCAGTAGATGATGTAGACACTCATATCAAAATAAAACGAGTCAACAAGACAGAAGGTATGTTTCAAAGTTTTTTCTCATTTATGCTCTATGATATTACTGATTGCAGGTAATTAGGTAAGCATCTCAAACATTTTCACAAACCTCACTTATAAAATATCATACCTAATGACCTTTCATTAGGTTCCAGATTTGGTCAGTTAACATACACAAGCTTGTAATGTATGTATATTAGGCTTGGTTTTTGTGACTTTAACTATTGGCATTTTGTTGATCTTATTATCTCACTTGCAGCTCAAGACTTGGAAACACATCCAAGCCACTGGGATGATATGAAGGGATCAAAAGGATGTATTTCAGTAGAATTACAACCAACAACAAAGGAATACCAAGAAGTGGAAGCTTTATTTAAAAAAACCTGTGGAAAACATACCATTACAACGGTACAGATACATCTGTAACTGTAAAAAAGATACAATGTGTATATCTTTCTTTCTTGCTCTCTCTCTCTCTGGAACTTTTGGCTTTGTAAATATTTATTTCTGGCTAGATTTTGGCGCACCATTTTGTAAATACTGCTCCTAGCGTTGTATGATATTTAAAGTATTCCTGAACATGCTAAAGTTGTTTATAACAAAACACATTACTTACCGTTGCTGCCTGCTGTGTCTTTTTCATCATAATCTCTATTGTTTTAATATTTGTATTCACAAATCCTTGGTTACACCTGGGTGTTGACCACTTATTACCATAGAGTATGAGGTGTATGCATAACCCTGTCTGTCTAATCATCACTGAATATGCAGTATCAGAAACATTCGATCAAGTTCAGTGTTCTGATTAGGGCCGTGATCCGGTTCATGAATATAGTATGCATGACAACATTAATGTTCTTGCCTAACTACTTTATTTAATGGGTTTCCTGTCGTTTGACCCATTTTATAGTATTTACTAGTTTCTTACACAAAAATACTTTTGATGGTATTTTATGTAATAAAAAAACTGCTTCTGTACATACTGTTAGCAATTGCTGTTATTGGGAAGGCACGCCCTTATGAACTGTCATGCATTCATAAACCTGCTGACGTGCAAAGCTGTGATCGGCAGAAATGTCAATCACATACGTTGTTGCTGATACAGATTGAGTGATGTTTAGACAGGGTTATTCAAACAACCAGTATCATACAGGCAAAGGTTGTCAGCATTGATCTAACACTGCAGGCAGCAGCAGTAAGTAATATGCTTTGTTATAAACTCTGTAGCCTGATCAGTAACACTTACAGCTCTATTATTGAGGGATTTCATTTAAAATATCCCACAGAATGCACATAGAAAGTAAGGTCGGGATAGTCATGGAATGATCCAAAGGCATTTAGGAATACTTTATTAAAATGAAAGTTCTGCATGTGCAGTATAGGTCCCATTTGGTAAACCATCAGGTTATTGAAAAACACAATCAATAATAAAGACAGAAAGGAGTTTTTAATCATGACATGTTCTTATTAAATTAACATAATGTAATCTCCATTTTTTTTTTAACCAGATTCAAAGAATTCAGAATCCCTTTCTTTGGAAGAACTACCAAATAAAAAAGCAAGCTTTTGATGACAAAAATGGCAAGGGCAATAACGAAAAGCAGTTATTCCACGGCACAGCTTGTGTCACAATAAAAACAATTAACTCCAATGGATTCAACCGGAGCTTTTGTGGAAAGAATGGTACAGTAGGATTGTCTTTGCATTTATCTTACCTATTTTTCAGAGATTTGAGTAGTAGTGTTTATACCATAAGGTCTCATTACAGCAAAAATGCATCCTGTGTTTCTCTCGTATACCCTTATGTTGCCTACAGTTAATAGAAGTAGATGAAGACATAATACAAGCATTTCCCTTTCCCCATATGTTGGGATACTTTTGCTTTCTTAATGTTAATACTGTAAAACGTTGAAGTAATTTGTCAGTTTTTGGTGTCTTGGTTAAAGAAGGAGGGGGGGGTGACTTATCCATGAATGTAAGTTGTATAGCAGTGTTCTGTTCTGATTTGATGTACAGTTCAAGGTATGGGCTAGTACATTCTTTAAAGACAGCAAGTTTCAGTACAGCTATGACATTTCTATTTTATTTTTAAATGAATGCTGCTAGAATTTAACTGGATTATTCTGTTCATTTCTTAAGTACTGTACTTAAGCATGAATAAAGAAAAACGAAGCATTTATAACAAAAAAATATATTAAATATAGCCTAACAATGGGGTGTGGCTTATTAGACCAATTTTATGATAAATGTATTATAACAGTATTGCACTTCTATTGTTTACCTAAAATATATATTTTATTACAGCTGTAGCCTATGGGAATGGAACCTATTTTGCAGTTAATGCCAGTTATTCTGCAAGTGGTACTTACTCTGTACCCGATCCACAAGGACAGAAGTACATGTATCTCACCAGAGTCCTCACCGGGGTGTTTACCAATGGAAGAACTGGCATGATCGTTCCTCCTGCCAAGAATGCTGCAGATCCCACTGATTTGTACGACAGTGTAACAGACAACTCTGCAAATCCAACCATATTTGTCATATTCAATGATGTACAAGCTTACCCGGAGTACTTAATCACTTTCCGTTAATGCATATTCTGCATGAAAAGGACGTTCATCTTTGTAAATCAGCCATTTAAAATATATGTAAGCACCTCCAACATTTTAGTGTAAAACTTAGGACAAGTGAAGATTTAGATAATTTTTTCCATTTAACAATTTTGCATTTTTTTAAGTTAGGGAAAGAGTATCCAGGTTGTGTTGCATTACTGTCCTAAAATGACTAATATATTATTGCCATTGACTTTTTCTGTATATGTAATTGATTAAAAAATATAATAAACCTATGACTGACATAATGTGGAAGTGTCACAGATGGTTTGAGTGGTGCGTGTGGGTGGTGACGTCAGGTTCAGTAAGCAGCAGTAAAACATAGATGACACGGGGTGAAACTGGGGAGCTATGGCTGCTCCCAGTGCATTTATTAAACAAACAAATAAAGTATTTAAACAAAAACAGCACACTACACTTTAGGCCAAAATAAATAGACAAACAAAACGGACTAACACTGAACGAACAGACAAACGAACACGGTGAGTCAAAACAAACATGTCTCGTGCTGGTCCGCCCAGCACAAAATAGCAATTGTTATAATGATTTTTCTTTACTTAATTCTCCTTCTCTCTCTCCCGTTCTCTACCCACCGAACACCCAACCCCAAGTGAGTTCTTCGTGCCTCTATATATACAGTTGAGTCGGGATGTAATTACTAATTAATTATTCACTTGAATCCCAGCAAGTGAACACCATGCAGCAGTAATGTGAATTAATACTCCAGATGACAATCTGTATACAGGTAAATGCATGGAATAGGTTACCAGCTAGCAGCGCTTGAAGCACGAGGAATATAAAAAAAAAAGTTATGACCTGTGGAATATTATGGTCTGTAAGGCAAACAAAGGATGTGCTATCAAAAGGTGAGCCTCTCTGGGCCGAATAGCCTTATTTTGTGATCAACATTTCTAATGTTCTTACAATCTTAGGGGTCATGCAATACATACGCAGAAGGGTGTTACAAAATGTCTTCTTGAAACTGTTCTGTAATAATTGGATATATGTACTGCGATTTAATAAAATACCATTAAGTTTGGTGTCTATCACAAGTGTAAGCTTATTGAACTTTTTAAACACAAGTAAACCCTGCTGTGTAATGGAAAGCTGTAACTTAAAGAACACTGTTTATACTTTTTACACTTTTTTTACTCATTACTGTATATTGGCCCTGACGTCTTGAATTCTCAGGATTGTAGCTGTAAATATGAACTTTTTCTGGTTTACTTTGTTGTCTGATCAGAAGTCTCCCTTAGTGGTTGATTTTCTCTTGCATACATGTTTTAATGTGTCTTATATAACAATCCCACATGATAAAAACACTAAACCGTCTGTAATAATAAAATTGAATAATCAATGTTTTCTATCAGAAGCTATACACAGCATTAATATAATATTATAAACATGAATATATATATATATATATATATATATATATATATATATATATATATATATATATATATATATATATATATATATATATATATATAAATGTAATTACATAATCAAAAAGGTCAAAATCACAAAGTTGTGTATCTGTGTTATATACAATTTTATATAAAATTGTAGTTTTACAAAATAAGCATATTTTTGGTTTATAATTATTCCCCAATGTCAAAACGCTGAGAGTTATCAGTTCCCGTGGGAATGCCTTCGGCTGACGTCATCATTATTATTATAAGTCATTTTAAAGTGTTAAATAATATTTAATTCCCACATTATACATCGTCTGCGAATGGGGAAATACTTTAAACTCGAGAGTGTTCACCGGGAGAAATATATATTTTTCTTATAATCATAGCATGGCTGTCGACCGAAATACAGCTAATGTTTATGAATACAAATATACAATTGTCAGACTGATTTGAGGCATTAAGGGAATTAATGCAATATAGGGGCGTGCGCAGGAATAAAAATGTGACCGCTATTAGGGGGGCACATTAAACAATATATATATGTGTGTGTGTGTGTGTGTGTGTGTGTGTGTGTGTGTGTGTGTGTGTGTTGATATGGTTCTATAAATAAATAGCATTACACTCGCCATTTCAATGAAAGTCCAGACGCTGTGCAGCTTTTTAACACGGAAACATCTTTCTGCAGTTGCAACTGTAACAGGTAGCGTGGCCGAGAGCACCAATACAATAGGTGGAATGCATCACGATACAGAAGCCCCAGGTTGTGTTCTTTACAGACCTTCATGACATTGCATTTTCTGATTCCCGAGCGTTAAAATAGGCTCAATGTGGTGTACTAATAAATCGTACTGCTTTTCCTTTAGTATATTAACAGTTTTTCAACATCGCGGGGACACAAGCGCCGGTCCTTAACTGCACGCGCTGAGAGAACGTGAGCAAACTGAGAACACGCGCGTCTATAACTCCAAGTTATGAGGAACTCCATTCAGTTTGTGAGTGTCAGTGACAGAAAGTGCAAACACAATACATTGAAATCAATATTTTGGAGAGAGTTATTGTGCACAATACAAAGATTTTAAAAAAAGCCGTTGCTGTTAAGTTCAGTGACAGTGGGTGGCCAATGTTTATATTTAATCGTAATATCAGCATTTGTCATTGATTCAAAACACTGAAAGGTCGCAAACCGAATACTGACAAACTATAGTTTCATTCTCTCCATGAAATGTATTTTGTTTTGAAACAGAATATAAAAAGAAAACTCCCTATTGCCACTAGATGGCACTCAACCCACATTACGCCAACTGAAATTATACACACACACACACACACACACACACACACACACATATATATATATATATATATATATATATATATATATATATATATATATATATATATATATATATATAACATTTGCTCAATATGTATATTTCGATTGCATTAATGGCATAATTATCTTATGTCTGCAGTTTACAGTACGGTGTTTTTTTAAGTAAAATATTGTGAATGTTTATATTAATTATTACTTAGCAGACGCCCTTATCCAGGGTGACGTACAATTGTTACAAGATATCACATTATTTTTACATACAAGTACCCATTATACAGTTGGGTTTTTTTTTTTACTGGAGCAAACTAGGTAAAGTACCTTGCTCAAGGGTACAACAGCACTGTCCCCCACCTGAGATTGAACCCACGATTCTCCCGTCAAGAGTCCAGAGCCCTAACCATTACTCTACACTGCTGTCCCGTATACTTAATTAATTCATATTTAGGAGATATTTATAATCATGACCAGCCCCCATGTGCATTCAGGATCAGTTTTAGCCAAAAGAACATTTAAAATGCATATCCCATATGGACACTGTAAGACACAGTAAGCAGTCGTGCTTTTGCCATGCTTATCGTTTTATTTTCACCAGGCGTGTCTGTGCTTTACTAGTACACTTTGCTATGGTTCTGCCGTAGGTTCAAGCTGGAAGACACGAATGTTTCTTTGTTATCTTTTCGTTTGTATGACAAGTGAGAAAACAGAGACAGTCCCTGAATGACTTCATTCTCTTTCAGTGGCTGTTTGGTTCATGCAGAGAAGCAGTCGTGCTGTCTCAGTAACGGAAGCCATACAAGTTCATTCACGATATTTCTCTCCGTAACCAACACATTTTAGTAGCGTGGATTTCAACTTTTGATTTAAACTTAACGGCAAAAAGGTAAGCCCGTTTTTTCCATTATTGGGGTTTATTAAGTACGGCTTTTGTCGGTGTAATTAATAGAGACCTGCGCGCACCCGAACAGTACTGCCAGCCTGTGTTGTGGCTACATCATGTTAATGTACTAGCAGGATATATGGACAGGGGTTGAGTGGTTGTTGATGTGCCTCTTTTACCTCAATCCGTATTTTGACACATTTTCTAATTAAAATATAAACACTGGTTTGTGTTGAATGTTGAAGCTGTACGGGGTTATTCTGTTATCATCACTGTACAGTTTCAACACCGGACGTAGTGTCTGAGATACTTCACCTGCGTATTTTGCTGGTATTTATTAACGTCAATGTCAAATGAACTGTGTGGTACGAAGAATAAAATAAATCGATGGAAACGCTAACTCGAGGGGAAAAAGCCGCACGACGTTTGAGCTTGAACCAATACATATAAAAAATACCATCATGTTACAATTTGTGTATTCAACGTGGGTTGCTGGTGAATTTGTTTTGGGCACTAGTTCCTCTGGGTAGTCCTTACGCTGAAGCTGCAAACAACGCCATATTTTAAGTTTTTCGTTCTGGAGCTTTGTGTTTATATTGTAGCAACAAGTGAGCTTTTCATTTTATTTCCGCTTGGCTTGCATGTTCAATTACCAGGTATTTGGTTCAGCGTTCGGTAAGCATTATCCCAAATTCTCTGAATTTGCTTACCGTAAGATTAGCTACCCACTATCGTTACTTATTTTAACTTTCCCACGATCTGTTGAAACGAGTAACAGAATAAGTTTTTTTTTTATTGTTGTTTTGTATTTAAGCACTAGCTGCAATTTTTCCAACAAAATGTTCACTGTGTGTCAGCAGAAAATATTTTATTGTTATTTACAGTTACCCGCTAATTTGAGTTATGTTTGGGGAACAGCACAATCACTACTTTAATAACGTTCTATGACAGTAAAATGTAAGTTATATTCTGTAAGAGAAAGAACGGGATACAGTATATGTCTAATCTTGCATTGCTAGCGAACAGATTTTATGGATTTATTGACCAGCATGTTATTTCAGGTTATGGTATTTAACAATTAACCAGAATCCTCAGTTTAATAATAATATCTAGAATGTAATGCAGTATATGAAAGAAATGACCTGCACAACCAGCAGACTCTAAACAGCTGTTGTCCCTTCCCCAGCATGCTGTGCTGTGCATGCCCTAATTAGGGACTTAAGAATTAACCAACTTCACTGTTATAATGAAATTTCAATACATAAACAAGTGTTTATCCCGCAGTACAGGCCAGTGAGTCAGTGTAGATATCGTTTACCTTGTTGATAAAAAGCAACCATACAAATCCAATATCAAGGATGCTGTTGAGTTTAGCTAAGTGGTCAAGCAGATTCCTGTCCTGGAGTAACACTCTGGAGGTGTGAATGGATGCGCAGTCCTTTGGCCTAATCCCTCATGGTGAAATAGTTTATCCAGTCTAATGTTTGCATAGTTGTGAAGTTTAGAATACTTCTCATGCCTACCTTATACAAACTCAAAACAACTGCTCCTGGACAAACATGCAGTGAAGTGGTCAACAGTTTAGGATTGATAGGTACTGTACAAGGCCTCTGTTTGAATGTTCAATATTTTGCTAAATTACAGTGTTGTCCAGTGGTTAAAGTCCAGGGCTTGTAACCAGGTGGTCACCGATTCAAATCCCACCTCTGCCACTGATGGCCACAGGTTCAAATCCCACTGAGTGACTCACTGTGTGACCCTGAGCAAGTCACTTAACCTCCTTGTGGTCCATCCTGCGGATGAGATGTTAAGTTTATGTCCTATTGTAAGTGACTCTGCATATAATGCACAGTTCATAGTCTACCTCTGTAAAGCGCTTTATGATGGTGGTCCACTATGAAAGGTGATGTATAAAAATTAAGATATTATTATTATAAATGTAAAACTGGACTATTCAGTTGATCTAAACTGTGTGGATAGATGAATTATTATTATTTGTTTATTTAGCAGACACCTTTATCCAAGGCGACTTACAGAGACTAGGGTATGTGAACTATGCATCAGCTGCAGAGTCACTTACAACTGCGTCTCACCCGAAAGACAGAGCACAAGGAGGTTAAGTGACTTGCTCAGGGTCACACAATGAGTCAGTGGTTGAGGTGGGATTTGAACCGGGGACCATTTGGTTATAATCCCTTTTCTTTAACCACTGGACCACACAGCCTCCTATTGCTACAGTCCCGCTGGTAGATCATCATAATCTAAGTTTGTCGCATACCTTGTTTGTATTTTTAAGGAAAATTTGTTTGAATCCCAAATTCAATAAATAAATAAAAATATAGCTTTGGAAGTGTGAAAAACATCCCAAATCCATGTGACTGGAACAACAGATTGCATTTGAACTGAGTTCCAGTAACATCATGTGCTATAAAATGTATTGATATGGTACACTAAAGGTTGGGGCTTAATGTAAATGACTTTCATGTCCACCCTTAATTCACAAGTTTGCTTTCATCATCACAGTACACTTACTGTGTTATTTTAGTGATTTAGTAAAATACTAAGAAATTAATAAAGTACTAAGAATAACACATATTGTGCTCAGCCATGCACTGTATTTTGTCAATGATTATTAAGCTATAAAGACAAGAAAACCTTTTGAAATTTGAACTTCAGATTTTTCCATGTACAAATAAAGTAAAAATATTCCAAAAAGGTACAGTTTGAAATATAGACCACGTCACCCATAGCCTCTGTGTTGAATAAGTTTAGTCATGTGTTTTGGAATTTCAGAAGTTTGGTGTTATTTTATTATTCTGCAGTAGAAAGTTTGATTTGCCAATTTTCCCAATGGTTGGGTTTCCAAGCTAATTTGTATCATTATCTTTGATTGTTTCCAGTGACAGTTGAATGGAATATTGTCACAGTTGCTGTAGATGTAATTCAAAGCATCTATCGGTCGCTCAGGCCTTGAGTGAGATGAAAATAATCTTGTATCTTGCATAGCTCCCTATATTCCTACTATATTTTAATAACCTAAGTAAGAATAATGAAGCAGTATAGCTAATTTGAATGTGTTCTCATTTCCATCAAATACAAGCCACTGGGTACAAAGTCATTTCAAATGGCTGGATCACTTCAATATTAGAGTTTACTACCATATTCCTTCGAATTTAAAACTCACTTTTTGAACAATTTTTTGCTACTCAAAAATAGCCTGCATCTTAAATTCTAGTACAGTATAGTGATGCCCAAGTACACAAGCAGCAACGTGACTTACTGCTGAGAAAAGACGAACCAAAACGTTACTGACCGATCTCGAATCATCCATGACATACAGGCAGCCATTTTCAAAGAAACGTCATTAGCTTCATGAGGAATTCCAAGCGAAGCTTTTACAATTTCAGCGTTTCTAACAAACAGTACCAGTTTGGACAGCTTGGAAATGCTCATCAGACCCTTGTGTTTTTTGACATGCCAAGCAATACCACAGTTCACAAATTGGGAGAAAAACAGGTATGAGTAATCTCCATATGCGTATGTTTTGTTCTGTTGGTGTGGTGACTCTTGTGTTTGCAGCGCGGTCAGTGCTGGTGTGGTTGCTGGTTTACATGTTGCCTGATGTAGTGGAGTGTTGTGTCGTGCTTGCTATTGCCAGGATGCGTGATGCTTAAGCGAGTGAGGGGTGTGTGTACGACAGAGACACCATTGTAAGTATTATACAGTGTGCAGCACGATAAACAAGCTCTGTGGTTAATCTACAATACTGTTTCATGTCAGTTTTATACGATACAACAGCGTAAATTAAGTTGTATCTTTATAAATGCATATTTAGGTGATGTTTAATTTTTTCCTCAAATTGAGGGTGGTAAATTTGGGCGGCGTCTTAAATTCAAGGGAATACGGTATTTGTTGCTTTATGTGGTAAGGAATCATAAAGGTTTAAACATCCCTGTTCACAAATATAATGTGTGCACTTTGAACAGTAGCTGTACTATACTGTACAAGTAAATAATTCTGTGTTTTGAGAGTATTGTCAATGATGGTTTAATTCTTGATATGGTAATATAATTACACACTGCTTTTTCCACTTTTTAATGTATAAAGAACCCTTTCAGGCCCCTGATCTACAGCATGAAGGGAGTATAAGTCTGTTTGAAAGGAGTTTCACTCCAGTGGCATGTTGGGCTGGCAAGAAATTGTTTGGCCGCATCAATGGGCACTGAGAGAGATGATGGAGGGATTGGTGCAGGGAGGCTAATGGGTGCTCTCCAAAGCAGCAAAACACGAAGTCTTTCAGTGATTTAAAAGAGCCTAACCATTTATGTTTAGCTGACATGCCTGTGTTAAATACTGTAGTGCTTGAAACTCTAAAAACGAACATAGAAATACTGTGCAGTTGCTGTTACGTTGTGTTTTAACATTAGTCAAAAAGTGCTTGTTAGGACATGCTGAATAAATAATTTAGGGAAAAAATGAAAGTCTGTGTTTCTGGTAATCTAGCCAATGCTATTTTGACTATTTAGCAAATGTGATTCCAAGTAAAAATAACAGACTTGTACTGTAATGGGCCAAGCAAGGCTCCAACAGTTGAGCCACATGTGCCCTGACAAAGTGCTTCTAAAATGCTGTGATACAGAGGAGTAAATAGCATTCCAAGGATAGGACAGTTCATGAGTTCACAATAAAACCCTGCTTGTTACACAGTAATAACCCGAGTCTAACCTTATCCCAGCTTAAGCAGGAAGGGATATTGAAATTGCTGCTATTTAAAACTCTATATTCAATTAACATCACACACTGTATTATAGCAATTGATGGGATACAGTCTGGATTTCTTTGGTGTAAACGCTCTTGTAGTTTGCTTACAGTAGTAGGGATACAGCATGCTGAAATAGTAACATATGGAAGAGCTCTACTTTTAGTTTAAATATGAGCTGTTAACTGCACTGCAGTGCTGATCAATGGAAACGGCACTGGTACTCTGTTCCTAAACACATTCCTTATGTTTTGACCAGATTTGTTGAGTACTTTTACACATTTCATTTTGCTTAGAGAACTGAGCCATAAACTAAAGTTAAAATGGCCATTTACCAGAAGGAAAATGCTGGTCTGATTTCATACTGTAAGTAGAGTATTCACTGTGAAGGTGGCTTTATTGCATTACACCTCAAAACGCTTTTACTGAGTGCAATTGTTGGGTTAATAGAGTTCATGCTACAGTAGCGAAGATAGATTTATAACCATGTCGTTCTCTAGAGCCTAGTTTATTGGGCAAAAGGTGCATTTATGAAAACATAATGCTCATAATAAAACTTGACCTTAATTAAAAACAATTTAAAAAAAAAAAATTAAAAAAGAAATCATGGCTGCATACCCAGAAACATCATGAAAAGTACATTTTAATTTTCTTGATTTTGTGAGCTCACAATGTGTCTCAATAGGAAAACAAAGGTGTGTGGGTGTATAATAAAACATAGCCAAAAGAGAAAAAAAACAAAAAAACAATTACTATAGATACATCATTATTTGTGAATTATTAGGTCACACTATAGTATAACATCAGTTTATCTGGTTGTCAAATGTTAGCATAATAACAGTATGTAATACTTCTACAAAAGTGCAAAATACCAAATGATTCATTGTTTGTTACTGGAATGAAATGTATGGTCATGTATTTGTCTTTCAGCAGAGATATTAGCAGGTACTGTAGGCAGGCATAGTGGTGTGTGGCCTTCTGTAAACGGCATCTCCTTGGAGGAACTGCATGTGGCTGACAGAAAGGAAGCAGTGACCAAACCGCAGGCGCTTACTGTAGCACAATAGAATTCTTCAGCACTGTCAGTCAGGAACCTCATTCATATACAATCTGTCTAGTCCTGCACTTTAATAAAATAACACAGTGTAGGAGATCATGCATCTAGCCCAATTACAGTAGGAAAACTCAGATCTATCTATGTAAATTCAGATCTTTATTTTTGGGGCTTCAGCCTAAGGTCAAAGGTTAAAAACTAATTAAGGCTTAACTTGTTTGCTTTCCAAATGTGTTTAGATTTTTGGGAATCCTTGTACAATTTCCAATAAAATGATGCCTATTCTTGGATAGTCTGATTCTTAGATCAATAAAAAGCAATCATTTTGTAAGTGTTTCAAGGATGTTTGTGCTCCTTTCAAAGTGAAGCAATCTAACTGGAAATTACATCTGATCAATATTTTGCTGCAAGGATAAATACAGGTATCCACCAACAGACATAACATTGTTGGAAGTTCACTGCCTGTTTTGTATCCTCTAGATTGATTCTGCCACATAACAGCCTAAAAGAACAAAAGACAAGATAATGCAGATTTTTGTAACTTGGTCATTCATATTAATTTTATATTTTAACTTAAATGTGTGTGATAGAGTTGCTAACTTCAAGGAACATTTTGCACACTCCCATTCTGGAAACTGAATGTACTACAAGATAGGTCTTCTACACAATAGACTTACATAAAATGCAATTCCAGAATTCCCTTTCCTTCACTGGGACAGGAAGGGGAAAATCCATTGTAGGTCTATAATAATGTGCAACATAATATTTTCCAATTAGGTGAAAACAAAGATTTGACGTCTCTGTGGGGTAGTTTTCTGAATACAAGTTGGTGTGTTGCTCAAAACAGCGGTGTGAGGATTTTAACATTTTTTTTTAATGTAAAATAACTACGGTTATGCTAATGGTTGATGTATAGTTCAGTGCAATACAGATAATGTTACCTCTACAGTAAAGGTGGATAATCAGTGATATCTGTTTTAACTGAAAAGCAAAAAAGTATATTTCTGTCTGGAACACCTTTCCTTGGTTAATTTAGTTCAAAGGTCATTTTACAGCATTCAAAACCTGTAAAATCAAATGTCTTCATACAGTAGCTGCATTTATGAAATGCTGGTCTAGTGGAGAGTGGTCATTTACTGCAGCACAATGTGAAGCGTCCCCTCAACTAGTAGTAAACCTGCAGCCTTCAACAGTGACACAATGCAATATCAAAGTGTTTTTATAAGTAAAGGTTGGCTTTCCCTTTACAAGAATAGCTTTTCACTTACAAGTAAGACCCTTAAGACAGACAAGGTTTGAGTTAGTGTATGCAAATCTGCATATCTAGGATGGAGTAAGACTATCCTTTTCCGAATTTGCACTTTCTGAACAACACAGAAGGAGGCTGTGTGGTCCAGTGGTTAAAGAAACGGGCTTGTAACCAGGAGGTCCCTGGTTCAAATCCCACCTCAGCCACTGACTCATTGTGTGACCCTGAGCAAGTCACTTAACCTCCTTGTGCTCCGTCTTTCGGGTGAGATGTAGTTGTAAGTGACTCTTCAGCCGATGCATAGTTCACACACCCTAGTCTCTGTAAGTCGCCTTGGATAAAAGGCGTTTGCTAAATAAATAAAATAAACACAACAATACTACAATATTGTGTTTTCTTTTAGTTTTTGCTGCAGTAAAGAAAATAAAGGACGCTGCTCAATGTAAGCCTACTTCACTGTGTTGCTGTTCACACAAATAAATGTTCAGAAAAAGTTAACTTCAAATCCTATTTGTCTTGTAGTGTAAATTGTGACTTACTGTAAACAGTGAAAAATCACTACTCGACCATCAAGCTGTTTTCCCAGCTGCACGGTGTGTGTGCTTCCACTCATTCGGGTGATGATCCAGGATTGTAATGCATACAGTATGTAGGTCCGTGACCTTGCCAAGAGGTTGTTAAAAAGTCTGAGCTGACAAGTGAAATTAAAGCTCTTTATGTCTGTTTTCTCCATAAATGTTAAATGTCAACTGGTCTTCCAAATGTTTTAGCACTTGGACTTCTTTAGAAGAGCACATGTTCCGAATACTCAAGTGGGGAGGGCACTGGAGATGAAATAAGATGTCTTATTTCAGCGACCACACTCTGTAACACAACCCATGATCTCTTGAAAAAAAAAAAAAAAAAAAAAAGAAGTACAGTATGTTCTACATTATGATTTATTTTCCATGCCACCTGGACAAAAAGCAATTTGATTATTTCCATCAGCAGCACTCCAAGATTATAACGGTAGGAATTATTGTATGTGCTACTGTAGCCAAACTCAGTCTCAACTAATGGAGTGGACGCAAGAAATGCTGGAGATTCTGCAAGGGAGGGGTGAATGATATTGTGCATACTGTGTAGACATATTGTGCATACTGTATAGTCTTATTCAGAGGAATTGGAATCGAGACATAATAATTGTGATTGCTCAACTGCTGAAGCCATTTTAATTGACTAAAGGTCTATGACTTAAATTTAAGTAATTTGTTGCCACTGTGAGAAGCTCATTTTAACAGAATACTGCTATTGCAAGTTTGATTAACGAGGTGTTGGAATTGGGAATTGATTTTAAAAAGGAATTGGAAATGGAGTTGGAATTGAAAAACAGGAATTGACTGTAACCCTGCTTGCTTCTGGCTTTTGATGGTGAAATAAGGTGAGATTATGTTTTACAGATTGGTGTCATGGTCCAAACAGCCTAATCATTTTTAAAACCAGTGACTGACTGTGGCAAAGTGGTTTGCAGTGCTCAGTAATAACAAACGCAACACAGTTCATGGTGAAAAACAGCTCTTTATTTGTGCTGCAAATAATAGCAACTGGCCCTACACAATGATGTGTATGGCACAGTTAAAACCCACGGGGTTCAGTCCCGAAATAATAATAACACCAATAAAGACACACACTTTATACACCCACACAATCTCAAGTCTAATAGTGAGTGCTCCTTGCGCAAGTGGTGGATTATACAGTAGTTAGTGAAACAGCAGTGCAGTGGTGTAGTCCGGGGTTGGTACTGGCTTTTAGCGACAGCTCCCGGATAGTTTAGCCATCTAACAATGACAAATACAATTATTAATAGACAGACAAAAACATGAAAAACATTCATGGTTAAATCACTCTTGTACGTCCTTTACAGGTCTTTCCGTAACCATAACAAAGGAACAGATTGCGTGACCACATCCCCTGATATACCTTCAGTCATGCCCCCTTCGGTAGCGAGTGCAATCACGTGTCCTCCAATCCATGACTGACACATTGCCTACCGCATTAAGGCGATGACTTGTGGTATTTTGACTCCGCCCCCTTTCTGGATAGCCGACTTCCGACTGACCCTGGAATTAACTGTCAATCCATCCAGTCCGGGGCACACTGCTGTTACACAGCACCCTCACAGGTCGGGAGGGAGATTGTTAACTAGGATTCATTCGCTCTCTGTCACACTGACTTATTATTTTTTTTTATTTTTTTTTAATGAGTTAACAGAAACATTTCAAAACATACTGATTTTATGTTGTGTGATCCCCCTGATTTTGTGATTTAAAAAAGAACCTTAACTGTACAGTGATCATGAAAGTATTATTTTTTCATTTACCAAACAGACATAAAAAAGGTACTGTACTGTAGCTCCATCAGTATTCATCCTGTGAACTGTTTTTAAAAAAAAAAAAAAATTTTATACTAAACAATTTTGACTAATGTCAAAACAGTGTCAGAATAATTAAAATGTTCACCACTGGCTTAAATTGTACAGGCACAGTCACTTGCTTGGATCTGTTCCACAAATAGTCTTTGAGGATCCTACAGTACAATAGGCAGACAGTATATTCAGTACCAAATATATTATTGGTCTGTGAAGCATCTTGGTGTGTGCAGCATGCTCCAGTTGCATGACAACTTTTTGTGCCTTTGTGACTGCATGAATATAAGGGGAGGGGGAGTGGACTAGACTTTTTTTCTTTAGTTGATGAGCTGCGTTGTTTTTGACTGCTTACGAAAGATATTTCTATTACTTACAATATAAACTGTCAATTTAATATCTGTAAGATGCTTTTTGTCATACTTGTTTTTCAACAAGTATTTAATAAATAAATTGACCTAAATAAAGAGGCATTTTGTCAGGGATTACAAAGATCTTTTTTTTCATGGTTAAGACTGTAACAAACATATTATGTAATATGTTTTGTCAGAAATCTTTGTATGCTTTTCTTCTCTTGACATTAGACAACTTATTGTTCTGTAGGGAACACTTAAAAACAGTCTGTTTTTAGTTGAAAGTTAATTACGCTAAAGTACGCCAAGAGAGAGAAATGATTCACAGGCAGAGGAAATTACTTTTTTCTTTAGAAACATCCATACAGAGAAGTTGTTATTCATTATGTTTTCCCTATTCATTGTGCCAGTCCTAGGCCCTGTCCACACTACATAACCGATCTCGAGAACCGTACTCAAACGTTTTTTTAATCCAGCTCAGCATCCACGCTAAAGTACCATTTCATGTTTAGTCGGGCTTAATGCATACAAACACTATTAAAATAGTTTGGTTACAGTTCCTAGCAGCGCAGTGCACTGTGGGACATAATATGACATTATCCCACCATGCTCTGTATTTTATGTTTACAACCCAGCAAATGTGGAACTAGGGGTGCTAGATTCTGTTTAATTTTAATAAACGTTTAAACTTGAAAAAATGTAGAGTTTAAACGTTAAAATAAAAACATTTTGAGAAGACGCTGTGTAAGCAGGGTAGTATGCGTCTTCCTCTGTGCGGTCTCAACAGAAGGAGAAAACCGCAAGTCAGCCATCTTGGGGGAAGTGCGTAGCTGCAAGGGCTCTAAGTATTTTAAAATAAATAGCTTTTTATAAATTACCGCATCTCCACACTACTGTCCAGCAAAACGCTTTATTTTTCATTATAGCTTTAATAAAGATGAGTCGCTTATTAACATGTTGCGATCTCGTTTGTACATTGTGCTTGTACATGTAAAATGAAGGCTTGGCCTATTTAAAAGCCCATTAAGTTATTTTGACAGAAAAAAATAACTAAATCAAATCAAATAAATTACTAAATTAAGCCCTATATATAAATAAATGTATAAAAACAGTGAAGCAATATGAAAAAAATAATAGCATAGGGGTCCAATAATGGTCTGTTTTGATTCGAGGGCAAGAGCATTAATTGCATTATTACAGAAATGTTATGAAGCCTAATTATTCAAACAGTGCTAAAATCCAAATAGCTATTTTATCCTACTTACTGTATATGAAAGAGACATGAACTAGATCGACACGGCATTCTGTGATCTGGCTCAACAAAAGACATTAACTTGTTGAATCCGATATCCTCCACAATTGAAATTGGTTGCATGCCATTTGCGATTGTCTCAATAATAAACCGTGTTATGTTTTCAACCCGAGTTTTATCGCATTTCCTAACATTTCACTTGCATGTCTGGGCCCCACCTCCTCCACTCTAGATCTAGCCTCAGTAGAAGCAGACTAGTCATGTGACCAAAAGCATGCTGGACATTGGCAGGTGAATATCCAATGACAATGATCCCACGTGAAGTAATAAAGGTACTGTACTGTTAATAAAATAAATAAATAAATAAAAACGGAGTAGCCGTTATTTGCAGACACCCGCTTCTTAATATGTGATCTGCACATTTTTGACAAAGTTTAAAAGATTAAGCAAAATTCAAAACGTTTGACACTTTACTAACATTTAAACTCTAAAGGATTTACACCCCTAGCATGAACGTTATGGCTTTGTTTCTTAAAAACCCAAGGTACATTTTATCATAATGTGTGTATTTCATTTTGAACTCTTGAGTTGTTCTTCACTGATTTTCATCGCTCCTTTTGATTATGGCATCTGTTTTATGTCGCTCCATGATCCACCATTTTACAACAAGCCTCAGAAATTGATACGGTACAGCAGTATTGATATTCATTCTCAACTCCTTGAGACACCTGTTCCAGGTACTGGATTTGTAATGTCCGCATGGCAGAACATGTCAGAAAGCATTTTCTGGATACACAAAAAATGTAGTTCGGTATTACAGCGTCCACACTTCTGATAAACCGCACTACCTGATGCCATCTAATTAGAACCAGGCTTGAGACTACCTCCTGAAGTGGTCTCGAGTCCGGTTCTTGAGTATGGTATTAAATGCTGTGTAGTGTACAGTGGGAGGCAGATTGTGGTCGCCCGATATCACAATACAGGCGGGGTACGATGTTGTTTTTTTTAAAGCAGAAACACAATTTATAAAATGTATTTCCATTCTTATAATTAAAACTGGTCACGGGAGCGTACAGAAACAGCAAACACCTGCCTTTAATTCCAAAATATCACAGAATGCAGAGCGACTACGCCAATTCAGTGCGATAAGGCACAGAATAAATTATAGGATACCTTCAGGTTCTTTTTATTCAGAAAGCAGCAAGAACAAGGTCGCCAAGAAAATCACCCAAATACATTGAATGTATAAAGCTCATATTTAATGTTTGATGCTAGTTTTTAACATTCGATGGTGCATTTAACATTCGATGGTAGTATTTAATATTCGATGTTGAATTTATTATTTGATGTTCAAATTTAACATTTGATGTTAAAATTTTACATTTGATACACAAATTTTATATTTAATGCTAGTATTTATTATTTGATGCTAAAATTCAACATTCGATACTTGCTTAAATGTAACATTTCATGAATTGTCATTCATTCATTTAATTTTTGTTACTTTCACCTCCCATACTGAACCACCTGCACAAGTATCCCCATAGAATGTGCTTCAGGTTCGTAGGCAGCCCTTTTTGCCTCTGGAACCGTCGTCGTAATGGAACGTTTAATGTGGAAATGTGAAAAACACATAAGATAATGTGTTTAAAACCATCAACACTTAGGCTATGTTATTTAATGTACTGAATGACGCAATCTCCAAGCGCTGGTTTGTATTTCAAATAAAAGCTGAACTGTCAACTTTTATAGTTGAATAACTTTGGATATGCACATGATAGAAGCAAACTGTAAATGGCGCAAGATCCCAAAATTATATCCAAATTATTTTATTTCATCTTGTATTTTTTGTCTGCAATGTGTAAAAACAAAACAATTGTGTTGCATGTTCGGTTTGGCCAAGGTCGTAATATTGCTACTGCATCATAAAGAAAATACTGCTGCATAAGGATTACCTTTTTACCGCAGAATATGTTCTTCAAAAAATCGTGCGAGAGAAGTGGCTTGTAAACAGTAAGTACAAACCTTTCTTGTCATGTTTATTTTAAGTTAAAGTTGCCAAATGTCCTGGGAAAATATAAATCAAATTCTGTTGTTCTTATTATTTTTAAAGGCAGTACCAAAAGAAACACTTTTTAAATTTTTTATGGACACATTCTGTGGCATATACTGTAAGTATTTGGCCATTCCTTTCATTTAAAAAAAAAAAAAAAAAAACAGAAAAAGAAAAACAGGTTTCATTGGTCTCCATCACAGTGCTGTGCGCACACACTTTATCTAAATGAATCAAAAAGGAATGACACCAACAATCTAGTCAAAATATTCTGTAGCACCAGCTAGGGGCATCACCTGGATCATACTGAGGACAAAAAACATAATGTTGAGCTTGAAGGCATTATAAACCAGTCCACAGATTATATCTATGCACATGTCCTCTTTCTGTGCTGCTTTGTGGTTTGATTCCGTTTGATGAAAACACATGGAGACTCTCCACTCTGTGGGGCTACGTTTAAAATATACTGCTTAGCCTTTGCATGCCGCCATACTGTTATGATTAGTCATTGTTTCTTAAAAGAGGAACAGCCTGCTATAAAGTCAGTATTCCTGGCAATTTGTGACCCTGCTTGCCTACAATAACTGATGTGCGTTCGCCCTGATTGTTGAACTAACCAGCTGAACTGTTGGCACCCCATGATTGTTGAAATTTTCTTTACTAAGCTTTTTGTTTCGCTGACTCGTAAAACAAAGACTTGGATGTTGAGGGCGTTTCCCTTTCAGAAGTTGACTCGTTCTCTTTGTTATGTGTGCTGCTTTCAATTTCAGATGGTCTGTTAGCTGGCTTTCTAATTATAAATTTGAGTATTTTCTGCTGTCCGGTAGCTGCCATTTTTAGCTTATTTCAGTTTTTACCACCTGACTTGACCGCACTGGTGTGCATGTTTATTATTATTGTTGTTGTTGTTGTTGTTGTTAGTGGTAGTAGTCATAGTAGTATTTTGTAGTTTTTTCCAGTTAAAGTTAATTTATGCTAAGTACAGTCCACCCCTTTGATGCCTTCAATAAAGCATAGTTGTACTGCAGGATTGGTAAAAAATGTGTCGTCTTGAAAAACAAACCTTGGTTTACATAGCGAAATGTTATTTTTTTGCGGATATAAAGAGAAATGCGCTGTAATACTATATATATCTTTTGGGGGGGAAAAAAACCCCATCAAAATATTGTTGTAAAAATTTCCAGCAGAAAGGTGGTCGCCTGAAAGTGCCTACGTTAATATTTACAGTCACCTACAGAGAAGAAAGGTCACCATGGCAACCAAAATGGTCGCTACTTCGAGCACTGACCAGTCATGACTGAGTTTAGAACTTTCCCAGGCAGCAGAAGTTAATTTAACCTGCTTTGTTTAGTCAACAGTGTCGTGTTCCTGAAGGCTTGAATTGCACTCTGATGCTTGCTACTGTATCCTGTTTTGTTTGCTAGAGCTGGGCTATTTTTTCTTCTTGTTGTTCATTCAAATTATGGAATTAGACAGCTGATAATCCCAGTTTAAATTATTTTCTTTATTTTCACACTTATGCCCAGGAGGTTAGAAATCGAGATGAGATGAATATAATGGTTTCAGACTTCTTTTCAAACTGAATGAACAGTTTAATGGAACAGTTTTTGCTGCAGATACATCCACTGTACTGTACAGTATGGTATGAAGATGATGGTTCTGAAAGTTCAGGTTTTCTGAATTACATACCTGTAAAAAACTACATTTTTAAACCAACGTGTGGCAGTTTCTTAAACAAAAAAACAGGTGATTTCATCCCATTTCGCTGGATTCCACTGATTTACAGTTACTGTTACAGTTTACAATGTTTCTTCAGAGAAGCCGTACTGTGAAACCGAGTTCCTATTGTCACACCCTAGTCTCTGTAACTCTGTAGTGTCTGCTAAATGACTAATTAATAATGCTGATAATAATAATAATAATAATAATAATAATAATAATATTTCCTGAAAAAGACAATTTGTCCTAATCCATAGGTAAGAGTATTCACTATGAAAAAGGGGTTAAGAATTTAGAAATAATTAATCTTTTGAGAATCACTTAGGAATGTAAAACAGCTGTTCATATTCAGTTTATATTCACTAAGACACCAAATAGGCCTATCTTCCTGCATTTTCAAAATGCAATTGTAGTACTACTGCATTCTCTAAAACGCTGTGCTTGTCCTCTTTTGACCCAGTACACAAGTAGAGAAAATTAACAGGACATTTGGGAGTTTCTGTGGGAATGCCACTCATTTTGCATAGTATTCTGGGATGGAAAAACGACTCCCAATTATAGCAGTTTCACCCATTCCAGGTTTGAACATGTGCTTGATTAGCCCCAGAGGTAACGACAAGCTCAGGTGTATCTTATTAAACTCATAGTAAAACCTGGAATAGATCAAACTGCTATGCGATAGGAGTCTTATTTCTGTCTCTGGTATTGCTGTTATCAAGATACCTACTAAAAGTTTAAAGTGACTTGTACTGCTGTAGAATTCATAACTTCTCATCCATTTTCCGGGCTGAATCTCTGTTTGCACATTTCTGTCTGCTTAAGTTTTCCCACAAACAATATTCTGTGCCTTAGCAAAATTCGCTTTTTACCTTGCAGAATGTTTCCAGTTGCCGTTTTCGTTGAATAAAATATTGACTCGCTCTGTTAGTGATTAACAGTTTGCTGCAAAGTGTGTAATACACTAGTGCAATTGTCATGGGAACTTGGAACACAATAAAGAGAGATCTTTTGAGCGGGAATTCCCGGCGGAATGGCTTTGTAGAGAGATAAAGACACCGAACTTGAGAACACTGAGATCAGTCATTATCTCAGAGAAAGGGCCATGTGCTGCTCGTTCAAGTCCTATTGGTGTCAGATAAGTTGTCATCTCGACAGCAAGCTGGACAGACTTCAAGTACCATCCTGGCAACAAAGAGTACAGGTGAAGCGCTGCCTGAGAGAGAAAGGTACATACTGCAGCAGCAGCTCGGTCATTGTGTGAGCTAACATTATTTAAAAGGGGCTGCAAATCAGCTCTAGTGATAGGAAGGCTGTACTGTAAATAAAACAATACTTACAAAGATGAGTCTAATATTGTAAAATGACAGTAGACTTTGTATGCACTGCATAATAAAGGCTGGCAGTGTCATGTAGTTTTAGGCCTTCTCATTTGTTTGTGGAACATGATGTTTAGACAGAAACACAGCAGGTTTTGAGGAAATTACCTATGCTTGAGCCTGAAAAGACACTCAAGGTTCCTCATTTTCATAATAAAAGAATAATAACTATACATCTGCTTTGCTTTTGTATTTCAATCGGAATCAAATACTTCAGAATAATGGCCACAAATCTATATTAGCTTTTAATCCTATGATGTCCACTTAACCATCTGATCACTTTAAATTCATTATGCAGCTATGGCTTTTTTACATAAAGTTATCTTCAAAAACTAGGAAATGAGTTGCAAAATAAATACGAAACATGAGTTGCTGAACTCCTGTGAAATGCAATAGAGTTGCATGCTGGCTGTAACGCTGGTTTGTTGCTGTAACTCGGATCCTGTAAATATGCAGCAGGGACCGCAGTACAGTCTTTAAGCTCCCTATCTCACTTTTGAATGGAAACAGGAAACACTTGTTCTGTACACAAGCTTTTGCAGTGTACTTGTGAAAAACACAGATTTTTCTAAATTATGTAAATGTCTCATTTTTCAAACCTGTTACTGTTAAAACAAACTTAAAGGGAAGGGCACTGCATATGGTGCCGTACATGTATAACTGCACATAGGCCTGTAGACATTGCAAGTACTACATAGGACCATTCTGAAATATATATTAAAAAAAAAATATTTGGGTACATTTACAGTAACTGTGTTTTAAAACGAATAGGGCATTGCAAACAATTCAACCTTAAGTACAGTATAGTGTAATGTTAAAATGTTCAATGGGTTCGACCTCAATGGAAGGCAAAACTGGCTTAATTCATGACTTCAGCCCAGTATCTGTCAAATGGAAGCATCTGTACTGGTACATTATTTTATGCTTATACAGTACTGCTGATTTGTTGTTATTTGCTTTTGATCTTCCTTATACTACAGCTACACATTTTGTTTTGTTCTTTTTCACTTATTAACATATTGCTTAGTCACAGGACATGAGTGCTGTGGCTCAAACAAGATTGTATTACAGTACTATTGCACCTGTCTTGTTGTGACTTGCAGTATTTACTCATTTGTAATGCAATCCTTGCCCTTGAAATGGCATTTTGAAATGTTCTCTACTGACAAACAACAGAAATCCCACTGTGTGTATTTTTTTGCATGAATTGCACCTCCAACAGTAGTACAGCATGAAACAGGATTGAAGTATAGGGCAATAAGGGAAGCAAGCCTGTTGGGCTTTGCCGAGTGAATGCACCAGTAGTGTATAGATTTAAGGACATCAATAGTAAACAACAAAACGACAAAATGAATAGAACCTATACCTTTAGAAAAGTATCATTCACACCACAGGCGACGCAAAATAAATAGAAATAAATCAGAGAACAGCTTCAATGCAGGTGTTTGTCATGTTGCTGCGAAAGTATCATGTCACCTTATTAAAAATCAGAGCCTTTTAAATGTATCAAGATACATCTTTTTTTTTTTTAAGGCCTTTGACTAACACACATTTATAACAGATTTTGAATAATGGATAGGGCTGTATTAGTTATTATCAGTTGGATCTATTCTTTCTGTGATGTAAGACAACAGTATGAGCATATACAGTACAGTGCTGTGTAAAATGTTTCTAATTCTTTAGGAGATTTTAACTGATCTAAAAGTTGTTATGGAAAAAGAAAGTTTGGTCGTTTGAGAAAAAAAAAAAGTACAGCGCCAGATTTTCCTGTAATTGTGTGATTTTAAGACAAACGTTTTAAACTGGATGTTAACTGGCCTTGACTCGATTATAGCATCATAGTTTTAGAGTGCTGTCCTAAGATATCCTGTTTTTGTCCCCCTCCAGGATGAAGCTGTGTGCCACTGATTTGACTGGAAATTTGACTGACTGAGGAAAATGCGGATCACTGGAAGGCCACAACAGCAACGGCAGAAAGAAACCCTGGTAACCATGAACGGGCTCCTCTCTTCAGGCCTGTGTGGCATTTTGTAACCTGGTTTAAATTGTTTCTACTGGCCTTCACACTTCGTGATCATGGGCTGGAAGCTCTCCTCCCAGAAGCTTGGCTTTTTCCTTGTGACGTTTGGCTTCATATGGGGCATGATGCTCCTACACTTCACCATCCAGCAGCGGACTCAGCATGAAAGTAGCAGCATGCTTCGGGAGCAGATCCTGGACCTCAGTAAGCGCTACATCAAAGCACTGGCAGAGGAAAACCAGAATGTGGTGGATGGGCCCTATGTTGGGACAATGACAGCGTACGGTGAGTAGCACACTTTTTTTGTTACCAGAGCACCTTAAATGTGCTCTGAAAATGATTAGACTAGTTTACTGTTGTTGTATATTTTATGGAATCAATTGCATGATGTTGTATATTGTGCATGTGCTTTGTTCTGGATGACTGCTAAATGGCAGTACTGCAAATGCTTGCATTACTAATCTACTGTAAGTATTGTAGATTATTATATGTTTTTACTTGCAAGGGAAATAAATACAACTTAAGATCATGTTAGTTTTACTGTAACATATTAAAAGAATACATATTTGTGTGGGCTGACTAAATGCAAAGATAATAAAAGACCATTGATTTGGTGGGCTGCGTTCAGAATGGGAGTTTTTACTAGCTCTCTGATGCCTATCTAGCTTATTATTAGATTGTTATATATATATATATTTTTTTTTAAGTACTGTAACTGTATCATTTGTGCTTTTTTCCCTTTACATTTGATTATATCTGTGCTGCTTTTATAGTATTAATTTATTGCAAAGGACAGAACTACAGTAACGGTTTTATTGATTTAGATATGCTTTTAGGGGAACATACCGGTACAGATCTGTATTTTTTTTTTTCTCATGTGTGAAGTTGCTTGTGTCTACTGGAGCTCCATAGGGAGCACTGCATTGACCTGTGCAATCCCTAAAAGGTTTGAAGGAAAGTCGTCTGAGGCTACTTTGCCTTTTCATCCTTCAGAGGCAATTGCAGACTAGACCCTGGGCCTTGCCTTGGCAAAGTCCACTGATTCAGTTCTGTGGGTGAGAAGAGACTACAGTATAAGGGACTTGCAGCAGTGAAGTGACATTCACATTTGGCATTTTAAATCGAGTAGAAAATAGTGGTATCATTTAGAAAACAATTATGTAAAATGAAATAAAAATGTCAATATACACTTTAATTTGGTGTGATTATATATACCTGTCATAAAATCAGCAAATATTGATATCTAAAATAAAAATGTGTAAAAATATATATTATACAAATTAAATCTGAAACCAAAGTAATTCTTGTTTTTCCCTACACTGATTACATACAGTATGTAGCCTTTGGAGGTCCCACTGGACACCGTTTACAATAGATACGATTCTAATGGAGCCTGGATCATTGGTTTCACTGCTTTCGCTGTAACAAGGTGTGTCCTCGTAATGCAGTGAGTGTCATGCTGTGATTGACATGAATGATGCAGCTTCATACGAACTTTACAGTAATCCCTGTTGTAGAGGAAAGCAATAAAATTGATATTTTTCCATTGATATTTACCCTAGTGTTTTTTTTCTTTCTTCACATACTGTACTGTACAATGCATTTATTGCACCTGTTACATATATGTGTGTATGTGTGTGTGTGTTCAGTAATATGCATCTAACATATTTAACAGATCTGTTAATGTTACAAGCAACTCGGAAGGTTCATCTAAGGAGTCTACATGTATGTTACCAGTTAAGTTTGATTTACTTTTGACAAAAATGGTGAAGTATGGGATTAAGTATTCTATACTGTTCAATGTGTATACAAAGGTGTATACATTTACTAGTGTACTGTATTGCAGTTCTATGCAGGACTATAGCCAATCAACATGAGACCTTATGTTTTACACACTTGTGTACATTCATTATATTTTTTGTCATTAACCCATAAACCCTACTGTATGCCACAGAACATCCCTATTGTCCCTATAACATCAAAGGTAGGGCTGAATTGTTTCCTTTTGTCTACTCCTATAATGTGTTTTACAAGTTCTTCACTAGAAGAGTTTAAATGAAGTTTTATAGCTGGCATAACAGAAGCGACTGCAACCTATTTCTGATGCCGCTCCCCCAGGTAGTGCCAAGAATGTGATATTGTTTGAGATAAAAACATATCCAGTTTTACTCGTAGGTTTATCTTTAGTATACAAAGCTGTAAAACTCTAATGGTGTGTGAGGTGTGCTTGAGAGAGAGGGGGGGGGGTGGGGGGGAGTGATCATTTGTTTGCATATTTGCAGAGCACTAAAAGGCAAGGGAAGAAACTGAATTCTAACAGTCAAGCCAACCAATAAGAACTTTATTTAAAGAATGGAACTCTTTCAGCAGATTACTTTCTAATTAAAAGAATGTGTAACATGGAGGGCTGTCGTACTTGGAACAATAAGACCTAATGAAGGACTAATGTAATGTAATGTCTGTGTGTGTCCTCACCAGCCCGCTTCAGAAAGCCTTATTAATTAAATAAAATGGGTCCATACAGTAATTGTTCTTGTGTACTGCACATATCCTAAAACATAAATATGGGGAAATACTAGAAAAAAAGAAAGACGACATTGACTTCTCTTAAAACTTGAAACCATGTGATGAGTCATCCCATACTCGCTGTTCCCTGTTCCAGTTTCTTCATAGGGCTTGGGCATTTAATAGCACTCATTTTCTGAATGTAACATTTGGAATAGTACAGCATACATGTAATTATAGTGCGGAGAAGAATGCTTCCAATTTGGTGATTAGCTTGGATTTGAAAATGACCTTATCGTGAACAACAAATGCTGTTTGAGAGACCCTGAAAATATGCTTATAGAAACTGCTGTTACTTCTGTGACTAAAAGCCATTCTTTTTTTTTTTAATCCATTTATCAGTGAATTATGCAGTCTGCATTGGTTATTAAGAAGAAAACATGCAATGAATACATTTTAAATTGGTTTATTGTGTACAGCTAGAAAATGCTTCTGCATCTGCTACAATGTACTGCCAAATTATTAATGCTCACAATACATTGAAATGTGCTTTTAAGATACAGAAGAAGATATTTGTTTCTCTCAGATACCGAACTACTATTACATTAATGAAACAAAAATGATTTCCAATCTATTGTACTGTAGTGATTTCTGTATATGTTGTATGCTTAGGACACATACATTCCCAAGCAGTGCCTATTACAATTCAGATGCGTTAATGCAAAAAAATCTGAATTTCACAACGTGATGTAGTTTTTGTTCACCCCACAGCAATTGGAGGATCAGTCCTCAGATTTTGACCTACTATAAGATTCTGCATGACTTATTTGGAGTCTTTAGTCCATCTTTTAGAGTGGCTTCTCTGTGGAGCCAGTAACTTTGAACACAACACCAATTCAATTTCAATTATTTGTATTCCCAGGGTAATAAGAAAGGAACACAATGTCTTTACAGCTGTACAGTACACTTAGGGGAAGAAAGCTTGTTTTAGACATGTGACTGAGTTGTTACAGTGACCAGTCTGGAGAGATGAAAGAGCCAAGCTTTCCAGTTCAGTCCCTCTGGAACGAAGCAGCCAGGTTAAATCCCTCTCCATAAGCCTGTAAATATGGGATTGCCTAGATTACCACACAGTGTAAGGGAATGTATTTAGATTGTAATATTGACAAACCAATTCACACTCTTTAATTGCTAATGGAAGCACTGGGTGTTTATTTCCGTGCTGTGGGGGTTGTTGATCGGTTTTATATGCTGATGTGCAGTATACAGTATCAAACTATTTGAGAACACTTACTGTAATATTTTCGTTTGTTGTAGATATGATTTTTATTCCTGTGGCATTAACTGATGACATATGACTTCCATATTTCAGTCTTGTGACATTTTGGTTTACAAATTGCGGTTGCACGTAGAAACGTTGCCTAGGATGCAGAAGCATTGCTCATTGCACATAGAAGCGGTGCACTCCTCCTTGAAGTCGCCTGAAAACAAATCTGCAGTGTGTTTTGTAGGGCTGCAACGAGGGGTACATTTTGACCTTCAATGGTTCAGAACACATTACCGAAGGAAGGTTCGAACCTTCGGTGGGACTAATTTGCATAATTTACTGGTGACGTCACTATAGCCACTTGTTTATATTTGATTGAAAATCCTATTATTTTACAGGTAAGCCGTATAAATGGATTAAAACATTTCATATGTAGTATATAGAACAGTAATCATGTTTTTTATAATTTAAATAAAAATACACGTTGTTTATTTACACGTATTTGATGCTAATATGAGCAAGCTTGTATTGCAGCAGCACTAACTGCAGCGGCAAAATAAACTTAATTTAACAGTCACCGTTCCAAGCAGGTTATCAGTCATTCACAGTTTACTACTACTACTACTACTACTACTAATAATAATAATAATATGAATAATAATAATATGAATTTACGCTTGTCAAGTGACCCCGGAGATTGGTTTGTGCCTCCATGATACATCAACATACATTGCAGAGTTTGCATTCAACTTTTTTTTCAACTTTTTTAGCAGAGAGGTTTCGAGACTTTTCTTTCAATACAGCTTACGCTGTACAGCGCTTTGCTGCTGAGATGTTGAATGAAGAAATTTGCCTCTGGTTAACACAAGCTGGAGAGGGGAGGGATGGACGGTGCTCAGTTTTTTCGAAATTAAAATGATTAATATTAGCGCATATTTTTTATGTTTCAAACATATTCTGCCATAGCACTTACACTGTCTTGTACACTAGGTATTAAGTACATATTTTACCGAAGCACTACAACCGCTATAGGTACCCCACAGTGCTTTGGATAATATACCCTGCTCCATATACGGCAGTGGCTCCATATAGAGTTGCTACAATTTGTTTGGATTTTAACAACAACTTTTGTTTAATTAATATGCATTATACATTTTGCATGTGAGAGACATTTAATGTGTGATTTACAGTATTCACACATTGTCAAACGATTTCTGTTAACAGGAAGAAAACACACACACACACACACACACACACACACAATGCGTGAATGGCGTCTGACGAACTTTCGAAGGATTAAAACAATCTTCGAATTCCTGGCTAGCGAACAAACCTTCGAATCTTCTAATACAGCCCTAGTGTTCTGAAGGTTTTGTATGTGCATGCCTTGCTAATTATTTGGAAAATGCAAGACCGTTTGTTTCAAACACGATTTGACTGTATTTAAATAGAAGAAAACACAGTGTACATGTTTGAATGTGATTGTGCTGGCTGGATAAATTGAAGATGCTTGAATTCTAAATAAAATAATCTGCAAAACATTGCTTGAAAAATAAATCTACAACATATTAATGTTAAAAAACTGAGCAAGGATCATAAACAATATCTAAAGCAGTGCAGAGATGAAACAGAAAAGAGATAAATCGCAGACACAGAAGTCGCCTGGAACCCACTGAGTTTACACGCTAAATAATTAGTCTGGAAAGCAAAATAATTTAGCGCTGCATTATTTTGAACCAGGCATGCAATTTTACCACAATCTTTTGCTTAAATGATTTAGTGCCTGTGTATTTTATTTATTTAGTGTCCATGTATATTATTAAGTCCTACATTTGATGTCCTTTTTAGACCGGCTATCACAGCCTTGTGTATTCTAGTCTCATTTTGCAGCGTTTTACAGTATAGAAGGTATCATTAAGTGGACTCTGTGGTTGCGCAGGATTTGAGAGGTCTGCTAGAACAATCCGATCTGTCCTTGGAGACCGGCACACACCATAATCTCATCTGAATTTCAAAGCTGTAAACTGGGGGGGGGGGGGAACAAGTTAAAGTAGTGGTGCTAATGCTTAGGTCTCCTCTAAAGGTCATCTTTAACACAGCTGCACAGTCCCCTTGAATATACCGCTAGTAGTCTGAGTGCTCAATTAACACTGTTAGCAAGTTGTCATTCAAAGAGGTGCAAGGAATTCAATACATTATGGGTCATTCACCCTTATAGGACTATGAGTGCCAAATGGACAGACTTATACCCCTATTGCGGAGAATAACAATAATAAAGAGCTGTTTTTGTATAAACTCTAAAACAGGAGTATCTGTCTTTATTCAGGAATAAATAAGTTAATACCTTTAAAACCTAGAGGTCCCATTTGATTACATAGATCCCACCAGTCAGTCTTACAAACTGAACATTATAATGTATATTCAATTGATCTAAAAAGGGACTGATCTAATGATTACACATTAAAGTGTATGTACTAAAGCTATATCAAGCAGTTAATTAAAAATAAGTAAAACACCAGGGAGGGTCCTAGGTCTTAACTACTACATAAAGAAGGAGCCACTTTTTAAAGTGAGGTAATTCTGATGAACAGGCATTCTGGGGTTGAATTTTTTACAGTACTTTACATCATTGTATATTCCAAACTATCTGGTTTGATGTACAGTGCAGTAATTCTCCTCCAGTGTTTGAAAGGTGCAATCCCATCTCTATACAGTGGATATAAAAACGTGATGCCCCTGCAGGGTCTCTGGCTCATCACATTACTGACAGCTGAGAGTGCTGGCCTGCCCCTGAGTTACAAGTTAATTACTGAGAGTAATTGATGAGGACTTGCTTTCCATAACATATTTTCCTAGAAAAAGGAAACTAAAAGCAAGAATGCTGCATGCTGTTCCCATTGGGCATCAGAGGGGATTTAGCAGGCCAATATATTAAAGCTATTTCCATTCTTGCATTGCTCTGTGATTTTAAGAAACCACTGCTGCGGTGGTGCGGTTTACTGCGTGCGCTTGCTAGTGAGACAGTGGTGCATTTCTGAAATGCTTTTGTATTTTTGAATTGTCTGGAAAGCTTAACGATGCTGTGGCTTGTCATGGTACTGTAGCTTTGTAATCAGCGTGCCATGTCCTACTAGTCAACTGTTTAAAATACATACCTCTGCTAATACTTGTAGAAGTGGGGGGTGGTAAATAACACAATCAAGTTCTGTTATACTGCACCTCAAGAAAGAAATCAGAAATTCAAAAAGAGGATCATTATTTTTGTTATTAACATATAACATAAGAATATCGTTACTGTAAGTTACAATTTCTTGTACCATGGAACTGTCTGTTTTTCATGCAAGTCTAGGAAGTCTCAGCGATCAAAAGAACCCACACAATACTGTACTGTACATCATTATATATTCCAAACTATCTGGTTTGATATACAGTGCACGTCCTCAAACAAGCAGTTTTTGGCCACTCGTCATCAAGTTTTGCAGTCTGCTGAATTTTAAAACCTCTGTGCTGTCACCCACGGTGAATAAACAGATTTTACTGTTAAACCGATTATGAGCTGGTAGGCTGATTTTAATCTGAGTAATTCTTTGTTTGTCCTTTGTTTGTAATGTGTTTGTGTCTCCCAACAGTACATCTGGCTATAAAATCCAGTAAGGATCAAAGTCCTGACTTGTTCTGAGTTTTTCTAATAAATTATTTAATACCCCATTTTACGGCAGCAGAGTCATGTCATGGTTTAGCTGTACAATATGCCACTTGATCCGAGTAGGGCTCTCATGGTTGTCCATTACAGACCAAGTTGCCATGGATAGGTCTAATTGAAATCCAGATATACACTGAGATGTGCCGCTTTTTCAGCTACTACTGTAATCTTCTGTGTTAGCTGGAACCTCTGATATTTACATTGTTTTTATACAGCTGCAAATTATTTCATTTAATTAATTAAATAATAATAATGAGCAAAACTCCAATGTTATGATCTACTATGCACTAATCTGACTATTCTGAAAAGTATGTTAACTACAATATCTGTAGTTTGTATCCTGTACAGGATGAAATGGAGGTGCCCATACAACCATACCATTTAAAAAGATTAGAACTAGGCATTCCTTATTGCTATTTTTCAAGGATACTGTAGGTCATGATGACGCACTGTGTGCTTTGCAAGGGTTCTGGCTTTCCATTCCAGGCATTCCATTTATATTCCATGATTAATCCGTGTGTACTTAGTCAACCAATGAGGAAGCCAAAGCCCTGAAAGAAGCAAGTGGCCATCCTCCTGAACAAGTGCAATTTATAGTAAAGAACGTGTGTTCACTCCTACATTAAACAGCTTTATTTTGTGAATTACTTTCCCTTAATCCAAGCTCTGCAGAAATAAAACTATGAAGAGCAGTGCTGGGCCAAACATCAGAATATTTTTTACTTGCTCTTATTGTATTATTACTTGTACTGTAACACTTGAAATGTATTTGCTTACGATTGTAAGTCGCCCTGGATAAGGGCGTCTGCTAAGAAATAAATAATAATAATAATAATAATAATAATACTTGTGTTGAAAAGCAAAAAAACATGTCTGTCTCTGCCACAAATTACACAATTGATAGAAAAGAGAAATACGTATCACAATCTGTTTTGCCTTGCACCAATTTACCACCTCGCCAGAATTTGAACGACAACTAAATTGGCAAGTGCAAAAATAGCTCAGTCTGTGGGGGATTCTATATAAAAATAATTCCCAAAAGATCGACACAGCTGCTCTTGGTCCCCTCTTTACTCTGGCTGTCAAAACACTGCAGCATTTTAAACAGAGTCCAGATTAGTATGTGTATATGCAACACAACTGTTTCTACATAAAGTTGCCGGTAATACTTTGAGAAGCGAAGTCAGTCAGTCTGGTTCCGTTTTGATTACCCAACTGTATTTTCTACACAAATGTGTTTTAATTTAGGAACCAAGTGCATGTGAACTACAGATGAGATTGCGCGTGTGCTCATGAAAGGGGAAGTCAACTAGTGCTACAAGTTGTCATCTAAAACAAATAAGAGAACTTCAAAGTGTAGAGCAAGTTAGAACTTTGCACAAAGAACTCATCTAAAACAAATAAGAGAACTTCAAAGTGTAGAGCAAGTTAGAACTTTGCACAAAGAACCCCTTTGAAAATAGAAAACACTTTGGAATTCATTCAGATTTGTAGTTCCTATTCATTTAAAAACATGTGTTCAGATGCCATTGATAATACCAGTTACTGTAGTGCATTAGTGGCATAAATAACTAAACCAGCAATCATTGTGTGTGTTTTTTTGTACAGATTTAAAGAAGACTCTGGCTGTACTCCTAGATAACATTGTGCAGCGACTGGGGAGGTTGGAATCCAAGGTGGACACCCTGCTTTTCAATGGCACGGGGGGAAACTCGACAAACACCTCCATCACTGTCGGTCCCATCCCAGGGAACACAGAGAAAGTCAACGTGGCAGGTACGTGTCAAAACACGACATTTCCTGTTCTTTAAATATTTGTCTCTTTCAAAATTTTGACTGGCAATGTAGCAAAGGTTGTTAGTCATTGCTGACATTGGTTTGCACTGGTGTTAGTCCTGCTTTTTATACTGTGTTTATTCTTTCTCCTTATAGATACGGTTATGAAACTTTAGCCCTCCTCTTGTTTTAAAATTATTTTTGCACAAAACAAACCGTGTAGACCACATAAAGAGAATGGGGATACTGGAAGTATATATACTTTATATATTTACAAGCAAAGAAGAAAATCATCTTACTGTAACATAACAGTAAAAGTACAGTTCTTCCAGTATCCCATTTGTTGTTAAATAAAAGTAGTTTGTGTTTCAATTTTTGTTATACATGGAGATAAAATTACAAAAAATAAAAACCTAAACATTTTACTCTGGAATATTGTTTAATTATAACTAAGGCCCTGTGAAAATCACAGAAATGTTCTTTAAAATTCACAGCATTTTCAGGGGTAAAGTATCGTATTTCGCGGAATGTGCAAGGAAATATAAAATAAATTTAAATGTACAGATTTTTTTTTTTTTTTAAACAGCAAATATACAGATACATGCATTGACATCAAAATTAACATCAAAGTTACTCAAGCACTTTACAATAGCTTGTGAAAATGTGTTGTAATTAACAGCCTGTAGGTAAAGTGTATCTGCAAGGACAGCTTTCAGTTCTTGTATGTCAGGTACATGGTCACCATTTAGGTCTTGCAAAACAAATAAAATGTGTAACCCATACTGATCTTGTGCATCAGTCGACTCGTCAGTGTGACCATTGACAAGCAACCAGACTGTTTTATCAATTCCATAATCTCCTGCTTGTGATACTTGGCAACTTTAGGTAACTATTCACATCTCAGCTGGGCTGAAGAAGGAATCACTCCACCATTTGCTACACTCTGTCTGAAGAATTTCCGTTACTTTTGGTTGTCCAATTTTACGAAAGGGATATTTGCGCAAACAAACGCCTCTGTCGACATTTAATAAGTGGACTTTTGGAATATGGAAGTCACCGTTTTTTGTTTCTAAGCAAGTAAAGCAGTCGCAGTACTACTCTGGATTTCCGCCTTTCTCTTCTCGGTGAATCTAAGTGTAACAGACGAGTTTCGGCAGTGATCTACAGTAACGTTGTAGGACATACAGAACAAGAGCTTACCTCCATCGCTGTGTAAAACTCCTGCTGGATACTGCTTTACGTAATCTGCTAGACACATTTTTAGCCTTTTTAAGACATCCATTTTCTTGTTACAGTGTGTAGTATTTTAATTTCCCGCTTAGATTGCATATACAGTAGTCACATGACAATCACTGCACAGCACTGTATGCATGGCGAATATTACACGCAGGTGCATAGCAGAGCTGTTTTTTTGTATGAAATACAAAAAGTTATGAAATGTATTTTATTTCTTAAGAATATTTTATTTTGGGTTTTTTTCAGTTAGCAAGCCACTGTATTTCTCACTTTAATACTGCTATTGCAGTATATTTGTGTTAAGCATACAGTTCTCCTAATGCACGTTATAAATAGTTATCCCTCGCCAGTATAAAAACTAGTGTTGTAAATCGAACGCTGACATTGACATTGAATTATCGTGCAAATTCTAATGACGATTGCCGTCACTAGCCTCTGCCTTGTTTTCTGTAAAATGTAATATTTCCAGTGTAAACATAACGGTAAATTAAGAAAAAATAAATGCAAATCAACCCCACTCTCCAAAGGAGAAAAAAAACGACGTTTGAAAACTACATTAACATTATGGCCTATTCACATGGAAATAATTCAATCTCTCATTTTTTTAAAATTTGCTGTTGGTTGCAATATAATTACATGGCCCAGCTTCTGCTAGCGAAAGCAACAGTCCCTTCCAGTGTGCGGCGGCTGCAGAGATGCATCACTTTTTGCTGTCATATTTTAATCAAAACTACATGACTTTGCATAGTCACTTAGATTTGCATTATCTTGAGTGAATACAACTATATCGTCATTTTTCCAAACAGTACATTAGAGGTAGCCTACCCTTTCCTGCAGTGGAACTTTCGACAACTTATTTTGCGTCCCCATACTTGAATATGTATAATATCTCTTTCATACATGTATGTGGATTTATTATTAATTGACTTACTGCTCAAATTGCAACCAAGATATGTAGAATATCTCTTTCATACATGTATAGGCCTAATCAATCTACATACCACGTCACAACCAAAAATGCGTCACATACTGGAGTGCTCAGAGAAGCGTTTCACCCGTGGGGATTCGCTTACACTTATACAGTACATTACTAAGGCCCTACCGATTTCACGGCCGTGAAAAATGTGACACGGACCATGAAATTCATTCTTCACCATGAAAACTGTCTATTTTGTGTACTTTTACTCTGCACTTAAATCCAATTAATTTATGTGTATTGGTCCACGTTCCTGATGTGATTAAGCTTGTTTCAATTTCAAAAAGAAAACTGGACAGGATTTATTGATTGACACTTAACAACAGCCAATAACGACTCTGGGCTCTCCTCACTGATTGGTAGAGATGGGCATCCGGGGCGGGTTTAGTGTCCTAGGAGATCTCAACTGATATTGTTAAGCAAGTGAACATTTTGCGAGTGTCCAAAATGAATAATAAAAATCTACAATAATTACTGCAGCGGATCGTGTACAATAATTTTGCATTCTACTGGTGGCAAACTATTTTGTACAACCTGCAATGTTTCATTGGATCACATACGTCGAGCTGCGATCCAGCAGCATTTAGTCTCGGACAGCAGTAAAAAACAAAAAAGGTTGCGGATAGTGCATTGCTTCAAAATGAAAAGGTAAATAAAACCCTGATTTTGTGTTTGATTTGACCACACTTGTGTGCCAACTTGCATATTATTATTATTATTATTATTATTATTATTATTATTATTATTATTATTATTAAAATAATAGGTAACAGGGTGGCCCTTGCACTGTTGAGCAATAAAACCGCAGATTAGAGCTCACCTCTTCAGTGAAATACCACGAAAGTTAATTTCATGAACAAGGTTTAAAGTACTCCTGGAGTATGGTAGTTCTTTTCTAGTTTCATGAAGGTACATTAGATGTAGTCCAGAACTATGTGGAAGCTTAGCATAAACTTGTAAGGGGGCAGGTTTAAATTCAGATTGAATCCAGTTTGTCCTCAGTACCTGAAGAAAATGGAGTACTTGGACTATGTTAATGATCACAGGCGTATTCCACTAAGACCAGAGAGAAGAATGCTGCTAGGCAGAAGTGATCCATTTAACTATTACGATGACATTAACTTTAGTGATCGTTTTCGGATGTATAAAGAAAATGTAGTACAGCTACTAATGTTACTTGAGCCAAAGCTGTCTCATGCATCTCTGTGGGGGAAGCCTCTTCCTCCTGTTTTGGTCACCTTAAGGTTTCTGGCTACTGGAGATTTTCATCAGGAAACTGGGGATTTGTTGGGTGTCAGTGAACCAACCGCATGCAGAATAGTTCATAAAGTCTGCTATGCCTTATGTCAGCTAAAACATAGATACATTTATTTCCCAGGTGCTGCTGAACATTTACAAAGTACAGTTCTAAGACTATGGGATCTCCCCAGGTGGTGTTGGCTGCATAGATGGGTGTCACTTTCCCATCAAGCGCCTGGCAAAGCCAGATTATGAGGAGTACAGAAACCAGAAAAACTGGATTCCTATCAATGGTCATAGTGTTGCACCCCAGTTATTGTTTTCAAACATTGTCGTTCGGTGGAAAGGTGCATGACTCACGAATTTTCCAGAATTCTTCCCTGTACGCTCAGAAAGAGGACAATGTGGTGGCATTTTCCTTGGTGACAGTGGCTAAGCCCCGGCCATTTTTTTATTCACCCCCTACCTTAATGCAGCAGAAGTTTCCCAACAACGGTACAACCAAGCTTGTGGAACGCATGTTTGGTGTGTGGAAGAGTCGCTTCCAGTGCCTACGGAAGACACTTCGCATTCATCCAAGGAAGTGCTGTATTGTTATCATTGCCACAGCTGTGCTGCACAATTTTTTGAAACAACAAAGCGACCCAGACTGCCCCCACTGAAGAAAAGGATCAAACTGTTGTTCCAACTATTGTAGCAGACAACAGCAACAGAAATGGACTTTTGTTCTTGAACACTTTTCCAATTAGGTTGACAAATATTTAATACTGTGTGTGATGTAACAGTGTAATTCAAGCAAGAAACATTTTCAGTAAACATATTATTTATGAACATTTATTTACAAGTTAACATATTGTGCCTCAAAACTGAAACGGGTGCTTTCTTGGCACGGGCTTAGGTCGGCCAGGGTGTCCTCGGCTCACCGCGCACCAGTGACCTCGCCTGCGTGCCTGCCTGTAAGCTGCCCAGAGCTGCGTGGTCCTCCAACGCTGTAGCGCTGAGGTGGCTGCATGGCGGGCCCGCAGAGTGAAAAGAAGCAGATTGCTGACGGCACACGTTTCGGAGGATGTGTGTGTCCATCGTGTTCCCTCCCGAGTCAGCGTGGGGGTGGCAGCGGTGAGCCGGGTTGAAATAAACAATAACTGAGCATACCAAATTGGGGAGGAAATAAGAAAAATAATTGGCGATTCCAAATAAAAAAAAAAACCCAAAAACAAACAACAATCATCATTCAATCATAGCCAGGCACAGTCTGCACATGAACTGCTTTGGCAGGGAATACAATCAGAACTTCCCTGCCGACGTAAAACAACCATGCCCAAATACATACATTTAAGTAATAATAACAGCACACCCCATGCACCAATACATGCATACATATAACATAAAATATGCACAGGGTCGGGTGGACCTTGCCACACTGCACCTAACAAATCAGGATTGGCCAGGTTTTAAGCATTAGTCATTTTAATTTGTGTGCTCAGAAAAGTAATACTTTTAACACCAGCTGTAGTTTCTGGATGAGAGGAAATAATCTTTAAAAAAAAAGTATCAAACAAAATGAAATATTAGCCTAATAATATTGCAGAGAACACATTCCTTTTTTTTTCCTTTTCAAAATACATTTAAGCTCCTTTTTCTTAAATTCCTAAATACAGTACAGTGTAAAATGGATACTTCATACATCTGGCTGCCCTGGAAATGATCCAATCTACCCCTAAGAAGTCCTAGTCCTGCCCTAGATTGATCAACCTTCAATGGGGGTGAGGAAGCAGTTCAGTCTTTATGCCTATTCAATCCTTTATCTTTCTTTTCTGCCCATAATGTGAAGTGTACTTTGGACTGCTATTCATCGTGGGCTGAACTATTAAAACACAGGCTTCCAGAGGCACAGTACTGTAAACGACAGGTGATTTCACCAGCTCGGTCATCGAGTCTTTAAAAACAAAACAAAATAAACAAGTTTAGTGTGTTAGGTTTTACTCTACTCATTTACTCATTTACTTCTCAACTGTAGATCATAGTGTACCTCTGGGCTGAGATGAATAGATTTGAGACCTTTATTTATTGCTCTATTTTTAGTCTACCTTGGCCCTTGTGGGTGTACCGTTCCTCATTACTGACTACTGTAGATGTCATTGTATCAGCTGTTTGCTCATTAAATCACAGGTGATTGTGTGTGATGTGGCTTTGATTGGTTTCAGGAGAACCTATTTAGTGTACCACAATCTGCTTGTCTTTAAAAATTCTGGTAGCTTGATGGGAGGTCAATTTTATTTAAAAAAAAACAACTGACACCTGTTTTAGTTTGTTTTTCCCTATCGGCATTAATTCACAATAATTGAAATAAACCATAATCTTCTGTGTTCGTTGTCTTGCTTTTGGCAAGATACGACTGGTGCATTCAATATCTGCCAAATGCTCAGCAAAAATGATATTTTCATTCATTACAAGGACAGAAAAGGAAAAATGAGTTTGGGTTTTGCTCTGTTACATTCTTAGTTTTATGGAGCAAGGTACAGTACAGCAGTGCTTTTCATAATGGACACCCCTCTGCTGTTTGCACTTTTACAAATGGAGATGCCTGTAGCGGATTCTGCTAGACACTGCTTACAATGATGCACTGCACAGTTTGTTCTTCACATTATTTGTAATTGCAATAGACAACTTAAAGAGCAGCACGGGTGGGAGATGGCAGGTGGCCCTCTGATTGATTTGCTTGGGAAATGGTCTGCAAGACCACAAGTTAAATTTTAATGCATCTTGAGTAAAACCCTGTGGTGTTTTTTATTATTTATATACAGCAGCAGCACAATTTCCTCAAAAGGGTTTTATTTCTCCTCATGGAAGGTTACAATGTTTAATTTTACTAGCTGTGATTGAGAGATTTGATTCCAACGACAGTTTCCAATTACAAGTTTTGTTCACATTTCATCGTTACTGCTGTTATTTTCACTTCAACTTCTATGCAAACATCTCCGTGTTATTTCTGTATTTCCTGGGTGTATTTTTTTGTTGTTATTTGACTTATTCTGACCTATCCAGAGAATAAGGCTACAAGGTAGAATGATGTATAGTATAATCGACACAAAATTGCTTGTTGAATGTTTTCATCACTTGTGGAAACATATTTGCTAATATTAAAATGTAATGTTTGTGCAGGAACACACTATTCGAAATGCCCTGTTTATTATTGTCTAATGGGAGATGCATTTCATTAAAATGGTTTGTTTTATCTAAAAATGCATTGAAATCTCCTCCTGGCTGAATGGTTCATTTGGATTCAGGTTTTATTTTTGTCCTGCTGGCAAGCAGGGGTGTGCTTCAGATAAATAGTAATAGGTTCAGGATCCTCTTCACTGAACTGTCAGAAGTTAGCGTAAATAAAGCTTGGGCAGCTGCAATCTAATCTGAGATCGGTTTTAAAGCAATCATAATGCATTTTCTGGCTTGTCTTTGTTCTACTAATCCTTTATTGAACACAACACAGCTGTATTCAATCAATCAATCAATCAATATTTATTTAATATAGCGCCTTTCATATTGGACCACCATCACAAAGCGCTTTACAAGGTTGTGAGGAACAATGCATAATACATTAAATACAGTGAAATACAGGGCATAGTACATTAAATACAAACAGTAAAAAAAGAATGCAAATGCATTAAATATAGGCATAACACATTAAATAAAAGGCTATGATGTGAATTCTAAACATTGTGGATGCGTGTGTCAAGCAGAATTATATGAAAAAGATGTAGTGCAAAACCTGAAATAGCAATTTAGACAACAGCTAATACCAGATCAGTTTTTGACAATCCTAGCCTGGGACTCCAATGGTGGTGTAAAACAGCAAAGGCTTTCTGTGTAGATGGATGTAGGCTGGATAGTGTCTTGCTGTGCACAGAATCACATTGCCTGTCATGTGCTAAATGTTTTTAAGTGTAATGTGAGGGATGTCAGCTATCTTTCTGTAGATGCTGATTGACTTCCTATATAGTTTTTTCCTTGAGACAATTCTATGTAAAGGGTGGTTGCTCTGAGTAGGGCACTGGAGTCTGTAGTTCCAGAATCCTTCCTAGACTGGTAGGGGCAATCTTGCAAATCAGTCAAAAACATTTAAGGTTTAATGTAGACTGCTTTAATGTTTGATAATCAGCAATAAAATAAACAAATAAAAAAACAGCATCAACATAGAATAGTCCTGTCTTTACTGCTAACTTAATAACTATTACTGATAGCTTCGAAATCTCGAGCTCTGAAATAAAACTACTACACCATCGGCCAAAATTATTTGGCACACCCTAAATGTTCATATGCTAGCTAATAATTTGGCAGTCAATCAATCAATGTTTTTAAGGATATTGCAAATGCAAGTAAAAACAAGATTTGTTATGTTTTAGTACTTTCCATTAGGAAACATGTCAGATAACTGTTATCCCCTCTGGATCACATTTGAAAATAAACCCCATTCTCTTAGACTTCCCTTAAACAGCTATTTTCAATTCTGAACCCATTTGCAACAGCTGTCTTACACCTAATCCATAACCCAAACAATACTCTCCAAAACTCGATTCATTTCTGAGCGAAAGTCAGCATAAATCGTAGTAAACTGATAACTCAAGGAAGCATCCACAGGCATGGGAAACTGGTCTTCTTTGTAAACCTTGAAGATGAGTAAATTCTACTGTGATGCTTTTACCAAATAACAAGTCAGATCCTGCGCAAAATCCAAGAAACCGACTCTGGTGTCCCAAATCTGACTCCCTGATGTATCTCAACAAGCAACTCTGAATTTCTCTCTCAGCTGGCTTTTTGAGAGTAGTTGCTGGGTGTGTTAGAGGTTTGATGAGTTGTCTTGCAGATGGTTGCATTTCCTCGTACGTTTTAGGCAGATCTTTAAAATCGGAAAGCCACCAGAGCAAGAATTTCAGACCACTGCTCAATCTCAAAAGCTGGCTCTTGAAGCAATTCTTTGTGGGCTATTTCATGTAAAATCATTGCATAATTACCCGCTGTTGGTGCCTTTCTACAGTTATGAATATCTAAGGCTTTCACAACTCTTATTTGTCAACCAAATCGAAACTACAGGATGCCTGCTGAAATAACTCCCTTTCGGAACCTGGGACATAGTGCAGGCAATTTTCGATAAGGTTGCTTGTTACAGCGCCAAATGCAGCTTACTCTACAATTACTGGAGCTAGCTTTGTAGGAAAGTAGTTTTCTCTTTTCCAACCAAAAACCAACTCCCGGCCTACACTTTGCCATTGTTTTTTTTCCCAAAATCATGTCTAAGAAAGAGAACGTTGTATGTTGTGTCAAGTGTACATTGCTCATAGAAATCACTCCAAAACTCACTCTCATGACACCCCCTTCACCTTGTGCCCTTTTAATTTTCCATCAGGAAGTACAAGTTGGATGCTGATTTCGTTTTCCAAAATGCTATCTTCACAGAAATGTGCAGTGAGTTCTTGTAAAAGGTCACGATGAACACAAAGAATCTTCTTTCTCTCAGAATTGCAGGTATTTTCTTGAAATGTATCTGACAGAGGTAGAGTATCATCCAATGGAGGGTCATAAGTTTCTTCCTGATTTCCCATTAAAAATGATGGGAGTCTTAGCAATAAAGAAAATGTAATACATTTCACTTGAAAATGTCTTTCAGCAACAACTATTAAAAGAACTAAATAAAATGTGTCACTTACTCTCCCTCAGGCAGCTGTCCGCTTCTAACAGAAATCAATCCAGTCTGTTTGACTTGTGGAAACTGGAGGCACTTTTTTACACAGAGAATTGTGAGGGTCTGGAACCAACTCCCCAGTAATGTTGTTGAAGCTGACACCCTGGGATCCTTCAAGAAGCTGCTTGATGAGATTCTGGGATCAATAACCTACTAACAACCAAACGAGCAAGATGGGCTGAATGGCCTCCTCTCGTTTGTAACCTTTCTTATGTTCTTTACACCAAGAGGAAGAGTTAAACTAAGTGCATAACTCGAAATTTTGAGATACTAAGTCGTGTTGTTTTTTTGTTGTTTTTTGTGGCAGAAATGGGCTTCCATACTTAACTGACTGGCAGCAGTAAAAAAAAGACCAAAAAGCGATATTAACATCACTTGAGTCTCAGAATAGCAAAAAAACAAAAATAAGAATAACACAGCCTTCTGTAATCTGGCTCAACAAAAGACATTAAAGATGAATCCGGTATCCTGCACAATTGAAATTGGTTGCATGCCATTTGCGATCGTCTCAATAATCAACCGTGTTATGTTTTCAGTCTGAATTTTATCGCATTTCCTAACATTTCGCTTGCGTGTCTGGGCCCCATCTCCTCCACGCTAGATCCAGTCTCAGTAGAAGCAGACTAGTCACATGACCAAAAGCATGCTGGACATTGGGAGGTGAATATCCAATGACAATGATGCCACGTGACACAGGTAGGATGTAATACAGAAAAAAAAAACTGAGTAACCATTATTTGCAGACACCCACTTTTTAATATTTGACTTTCAGATTTTTGACAAAGTTTAAATGATTAAGCAAAATTGAAAACGCTTGACACTTTACTAACGTTTAAACTTTAAACGATTTACACCCCTACAAGAAACCTTACTTTTTATTGTGTTACAGCTCGGTATTCCTTGCCAGCAGGACGTTGGCTTGTAGCAGTACAAATTCTGTTTCTTGATGGCTTTTAGTACAATGATTTCATGGAAAAATTGGCTGCTTTTGCTTTTGTTTTTAGTTTTTGTTAGCGCTCCTCACTATAGTCGAGTAGATGAGCCTTCAGACTAGAAGCAACTAATACTGACTCCAAGACAAAACAACATGCCAGACTGATACAGTGGTTTTGTTTTCGTTAATACTTCATATATTTTTATTAGCAAAGAATGTTTTGACTTTTTCTTTTACAGAAACTGCAGAGGAATTGTAAAATAATGTAAACAATTTGCAGTTTTTTTTATTTTTTTATTTTTTTTATTTATATAACAGCTTGCTTACCAGTTGTGAAATGTTTTGCTAAACTTAAGGATATTATCCAGATGTTTTGTGTTTATCCCCCCATCTTATGAGCACATTACTGCATAATGTGATGTGGCAGAGGTCCAGAAACTGGCACATTTTATTACACTTTTTTTAATGTAATTACAAAGTACAACTTTCCAGGGCTACATTGCAGATCTGACCCTAAACTCTGGCTTATGAATGACTTGATCAATGATATTGTCAGAAAAATAAAACATGTCTTGTTTCTAAAAAAAATGTTTTGTTTATCGGAAGCACATCTGTAGTCTTTGGCACTGCTGAAAAATATCAATTGAAAGCTGCTAATCTGACCATGCAGTTGCAGGCTTCGAGAATAAACCAGACCCCCAGGCTTCCCACACAGCTACATATTAGACCTACAGTGTTCCTTTCCATCTTATGTGACCAGCAAAGCTCTTAATACTTCTGCTACATTCAAAGCCACTATCTTGTTTTCTACATGTATAAAGGCTGTGACTTCCCCTACCATGACTGTTCCTGTTGACCATCTAATGAATCATTTACCAAAATAATACCCATTCATTCTGAAATTAATTGAAAGTGACTCAGTAACCAGATGTTTTCTAAAAGTATGTTTGAAATATTGCCCAGATCTTGCAGAAAATACATTAGCCATTGTTTTTTTTAACTGTGTTATATCTTTAATATGTTTCCTTTAGGGATGTGCTTTTGGTACATTCTCATGAATGTTTAAATGCTATGCAGGTGTCAGCATTTAAACCATATCTACACACACACACACACACTCTCTCTTATATTACATTCTGATAGTCGTTCTGGATGCATTGTATTCTGCCTCGCTGCCTGCACAGCTTCCATCTCTGCTGTTCCGTCCCTGCCAAGCTATATGATTGCTCTTTGGATTCCAATCTCGCTTCTGTTTTACCCTTTTCTCACGTTACATCATGTATTGTGTGACTGGGCTTCAGTTTAGGCCAAATCACCAACTGTATAATGTATAATTACTGAAAAGTATTGTAAAGAATCATTAGCTTTGGATTAAACTAACAGACTTGGAATTGGAAATTATTAAAAGGGAATGGGAATTGGGAATTGTCTGCAACCCTGCCTGTTGGTGAAGGATTACGTTACTGCACCTTTTTAAGTGCAAGCTGTGTCAGGATAGATTTCAGTGGAGACTGAAGTTTGAATTATTTTGTTAAGTGTGCAAGCTGTGATACTCTGCATTCTGCTGTAGGTTGAGATACAGGTGATCCAGTAACGTCAAGTCGAGCTATGCATCTAAATCTAAAACAAACTAATCTGATCTTTTGTCTTTTCTGACACTACAACAATGTGGGGACAGAGTGATGAGTGTTATGTGTCCTTTATTTGTTGACATTGACAAACGCATTCTTCTCTGACTTTCCGGTTTGCCTGTAATGTAATTAAGCACCATCTCACGTCGCTCCTGGAATCAAAAGTGTTTTCTATCAGACGAGCTGAAAAAATTGCTGATCGGAAAGAAAAAAAAAAGTTTAACGTTGCAGTGGATTGATTACACATGCAAAAGCTACTGGACCTTTTTCCTAAACTAATTAAAAGATGTGGTATGGGTTTAGTGTTCCAACATCGATTTTGAAATAGGAGAAGTGTTCAGAGAGTGAAGGATACAATAAGAGAAGTACATGCTGGCAGATCTATTTGGATGTCTCACTGGAGTCATGTCAACCTGAAAAAATACAAATATTTTGAAAAGGTGAAACCAAACTACGTATAAATACTTACATTTAGTACTCTTTCAGGTTCTTTACATGGCGAGAAACAGAACATTGCCACTGCAGAATGCAAGTTACAATCTCAAGCTTCAGTGTACTGTATAAGTAGGGCTTCTGTTTCTTGGTTTTTATTAATTTTATTTTTCGGTGCTTATTTTTAGCCGTTTTCGAGTTTTATGTAAATCGTTTTTTTGGGGGGCTTTCTTTTTATATACTGTATGAAATTATTGTTTTCAGGAACTTTCCAAAATTTGTGGCTGTTTTTTTTCTGTCACAATATGTATGAACTCGACAGCACTTGGACATGCCTCCACCAGCTTCTTGGTGTAGAATAAGATGAACCAGCAATCAAACATATGTGGCAAAACATCATAGTACGCGTCAACTATTGAAATGGCATGTGTAGCTAAATGTCTGCTAAATGTCTGTTTCATAAAGTCCCCCTCAATTTTATGTTTACAGTATGCTTTTATTAACATCCATAACTTCAAACAATTGCTCTATCAGGAGGCTGTGTGGTCCAGTGGTTAAAGAAAAGGGCTTGTAAGCAGGAGGTCCCCGGTTCAAATCCCACCTTAGCTACTGACTCATTGTGTGGCCCTGAGCAAGTTACTTAACCTCCTTGTGCTCCGTCTTTCGGGTGAGACGTAATTGTAAGTGTCTCTGCAGCTGATGCATAGTTTACACACCCTAGTCTCTGTAAGTCGCCTTGGATAAAGGCGTCTGCTAAATAAACAAATAATAATAATTAGTTCATAGTGGTTCAGTACCTGCATTATTCTGTGTAGCTTTTTTTCTCTGGTAGAGACTAAGGGATTTAGTTTGAGCCATTTTTCATTGATCTTTTTCAGGCATTCTTAGCTGAGGTGGGCTGCAAACTGCTATACAACACTATGATGAAAGCTGGGGAAAGCGTGTGTCTCTTTTTTTAACTTGTGTATCATAGTCTCCCTTTAAAATACTGTTCTAATTGAACCTTTTACTCCTAATATAATTGAATGCCTGGTTGAAGTAATGCATCTTTTAATAGCACTGTCATCTAATTGGATTTGGCCAGTAAGACTGCTTCCCCTGTATTTCCTGAATCATTTAACATGTACAGTATGTATCTCAGCCCTGATGCTGTGCTGCTGCAGGGGATACTGTTGATGACACTCCACGTCTGTGTCTAAAATGGCAAGTGATGCGTGGTATTAACACAACATCAACAAAGTGATGCTTCAGATTTGGCAAGTGAGTCAGAATCGGGGGATACAGGTTCAGGTAATGCACATCACTCGAAAATGCTTCACACTTTCCAGACACGGGCCAAACTAGCAAGGTAAATGTTACGTACAGTGATCAACGTTTTGTTGTGGTCCTATTTTCTGTTATGAGGAGAGCAGTAAACGAAAACCAAAATTGTGTTTTTTTTTCTTTGTGCAATGCCCCCTTTTCCACATTTATTTCTTGAAGAATTTAAGTTAAATTTGACAGTTTTCACTTGTATGCACAGCTTTAAAAACCCAAAAACCTCAGTAATGCTATTACATTATGAAAAAGTGTCATTTGCCACTTTGTTTATTGCAAAGAAACTACAATGGCAGGGATAGTAAAAATAAATAAATAAAAGAAGCAATGTCTACTTTTGTACGGTTTCTGCCTGAAGTACACACATGAAAAAGTGTATAATTATAAGTTTTGTCATCCTCTGCTTTTATAGTTAATTCTGCAATATTACAGTTTTACATATAGTTTTAGGATAAATAGTATTGGAAATTGCTTTAATTTTGTAAGATTTAGCTGGGAATTGTGCAGCATGTGATTGGAATAGGAAAGTGAAAGTAGTTTTTGTATTCATATAATTTAAATACGTTAGCAATGTACTTTAGCTTAGGTATTGTATTACGTTATATGATTGATTAACCTAATACGTTTGACCTGGTGTCAGAGCATTTTTTTAAATCTTGTAAAACACCAGATTTTTGTCTTCAGTTTATTATAGAAAGGCTTGGGAAGTTGAGAGGGGCTGCTGTATGTTTGGCTTTATTATAGAAATTCATGAAAAACTTAAGTGCATATGTCTATATTTTCATATGATAAACTATTGATAAAGTATTTTTAGTAAAACAAATAGCAATGCGTCCACCAGTAAGTGTTCAGGCACAGGAAATTAGCAGAAGAAACTAAGCCAGTCAAAGATCTTTTATTTGGCAACAGTAAGAAATGTACCTACGATACGCCTCTCAAAGATGACACAGTGGATATGCACTTAAGTTTCTTTTCCCTCTGTTTACTGTCATGCTATGTATTTAATTTAGAAACTTTTCATTTACATTTAAATACACTGGAGTTAAAACATGCATATTTAGACACAGTGCTATACTTTTCAGGCGCTTGGATGCTTATACAACATAAATAAAGCGATCACTAATTGACGTGCCTTCATTAGTTAACTTGAATGCCTGCTGCGCAGTCATTTCCAGAACATTTTCTAGTTTTAATAAAATTAAAATGAATAACATGCTGTTTTAATAGCATTACAGTGGAATTTGTATAATTATTTGTTTGCAAATGTCGTTTGAATATTGTCAGAAAAATATCAGGAAAAAATATTGGCTTTCTATTTTTGTTATTAAATGGCGATCAGACATTGTATCATTGTAAGTGGTTATTTCTGACATGTATTAGTTGATTGGTGCGAGTGTAGTGTTGCAAAGTAAAGTATGATTGGATAGTCAGCTTTTCATGACCATTTAAACAATCCCCCACCAGTGCTCACATCTTGAGTCCCCTGTGGCCCCCCAAGGTTTGGACATTGCCTTATCTGGCCCGCCAGAGAATGTAATTGAGTACTACTGGTTTACAGTATTATTTAATACAATGGAAAAGGTTTGCATTTCGCAACAGGTTCTTGAATGTGCAGTAATTTAGCTGGAATCAAATGGGATTTAAATAAAACAAAACAATCCTTACTTAACTCCGGGAACCTGACTTCAGTTAAACAGTCATTTTATTGGATTAACCACAGATGAAAGCATAACTGGCAAAAAGTACTTCAGCATGTTGGCATTTCGAAGTTGCCTGATTGGAGTTCATTAGTAATGTAGCACTAATGCTAATTCCATGTTGTATGCTTATTGTGTAAGCTAAACGCAATGTTTTTTTTTTCTCTGCAGATCTCATTAATGGGGCCCAGGAACAGTGTGAACTGCCTCCCATGGATGGCTTTCCTCACTGCGAGGGCAAAGTGAAGGTAAGCCAGAAAACAGCATCTCCTGCATGTCTTATCTCTGTTGAGAGCAGATTCTGTTTCTATTGATCGTGTCTCCTCCAGCCTACTACTCCATTTTTAAATTAGCGGATGCTTAATTCCATCCAGCTAGATAATGTGGTGGCTAGATTATAAAGCTCTTAAAAAAAAAAAAAAAAAAAAAAAAAAAAAATTCAGTTGGACCAAAGCACGGCACACTAGTGCAATGAAAGACACCATGGTTAATTTCGTTTCATCAAAAAACAGTCTTTAATAAGTTGACCTTTTTGACCTCAAGTCTGCCACACTGTACTCTTGTGTGCTCTTAAATCTCTTTGGGTAGTACTTGCAGATAAACTCGCTCCTAGAACAGGACATAATTGAAGCCTGATATTATATATATACATGCGTGTGTGTGTCAGACTTGTAGCACCGGGAGTCAGACTCGAGTCGCATTTTCCATGACTCGGACTCGGATTGAATCCACGGCTGCAAAAGACTTGGACTCGACCTTGTGTGACTCGGACTCGAACATTTGGGCTCCGTGACTCGGAGATATTAACAACGAGTCCTTTTTTTATTTTCTATTACACAAATAATATTATAGTTACTAGGAAACCTGTGCACAATAAACCCCCCCAACAAAACATTATCCAATTACTGTTTAGCCCTGTTGTCTTTGCAGCCAGCCATAGTAAGAATAAGAAATTGGAAGCGATGTAGGTTACAGCGTACACACCCCCCCACTCAAATCCAAGTGGCTGTAATACACCCCCACAAAAAAACCCAGCTGCAGCTATCACAGACCAAGTTTTTTTTTCCTCTTTTGCATTAAGTTCTAGAAGGAATAAATGATGTGAGCATGATAAACTAGCAAGTACTTATTTTTCTCTTTACTACTTTAAACCGTGTTCTAAGTTTTTTAAGCACCGTAGAAATACATTTCTAAAATGGACGCCCGGCAAAGTGTGCCTTCAACAATAAGGATAGATTGCACTTCTAGCAGATTAGATCACTTGCACGTGGGAAAAAAAAATCTCCATCATCCTGTTCTCCATATGGGCAGCTATACCTATTAAGAGTTTGACCTAACTGGAGAAACTATTAGAAATTAAATACGTCTTTCCCTAATACTGTTTATCTGTAGTAAACAGGGGTGTAAAATGTAAAATTACAAATACCAGTGATAGCATACACTTTTGTGTAAATGGGCTGTCCATCACGAGACTGAGAACATATGAAATAAACGTGTATCGATTCACTGGCTGTCAGTAATCAGTATGGGCTGCTTACAGCAGATGTCAAAGTCATTAATAAGCAGTTAAGGTTCAGGCAGCTAGCTCTCTGGTGCTGTCAACTGTACAGTAAACCCTATTGACTCTAATTAATTAATCTTACTTTAGGACATTTGAATGGATAGGCCCACATAAATTGGCCTTTTATCTTGGTTGAGGGAGGTATTTATCATAAAAAACAATAATCAATTCAATACAAAAACATATTTCTTTAGATTACATGCAATCTGTGTATTGTATTTACATTCGCCCATGAATAGGATTTTGTGTGGTCTTTCACAGTGGCCCTCTTTTTACCTCCAGCATGTTTAGTCCTAAGAGGGCAGCCTGATAAACAGGTAGGGGAGTCATATTAGTGTCTCCATGATGAACCTTATAAATGATTGATGTTTTTATTTCCTGCCACTAGTCATTCATAATATTACTCTCATGGCATTAGTGAAGTCTAACTCTATGCCCGTCTCTCGCTCCCTGCAGTGGATGAAGGACATGTGGCAGTCAGACTCGTGTTATGGCAGCTATGGTGTGGATGGGTCCACCTGTTCGTTCTTTATTTATCTCAGTGAGGTAAGTTACATTGCTTGTTTTGTAGGGGCAAAATAAGCTGTAGTATACAATGCATTTTTTTATTTAGAAAAACATTGTATAATTGATGCCTGGGGAACCAAAGCCAATGTTCTTTTTGAGAAATGACTCTTGCATCTCTTAATTATACTTGCAGAGTTACAGAAAAAAAAATCTATTATATCGTGTTTGCAAAGATAAATGCAACACAGCGTCCCTCCTATCTCCAGTGAATTAGCCAAGGACACACCATGCTGTATGCACTGGTTTAGAAAATCTGCAGAAAATTAACGAAAGCCTTCAGTTGCAGTGAAATATACAGTAGCAGCCAATCGTTTATGGAGACAGAAAGCTGCCATTAACCTTCAGGCAGGACCAGGTTGAACTCCAGCATACTTAAACTAGGGTTTAACTTTCAACACCAAAGGTTAAAGAGTTAAATGTTTGTGGATGTAAGCGTGGAAAGAAATTCTAATTCAGGACGCAGATAGAGGTTTATGGGCTGTGTTGGTTGGCAAAGATAACTGTCATATGGTATCGTGAAATGCAAAAAAGGTAATTTTGGCTATTCAACATGTTGGTGAGAAACTGAATGATGGATCCTAATTGATAATGTAGACTTTTCAACAGGACATTGTTCTCCAGAGAAAGGGAACTATATGAAACTCGTATGTCTTGTGGGATCTGAATCTGAGAAGCAATTTAAAAGTGCTGCACAGCCCAATTTCACTAGAAAATTGCCAACATCTAACTTGTGAATTTATTTTAAAAAAATTGAAAAACAGAAGTGCATCAGAATTCATATTAAAATATAAATTAAAAATGAGCATATTTTTTATTAAGAAAGCATTTCCTTTGATATCTTCACAGCTAGCACAGCTGTTTATTAAATCTTATTGTCTCACTGACACATTTTAGGATCTCAGATTACTTTCCTTTTTAATTTCTTTGGTACCACAATTTTTTACAGCGCATATTCTATTGTAAAAAATATCATGTGTACCATTTGAAAACTTAAATCTTTTGATTAAATCACAGAGCTGGACATTTTTGTTTTGTTTTGTAATTTTGTTTTGGAATACTTTGAGTGAAGGTTTGCTCTATTGCAAATTACATCTGATGATGCATAAATAGTCAATTCTGCTGATACTATCTTCGGCTGAATTTAAAATAAAACCTGTCGGCTCCACAGTTCTGCACTGTGCAAGGCCTTCAGTCAGATGAAAGCAAGGGCACTTTCAAGCTTGAGATTTCTCCATTATTATCAAGTATCCGCCCATCACCTGATGCAGGCATAGTGAATCATTTAGTTACAGGGCATTTGTACTCATGTGTATTTCTTGTTTGCATTTTCATAAGTACTAAATATGCTGTTTTGCATGTCTCCTAATTGACATACAGATTCTTAAAATACATTTTTATTATTTACACCAACTAGCTTTAAAACAATACTGGTTTAATATTAAACTGGGACACACTCCAGTTTATCCAGCATTGCATTTTAGTTATATTTCCTCAGTCCTCGATTTAAGATATTTACCAGCTCTTGTACTTATTCTGAATTTTTTGCTTAATTTACAACCAGGTTGAAAACTGGTGTCCTCGTCTTCCATGGAGGGCAAAAAATCCCAATGAAGACTCTGACCAAATGGAAAAGGTAAGCTGCAGAAAACCTCCTGTGCAGTCTGCACTGCACAAAAACTCCTCTGCAGCCAGTTGCAGAGTAGCTTCATCTATAGCTGATTTGGTTACGTACTGAGGGAATGATGTATACTGAGGCTCACAAGGACACATCATTCAAATAGAGTTGGCTGTCGAAGTGCAGTCTTTTAAATTGCTTGTTTGCAATATGTATGTGTATTAAATGATATCTATTGGCAGTTTGCAAGTGTATTAAATGGTATCTATTGGCAGTTTCTAGTTTAAGGGTTTGTTATAAACTGTAAATCATCCATCTATAAATGTTATAACGTGATAAAAACAATATTATATAGTTAACAGTAATAGTCTACAGCAATACTGTGTTAAAGAGCATTTAACTAAGGCCTTTAAAAAAAAAGCAAGAACTTCATTTTCTAAACTGACAATGCTTCACACTAGGAATGTTTCATTAGAAAGTTGTAATAAATTGTTGTTCTTGGTTAATTGTCAAAAGCTTTTAATAACCGTTTATAAACATTCCACCAGATAATTATTGTTAATATTGTTAGTCAAACAGTTGCAGACATTTAATACCATGCAACAGTTCAGAGGATCCACAATTTTTTTAATTAAAAAAATAATAATAATAATAATTGTTGCCTCGAAGGTATCTCCTAGACTTTGTTGGTAAATGACTGTACTTGTTACACCTTTACAATATATATATACAGTATATATATATATAATTTCCATTGCCCTTTGATACAGTAATTGTGTGTGGATCTTTTCAACTATACAGTACAAATGTTTGCATTTGTTTGAAAATGAACAATTATTTTCTGTCACGATGATATTTTAGAAACAGTTTTTCAATTATTCAGGTGTTAATGGGTCTTTATTCATTTTGTCGATGGAAGGACTATAATATCACTCATGATTATTACCATATGAAACACAGGCCTAATACCTTGTAGTAGGTACCTGGTATTCACTGCAGAGCCCTAGGTTTAATAGTACACAGTTCAGCCAGCGGTGAGCGGGTTTCTCTTCTAAGTCTAAAAATCGCACACGTTCTTCGATGGAAGGCCACTTGGATTCTCTCTCACCGCCTGCTCCTTGTCCTCCCTGCAGTCTGAAATCCGGACGGAATTTGAGGAGCTGTACAGAATGATGTCCAGGCGTGAGGAGTTCCGCTGGATGATGCTGCGGATAAAGAGAATGGCAGATGCCTGGATGGGAGCCATCCAATCCCTGGCTGAGAAGCAGAACCTTGTGACGCACAAGCGGAAAAAGGTGATGATCCTCATTTACTTCATTCATTGAATCGTTACTGTCTGCTCATGTGTGAGATAACCCCAGACCCACTGGCTGTGTGCTTGCTTTGGTTGCATCAGGTTTTATAGATCTTTGTTTCTAGGAGCCTGATGATGATGATGATGATGATGATGATGATGATGATGATGATGATGATGATGATGGTGGTGGTGGTGGTGGTGGTGGTGGTGGTGGTGGTGGTGATGATGACAGCTACCTGGTGTTCAAAGCCACAGTATCAGATTCAGACGCTGTCGTATCTCGAGGCATATAGATTGCATAAGGCAGAAATGATGGTCTGAGTCAAAAATATTCAAAGCACCATTTGTCAACCCTGGAGTGTTTGCAAAACTCTCCATCGATCACTGCATACAACACTTTCTGTGTGGGAGCGATGTATATTACCGCGAAAAATGTTGTTTTACTGTTCATCTTAAAATGTAATTTTAATGAAATTTTGCAAGATAACCAGTGCTACAAAAAATAATTTAATTTCACTATCCACACAAATGTATTGCATGAAAGGTACGGTATCTTGATTTAATAGTTTTTACCGCATGTTCATGAAATATATTAGACATTTCTTTGACAAACATTTTGACTAGAAGTGAAGACATTGAGTAAGACTTCTAGTTTTAAACGTTTGTCAAATAATTGTATTCATACATATTCTACCATTGATTGTTTTTTGTAGTTATGGATGTAGACTTTGAAATAGAAACAATAGTTTTGGTACACTTAAATATTGGGGTAATACTATTAAATAAAGTCTAATGCACGGCTTCAGGTTTTGTATTGGAAGCCTCGTGTAAAGATTTGCTGACTGTTGGAGTAATGAGCAAATGTATTTAATGTTTCCTCATACAGTGGATTAAAGTGATGTGCAGTGTAATTACCTGAATTCACAAAGAAACTATTAATATGAGTTGGTTTTTCTGTCTTCCAGATACTCGTTCACCTGGGTCTCTTGACAAAGGAATCGGGTTTCAAGATTGCAGAGAATGCATTCAGTGGTGGCCCCCTCGGTGAACTGGTACAGTGGAGTGACTTAATTACCACCCTCTACCTGCTGGGCCATGACGTCCGGATTTCAGCATCACTGGCTGAGCTGAAGGAGTAAGCATATTCGTTTCAGTTTATCTAATTGTCTAGTACAGTAAGTAAAAGAAACATGTTAGAATTTTACATGCTTTTAAATGGAGCGAGGAATTTAATGAAAGACAAACACATTATAAAAGCTTTGGCATTTTATTTTCAAATACGGTTTATTCATTGTGAATGAACGCTGTTCGTTTTAGCTTGCCTTTTTAACGCCCAGATTACTTTGCCCTCTTGGGGAAATAACTGAGAACAGCAAGAAGCTGATGAGACAGGGGTGCCAGGGCAGGTGCTGAAAGACTGTCAGATGGCAAACCTTGACGGCTGTGTTTCTGTTGAAACCTCTCCGATCCTGAAGTGCCTAAGAAAGACTTCAATCAAAGTGGCAGCTTGGCACTGATGTGAAAGATTGGTATCTAAACAAATTACACAGACTTGGCAAAGCAACATTAGCCCGTTATTTTTCAGTGGGCCTAGAATTCATGTTTTTATTGCTATCTTTAAAAGGCAAGGGGTTAAGCCACAGTTAATGAAATATAAATATGGACACTGTGTGTATAGAAATTATTTGCATTATGACAAAATGCATTTGCATAGTGCAACGTAATACACTTATTGTCCTTGCCTCTCAAGTTTGGCTTCCCGAGGCCAATTTGGTCTGTGGTATTTAAATGCATTTTCTGTTTATATGTATGGATTTTTTTTTGTTTGAAAATTAGTAGACTTTTTGTTTGGCATATCAATTATGCAAAATGATGACAGAGCTGGAGTGTGTGCACAGATGCCATCCTTAATTAAGCGATCTGTTCAAACTGCTTTAACTGTAAAGATGAAACCAAAATAAAAGTGCAAGGGGGAACAGTGATATTCATCAAACTTCTCCTCACATGGAGGCCTGTGTCTTTACCTGGTGTAAGATTATCCATGTGGTCACCAAAGAAGGCCAGCCATGATGCCCTAACTGAGAGAACAAGATCCCAAATCTTCACATGGTTCGAAGCCTGACCTAAATTAATATGCACTACCATGTCAGTAGCACAGATGGTGGTTACCTGATGGTACGACTGAAAAAAACAACCCAGAGAATATTACATCTGAAAAGCAGTATCCCTCAGGAATGGTTCAAATTGGAAAAGTGTAACATGTGTCTCGATCAAGCCAGTATATACAGTATAACATTCGTACAGTGCCCCAGTTAAACTGGAAAGTTTGGTTTTCTCTGGGAAATTCCTTAGAAGAGTCCAATTAAACTGATCATCATGCATACAAGTTTCAAGGCAACTTACTACCTTTTGGTTTAATAATTAATAGACGGCACTCTATAAACGAAAGGAAAGAGATGAGGACATTGTATACTTTTATACTGTGCTTCAGCCTATCTGGTACCAATACAAAGAAGAAAAAGTACTAAAACCAATATCAGGTAGTTGGTTCTGGTTGAAAGTATTTAGAAATGGATCTATAGGCATCACAGGAATGGATCAACAGGTTCTGTTGCAGATGAACAGAACAGAGTGGAATCCTCCCATTTAATCACAAGGCACAGTGAAAAAGCAAGGAACATGCAGCACTGTTTAGCATACAGCATTGCTTACACGCGTCTCATGCTCTCCCATTAAGGAATGCTTAAGCGCTAATGTTCTTTTCCCAGTGTATTCCCCCACCCCCACCCCGAACACACTCATTCTGTAGTTTATATAGATGTGTCCTTTGGTTCATAAATTATTCAGCGGGCCTGGCTGTGTTTTTCATCTTCACTTCATGTTTTCCCCTCTGCAGGATCATGAGAAAGGTAGTTGGCAACAAGTCTGGCTGCCCAACCAAGGGTGATAAAGTGGTGGAGCTGATTTACATCGATATTGTTGGGCTCACTCAGTTCAAGAAGACGCTTGGTCCTTCCTGGGTACATTACCAGTAAGTGTTGCTCAGCTTCTCCCTGAATCACAGTAACCTATTGCATAGTAATTTTTTTCTGTTTTGTTTCTGCATCAATGCAGCCGAGTTATTTGTTTTTTTCTGTGTGACTTAATCCTTAAATGGGCGATGCTTCCTTTCCAATGATATCTGTACATAGCATTCTGTAAAGTTTGGTGGCCATCAGCCAATCAGCATTGAATTTCCTGTACAGTACACCCTCGCTATAACAAACCTGTTGGGGTCCAAGCCTTTTGTTCGTTATATCGAGGGGTTCGTTATAGCGAAAGGACAATCAAAATGAAGGATAAACTGTTGGAATAAGTTAATCAGATGAGATTGTGAATAAAAGGGTGTACAGTATTTAGCTGGTGTCAGTGAAATATATTGGTTAAAACTAACTGATGTAGATATAATGACAAGTTGAGCCTGCAAGCATCACCGTTTATGGAGTAACTTGTATAATAAACCCATTGCTTCTTGTTCTTGCCATCTAAGCTCCGCTTGATTTTAAAATGGGTTGATTCCAAAGCCTTGTCTGCCCCCCTGTTTTAGACAGACATGCACAGTACTGTATTTGGTAGTGAGTGCAGTAAAGTGGTAATCAGCCAGAAGAGGATTAACATACATTTGCATTTTAAATTCTGCTTTCGTTTTGGGTAAGTTCCAGCTTGCATTTATGTTTAACCCCACCTTCCCTGTAATTCAGACTTGGGTGGTCTGAATTACAGCTACTGTACAGCGTGGGTATAGATGCATAGATTCCGCAGCATTCCTGTGAATATCTGTTAGAATACCATTCCATTCATCATGCAGTGTACAATTGTGTCAGGGATGTTGGCACATGGGTTCTGATGAATTCCACTGTCCAGCTCCTCCTATAGTAATACTCAATCAGATTGAGATGTGGGGACCGTGCAGGCTGTGGCAAGTGTTTTATTCCATATTGGAATGCACCAGCAAATCTTGGGGGTAACTCCCAATAAAGTGGTCGGACCCCTTCTGTACATATTGTATAAACAAGTGCAAATTTGTGCAATGTAGTAGAATTACATAACAAGGCAGATTATCCTTTGGTTGATAAATCGTGTAATGTTTTAGTATTTATGTCAAATTAAACAGATGAGTTAATGAACCACTAAAGAGGGGGCTGTTTCTGTTGGTCTAACAATCTGGACATTGATCAATTGAATGCAGGATTATTCTCAATGAAAATCTATACAACATACCCTATGTCTGATAGCGGATATTGTAGATGTACTGATAACTGTAATTGCAATCCTTGCATTGAATCCCTGGCTGTCATAGCTCATTAGAACAGCTGGCTTTCAGTGGCCTGTTTTCAATAGAACAATTGAATATTTCATGTTCCTGAAATTTCTTGGGTTGTAATAAATTTACGGTTATGGTACATTGGTTTTTCACTACTGCTGAGATGTCAGCAGCCCTTTATTAAACTGTGTTAGTTTAGTGTATTCAAATGCAAAGAAATGAAAGAAAACTATTTACATTTCTGGCAATGTTAAACTTAGATTACAGAGAGAAAGCTCAAATCTACTTCAAACCTTGTCTCCCTATTTATGCTTTTATTATAAAAGGATTTACCATTTTAACTCTTGAATTTGCTAATCCCCTCACCACCACTTCTCAAATAGACCATTAAAAGTGTTAGCCCCATAAAACAACCTTTAAACATATTTTTGAATGTCTGGTCATTGAACAAAGGTCACTTACTTATTCAACCATTAATTCATTTTTACCCAAAATTCAAGGCTTGATGACTTATACCTGAACATGCTTCACAGTAAAGTGTACAGAAGGCCAGGGTTTAACAATACTGTGTAATTTGATCCTTTTTCTCCAAGATGACATCTTGAACTATTACTTTATTTATTTATTTATTTATTTATACAGGAATTTAACCCATTGAGACCCAGATCTCATTTACCAGGGGGTCCTTTCATGTGTATAGATTCCGTTATGTTGGGGATCGAACTATTTGAGATACTTTCAGTGATATCACTTTGGTAAAGGTGTTATAAATCTAAATGGGTTATGTGGGACAGTGAATAAATTGCTCAGAGAATTAGAATTGTCAACTGTATTAGTCATTTTAAAAATAATAATGAGAGCTGTCAAAATACTGTTTGGTTTCTGTGTCCAAAGACATAAATCATCCAGTTTAAATGAATTATTCCCTAAGGCAAAGAATATGGAGATCTGTACCTGTTTGTAATGTTTAATATGTGTATTGTCTGACATTCACATTTCAAGCTGGTCTAATTTAACATCTGTACCTTCAAACACAAGTCATCTGGATGCTTTGAATGCTAATTTCCAGGGAAATTAAAGGAGACCCACCACATTAGAACAGTGTGGTTTTCAGTTTCTTGTGAACTGTAAAAATAAATAATGTATTTATTATTATTATGAATGCTATAATTTATTATTATTATTATTATTATTATTATTATTATTATTATTATTATTATTATTATGAGCTTTTAGAATTAGGTGTTTACTGTGACTTTCTAGTTTCTAAACTGCCTCAGAGTCATCGAGAGTTTCTAGAAAGAAGAGTAAAAACAGTGTCCCTGCAATGCAACAGGTTACTCTATTTAATAAGATACTGTCTTGTTTGCTGTATACTGTATGCCCTAGTCTTGTTTTTTTGCAGTTAAAGGTTCTGCATATATGGCATATCTTAGAATAATTATGAAAACCCTGCATGGTATTTGAGAATCAGTCATGTGGACAGGAGCCGCATGCTTTTAATGTGTTTACAAAGCCTTATTCATGCTTCCTGTATTTTACTGTGAATCAGTATGACCAGTGTACTGTATCTTCAACCCCACCCCAACTGAAGTCATTCACAAAAGAGTCTTTGAAATGAATCATTGCATGCAGGAGTTCACATTTGATCACGCCTTCCTCTTTTTAGGTGTATGCTTCGTGTGTTGGATTCATTTGGCACGGAACCAGAGTTCAACCACGCTCAATATGCACAGTCGAAGGGACATAAGACCCCATGGGGGAAGTGGAATCTAAATCCCCAGCAGTTCAACACCATGTTTCGTGAGTGAATCTATTCTGCATCACCAGCCAATCCATCTCTAAAAACAAAAACCTTCAGCTTTTACATAGTTACTGTAAAAAAAAAAAGGAAAAGGCACAGTAACCTGTATTGATAACCAGTGGGACAGTCTGGGAATTTTTCTGGGAAAAGTCCTTATAACATTGTTAATTGATTTTGCATGTTGAATAATTACAGTATTTATGTGGATTAAATTGCAGTAGAATTCAGAAACCACTCCAATAATATTGTGATATTTTACAGTAGGTACTATCTGAATGATTAAATATGATTCTTGTAGGTCCTGCACATCCAAATAATGTCTGATGTATTGATTATGGCAAAGTAACATTGTAACATACTTTCCCTTCTGTGCGTCAGAGGTTGAGGTATCTGTCCCACAGTGTTATCTGTATGTGTGAATCTGCTATATCCGGGGGTAGGAACTATTTTCTAGAAGGGTGCTCTAATAAAGTGCAAATACTTGAACCAAAATACACCAGGAAGCAGGCCCTCCACAGCCATTTCCCCTGCTTGGCAGCAATCTCATGATAATGAATGTCAGTCTTTGACTTCAGACTGCGTGTATTAGAAAATAGCCTGGACTCCACAGTACTTATTATCATTATAGTATATGAATGAAGATTGTTGCTATGAAAATCAAGCTGTTTATGCAGTTTGACGCTGGAATTTATTCTGATCCTTGCTATATTGCTACTGTAATCTTTAATGATATGATACTGTAATCTTTGCTACTGTAATCTTTTACTGTAATGATAGTGGGAGGATATAGTCCATTCCGATATGATTCATTGTTGTTTTATATACAGTATAGCCCCCTATAGTCGTGCTGTGAATTTCTGTTTCCCCATCACTCAATTGATTCTATACTCGAGGTGCAGGTAATATGCAGGTTTAGATCCAGCAGAATGCATCTGATAGAAATGAAATATATTTATGGATTTATCAAAGGGCAGTGGTTTACTTTTATTTTGTACGAGGAACGCAACATTGTTGAGTAGAATACTGTATAGGTGGAACTGTGGCATTTCTGTTTGATGTTGCTGGGAGGGTTATCAACACTAGATTAAATTGGTTTTGTTTCATACTCATGTGACTTCTGTATCTTGATGCACTGCATTATTTTCTGTTTCATATGCTGTTTGAATCTGAGATGCTAAATTCATCTAAAGAATCTGCCTTTTTTAAAGCATTTTTCTTTTCACAATCCTACAAACATGTATACATACTTGGCATACTAATATATATCGTATGTCAGTGACCTTTTCAAAATAAATTGCATTAAGTAGATGATGAAACAATGAGCCAAATGACCTGTAATATAATCCTGGAAGGGCTTATCCAGCAGTGGAGCCAGGATTTAGAGAACGCTCATTAACACATGTGTTATGAATACGTGGAAAATAGAAGTCTCTTACAGGGCAGGCGTGCTATTACTGGTAAATAACTATTTCAGATTGTAACTGCTGCCACAGGGAGCAGTTAATTACCAGAGATGATATGAGATACATTGGTGATGGCTAAACTGTGAGTTTACTAGACCATCCCTTTTTGTTTCCCCATCTGTTTCACCAGAAACGATGGAGGACTAATGGGTGGGTATGACATAGGCCACCTAATCTGATGCTTAGAAAAATAAATATTCGTTAACATCTGTAAAGCGACTGGACCTGTGTCTGTCATCTTATTCTAAAGGTGTGGAACTCTCAACAGCGCTGTCCATGGGATCAGATAGACTGAATAATTCAAAGCAGCATTTGAACTGTGACCTTGCAGCTTGGAGGAATTCTTACCAATGAGCTACTGCCAGCTGTGTAACTGATTTACCTGCACTAGTTTGTTTTAGTAAGTTATGTTTCGAATACCCTGGTTAGATATCCCCTTGTGCCATACAAATTGATCACAGTGTCTCGAGTCTGTGAAAGGAAAATCACACTTTCATAGAGGGATATGCAGTGTTATGAGCTTGATTGTTGGATTGTTACTGCTTTGTAGTTTTTAAAGCAGTCCTCAATAAGAGTATACTTTGCTTAATTATTTGATTTATAGTATATCTAAGCTATTTGATTATGAAAACAAGGAAGTCATACAGAATAACATCTGTTCCACCTGCATATTATTTCTTTATCTGCCAGATGGGGAATTTTTTTATACAAATTAATAACACTGGTGAAAACAAATGTCACAGCCTGATGCATTCTATTAGGTAAAAGTACTGTGAAAGCTGTGTTCAAAACTGATTTTGTTGCCAACATTTATTTGTCAGTGTAGTAACAACCGATCTATAAAATGGCTGATTATCATCTCGTTAATGAAGCTCACAGGTCACGTCTGCATTGGATACATGCAAAAATAAGTCGTTTGCAGGTCCCAACTTGACCATACAGGATTTTTCTGGTATGGAGCCATGCTGATATGGAGGCTTCTGTCCAATCCTCTAATGCAAAGAGGAAATTAACTGCAAAGCTGTTGTGCTATTTAGTCCAGTTTGTGACCAAATGGTTTTCCCTCCCAAAATAAAGCTATAAATCTGAACAAATTGCCTGCCATTCAAACACATCGGTGTATCCCTCTATAACAGATACTGTAGTTTAGCAAAGTCTTAGAGAGATTATTATTAACTGCATATTTAACACATATTGGTGGTTTTATTCAGGAACAGGCTGGTGCACAGTGTGCTACAGACCTGTGCTTGAAGGCATGTAAAGACAAGCAAAATGATACAATTATACTAGCATCTCTCTTGCAGGGGATAAGTGTGTTCTGTTTCTGAGTAGAATAACTTAATATGATATAATATGTAGATGTTCTCCTTTTGAAACAGAACAACTGTGAGCAGAACAGGACAGTGTAGAAAGAAGGAATGTCCAGAAGAAATTACCACAAGCTTCTAGACCTCCGAGACCTCTGGCGAGAACAGAGAAGCTGTGGAAAACGTATTAATGTAGCAAGCATCCCAGCACTTTCCAAACAGCTAATAATGAGTGTCACTATGCCAATAAGAAGATGTGATGTGGTCTTGAAACAGAGCTGTTCATCAATCCGTCTCCCGACAGCCACAGAAAGGGTTCACCTCGTGGGCATGTGTTTTGTTCAAGAGCCAGGAGAGCCTATGTTTGAGCACTCATATTTATTATAAATTACAGAAATAAATGACCTGTGGTTTTGTAGATGTTGGTACATCTAAAGCCCCTTTCACACTGGCATGATCTACCTGGGTCAGAACCTACCTGGGCAGGACCCGGTGTCATGCGGGTCGGGTAGGCGATTTCACACTGCTTTTGATAAAGCAGGGTTGACCTGGGTGACAGACGCAAGTAAACAATGCACCTATCAATGCCCCAGAAGCAGCTTTGCATTTTTCACTGTTCAATTACCCAGCAGTACAGATTACATTTTGCAGTGCAATTTTGTTCTTTATTTATTTATTTTTACTGAAGACTTGGAGATCAATTTCCCCATTGCACCCGCCTCCGCAAATATGTTGCTCATTGACAGAGTATTTTTTATATCCAGCTTCTGCCATTGATTTAAATGAGCGATGGATTTAGAGGAATGATCCAGATGGGAAATTGGGATTATTATACATTGTGTTGAAGATGAAATGTCTTATACAGATGTCGGATTTATAATATTACTAAGCCACCAGTTAGGTTTTAGAAAATAAACGGTGGATCCCAAAGCCATTTTAATCCAGGTGACTAATATTCATTTTGATATCAAGAAGAATTTAATAACGACACCAGTGAAAATCACAGTGGGCAAGCTGCGTTGTGTCATATAGAAATGGGTGGTTATAAAAGCAGATAAACTGTTGTCTGTGCTTTCAAAGGTTTAGTGTATGGAATGGCAATTCAGGCAAGTTGTTACTACCCAGCATCACATTGAGTCCATGGCATTGAGTACAGGCTGTGTGGTCCAGTGGTTAAAGCAAGGGGCTTGTAACCAGGAGGTCCCCGGTTCAAATCCCACCTCAGCCACTGACTCATTGTGTGACTCTGAGCAAGTCACTTAACCTCCTTGTGCTCCGTCTTTCGGGTGAGACGTAGTTGTAAGTGACCCTGCAGCTGATGCATAGTTCACACACCCTAGTCTCTGTAAGTCGCCTTGGATAAAGGCGTCTGCTAAATAAACAAATGTGATCACAGCAAAAAAAACTGTGTATTTATATTCAATTTACAGGACAAAAAACAGTCAACATATTCAGTGACTAGTAAAAGATAGGGTTTTGAATATGGTGTGTCATTCATCTTCTGCCTACAGCGCACACACCAGACAACAGCTTTCTTGGATTTGTGGTGGAGCAGCACCTCAATGCCAGTGACATAAAGCATATTGATGACATCAAAAGGCAAAATCAATCCCTTGTGTATGGAAAAGTGGCTAACTTCTGGAAGGTAAGCAGAACTCTTTTTTTTATTTAATTTTTTTTTTTGAAAAAATAAACAAATCTAGTGCCTTGTTTCCACTGCCTTTCCCCAGGTGTAGCTGAGCTGGACGGTCTGTGCGAGGTGTAGTTAAAGATGGCTGTCTGCGTTCCAGTGTGCGTTTGTCAGGTATAGCTGACTGAGGTAGCACTAGTGTGGCAGTAAAAGGGCTTGTTGAATTGTGGGATTGATTAAATATATACAAACAAGCGAAGATGAACGAGGTTGAGTAAACATTTGTGGCTGTGTTTTATTTTCAGTTTTATTAATTAGGTTGCATCACGTAAGAGAAAAGCAGTGGAAAACAGCCCCCACCGTCTCTTTAGCACACGCCTTTCGATGACGTACTTTCGTACAGCACAGTTTGGCCCCATTGGTTATGAGATATGAAACTGTACTATCTAGGGTGTGGCTGAGCATCGGTGGAAACACCCTCCAGCTACACCTCGTCCAGACCGCCCAGCTCAGCTATGCCTGGGGAAAGGCAGTGGAAACTAAGCATCAGAGACACATCTCTGTCTAAAGTTATTCATTAAGGGCTATTACAGGATTTGGTTATGACAGGGGACTACAGAATTGTGGTTGTGATATTTTTAGAAGAAAAAACTGAGGCTACATTGAATGTACAGTGCCCAAGCTAAAAATAGTATTCCTGATTTATAATAGCCATTTAATGTGCATCAGAAGTGCCCTCATATCCGCCTTCTTACCTGTGCCCTGAGTCCTCCACACAGCTGTTGGCTATTATCAAGCTATTATAACTGTGATCCTCTTAAGCAGTCTATCCCTATCCTCATCTATGCCAGGTCAGCAGATCAGTCTTCTTATTGACCTCACAATAAATGGGTGCAGAGTTACAGTTCTGGTGGTGACAACAATACAAGCTCTTAGAAGTTGATAATATACCTTTATATATATACCTTTATACATAAAGTAATTTTGAAACGTAACATGTTAAGGTTAATCTGCTGATAGTTTCCTGGTTTTATTGCTGCTTCATGTCTAAAAACAATTTTTTCCTTCCGCAGTGCAGTGTTGTTAAGCCTCCTGGGATGAAACAGATCGAAACACACCACGAGGTGCCTCTTGGTAAATGAGCATAATAATAGCACAGTGCTCTTCACTGCCTTGAGGTGCCTGTGTGTAAATCACAAATACAAATAGTAAAATGCATAAAAAGGGCTCTGTTCCTCTGAAACTATTGATTCATTGTTCCATGCCGTTAACTGGCTTGGGCTGCTGGTTTAGCCAGAAGAAACATATTGTGCAGCGCCCGAGAGTTAATCAATGTTAAGATGATTTTTGTTAGATGATTTCTCAGATTTGTTGTGGGAGGAGGATCCAGCTAGCCGAGTGTTCTGGAAGATTCCAAGCTGTGTATTAAGCAGCAGGCTGGTGTTCTGGAAGATTCCGAGCTGTGTATTAAGCAGCAGGCTGGTATTCAGGAAGATTCCGAGCTGTGTATTAATTTTTAATAGTGGCACTGCATTCCCTAGATTCACGCCCTTCCTTTTGGTTTCCTTTTTTATATGAAGTTGAAACCAAAGGTGACTTTTTTTGTCCCTAAATACTTTGGATCATTGTATTCATTTAGGTTAAATAATTAGTTTGTTCTAAAACTAGACACTAGAATCCTGTTTGCTTACTTCCTTGTTGTCCTTTTCGTTGTCATATTAACTCCCGGTCATTGCATATTAACAGTTTGGTAATCCACCCATTGCTGAGTTCATCTGTTTGTAATTAAAACGTAATAGATAGGTTTAATGAAGACTATAACCTCTATAGATAACTAAGAGGGGCTGTGTGGAGTTCAGCAGCAACCTTGTGTAATAAAGCTTGACATTAATCAGCTTGCTGCTTTCTGTAGGGTATAAGGGTGCTTGCAGTGATTCAGCAGGCTCAAACCATGAGCCAGTAGTTAATCTGGGGTTCATAACCAGGATATCCAGTGATCTAAGAACTTGCAGTATTTAGTGAACATTTTATTTTTTGAGTACATACAGTTTTAATAATAATACTACTAATAATACTTTGCTTTATTTTGATAACCTTGTAGTGTTTAAACAGATATTAAACAGTGATTATTGTTTTTTTTTTAAATAAACTAAAAGTGTGTGGAGTTTTGTTTGACTGGAGTTAGGAATAGTAAATAAAAAATATAGTGAAAGTCAATGCAAAGTCCTCATAAACACTATAAACAAATGTGTTTGTGTGTGTTTACATACATAAGCAATGTACTATGGAAAACATACATTTGTTAAACAGCTTGGTTTGGTCTCTGTAAACAGGTTTCTTCTATACAGGTGATCTTTAATACATGGTTGTCTGGAATTCATATTAAGAAGTGTTCTGTAGATTATTTTAATTCTCTGTACAGTTTGAAAGTGGCAGTTGGTGGAAATACAATACTTATGTTTGTGAGGTGCACCACTGAGGAGTAATGTGCCATAATAACACCATTATATGAGATACTTGTTTTTGGCAACAATCCTTGAAAATCTGTGGACTTTGTATATGCTAGTCCTGAGTCATAAAACTGAAAAGCTTCATATCAAAATGCTAAATTTAAATAGCAAGTTGCTTCAAATCAATCGCTTTACTCCCCTGTCCCCTTCATCTGACATTTGCATTTGTTCTGATTAGCTCAGAGTGCCACTGCTGACACATACTTTCTTCTTTGACCTGGTAAAGTTCATTGAACTGTTTTGAAATCCTTGTCAAGCATCCCTTGACAAGAGAAGTGATCTTTTTTTCCTTTGCTATTCCCTGCACATGTTTTGTTAAATTTAGTACTCGGAGTAAGGGTGATTTATTTTAACTCTTGTTCCACAGAATTCAAGTTCCCCCAGTGATGAGAACAGCTATAGGTCATTCTGTGGATTATTTGGCACTAATTAAGTGTGATCATTGATTCCGTGTGGGGTTCTGGCTGACGATTTTGGACCTGTTGAGCTAGTAGAACAGAGTGCTAAGAGTTTTCAGTGTAATTATCAGAGTAGGTCTGTTTTTCTATCTAATACTACAAACTATAGTGAATTAGGGAAAGATATTGACAACTTGAAGGATTCTAAAGTAAAAGATATTTTTACAACATCTAAATACAACATTTTTAAAAATGTAATAGAGATTGGATAATTAAGCTTATTGCAGAAGCTGGTTAACTTGTCACTTCAACAGGGTTGATTTGCATCTGGAGGTAAGAGGGCAAATCTGGAGATGGAACTGAGATTAGTAATTATAGACCCATTGCCCTTCTCCTGGTTCTAGCTAAGGTTGTGGAAAGGATAGCTGCAAAGCAACTAGTGTATTATTTTGAGATTAATGGATATTTTTAGTGACTGGCCATTTGCTTTTAGAGCGCGGCAAATCTAGTTTTTATAGAAAGCTGCTTGATCAGGGGGTGTGATGGGGGCACTGTTCCTGGATTTAAAGAAAGCCTTTGATACTGTCAATCAATACTTCCTATTGTAAAAACTGGTTCTACAGTGGATTGACTGTGCATTCCCTTTTTCAATAAATAAAACATACAAAATAAAATTTGGAGAAGAAAATTACAGTCTGTCTTCTTTCTGCTTGCCTAATGGGTATAAAATGTATTCTAGCAAAAAATAATAATTTCCTCTAAAAAAAAAGTTTTTTTTTTGTTTTTTTTTAATTCAAAATATCAATGGTGAGCATTCTCACCGAATTTAGACATTATGTTAAACGACAATGGTTTTTTTGGTTTTGTTTTGTGTCAGATTTTGGGTAGGCTGAATCTGACAATACTGAACTTAGAGATTATTTCACCTGTTCTAAGATTACAGTGTATACCATATAGCGGGAAATGTTAATGATGAGTTAGATTTGACAAAAAAAAAATTGTCAAATTAGTATCTGTTGGTTTCTGTGACATGTTATCACTTGCTGCTCTGTGCAGCTTCAGTGAAAATGAAATCGGTGTGTAATTATCTACCTCTGACACATTACTAAAATAAAGGATTTTTACATAAATAAAGGTAGGAATGGCAAACAAGCAGGTGACCTTACAAAAAGAGAGGCGGAATCAAATAAGTGTGAAATCAGTAGGACAGCTCTGTGTCTGATAACACAGCTCGTCAGGCAGAACTGTGTAAGCATTGGGCTGTAATTAAGGCTGGTGTAAAAATGTACGTGTTTAAATGTTCATGTGTCACGTTTATCATAAAGTTACTTCATACATTATATATCCACATTAGCTTGTGAAAACTGGTGACTCGTCTCCTTTCCAGAACTACACACTTACGTTTTTCTCATTGTTCCTCTAAAAACAATGGTTGTATTCCCTGGGGTTCTTAAGGAACTATAGACAGGACACAATGATGTCGGGACACAAGTAGTATCAGTAATGTAGAGCAACAGAGTAACGCATTGTTTAGGACTGAAAATGATGATCAGAACTGTCTGATGACATGTGCAAACAGCTTACGGGAAATAATTAATTATACTTGAATGTACAGTTAATAAGTCAAGAATATTTGACTGTTCCTTACAAAATATAACCCCCTTGGGCTTTAAAAAGCTTTTTTTGTTTAGCTACGACTTTTCTACAATTTAGAAGAACAGACAAAGGAGTCTATTCAGTTAAAGTAAGCCATGTCAGGTCGATTTGACATCACTATTACAGTCTGATTAACTCCCTCTTGAAATGATCTTAACTATTGTTTTATTTGACGGCTTCCAGTGTTATTTACAGCACTACTGTGTTCACTGTCAGATCCGCCATTAACAATAATAGATTTGTATTTTGAGCTGTGATGTCGTTGAGCTGAACATGTTGACTGAAGATGCTGTCAAATGTAATTTATTTCGTAATTACATTGCTTACAGTATGGACACTGAATAATGTCCACTGTACATGCATTTAAAACGCTACACACCAAATCATATTTCATGCTTAAGGTCAATAACAGGCGACTGACAATAAAACTGACGCGGGCCACCCTAGTTTGTGACAAGTTTAATTTATGGGATCAGAGTGCCAGCAGTAGGTCTCTGGATGGCAGTGTTAACTTGCCTTTTTTGTTTGCAGATCCAGAGATCTCAAGACACCTGCAAATGTATTTTTACCTGCAGGCGCCTCCTAATGTTTGTTTTGTTCATTTTTAATGCATCTACAGAGGATTGTAGACTGAACAGCAATGTTAGTGAAAATATTGAAGAGCTGTCCAAGATTATTAGTAGCTACAATTTAAATGTCACTGGGGGTGGGTGGGTGTTTTAAGGTGACAGATTACACCCTGACACACAGCTACTGTTGGTCTTCCAGGATATTGTTTCTGTAGTCTCTGCACATTTCATGGTAATGCTGTTTCAAAAATGTATTTGACTGATTTTGTCAGACAACATCTCTGTTTGAAAGAGCAATCCTGTTCTGTTTCCATGGAGATAATGTTGCACCCAAACTGAGCTGACCCAACTCTCATGAAAACAGGCTGCTTATCCAAGCAGCAGTCAGTCTGCAGACTGTGTGTACGAAAACAAAACCAAAAGACTGCTCTTTGATGCCTGCAATCAGCGACTGAAGGTAATTGAAGTTTATGACTTGAGCAAAGTGAAATTGAAATACTGTGGAGTGCATTTTAACTCTCAGCAGTCTTTCGGTTTTGTAAGCTGCAGGATACAAAGGATTTTATTGTAAGGGGATTAAATGAAGCTGGAAGTCGAGCAGCATCAGAGTTAATGTTACAGTAGAAAGGCGGGGAACATATATTTGCAAAATACCTTGAAAGTTGAGTGGTGTTTTCATTTGTTGCTTATGTAGTTATAAATTATTATAGTTGTAAATTATCCTAAAGCTCACAGTGTCTTATATCCCAGACAGTTGAATTGATATTGAATTGACGTGCTTGCCAATTTAAATGTCTTTTACCTGTAACCAAATGAACTTCACGCTGATGGAGGGAGGGCAGCTGGTCTTACTGTGCATTGTTTAAAACATTTGAATATGTCACAAATGCAAAAGGCTGATTTTACTTGTACTTTACATGGATCCTTTTCAGAGGTGTTGACCAGCAGCTCATTCGGGTGCTGTACTGTGCAGGCTGTTCTCTCGCACATGTGACTGCGATTTTCTTACAGTGCCTTACAAACAAGTGATTGACTCCTGGGGTCTATCACACATTTACAGATGGCAAATAGACATCACGTATTTAACCAGTCCGCACTGGTAAAGTAAATCCTTTGTGTATAATCTGCTGCTTTCCATATTTTCATCACTGGAGTCATTAAAAAGCTGTTAATACTGCTGTAATGCTTTCAGTACCTGATCGCAATCTGAATTTTGAGGACTCATTATGTCTGCTGGATGGGATGTAGAAGAAGCTTATGATGACTAAAGCTAAGCCAAACAATCATTTGTAGTACAGCTCATATTATGTGTCCCCCCATGTAAGCTAGGATGATAGAGTCTAATGGTCAGAATGAAGATTATCTTAAAACATGATTAATTTTTATTTTTTTATTTTGCAGGGTCAAAATATTTTTGAAGTAGGTTGTTGATCTGTTTCATGGTTGAAAATATTTACAGTTTAGAAAAATCTGCCATAAAAATGATCGTGAAAGCATTTCTGTCTAATTGGTTATTTAGAAAGACTAAATAAAATGCCTTGAAATTTAAACCCAGCAAAGTAACATGACATGAAAAATGTATTTGAAATTAAAAAAAAAAAACTTCTAACATTATACATTAAAAACATCTTTAGCACTCGGCACTCCTGGACTTTTTTTTAATAAGAAATTACTTTTTAAAGCCTTGATTTCTGTGAGGTGCGCTATTGTGTGTTGGGGAACATGTTTTGATGGTGGAGATTTTTTGTCAAAGTCCACTGTGCTTAATGTAGGTCAGACTTTCTTATTCATACAGAATGAGAAAGGCAAGTTACCGATTGACTGAGACAAAACCCCAGAGGCGTTATTTCTTTTGTCTCTACAAAGAAAAAATGCTTTGCAAATAGCTGGTAATAAATATTTAAAAATCAGGAGCGTTGGAAAATGCTGAAATATAAAAAAATAAAATAAACTTCAGTTTTTCAAAACAATTTAAGACATCTTATCAAAGATGCAGCAGTCCATCCTAATAGCTTTCTCAAAGTGTCTATCACATTTTATTGTGGCTAAAAAAAAATTATATTAAAAGTGGGGCTACAGTAGATTGTTTCAGTGAGCAGATTCAGTCGCTTCCCATGCCTCCTGTAAAAGATTTAAATGAACATTTCAGCCATCTAAAAAGTGGCAGTATTTAGATGTGTCGCTGTTCACACTGTTTTACGGTATTTCCTGTCCGGGGATATATGCTTCATAATTCTCTCATAATGATGGTGAAGAAAAGGTCTCTACAGGGCTTTTTTGGAAATGTGTGATGGGTGCCCTGTGGGAGTGTGGGAGTCTTTTGGTTATGTATGAAGTAATGACTACCTTTTGTGATCATGATAGCTCGATGAACATGCTGTATGAAAAGGAATGCGACATATTTTTTTTTACAGAGTGCTGTGAATATTATTTATAGGTCAGAACAGTTTCTCTCTTGGAAAGAAAGCATACAGTACATTACTGTCGAAATTGCAAAACCCCAGCCTCCCACATTATAATCCCTGTATCTTGTTAATAATACTGCACCAACTGTTTTAGTTTGAGAAGGTTCTTCAGGTGGCTGCACCCAATAAAGCTACCACTCCTTCAGCACACAGGCAAAAGCCATTGTGTGTATCCACCACCACTGCATTTAGACTGATTATGTTGTTTGGAAAAAAGAATGCAGTACTAATACATTCTGCAACCCAATTTCTGCCTGTAACTTTAAGTACAGCTAAGATAACTTTGAACTGCAAGTGATCTGTACACTTAATTAAACTTAAAAGTACCCATGGAATTGTGCAGATAATGAGGCTATCGGTACATATTGTAACCCATTATTCCAAAGAGAAGGAGAAAAGAGAAAGTGATTGCTTTAGTGCTCAGTTGTGAAGCCTACCGTAATTCACAAATTTGATTTGGTTATTATTACTGACAAGCAAATTTCTTCTGACACTCTAGACCTTTTTTTAGCTTTAACCTGTCATGTGTTTTATCAGCAGAATAAGCCATCACTAACTCTGTGTATTTAAGGTGTGAGAAACTTGTTTAATTTCAAAGGGATTACAATTAAAACATTTTCCATCAGATTTTTCTCTCTTGGCTTTAAATATGTCTAAAATATACTGTATACTGAATGCAAAAGAGTTGATACTTGGTAGAGAAGCATATTGTTGTTATGTCTAGTTTTATAATAAATGTAAAACTACGTCTTGGAAATCAGACTGGTGATACAATACATTATGCAATTGAGTATGTTGTTGTTCTAGTGTGCTGGTGTATTGATTCTCTTGAGTATCCACTGGCACTGCTAGGAACTGAGCTCACCCCAGCTGTGTAGTTGTGACCCAAATCCAAATTAAGGGCTGCAGTTTCGCTTTCTGGATTTCAGTGAGGAAGGTGGTATTTCCACATTCCCATTCCCTAACGTGTTCATTGAGACAGCCTCCCAGTTGTTTCTGGAATGGCGATGCGTGTTTTAACAGGTCGAGCCCACAGACATATGCAGCATATTATGAGGAGCAAAAGGCATGCTACAGTGGCCCAAATCACAGAAATCTTCAGCACTTAAACATTGCTCGGGGGAATGACTACTGTACATATGTTTTGGCTTCAGTAGCAGGCCTGTCAGGGCAGCGAATGTAAGCTGCTATATATAACCTTGTTCCTAGTCGTACACAGCCAAAAAAATGTTTTAAAATACCTACCCACTGGAATACATTTCCCTGCAATACCAATCTGTTCATATATCATTGTGTGTGTGTTTCTCTTTCTCTCTACACATACACACACTCTCTCTCACACACACACACACACACACACAGATACATACATAGTGGGGTGGGCTTCATCTCGAGCACTATATAGAGGATTATTTTTACTCATGCGATGTTTTGAATTTTGCAGAACAAGAAGGAATATTTGGACATTATTCAAACCTACACAGAGGTCCACGGCACGGTTCACGGAACGAGCACAGCCCACCTGCCCAGCTACGTGAAAAACCACGGCATCCTCAGTGGCCGGGACCTGCAGTTCCTACTGAGAGAGACCAAGGTAAATGACAAGAGAAAACAAATGTGACATTGTATATATTTTGGGGAAATATATTTTTTAATACCATCGCATTACAAGCCCAATCTACTGTATTGCTCAGTGTACCCTGCAGATATTTTGTTGTTTTGTAAAACCTAAATGAGGTATGGTGAAACAAGTAATATGATCAAAAATCACACTGTTGTCATTCAGAAACCATTGTGCAGAACCTGACTGGCTAAATGGTGGTTTTGATTATTATCATTTTCTGAATATAATGCATACCCTGTGTAGGGTCACCCTGCAAGATGAAATATGGATTCATATAAAATTGGACCAATTATCAGGACATCAAGCCCTTCTCTGTTCAAATTACTTATATAGTTTATTTTAATTATAATTATTATTTTTTTAAGCATCATATCTGCTTCCAGAATTCCTAATAACACTGTCGAGACTGGAAGGCAGACATACAGTATTTTCAAACCTGTCATAAAACACCCAAATGAATAACAGGAAAAGAGACTAAATTCAGCAAAAAAAGACAGGCATTTTGAAAGGGTTTTTTGAATATCCATTATCTGAAGGTGCTTTATAAAAGTGCCACCTCAGCTTTATGCAGCACAACACCTTATGGTACTGAAGCTGTTTAATGCAGAAAGAAAATGTTGCTGACCATGTGAAAACTCTGACAATTCAAAACTCAATTATAGCTTTTAGTTAGTGCGGATGTCCGTAGCCCCCTAAGTGCAAAGTAATTTTTAACTTTACATGGTTAAAAAAGAATGCAGCACTGTCGTTTTTGTAATGCTTTTGAATGTTTATTTATTTATTCATGGTTTAAATATACGGATCACAAATATATATAGTGATTATTTATTTACATAAGCGGTTGGAAAAGGAGATCATAACACAAGGGCCACCTTGTGCAAGGTTTGCACGTGGTGTTGAAGTTTTTGAAGGTTCATGTGACGGGCTTGTTTGTAGAGCAGAAGCCCAGAGATTGCTCCAGGATATTTGAGCAGTGCCCTATTGTGGTACGGAGTGACTCCATACCATTCCAATCGTATCTTATCGTCTGCCTGTGATGTTCCATGTTGTTTCTGCAGTGTGGTGGTGATAAACATCAGAACACTGGGCAGCACCTCCCATCTGTTAGTCAGGACAGCAGTTTAACAAATAAAGCATTCCTTCATTAGAGGATTGTTTGCCACAGTGACGCTTCCTTTGTCAGGTTTGTTTTGTTTAGGCCTGAATTTGATTACAGCCAAGATGTGGCTGCCCTCTTTTTCTGTGATTTAAAGCCATAACACACCCGCAAGATCATTGCAATATATTGAATCTTACGTTCTTATAAAACCAATCTGCATTTGAAGAGTGCACAGTTGCATGACATGCAGTGTATGTTCTCTATGGGGAGGCTATATGTTTGAACAGTATAACAAGTAACCCTAGGCTGTAAATTTAGTTGAAAATGCCCTTAATCCCCCTCCTTTAGAGTGTACACATTGCCGGCAGAGCATGGGAGTAAAAAGCTAATTAGAGAGCAGATATTCAAACCCCACTGGCTAATATTAAGCTGTGACTGTATAATGAATAGGTTGGATTGTTGTGAAGAACTCCAAACCTGATTGCAGTCATTGAGCTGTTAGTGAGCAGCTAGTACTTAATGTGTTTGCTTAGATGTCCATCGCAACTTCTTTTTTTTTCTCAACAGTTAAGGTAAAATGAAAGGTTCACAGAGCACATTTGCTTTCTGCCTGATAAGTGGCCTGGCTGCTGTGGCCTGTTAATCTTAAGGCAGGATTGTGTAGAATTAACACTGGAATAAACATGCAAATTAAAAACACAGGAATGTTTCAATGCAAAGACTTCCACGGTCAGAGGGGGTATCTTGTTTCACTTGTTCACTGCTGTAGTGTATATATTGAGAATAAATGCTCAAGGCTTTAAATCCTTGCCCTGTATCAAATAGAATTGATTGTTTCCGCCACAGCAGAGTGTTGCTTCCCTTCTATTAAATGTAAAGTAAATACAGTTCTTTGGGAGAAGCAAGGCACTGAAAAGCCTGAATCGTTCCTTTCATTTGGTGTTTATGGCAGTCTGGTTTTAGAAGCTTAAACTTAAGAGGTTGAATTCCTGCCTGTTACTGCAGGCATCTCAGATAACGTTAAAGTGAGTATTGGCTGATGTGAGAAAAAAAAGCTTAGTAAACCTAGACCAGTATGCCAAATACAGTTTTTTGTTTCCATGATAAGCATATGCCTTTTTTGTGTGTGTAACTTTGTCCTTAATATGTCATTAATAATATTGAAGTTTTGCAGTGTGTTTGTCTCATTGAGATTGTTGTTTTTTTTCCCTTTCAATTTAAACAATGCCAATACAATATGATTAATAAAGGTTATTGCTACAGCTGGCAGCATCCATGTAAAATTGAGAACAGTGGCAGTTTTTATCTTTATTATTAATCTTTGCTGCCACCTGTTGTTCTTAAGCTGGGACTACAGATCCAATATACAGATGTTCCAAAACAGCAGCTTCAGCCAAATAACAGATACAAAGAGTTTGAGCAGCATATTTATACCCTTATGTAACCAGCTGAGAATCCACTATATATCCTGCTTCGCCAGAAGGCCTGTGGTATTTCAGCTGAACTGTAATCACACTTCTGACTCGTACTTTCTAGAGCCACAGTGAAAGGGGCTGTTGTTGGCTGTGTCTTTGTGAAGTGACCTTCTGTTTCTTCTGGATGGTTACTCCACAGCCATCTCTCCAGCGTTCCACAGAAGGGCTATTGTGGCCAGTGTTTCACAGTCTTACCCCCTTTTGATTTTTGCACTGGGCTAATGTGCCCTTTCTGTCGGCTAAAACAAACTGCTAATTGTGATGTTCCTGAAACGTTTTTAGAAGAGTTGCTTTGGTCAGATTGGATTAGCCTACATCATGGTATTTTGCTGATTCTGTAAAATGGTGTATTCATTTGGCTGAAAATTTGCCAGTAGCCCTGGCGCCTATTTGAGACTTTATTATGTAAGATCACTAACATCTGCAAATACTTCAGATACAATCATGACAAATCTGCCTGCACACAACCTTATAGAAACAACATAAGTAAATTACAAAGGAGGCTGTGTGGTCCAGTGGTTAAAGAAAAGGGCTTGTAACCAGGAGGTCCCCGGTTCAAATCCCACCTCAGCCCCTGACTCATTGTGTGACCCTGAGCAAGTCACTTAACCTCCTTGTGCTCCGTCTTTCGGGTGAGACGTAATTGTAAGTGACTCTGCAGCTGATGCATAGTTCACACACCCTAGTCTCTGTAAGTCGCCTTGGATAAAGGCGTCTGCTAAATAAACAAATAATAATAATAATAATAATAATAACATTCCAGCAACGTCATTAAAGGTTGTGTCAGTGGGTAATAACAGTTTGGATTGTAATCCACTAAAGGCAGCCCTGTAAATATCGGAACACACGCGTGTATTAAGGCAGGCTTGCAGCACAATAAAGAAACAAACATGGTTTTAAAATTAATAAAAGCAATAAGTATCATGCTTTATTAACACATTTATTTATTGTTCACCCTCAAAACGTGTACATTGGTAATCATGGACAATCGATGAAAAATTAACCAGCAACGAATCTTCGTTGCAAAACAACCGCATTAAATACTGTGTTAATACGAAAAATAAGTTCATACTGTTGGCCCACAACACACTCAAAAATGCTTCAAACTGTTTAAAGATCAATACAAGTACCAGTTTTATCACAAAATCAAAGCAAAAGTGACATTTGTTTTTATAACGAGTACATTGATAAATAAGAACGCTGGAAAAGGAGCTAAATACAAATATTCATTGCAAGGCTCAAATGCACTAAATACTGTTAATACAAAAATACACTAAAAGGCAACTCTGTTACTATCAAAAACAAGTTTGTATTTCACTTACTTTCAGCATGCTCAAAAAAGCTTCACTACTGTTTTTAAAATGAATAACGGCATAAAAAAACCCGATACGTGTGCTTCAGTTCTCTTCATCGCTGTTGAAAAACACATTGGTAAGCTCGCTGTACAGCCATGTGTGTGTGTTGGCTGGAACATTCAGAATGACGCGCATTATATTATTATTCATAACCTGGCATTTAAAAGAGACCCGGCATCTATTTACCATATTTCCCAGCAGCCCCGGCACTTATTAGAGACCCGCCGAGTATTGGAGACCGGCGATTATTTGAAGTTTTACGGTATTTATATGGTGACCTGAATGTAGGGTTATTTCACAGAAAATGTGAAATAAACTTGCATTCAGAGAGTAGCATTTGGCCAGAAATGGAAAACACACTATGACTTTTCCACCGGTGGATTATAAACTTGCATTAGGACAGTAGTGTGCTTGCAATGAACCTAGGAAGCAACACCTTCAAATGATACCAAACCATTAGAAACAGCTTTCCATGTGATTGCTCTTCTTGCCCCTTTGTCTTGCAGCTGTTTGTTGGCCTTTCCTTCCCCTATGAAGGGCCAGCTCCATTAGAAGCTATTGCTAATGGCTGCGCTTTCCTGAATCCAAAGTTTAACCCACCGAAAAGCAGTAAGAACACAGACTTCTTCAAAGGCAAGCCAACTCTGAGAGAGGTAAGATTCATTTCTAATGAACAAGGGGATATACCACGTCCGATATATACCCATTTATAGAATAGAAAACTCTTCTCATTGGGCACTAATGGGTTAAATGTAATCTTTTAGGCCTTCAGATACTTATTCAAAGAATAATTCATGCCCAGAACAGGATACAGGAAGTACAGATAAATGCCTTGTCCAGGGAATTAATTCACCAGTGCAGTATATTCTTTCTGTTTGTAGTAGAGCCAATGTGGATTCTCTTAACACTACTTTGTAAATAAGAAAATAAGTCTGCTTCCAGGCCTATACAGTATGTTGGCCTATAGTCTGGATAGAGCTATCTTCAAATTAAGAGATTAGGGGCAGCCAGCCACAAAGCAAAACAGGAAAGGAGATTCTGTCTTTTAAAACAAGCAAGGGCTTGTGTTTTAATTTTGCATTAAGTTAATGCGACTTAACCAAGATCCCATTGTAAATCCATTATCAAAGTAATACAATCAGTGCTGGGGAAGGACTTGTAGCTGTGACTCCTCCTGTACTGTTTTAAACATATGGTGGAACTGGGTGTGAATCCAAAGTGTTTGGAAGTTTGGAGCCCTGTTTCTGTGGAAGTCTGTTGTCAAGATGTTGTGCTTATTAGTTCTTCAAGCCAGTGTGAATGGAGTTAGTTGCACATTGCATGAGCCCACATCAAATGGTAGACCCAATTATGTCACTAGATCAGCCAATTCCAAGCTGAGCTGGTGAGTGTAAAATTGAGACACTGTTTTTAACCACATACTGTATTTTCATAAAATGATTCATATAGTTTTAAAATGGAGGAACAAGCTTTGAAACTAACTGAAACAGTATTAAAGGAGTATTAAAGCTTGCTTATTTGTTTTTTAGTTAACATCTCAGCACCCCTACGCAGAAGTGTATATTGGGAAACCTCATGTCTGGACAGTTGACATCGAGGATCCTGTTGAAGTGGAAAAAGCAATCAAAGCCATTCTAAGCCAGAAGGTACAGTAAGGGAATAGGCTGACTTCATGCACTTCCAATTTTAGTGTCTGCACTAGTTTTTGTTGTCTGCTGATCTTTATGGTGATAGAAGTAACTGCTAAACTATAGGTATGTCTATTTAACATTTAAATTCAAATTAAAAAAATTAAAAAAGCTACACAATTTAATTTGCTTTAACATTTTCAGCAGTTGGTGTTAATGGGTTTATAACAAGCAAAGTCTTTTAAACTTAAGGAGCTGGATTGCACTGGCATTGTATAGCAAATTTGTGTAGCTATATCAAAAACAAAACTTTTCTAAAATGATGACAAAGTGACAGTCAAAAGTTTTGGTAGGGTAATCTATGTGTGGTTCTGTATGGCAATAAAAAGGGGAAACAAACAATATTGTGTGCCTGGTGCCCCTCTTCTCCCCTTGGACAGCATGGTTTGAAGGGTAGGAACATTGGCATGTTTCATGGGCAGGAGCTTAACAAATGAACAGTGGGTTGTTTCATGTGCAAGGGCATCTTCAAGTCCAAGATGCTGAGTGCCAGGATGTTAATGGACAGGGCTCTGCTCTCGAGTTACTGCTGCAGAAATGGGATGCTGGATTAGCCTACCAGATATCCAGATGTGTACAGAAGACCTTCTTTTTGGATAGATGCAATTTTATTTTCTTGAAAAATTAAACAAGTTGTGTTCTGTCGTGTAAGGCCTTAAACCAACTGTTTCTAGTCTGAGATGTCCAGAAATTGAGGGAGTTCAAAATAGAAAAGCACAACTGAAACGACTGCTTTCACCAGATTGACATTAATACATGCTTCCCACAGCACAAAATGGCAGTCTGCTCCAATGGCTGACCTTGGCAGGATAAATGGCTGGTCTGGTGGTTAAAGACATTAACTTGACTTTGATCTCTTTGTGTGTGGCAGCGCTGCCATTAGGAGTTGTAAAATCTATTTACAACCATGGGAAATGCCATCCTGCTGGTTATAAAGGCACTTTTAATTGGCTTATTCCAATCTGATCTGATAAGCAGGAAGCACTGTAGTTCAGCTGAACAAATAGATAAATATACAGTATGCTGAAAGAGGCTCCTTATGATAGAATTATTATCTTTCAGTATGCTTCTGTTTTCTTTGTAATTGTGTTACAACCTTTACCCTTAAAGCTGCATCAGCTGAAGTATATGTTTCCCATTCACATATATCCAGTGACATGCTGGGACCCTTAAAACCCCCCAAATGACAGATTTCTCTTCTTTTTGTATGATAGATTGAGCCATACCTGCCATATGAGTTCACCTGTGAAGGTATGCTGCAAAGAGTCAACGCTTTCATCGGAAACCAGGTCATTCATTTTCTCTTTCTTACTTATATAAATAAGCCCTTACTAATATGATACATTTTGTCTCCACTTGCACTGTATTCACCCCCACCCTGACAAATTAGATTAAGCTGTTCGAATAAACTAAATCCATATCTAAGACTATGTAGAAATATAGAGTAACTTTAAAAATAAGTAAGGGAAGAGGAACAGAAGCCAGCTGTGATTCTGAAACCTTTTACAATTCAATGCTTATTACAATTAAATGAGAAAATAAGTTCAACCCATGGGATATGACTGAATGAGGTGCATCTGTGTTGTCATATCAACAAGAAAAGCTCACAGACAGCTAGAGGACATAATGAACTTACGTCATACAACATCAGTATCATTTTATAAACTTGGGAACAATTACATCAGTGCTCCTAAAACTTAATTAAACACAGGTGCAAGTTACACATTGTTACACCTGTAATGAATTTTCTTCCCAGCATCTTGGCAATAAACACTTAGCCACGCTGCCCTTCCACAATGAATCAAGAAGGATCGATCTTCCTGGATACTGCAGAGCGATGCTGTCTAGTATTCATCACACACACAAGGCACATGCAAGAGTTTCAGCATTGCTTGTTTACAGCGTTTTTCTTTGCACACCCTGCCACTCACAAGGGTACTTAAGAGTTGAAGGCTTCAAGGGTAATCTGTCTTGATTTGGGCGAGCTGAGGAATGGCATAATTAAGCGGGTTGGAATGTGTATGTATTTTAGACGGCAGCTCCTGTGATGTGGGAAAACGCTTCACTAACACATTCATCTTCAGCTACACAATGTTTCAAAAGATCCTGTTTTAATGAGTCTCCTTGATGCGCTGACAGTTATTCTAATGTGAAAAATTATACCAGGCGAGAAACTCTTATCACTTTTTCTTTCCTTTGGGTTGCTGGTACATTATTAAATATACATGTTTTACTTTATCCGTCTTGTTTTGTTTTTGTAATGCTGTTTATTGCTACATGTTTACAAAGTAGAAAGTACCTCCATTTTCTGCTTAGACCTCTGCTATTGCCATGCTTACAACTCTTGCTCCGGCCCTAAAAACAGGTGTTTCCACTGCTGGAACAGAGCTACACATTTCAAGCTTTTTTTTTTCACTCCTGCAGTGCCTGTCGAAGAGTTTGGCCAAAAAAGATGTGGCGGAACAAATAAACTAATATTCTTTCAACAATGTGCTGACTCTGAAATCCAGAAATAATAGGTGCTGTGTGGAATATACGCTTGTTTGAGAAAATAGCCAAAGTCCTTGGCGAACATGGAATCAGTCGAACACCACAACAGTGCCGGGACAAAATTTTAAAGAACTGCAGATGGAGTACAAAAAGAAAAATAGCGACAAACGTTCTTTCAATTGTGGCATCCATTGCTCGGGCAGTTTTTTTTTTCTTCTGATTTATAGTACTGCTGCACAGCACAATACTATCCCACAATCCCCCAGTGACCTTTTGATGCAGGACAAGAACTTCAGAGGTTGGCTACATTTGAAAGAAGCACCAAAGCACTCTTTCCTTGGCCAGTACCGGCCCTGGTCCGCAGTGGAAATGAGGCATCTGATGATAACTTTGTATTCAATTTTCTCACCTAATAATTACCTAATAAGACCCTTTCATCTCAAGTCTTGCCTAGATAATGAATGTCCTCTTGGTGGCCTGCCTGCATTAACTTTGTTTATTTTGGACCACTAAATGAATTTCCCTTGTTACCCCTAAGATGTATTCAAACCCAGGTTTCAATGCTTGAAAGGCACTGCAGCCCCTCTCTGACACCACCACCTTGCCTGCAAGAACACCGTAGGCAACATACACAGTGCTATTTATAATCACCAGCATGTGTGGCTTCAAGGTTCTCATATTAAACTAAAATAGCTTCTCCTGTCATCAACTCTGTAGCATGTTGATGGGTTTCACTTTGAGGGGATAATGGCTTCCAATGTTTCATGCTCCTGTAAAAAGGTTCCCAGATAGCTAGGTTAGGACATCATGTGGCCTCAATGGAGATGCCTGGTAGAGTGTAAATGAACATGGTGTCCAATACTGTCTCAAGGGTGATCTGTATAGAACTTGTCCATATAACATGTAAACTTAGGCAGTGGTCTCAGAAAGCATTGCAAAGGAAATCCCACCCAACAGTCCCCTTTTAATTGTGTTTACAGGTACAGTGTTGTTAAATTGTGAAATACTACATTTGTAAAGAACCCATTTACAGTTCGGTACTACAGTACATTATTATTATTATTATTTATTTCTTAGCAGACGCCCTTATCCAGGGCGACTTACAATCGTAAGCAAATACATTTCAAGTGTTACAGTACAGGTAATAATACAATAAGAGCAAGATAAATACAATGACTAGTTCAAGCAAGTACAAGTGTGACAAAATACAATTCAATAATACCGTAGATAAAAGTGACAGTGATAGTTACATCAGGATATGATTAAATACCAAATACTACAGTTTAAACACTTGGCAGATTACAGTACTCTGAAGTACAGGATTAAATGCAGTAAAATAGGGGGCAGATAAGAGTAAGTAAAGCATATTTAAGGAAGGGTGAAAGTGTCCCAGGGGAGAAACAGAGGAGTTCAGTGTCTACACAGCCTATCCATGAATTAACTACATTTTTATATGATCAAATCATGAAATCAAGAGAGAGTACTGTATACTAAAAAAAAAGGCCATGGCACCTTCCCGAATCCTCTTGTAGGATCATTAACTTAATTATTGTTGTATGCAAATTTGCATATGATTAGTTCCAATTGTTTGTTTAGATCAAGGAATTATAATGAACAACACAATCAAACAACAAGCGGGTTTAATGAATAGCAGCAGTTTATAAAGATAGTCATATAATGTCAGAAATAAGTCTAAAATATGAAGTATTGATCAAATCTATTGATTATCAACCTTAAGCATCAGTCTTAAACATACTTGTCTATCAAAATAGCAAGATTACTTAAAGCTTTTCATATAAATACATCAGTTAAATCTAATTGCTAGTTCCTTTATAAATGTCTATGCAAAGCTTAAATGTAGCTTAATAAGTTATTCAATTAGTTTTAACGTAGCTAAATTGAAAGCAGTTAGGTGTCATGTGTAAAAGTGCAGATCAAAGGCTATACTTAACAATCCTGAATGCTTGGACAAACAGCCTGCTTGTTGAGAATTGGCCCCTTTAAGTTTCCTATTGTTCTGTTCTTCCATGATGAAATCTTCAGTTCCCGAAGGAATCCAGTAACAGTCTATGTGCTTGGTCAGTAGAATCTTCAATCCCAGTGGGTTCTAACACAGTTCATGCTCCGGTAGATTCTAACTTGTTTGTCTAAACAAGAACGGTCGATTTACAACAGGTTGAACCAGTCAGTCTCTGCCACGCTTCGTCCTGTTGCCGGTCCGTGCAGCCTGTCACCCGTGTCTCCGTGTAGCAATCGACGCAGCTTAGAGGCTTGTGGTTGAGTCAGTACTGTTAAGGTCCCAGAGTTTCTTCGCCCTGAAGCTGAAAGTCTAAGCAGGATAATTGAAGCAAAACAGCATAAAAGCTTGAAAGAGCAACAACTATTTCTTTTTGATAGTTTTATATAGTTTCCTGCTGTTTCCAGTCTTGTTTCCTTTGTCTCTATATGGTCAGGTTTTGCATTTAGCTCTTTAACCATCACATGAGCTGCTTCATTAGAATTTCTTGTTTAACTGGGCCTATTCGAGGGAATGAAAAATGTTTAAGTTAATACATTTATATGTCGTGGTTAACACTTATTCTTGGCTCCCCGGCAGATGTCTCGGATGAGAGATGTGTTTTTCCACTGTTTGTGTTATTTATAACATTGAGATTACAGTAGTGAAAATAAGCTCATTATTTCCAAACACCTCGTCTTTGGCAGTTCAGCACTTTCTGTTCATCGTGCTCTGGATTGAACTGGGATAGGTTGTCATTAGGGGATGAAATGCATTGGCAGTAATAACTATGTTCATGTATATTAATTTGTTTTGTTTTGAACTCTTGTCTGGCACACAAAGTGCATTCAGAATGCTAAATAAATAAAAAATCCCTGTCTTGCATTTGCAGGATTTTTGCCACGGTCAAGTGATGTGGCCGCCCCTGAGTGCACTCCAGGTGAAGGTCACTGAACCAGGGAAGTCCTGCAAACAAGCCTGTCAGGAGAAGCAGCTAATCTGCGAGCCCTCCTTCTTCCAGCACCTGAACATGGACAAAGACCTGCTCAGGTGAGCACCTCATACAAATACATGAGGCACTATAGGTTTATTTAACATGTCTTACTGAAGTAGGTCCGAGCTAGGGTTGTTACTTGTTACTAGCTTCAGTGTGTAACTTAAACAGTAAAACTACCTGTTGATTTTCATAGCCACAGCCAGGGTTAGGGCCTGTTTTTCAATTCCAATTCCTTTTTTAAAATCAATCTCTAATGCCTTTGAAAGACTTGCAATTGGAATTTATATTTTAGAGACATAATAATTGTTCAACTGCTTTCATCTGAAGCCAGTTTAATTTACTAACAGACAGTGACTACAATTTAATAATTTGTTTGCCATTGTGAGAAGCTCTTTTTAACAGAATGCTGCTGATCAATGATGTGTTGGGATTGATTTAAAAGGCAATGGGGATTGAAATTGGGAATTTAATTTAAAAAGTAATTGGAAGTGAAAAAATGGATTTGACCCAAACCCTGGCCACAGTAGTGAAAAACAAACACATATGATAAAATACCTGTAGCCTCAAGCAAACCTCCTGTTCACAGTCCTTCTCAGTAGCTTTTTAATTGCTATTGGATGGTGTTGTGAAAATGTCCTACAGAGGGCAGCATCAGCTACAGCCAGTAATGTCTATGAGGCTTTACGGTATTTTATAGTGTTGGCAGTATGACACTGTACTGCCAGTAGCAAAAGCACGACTGGGCGGGCGTGGGGCATAGACATGCACGTTGAAGGAACACTGGGAACTACACAAACCATAATGCAGCATAAGTGCTGCAAGTGGAGCTCGCCATAGCATTTTTAAAAGTAATTTTGAATATTTTTTTTAAAGAAATGTTCTTATATTTAAAGCCTTGGTTAATAACTCCTGTAAGATTTAATCAATATAAAAGAAAACAGCATTTGGGGGAAAGAAAGGTGATCCCTTATTTATTTATATTTGTTTTCTGGGCTTCAGCAAAGCCTGAAATAACGCTTTTATTTATAAGCCGCAGGTAGTATTCATTCCAGTCTGACATAGGGAAAGCAGGTTTCAAGGTGTCACTTACTCTAAAAATGTCTTTTAAACCCTTGTCTGTAATTCCAGATTCCAGCCACCAGATGTCCTAGTTATCCTTCTTCATCTTCTTATTTTCAGATTGTGGCTTACAATGGCTTGTTGCTTTGTACAGTAAGCGAGGCCTCAGTGACGGGATAAAAAGATCAATTTAAAAATAAAAAGCCGCGGCTGAGTGATGATACCGTTACTGTTTTTCAGGTATGGAATAGAATGCCAGACCATGGAGTCTACAAATGACAACGTGGTGCCCGCCTATGATGAAGGGAGGAAGCACTGTGTTTTTCAGGGCGACCTGCTGCTCTTCAGCTGTGCTGGAGCTCATCCAAACCTTAAACGCATCTGTCCTTGTCGGGACTACATGAAAGGACAGGTTGCACTCTGCCAGGGGTGTCTCTAGCAGCTGCCAAGCATCATGAAGCAATGACATGACAGATGCACACATGCCCAGAGCCCAGTAACAGGGACCCACTACTGGGCAGAGAAGACACACCTGCCTAATTAAAAGGAAAACAATCTGTATCTTCTCTTTTCAAAAAGGAATGTTTGATGTTAGAAAAGACAGTAGAATTATAATTAACACGTACACAAGTTTGAAATGTACACAAAATGGAAGAGTATCTGGAGAAAATGGAGACTGATGACAAAAGAAGTGGCCACTTAATACACAGTTGAGGTCCAGTGATTGTACTGCTGTGCACATTGCAATGGCCCAGGCACTAGAAGTTGCACAAACTCAAATCAATCCAACTTAAATAAAATGACGGAGGGGCTGAAATGTTTGCATAAAGAACTGTCTACTGCCAGACCCGGCTGGTTGTGGTGCTAAAATGTTTAACGTGGCATTGATGTGCTTTTTGAACATTTACCTATTTTGAGAATTCATTTCCATCTCCAAATTGCAATGAGGGACCAATAAAGAAGGTGCTGGATAAGAAAGTGGATCATTTGAATGTCCTGCCTCTATTATCCAAGAGATAAAAAAATAAAAAATAAAAACTTTCAACTAGGTTTTCAACAGATGACATCCACAGAAATCATTTAGCTCCTAGGTTTGCTCCAGTTGGTCCTGAGGTAATAAAAAAAAACTAACAATCCTAGAAAAGAATGTTCACTCTATTTGTAAGTGTACCAGTCTCATGTTATATAAATGTACTGCCTTCCATAGCCAGTTACATAGAAGAGTGTGTGTCGGGAATATAGCAGTAGATTTTATCAGTAAGCTGTTAATAAACAAGGCGTTGTCTGCTTACTAAATGACAATATGCAATATGTATAAAATCATTGTGTGGTTGCATCCACATGTGTCATGCAAACGTGTCATATCCGTGCACCTTTAAGTTCCACTTGGTAGTCAAATGTCCCCAGTTATGGTGGCTGCATGATTCCAGTCATCTCTTTTATCTACCTAAATTTACCCAAGGGCACAGCGAATTGCTTCTGTGAAAAGAACTACATTGGGAATCAAATGGTTATAGATCATAAGGACATTTTTTGTGACCTCTGTTAGATAAGTGCAGCCTGAACTGTCTGCATCGTTTTCACTCTTAGTAAGATGCAGGTGCAAGGCGCTGTTTTTAGGTGTCAATATTTGGTAACAAATAATAGTGCAAAACTAGACTGCTTCACACCCTAATTACAGAACCCCAAGTAATAAATCAGCCTGGGGCTGTGCCATGTGGAAAGGCAGTTTTTAGTTCCTGTCTAAAAGCAGCTGGCAGTGAGCCTCTGGTAGGTAGAGGGGAGTCTGTGAACAAGGTTGCTTAGGCTCTCCCTGATGCAAAATGTTTCTTGTTTTTCATTTGGCTCCTATAGGTAGCAGGGTTACAGCAAAGAAAGAAGCAGAAAAATCGAACATTTTAAGGTGTTGTAAAAGAAAATGCACTATCTTGAGGAATATATTTGCTAAAACAATACTGAAGGTATAATTACACTGTATATTGTTGAAGTGGAGTTTGTAAATCTTTATTATTTATTTTGATTACAGAGTTATTGCTTTAAATGTCTGCTAAAAATTGTAATTTACTTATTTTTTGCAGTTTATTTATGAGACACGGAATCTTCTTTTTTTTTTTAGATTTTATTTAACAAATAATTTAATTTACTTTAAGGGTAAAACAAAGAAATATATAGTGGCAGTTCTTTAATTCACTTTTTTGAGGTGCTATTGTGCATAAAGGAATATATATGTAGTTCACCCTATTTCTTATGGTATATCCATATTTTTGTTATCCATGTATTTAAAAAAAATAATAAAACAAACACGTTTTGAGAATAAGCTTTGTTCCAGTAAAGCTTTTTACTGTAACCTTAACTTTAAAAAAAAAAAAAAGACATTGTCCTGTCTTTTTATTAGATAGTTTTCAGAGCACAGGAAGACGGAACAAGAACGGTCCTAGGCAGGGCTATTTGATGGCAGGGGACTTATTGGTTTATAATGACTTGCAATGAAAATGAAACCGTTTTTTAATTCTTATTTAACAGCACCCAATTTGATTTAAAAAAGCATGGTTAATTTATTTTTATTTTTTTTAATGAAGGTATTTATTTATATGCTTGTTATTTCTCCAAAATCATCCTTGTATGACTGCTGAGTGGAAACTCAATTACACAGTAATTGCTGCATGTTCTCTTGAAACAGATGTGGGGGGGTTTAATGGGAGAAAGAAACTATAAGAAATGTGCCCTATATGTTCTAAATGCCAGTAAGAACCTCCTTCTATATTGTATACACTACGCAATTACATTTGTAAATAGAGATTCTGCATAGGTCTTTTTTTAGTTTGTTGTATCGAAGTCTTATTATTACTTGTCATCATTATGTTGTTGCTTAAATGTTTGTAAATAAAGAGACAATTACCTGCAGCCAATATACTGTTTTTAAGTTCATAATGTGCCTTTGATGGGTAGTAGATTTGCTGTTGTTTTGTCCACAGATAGAGCTGGAGAAACTACTACTGCCTGAGTAGATTAAATAGAATAGTCTGATGCCATCTAAATAGTCGGCTTACCTTTAATGAAAAAAATTAATAAAAATAAACAAATAACCTTAAAACAGCTGTCTACATAGAATCTTATGTTTGGATCACGCTAAGCATGTTGTCAATGCTGTTTTTCAGATGTGTAAATTGCTTTGTGAGGTGTAATGTTTTTTAAGCACCAGTGGATGCATCTGTTCGTTATTGTAGTGGTAGATTTTTCTGTCATGCAAGTTTCTCTGTTGAAGACAATTCTTGTAAACATAGAGAAAGCATGCCTACAGGAAAATACAGGATGGAGTGTCTGATAATTGACAAAACTTGCAATAAATGTATTGCTTGTATTAGCTGTCTCCCTCAACCCCTTTCCGATTGTGTCCTCTCAACTGTTTCATATTTAGAATCCATTTTTTCACAATTGCTGTAAAGCCATAAATATTTGCAAGCCTTTTATTATGCGTTTTTCATGTTTGCTACGAATATCAAATTCCACTCACAATACATACTTTGTATATTGCAACAGGTCGGCAACATTTCTGGAGCAAAATAGGTCGCAAATATTTATGGCTTTACAGTATTCCTTTTTAATGTTTTTAGCTTGTTTTAAAGAAAATGCACTCCTGCAATTTGAATCCATTGAGTCGGCCTAATGTCCCTGCTGTTATTCCAGCAGAGGCTTGCAGCAGTCTGACACGCACTGAATGTGTGAGTGTTGTCCGTTTCTACACTCTGGCAGTCTCAGTCTAGCACAGGCAGATTGTATACTTTGTACAGCACTGTCTATGAACTGACGGGTTCAGACTGGTTGCTTGTGTATAAACTCAAGTGGTTGAAATTAGAGAGAAAGAAAGAAAGAAATGTTTTTGATGTATAATGCAGGATAAAACTTTATTTTTCAATAAACCTTTTCTGTGACACAGAATTTCCGCTCTGCTGTTTCTTTTTGTGTGTATTCTTTATAAATATACAGGGTCAGTAGTGTTGATGCAGTATCTACAACTATACATTTAATACAATACTCTTAATGCTGTGCTTGTACAGTACTATAGGCTTTAAGCAGGTCAAGCTGTGCTCTGGATATAAGTATATATGTAAAACAGAACAATGTAAACCGATATACAGTAGTTTGGCAGTTGCAAATGTATCTGTGTCTTTTTGTACAGTTCGCTTGGCTATTGGAAGTTCTTGTAGACCTTGTACCCAAATTGTCAACAGATTACTAGATTTCAGTGCCTGCGTACAGCAACCCCTGAAATCTTTCATCTAATTTGACACTGATGAAGTAAACATTCCAAATGCATGTTCTCAATTTATACAGGTTAAAAACCAATGGAAAGAATGGACATGATATGCCCAAGTACACCTCAAAGGGTCATTCCATGTGCATTGCACGTGAAACCCATAATCCAGTCTAATATATTTTATAACATTTTAAGTAAATGCAGAATTCAAAAAGGCAAGAACTAGACCTGGGGTAAATTTATAATTATATTACAATTACAGCAGAATTGTTTGCTGAAATTTCAATTACAGCTACAATAATGCTGCTATAATTAAAACTACACACATTAAGATGTTTACTGTATTTATTCTAAACAACCAGCAATAATCACAGGCACAAATGCAGAAACATGACTTATTATTTTTTTTTTTTTAAACAAATGGGGTCAGTTAATTGAACTGCAATCGATCAAGGTTCAACTACAATTGAAATTATATTGTAATTGCAATTCATTGTACAATTACTGTAATTAACCCCAGGTCTAGCAAGAACTGTGCTGCTAAAAACAGACACAATGGCATGATGATGAATCAGGAAGAGTGAGAGCAGTACATTTCCAGCACATCTTGGGCATTGTGTAAATACAGATACATCCACACCACTGGGATTATTAATTCCTATCATACATTAATCGCACAACAACATCAGCACGTCAGCACATACATATGTCAATCACGAATAATTATAAATTCCCCTTTTTTGTAACATGGGACAACAAAGTTCTACAATAGCACTGAACACACTGCATGCCTTGATCTCAAACTCCAGCCAATGGAAACTCTTACGGTGTGATTTTAACAAAGAACAGCAGGACTGCCAAAATAAAGAAACCTAAAGTAATCTTAAGAACGTCCAGACAGGTTGTCAATAGAAACGGATCTGTTTCTCTTAGCAGAGTTTTAACTTCTGCAGATTCTAGTGTACAGTATGCAGGCACTATGAATTTGAAACTTTAACTGTGGCACAAAACCCGTATGATCCTGTTACTCAATCCTGCGGCAGACTGGCGAGATCATCTTTTATAGAGATTCAGTGTAAAAGAGCATTACAAAAGTTGTAAGCAATTTTCTTCAAAACTTCTGATAAAGGGATAAAGCTAATACCATCAAATAATCAGGTCTTGTGTGAAATAATATTTAAAGAGTGTAGTCGCTGTCAGCTACCATTTAAAACAATCAAGTGTGTTTTTCTTTTTATCAGCGATTTATTAAAAGTTCGCTTCACGCTGTTGATTCTGCTGCCCTTGACCTCCTGACTGATGTCTGAGGGCAGCAGATTGGTGGATATGGATTTTCGTTCCTGCAGCTCTGTCTAAAGGCTGTTTTAATGATGGTCCCTGTTGTTAAAACCCCTTGCTCTTTTTTGTGAACTGTTGTACATGATGAAAATAATAGGATAGGGATCCTTTATTTAAGATTTTAAAAAATGACTTTAACCCCCTGAGAGCTAGTATCCAATAAAATATATTCCTTTTAACTCTGTTCATTTTTATATTATTAAAACCGACTAAAAAGTATTCTTTAAAGAGATTTAAAATAATTCAGCTGAAGACAACATTCAGCCTTTTCACACATAAAGAATTGCAGGTGCTTTTCCAATATACAATCTGCAGGATCCCCATTCACTCTGTGGTGATGTTGCCTTTTCTTTTCCTGCTTGCTTTTCTTTGTGATGACTTATTTACATGCTGGGTTTGAAGAATGAAAAATACTGCAGCAATGACAAACTGCATGTTAAATTAAATAAATAACACTGGTCAATGTTCCTCTGATTTCCAAGTCTTTAGTAATATCAAGGCTGGAGGGCGAGCTTGCTGGCACTGTTCCCCAGGTGACTCATTCAAAGGTTTCATAATTGTGTGTTTGTCTCACCCGAGGGACCATATCAATAAGCAACCTGCAATACAAGGTGAAGGTTTCAGGTTACACAACTATATTGCATCATGTATAATGTGAAGTCAAGGGGCCACCCAGATCAAAACAATTATATATATTATATATATGAATTATATATATGATAGAAAAACTAGTGTCAGTAAACTGAAATATGTATTACCACAGGATGCATTACCAGTTTACCTGGAATCAAATCAGTACTCATTCCCTCCTGAGGTTGCTTAACATGTTTTTAACCAACAGCACATAGGACCATTTGGGCCCCGCCCATCTTCCAGGTTACCACACCCATTTCTGCCCACTTTGGAATCTGCATCCTGCACACAGCTTCTTATAAACTAAAAAGAACTCTGTTTAACCCAAGAGCCAAGGTTCTCAGATCATTCTTCTGCCCTCTGTGAGACCTGTAAAAAATGTTCATTTAAATGAAGTTGTTTTCAGTTTTGAATTCAAACTTACTTTACTCCATAAGCCAAAATAATGAGTCCAATGAGAACTCCTGTCATGCCGTCCAGGTACCACACATTAGGGTTGTGCTTGAAGACCTCAGCGCTGATTAATATGGAGAAGCCCATGATCCCTCCAACAAGAGAGTTAAAAGCTGGAGAAAAATAAAAAGGGTTCTGAGGAGGGGCTCCGTGTGTGGATACAATCTCACACAAAGTATATTATTGTCAGACTAACAACCAAGGAACTGAGTTAACAATGGACAACAAACTAAGTAGTTCAACACCAATGTCCAGATGCTCTTTTCCTTCATTCATTTAAAGTTTTCATGCTTTTCACGTAATTTAAAGATTCTACAAGAATTCACTACCCGGTAAGATACTTACTGGTCCTAAAGGATGTTTTTTTTTTCCTGACCCAACAAATAAGCATTACTTGTCATTGTGTGACAGTTTGGTTTACTATGTACTGTGCAACAGGGCCTGTTATTATGCAGCACAGGATTAAAATACATTTTCATTTACAGGTGTATTAGGGTTCATTTATTTTATTTTCTACGTGCCTAAAATGTTGAATTCTGGGCCAAATGTAATCTACATTTTAGCTTTAAACACTGGTAAAACTATATTCAACAATAAAATGTTTTCATCAAAATTAATTTAAAAAAAGAAGGTATAACTACTTTCTCCTCTGACCTATAAAGTGAAATTATTGAGCCTCTCTTCAGCACAGCTTGTGCAAAACAGTATCTGCAAATTAACAATTGCTGTCATGTTTTGCAAATAAATAGAGGGCTAGGTGGTAACACTTTGGTCTAACACCATGAATGCACCTTTCAAAACAGATTTGCTGCCCAGTCAGAATTCATTCCCAAGAGTGACTGGCATTCAAATCTTACGTGCACTTTGAAGCCAGTGTTGGCAGCTGGATAATCATATCATACTCAAAGCAATTTTAACCTTACAGTTATGACTCTATCTGCTTGCCCCTGTGTTGCTGCTATCTATATCATCAAAAACTGCCCAGTGTTAAGTACCATCATAATATTAAATAATAAAGCAACAAAATTCCCAGCATACATTGCATACTGTGTTGTCTCCACATAGGAAATGTAATTTGGGAGATCGATTACTTCTAAATGGGACTCAGCCGATTATCCTGCCTCTTCCTGTTAAAATTTATCTTCCCAAGAACATTAGGAGGACAAAGAGCTGGCGCTGGCTTTTATTACAGATTTGTAGCACTCAAGATTATATCAAACATAAAGTGATGAAGTGAAAAGTGGACTGGCATTCTCTGAAGTCATCGTCAATATAGAATGCAAGCTGTTTATAAAGCCTCTATATATCAAACTCTCAAAATTAGGATTTGATAATGATGGATTGAGTCAGAAATATTGGAATTTTGTTAATGTCCCTATAATTGTTATCATCAATGTGGTACTACAGTTTTACTACAGACAACATCTGTGGTGCTTTCGATTCTCTTGTCCCCACACAGTCATTCCCTTCATACATTTTGATCATTCATGTTGTTATTTCGAGATGAAGTGATTCATTTTTTTTTTTTACCTAATTGTGTTTACAAAAGACAGAGTAAACCCTCCTTCCTCGCCAATCTGTGCCAGGTCCTGACCACCCCCACATCAGTCTACAGCGGCAAGACAGGTCTGGGGATATCAGGGCCCTGTGCTGGCTAAGGTATGTGTGTTTCCATGGCAACAGGACTTATCAACAAATCCTGAGGCATCAGCCAAGACAATCATCAGTTTGTGTTCTCCGATATCCAAAGGTCAGTCATCAAAACGGCATTACTCCACTGTGCCAAGCATCAATAGTATTATTACTGAATCCATTGTTGTCATTTTTATTTTGGACAAGTATTAATATGCACAACACACAACAAGAAGCGGTTTTAATCTAACTGTTTGACCGCACAATCTTGACCAATTTAATGCCTTTCTGTCTCAATACCTCTCAGCCCACTCACACCTACACACAACATTGCCCGCAGCTTCAGAGCATTTTGAAAACCAGCTGGATTACACAAGGGTTACACTTTAACTCTAGTGACCACACAGAGGTCGATAGGCGGGGTAATGCACTCCAAATTAGACCAGACTGTTTCCTGCCGTGTTGAAGCCGTTAGTCATTACCAGGGAGTGATGTAATAAATCCATGGGGAAATAGGATTACAGCCGAATGCAGAAAATGAAACAATGGATTATTCGATTCTTACTCTCTGTGTAAAGAGGACAGCACAATTGGGTGAATTAAGTGGTTATCACATCCACCTTTTCCTATTAAATCAACTGTATACAAGTGGTTACTAGAAACAGACCAGTTCTCACACTTGCCTTGTCCTGTTTTGTACAACACGGTTTAAATGTGTTGCTAAACATTGTGTAGTTTAGTTACTATCTCTGTACATTATACTTTGCTACGAAAGTATACGCCACTGCTTGGATTAAAAAAAACTCTTTCAGGGAGACAACTCCTTGGTATTATTATTTAGTGTGGGTTATCCTTTTATTCCCATTCATGCTTGAAATACTTGAAACTAGTGGACGTTTGCAATACTACTAAAATGAATGAACATTGTCTCCATTAGGTGCAGCGAGAGCAACATGCTTCCTTTTGGAGATACCTACCATCTGTTATCAGAGCTCTGCTGGTCAAGACCCTCCCCAGCATAAACTTCACCACTGCCAGAATGATGCAGAGGATCCCGCTTAAAATGGAAACACTAAAGAGAAAATCACCCTAGAAAAAGAGACGGGAGAAGTCTATTAGTGTTACTGCACATCACTGGCACTCCAAAAGAACTCTGAAGAGTGGTTTTAGTCACAACGATACAAACACAGCTGCGGTTTTACTTTAAAAATAAAAAGGCCCAAGGTTTGCGACTTAGTTACTTTCCCTCAGTTACTTCATGTTGGAGGAAAACAATCCTAAGTGAGAAAGGATCTAATCAGAGTAAATATTACATAGACTCTCTAACAATTATCAGGATTGGTCTTTTGAAGATGGATGTTTATGAACATTATTACCACTTGCCTGTGCCTACGTCTATAGCAAGCCAGTTTGCTTGTCATGCTAATGAGGAGAAATGTGCAACTGCATTACCACAGCACACCTTGCAATACAAACTAGAGACATGCAGTGTCTGGCTGAACAACAACAGAGCATCCACTTTCTGTGGGTATTATCTACTGCTTCCATTTAATAAGTTAATTTATTTCCCCTACTTTTTATTCTTTAAATATGCTATAAATATACTAAATCCTGGCTCTATTCAAGTTTGTACATTACCTACCTTACACACACTACTGTTTTAAAGAAAAGGGCATCTGCAAATTAACAGTTGCTGTCATGATCTGACAAATAAATAGAGGGCTAGGTGGTAACAATAATAAAGCCAGCCTAACTATCCCTGTGAGAGGATTGACGAACTGCAGGGGGTTCTCAATCAGTATTAACAAAAGAGGCTAACCTGTGTCCAATCCACCAAGCTATTTATTATTACTTTCTTGAATAACTAATCACACTCTCAAAACACTACTGAAGCGTCTGCTATAGTCAGAAACTGCCGTATGCAACTCAAAGCAAATGAAATGTTTATCCAAGTTCAAGGCTTACAAAAATGTCAAATCAGCTAGGTTTAGAAAGAGAATGCTTGGTTTAAAAATACATTTTAGTAAATCAACAACGTTTTAAATGTAACAGTATTTAGGGTTATTGAGATCTCTACTTTATCACCCAAAGAAGAGTAGACTGGAAATGGAGGTGGCTGTCTTTCACTGTGTAACATTGCAAGGGTGATGCTCCTTTGTTAATAGTTTACACGGCACACTTGAGGACAGTGAGCTCACTGACAGTTTGGAACAGCAAGCTGCTCTGGAATCTGCTGCCTGGATAAAGCATGATCCGAATACAAACAAATACATGGCATAGGAGCACTGCGCTACTCAAGGTGAAAATATCACATGCAAATGGAATCTGCTGTTTTTCCCTGGGGTTCCTTGAACTTTTAATCAGATTATAAGAGCTGAGAGAGTTCTGCCTTAGTGCTGTCAGGAACTATCTGGGGCAGAACAGTTAAAAGCTACTGCAGTGTTTCTGAGTGAACTGGAGTTCAGGGGTGCATAGCAATAGGTGTTAGACAAGCTGAGACAGCACTGGGCTCTATTCCGCTCTTTGAGGCAACACTGAAATGCCCATGCAAATTTTGGAAGTAGACGCTTCAATGAAAAAAATAATACACTGCCAAAATACTGCATGATGCTTAATTAAAATATAGCATTGCATTTCCCAGCTCAACATGGTAGTAATGAAATTATACAAAAATGATGTAAGTCGAACATCATCCTAATGAGCTTCCTGAACAGTGCCGATTAGAGTAAATCCTGAGAAAAGGGTAGCTGTTCTCCTGCATTAATATGCAGAGCCTGCCCCCTGTGGATCAGCTCTCTGTGTTCTCATCCCCCAAGGTCAGATCCCAGCGAGGGACAGCAAGCTCATGGTCAGACTGCAGCAGGGTTTTAAAGCCCCACAACACGGGACAGCTGCTGATCATCTCTATTCGTGATAATGGAGAGGGCACTTGCTGTGAAAGAAAACTGGAGGACAGCCCTCAGGGAAGTGTCATTTCACAGCACTTGTTTCACAGGATGAACTACTGAGTATGTGTGGCATCATCTTGATAGGCAACACTTGTACAGGAAGGCTGTTCTCCTGGACAGCTTGTATGATAACGATCCACACTGATTCCATGTCCAAGTCTGTTCAGACTCTAAAACAGAGTTTTCTAATCCAGTAGCAGCTAATGCAGCCCCTGTGAAGGCAGTATGTAATGCATGCAAGCTTCCATTTGAAACCCTTTGGGCCAGATCTGCCAGTCTTCTCCAAACAGTTTGTCAAATCGCTTAAAAGGTCCTCACCATGCAGTAAACATCTGGCCAAGAAATCAGCAATTCATGTCAATGGGTCATATTGGCAATGTTGCTTAGCAAATGTTTTGTACAACTAAATACCATTTTGCATTCATGAAACCGGTATAGGCTGTTCCTGATAAAGAAACCAACAACCAATAATAAATCTGATCTAATATGTTATTTAGCCTTGCTGATTTTTTTCAGGTTAAGCCAGTCTGTGCCAAGTTAAACAAAAATTTAGAAAACAACTGCTGTCCATAATCTTTCCTTCTTTCGTTATCCACAAACAGATGGATGTGACTTACAGTAGGAATGCTCGTTGCTGGAGTAGAAAAAAAAAACTGTTAAAACTGTACAGCCAGTTCAGGCACAGTGTACTCTAGTTTGAATCCCTCAAACCTCAAGGGCTGACATTGAAAGGTGCTGATGCATTACAGAATCTCTCCAATCACTGTCTGTTCAAAGTTCAAGATTATTTATGTTGTTTTAGCAGCTTCAAGGGCACTTCAGTCGTCTGCGCAGGATCAATAAATAACTACACCAAGATACAAAAATGAATTTTAAAAAAAAACAGCAGGCAAACCATTTTATAAGCTGTACAGACTCATGGTGTTTATCACCAAAGACTATGAAACAAGCGTGCTTGAATATAATTGTACAGTATGCAAGGTCCACTGAAAGACATTCACTATGCAGAGTGGCAGATGAACCCTGTTTTAAACCAGGCGAATACCACGCACTGTGTGCATACTGTAGGTCACTCAACAGTGACCCTCCACAAGCTTAATGTTTCAGTTATGTGCAACAACACTAAATTATTATAAAGTCTGGATATGATATGATTTCTGATATATTTTAATTATGGTGATTGACATCTGGATACACCTTCTTCTGTTGTGACTTTTACATGAGATCAAAATGAAACAGAATGGAAAATTCCTCAGTACTTTAGTGAAAGTTAATAACATATAAAATCAAGATAACCAAAAACAACTTGCCAGGAAAGAGGTATCTTTTTTAATATTTTAGCAAGAAAAAGGAAAAGTAGAACAGCACTCCAATGTGCACTGCAATTTAGACATACTTATTTTTAGCCGCAGTTTGTGTCTGCCAGATTTTGTAATAAGATCTCGCTTGACAAGTAATTCTCAAGAGCAGAGCATTGCTGCTTTGATTAAGAGAGTCACAGGCTTGTGTCTCAAAGCTTGCAAGGGGGTTTTATTCTCAAAGATATATATCACTCAGCCAGTGTGTCAGTCCCTGACTGGCATAGTTATCCACAGCATGTCGCAGCCTGCTTCATAATACATTCATAGGAAATCAGGACTATACATGTAACTGTACAGGAAGAACTGTCATTACATTACTGCACCTGAGAAAGATGGTTGATAGTCACACAGTTGACTCTCTCTGATCCGAACCATGGTTATCTGAACTGACCTATAATCTGAATCATGTTACTACATCCTAAAGAAATGCACGTTGAGGGGTATAGGCAGTGGTATATATACTCCAAAGTCTCTGGAAGCAATGTAGCATTTAAAACAGCCATTCCACAGGAAGTTGATAGTCCTGTCAATCTGACACTACTAGACACCACTTTTCAGTAAGAGTTAGTGATGCAGTGGGGTCACCAGATCATGAATTAGTCAAACAATGATCTGCTGAATTTAATTCTAATGGTGAAATATAGAATTCCTAACACTTTTGGTTGGAAAACCAACTTAAAGTGGTGAATGTTAGTTACGTCTGTCAGTTTGAATTGAGTTTGGTCTCCAAGCTTCAGTATTACACCAAGCAGAGGTAAGGATTGTTTGTTACATTTTAATACTGCAACTTTTCAAGGCAGACCATCCAGTCAAACGGCAGCGTCACAAATTCAGACGCTTAATACACTTACTTACTGTGCCAGTCTTTTAAAAAGAAGTTGTTGCCAAGGTAAAAATAAAATACTGGATTTGTTTCCTTGTTGAAGTCTCACAGGGTTTAATAGATGAAAGAAGGGCACTTACCCATCTCAAATCCCACTTTTCTCCTTGAAGGTCACGTGTTTAGCACTAAGACAGATGGCTGACCTTGACAGCATAGCAAACTGAATTTTTCAGTAGCCTTTAAGCTTAAAGTAATCCCTCCACATAAAAGACTACACACCCTTAAATAGCACCTTCTCTGTGACATTCGGTGTTAATTTAAGCAATCACGCCTTAGCTTTGTCAAGGTTGGTAGGTTGTGGACTAGAACAATGTTTGTGGTAAGAAAGGGAACCTATTATTATTATTAGTAGTAGTAGTAGTAGCAGTACGATTATTATTATTATTATTAGTAGTAGTAGTAGTAGTAGTAGTAGTAGTAGTAAATACAAACTTCATAAAGGCTTACTTTTCCCATATTTCAAAGGGCAAGAACATGAATGCAATGCTGTTTAAATGTAAGAGGAATTTCATTTGAATTTAAATCAATTATTGGGAGCAGTAATGTTAGCGAGAAGCACTTATTTTCTGTAGTTTTAATGTAGTTTTACTGACACCTTATGTACAACCAGTAATGTATTACTCTTAAAAGACGTCAGGAAAGAGCTATTCAATCAAAATGATCACAATGATACTTGAGCTTTAAGCAGCACTGCAACATGAACATTTATATGATTACTACAGCACATCATCTTCTCTCTTGGAAGATTAAAATAGAGAGAGCAAATCGATTTTAGCCAGGTTTATCTTCATATTTCAGGTCAGGGAGCTTCATTTGAATGATTACAAGAGAATGAATCTTACCACTTCAGGGAGCAGTTTGGTGGCAAGGTCATGGATGGCTTTACCCACAATGCACATGGACGACAGGATAAAAACCACTCCCAGTACAACACAGGCTCTGTGAAGAAAATGAAAGCAGTTTAACATATCTGTTACTTGCTTTGGAATTCATTACCAATACAACTTCAAACACTTAAATGTTGATATGTTATATAACAATTACCTTTTCAATCATGTAATTGAGTTGTTCATGTATTAAGTACTAAAAACAAAAACATATATAAACATTCCTTAATACAACCTTGTTATTTTAAATTGCAAACATACAAATTGCACAAATCCCACAGAAAGGGAACAGAAATGTGACCAAGTAACAACACTGACCACTGTGGGGTAAGGAGCAAGTGTTGCCAAAGTAAAGGGACTTAACATCACTCCACATCACACTAAGAACATGTGAAGGCACCAGCGGCAGGCACAGTACACATTGTGGTCATCCAGTATAACTCCTGGGCTCTCAGTACAGAGCTACTGTAATACAGAATACACTCTCAAATCTTTAACATATAAGTGCCTATTCACAACGCTGTAACTCGTGAGAGTCAAAGTTTGTTTGTATTATTAAAATACTTTCATATTCATAAAACTAGCTTTAGAAGATTTTGTTCTAGATGTTTTTATTTTTTTTTTCCCACAGTTTCTATCCCAGGAACAGGGATTGTGTTATTATTAGAAGAGAGGCCTAACAACATTGAGGGGGTTCCAGAACATAACATTAACAGTAATCTAAGAAAATTGTTTGCATATCCTCTTCAGTCACGATTTTTTAAATTACATTTTTAGAAATGTTAAAACAGTTTGTGTGAACTCTATGGAGAAGCTGCCCTGCCAAAACTTTCAATTATAAAATAGATACATAGATAGGTAACCTGGTACAATTATACACGCAAAGGCTGAAGTGGATACAGGTCATATTTTAATTCACTGAAACAAGCTAATCCGTGATTAGGAATTCAATACAGTTATTAGACAGATAAATTAAATGCACTCTAAAGACCCCCATGCTCCTGAGGGCTGCACACAGCTCTGTTTGGCAAGCCGACTTAAAGGGTTTGTAACTCAGAATTCATGAGGATTCTTTTGAAGTGCTGTAGCAAGGCAGATCAGCCCACATGCTATTGTGTTGCCTGAAAAATACAGGGTTAGTACCGATGGATAAACACGAATGCTCAAACATATGCATATGTCTGCAATGTTATTATCATGCATCACTAGCAAATAGTAATATTTTTGTAGTGATTGACCATGTTTTAGAATGCTTTGTTATACTACCATGTTTTTGTTCCAGATACATGTGGGTTGTGCTGAAACATTACTGCTGGACTATAAGAAATCAGGGTGAGCAATGGCTATATATATGATAATATATATATATATATATATGATAATATATATATATATATATATATATATATATATATATATATATATATATATATATATATATATATATATATATATATATATATATATATATATATATATATATATATATATATATATATATATATATATATATATGATAATATATATATATATTATCTTTTATCAGTGTAAATTAAGCTGCAAGTTCTTTCCTGTGCAATCTGTGCACCTGTGTTGCATTAAAATTGCAGCCAACCAATCATCTGAGACAAGGGTGAGGGGTTGACTACAGCTGCGTTTTATTTTGATGTGAAAAAAATACTCTGCTTGTGAGGATGAAACATTCAGAATAGGTGAGCCTGGAAATAGTATTCTTTGCAGATCAAACCAACTTTGGACTTTAAGACACACATGATAAAACAAACTGTTTTATAATAATACTCAGCATCGGGTTAGTAATATGGCCTATTATGATGCAACAGTCCATAATTCTGTCCTTATTATTGCCATATGGTCAACAAAGATTGCAGTTCTATTGCTATTTGTAGCAATGTAGGTGTTGTATTCTGAAGCTGTAGTTTGTTATGTTCATGTGTTATCCCTGAGCTGTGTAATGATGTCACTTTCAGCTTCAGGCCATGAGGTCCCATCCAGTTTACTGGTTATTAAGGTTGTTTTTCAGCCAATAATATGCTACTGCTAGATGCAATTCTGACCAACAGAATCCCATTTTAATCCTAGTACCTGATCCCAGAATTACATGACCCTTCGAGGGATATTGTTATTTGGTAATGTGAGATAAACCAAAATTAAAGCAAAGCCTTACTTTCTGTAATCCATGGTATAAGAATGTAAACAATATGTGCACAGGTATTCATGACCCAACACTTGTAATGTAACTGAGACTTAATATCTTCTTTTCCAATTATCGTGCAGTAAATCTCACTAGGCACTGTATTTAATGTATTTAAACTGGCTATGTCCTATTTCCAACACATCCCCTAAGGGAAAAGACTCTCGACACTGCTATCCCACTAAACTCAAGATTATTCAAAATAAGCTGTGGCATCATTTATCATGGAGCTGCAGTCAGATAACTGAGCTGAGCCACTGACAATCAGATTACCAGTAATACTTGCTTTAGCTTTCCAAAGGGCATTGATCCAAAATCCTTCAAATAGTTCCTGGAAAGTTTTTCAAACCCATCTGGGTATAAAAGAAATAACCAACCATGAAGTGTTTATTGATGTTTTGCATATATTTAGCTAACTTTTTTTATTAGCCATTGCAAAGAAACGATTTACAGACTGGGACCAATTTCCATTCTCCATTTGCAACTGCAAAATTACTGTGACAAATTGTTATTTTTAGGTCAGTCTGTGTGTGACTCAGACAGAGAAAAGATTACATCACTGCTTCTGGTCTACAAACCTTCCTACCCCTTTGATATCTTTAAATTGCTGGTATGTAAAGAGAGCTATGGTAAAATGCTCTTTCTTTTAAGAAATGTCATTGTAATACTAAGACAGGAATGAACTACATAAGTGTGTTCCTTTCCAATTAGATCTAACAGCAAAGTATAGTACAAGCTGTGATAGAGGCTGTATCTGGTTTGGCAAATGCTGCTTGCTTTTGAACAGCAGACAACAGGGTCACTGAAAGCAGGAGACGGCCACAAGTCTGAGGGACGAGGCAGATCAGATCTCTAATCAAGTCTTTTGTACTCTTTCTCTACCTGTGTGTGTGACTTGCACTGATCTCCATTATGTCATTACACAAAAGCCACATGCACCATCCCAGGAGCCACGCTTTCTCTAAAGAAAACTCGAGCCCTCGCTGCCAGCTGCTCTGCTTTCGTCTCTGAAACAATACAGCAATATTTTAATACAGTAAAAAGTCGTGAGAGTTTCCTTTTTTAGGATCAAAGGCTATTTTACCCATCTCCCTGTAAAGAGGCTTTGGTAGCAAAGCCTTACCCAATGGAAACTAGAATGATAAACCTAAAATATACACAACCTGACGTATAACAACTGGCTTTGATTGGAAATCATCCTTCCCTGACTGCTGTAGACCAATTCTGTCCCAACACTCTGACAGTGGCAAATAATGACATTACTGACTTTGCAAAAAAACACACTTAATTCAGATAAACCCAGTTTCCCCACTGTTAATAGTGTATTGATCTGTACTGTATATGTACAATGTTGGACTAACAGCTAATTAGCAGTCCAGTAGGGAATTTAGTCTGCAGAGGATCCCTGCTGATGTTTCTGGAAATTGCTCTCTTAGTAATGGTAGGCTACTAGAAACAGCACTTGCTGTTGTAAAGATGAGTGTGTACTCACATGTACTCCCTGTGTGCTGAGTGCACCGCGGCCGCATTACTGTAACGCCATAATACAATGATTGAGGACAGAACGTCAAGCACGGCGTCAAACTGAAACAGGACACAGAAAATGAGTAGTTAGCAGCTTGAAACATGGAAAACTGAAGCCACTTTACAAGCGAATTCAATCAAAACGTATTAGCAACAACCTGTGTTATTTAGCTGTTCAATGGCCACATTCAATCAAATTGTATGGGCTATTGAATCAAGCTTCCAAAAATACAAGGATACCTCCTGATTATACCACTGGATTAGAAAAATAGAACCCAAAAAATATTAAAAACACCTTTATGTATTTTGAATAAACATGCCTATAAAAAATGAAAATACATCATGTGCTATTTTTTGTAATTAAATCACCCCGTTTGAGTTAAGAGTTAAAAGACAAAAGGCAAGACAACCCCTCTTAATACTATTGTAAAAACACACAACAGATAGTCCAGAGATATAACAGCTAGTCCAGAGACAAGTAACTGTAACAATGCTCAGACACCTGAACAGTTTGGAATGTTTGTTATCCAATTAGATTGTAGGATTTACCACTAATAGTGGTGTTGTTCCTTCCTTTTGCAAAGTGGTGAAAAGGACAACCACAACTTGTATTGACCATTCTCTGTAATCCCCTGTAAAAAGGTCTGACCTTGGCTTCAGTGTCACACTAATATTGCAAAAAACCAGCTAATTCAGCACTACTTACAGCAAATCCAAACGCAGAAGCACTGTGTCGCATAATGGAAACAGCTGGAAAAGAAAACAGAGAGATAGGTTTGTTTATACAGTATGAATTCAGTATTATACAAAGCCATCTGAACTGCTCTCAGACAGAGTATAATCCAGAGTGCCACTCAAACAGTGAATTAATCCCTCAACAGTTGTAGCAGGAACAGAGTGTATAAATTAATTAAATTACAGAATGGTTGACTCTGTCGATGTGAGAATTCAGTTAACTAACTATTACCACCTGTCACACATGCAATATACAAGCACACAACACCCAATAAACAAAGTTTATTGGATCTCTGAATTATTGCCAGTATATACTGTATAGCTGTTTTCAATATTGCATTTTTTCACAGAGAGAATCGTTAAAAAAAAAAAAGGATGCAGAATATGTCTACATTATTGTTTTGTTTCGTTTTTGAATAGCGTGGAATTGTGAGTGCATGTAATTGTGAAGATTTTTTTTTTCTCCAGATGTATTACTTTCCTGACACTGTCCACAGTTGTTACATGAATACATCAATGCATCTACGCTTCTCCAAAGTCAAACCAGTTTGGAGGTTCAGAGGAAATGCAGACAGTGCTTCCCGTAACCCTGATAAAAATCCACTGTTTTATTCATCTATCATGAACAATATAGTGGATCTACAGCACAGTGCCACTGGTTTGGATTGCATTGCTTGTCATTGGTCATCATCCCTAGTTTCTACTAATAGAAATAATATTTATAATATAATAACATTATATTGCACTAATTAGTCTTTTAGTATCATAGAGTAGATTGAGCTACCATATCCACAACCAATTACCAGCTCCCAGTGTTGCCTTGGAGCTGAGAGCTATATGCATAAAGAATGTTGTGTACTACACTGGGAAATTCTACACTGCTTTATTTTCTAAATAAGCAGCCATCCACAGAACTACACTATCTCCCCAGGGAACCAGTAAAGTTAGATTTTTTTGCCAATTATTTTTTATACAATCTATTTTTTATGTATATAGAAGTACTTTAAAGTCAAGTGATTACAATAATGTATTCCATTAAAAAGCAATCTAATGTAAGGGAGGCCGTTTTGGCTTGTGAAAACTGCTTTAAGTGCAGTATTAGCAAGCTAGACAGGATCCTCTGGATAAACAAAATGTATTTATTTCTAAAGGAGAAGATACACACTACATAATTTACAGTTACACAGTGTCCCTGGGAAAATAATGAAGGAGCTTTATCCCCCTAGATTAGAGGTAGTACTGTTTTAGTTTAGCCTGGCTTAAAGATTCCTTTACATGCTTTGAATAGTTCAGGTACAGTTTCACACAGTGCAATGGGATCTGATATGCCTGCTATCAACTGACAGTGATTCAACCTTCAGTACAATACGACTGTATACTTTTAGTTGCATATCACTGCATTGGACTATCTATAAATAAAGTGAATGTAATAGAATTCTGGACTTGGCAGGTATTACAGCATTGATGATACAAGTAAACCGCATTAGAGACTGCCTCCGGACGTGTTTTCGAGTTTGGTTCTCAAGTACAGTTCTAAAGACACTGTAGTGTAGATGCAACTGTATTAAGACAATTTAAACTGTTTTAAATCACTACTAAAATGCATAGTATGGACAGGGCCATAGGGATTTATACAGTGAGGAATTTTTTTTGAGCAGGCAAGGTCATTTTTAAAAATTGTTTTTTTGTCTCTTGACTCTTATTTGACAAGTGCTGGAAGATGTGCATGTAATATTAATCCTAGTTCTCTAAATGTTATTATGTTGAACATTCATTTGTGACAGAATCTTTTTAGCACTGTTGCTGAAAAATGCTCTGGTAGCAGATTTTTTGTGCAATGGTTTTCGCTCTAAACAAATCTAATCTTTGTCCTCATAATTGTGGAAAATAGCTAAAGGAAGAATCAAGACTGTGAGAGGAAAAGTATTTTTTGACATTTCAGAATAACTTTTGAGAATAAATTGTTTTTAGATTACCAGTGATTTACATTTTTTTTCTTTTTTAAAATGTTGTACCGATTTGCCTTCAATTCAAGACCAATGAGATTTTTCTTTCTATTCGGGTTCAACAAACGCTCCACATTTATATATTTATTTACTTTGGATAACCTTATCCTTACTCTACCAGCACAATACTCCATGCTCAGAATGACATCTGATAAATCTGACAAGCCAAGCATATGAATCAATGTTAGCCCTTTTACTGAAACACAATCCACAAGGCCATAATGAACTGTTCATTTCTTTAAACCCTGGCTTCAATATTCCAGTTGGTATGATGGATCAATAACTTTAGGACTGGCTGAATGTATGAGGACATGACCCTTTGCGAGTAGATAAACACCAAGACCTTGGACAAGGGCTGTTTATACTAGCGAGGGAGACATTTTTTAGGCTAAACACATGCTTATGAATAAGAACATGTGGAATCACTAGAACCATTTACTGCTACTACTACTGACATAGGTATATACATGGTGTCCATGATATCCCAAGTACACTAGTAGAAGAAACGACAGATCCATAAGCACAACATTTCTTGCACGTTACAATTCCTGTACCTTTTGTCTAAATGCAACCTGTCCCTTACAACCACCATACAGTGGTAGGGGCTTGTATTGGAAAGTTCTGGAAAATGTGAAGTTTTAAAAACAAGACACATGTTGGTGAAATGCGTTTGGAGACCTTGTTTTAGTGGATTACAGACCCAACAACTGGTAATGTTACAAACGAATGAGTTTACTGTAAAGCGTACACTTGATTCCGGAAAATCGTAGAGCAACTGTGCAGTCTAATTAGTCTCCTGGATAATGCAACACATGATTTGCTTTGTAGCCTCATTAAAACGAGAAAAAGTCATACAGGAGACCAATTAGGAAAATGTTGCTTTGCCTCCAGAGCTTTGTCCCAGCATTGCTATAATTTATCATTCTTTATCTCACTGGGTCAGTGCTGAAGAACCAAGATGAATAATTGGGTACTGAATGACAGATGAATGATAGACAAAATAAGTATAACATCAGATATAAACAATGGAATATAATAAAACACAAATTCATCTACTGTGTGATGTACAGTATGTGTTTTTAAACAAAGAGGCTGCCAAGACTGACTGCTAATTCAAATAATCACAAGTGCATTTTGGGTAGTTTATGTGAACAAATACAGAAACTGAGATAATAAAGAGACATGTTTATGTATATTTTCCCCACATAATGGCCAACCATATCTACTCACCAATTATGTTATTAATTGTGGTTCACATTAGGCAAAGTTTGTATGTCTTCAATACCATAATTATTTGAAGAATACAGAGAAGTCCCAGTCCCAGTCCAACTGCTGATACTGCATCGAGCTAGCTCTCTGCAATGAGATCTGCTTCTGTCAATAGGGTCTGCTTGATTGGGTTAGTGTGACTTGGGGCACTGATGTTGCATTAGCTTACATGTTTAAGAGTAAACCTCTAAGAGCAAAAACCCAGCTCAGCCACTTAAACAGCGACTTCCTATCATCGACATGTTCATAATATTTTGTTCCTTTCCTGGTTATTACCCTGTTATTCTCTATTTGTTTTTATTCGCTATTGTGGTTCCTGCTTGTTTCTGCTATTAAAAAATGCCAGAAACACACATAATACGGTATTAATCAGGTAACAAAAAAAAAGTCAAGACAAAACTGGTAACGACTCAACAAGCTGCTAATACTTGCCATGGCTATTTAGGTTATTGCGGTGCAGTATTAGATGCCATCTTCACAATTGAAAAATGAAATAAGCACGTTTTAACAAACAGATTACATCTCAACCATAGCATGAGTATTCTATTTTTCATTTCTGCATGATTTCTTGGGACATAATAAGCTTTTCTCCGACTTAATAAGTCTTCTTAAGAAACAACACAGGACTTACTGTGAGGTTTCCATTCCTGAGCAGAGAGTTCATGATTTTTTTACCGAGATTAAACTAACCCCACAGGTGCACACGGCCATGAAACAAACAAATGTAAACACTGCTGTAAATGAGCAACACAGATCAGTAAAACATCAGTCAATGTATGACATGTCTAAAAATACATAACAGGGAATATAACTGCTGTCATTCTGCTAAAATATTCATTTTAAACTTCTACAGAATTGATGATGATGTGTTTCCAAAAAAAACATTACACTAAATTACTGTGCTGACAGCCACTCTGTCTGGAAAGGTAACAACATAGCAGTGCTTCTGTGGTGGTTATTAAGGTGTAATAGTTTGTCAGGGCTAAGTGTTTGTGTTGCTGAAAACAAGAGAAAAATACTGAAGTTAGCAATGGCATAAGCACTAGAAAGACTTTCAATGACACAATATTGAAGTAAAAATAACATTTCATTTTTTTTTGTTATTATTATTAATATATTGTTTACCCAAAGCTTTCAGATCATTATATATATATATATATATATATATATATATATATATATATATATATATATATATATATATATATATATATATATAAAAGCAATAACATTTTCAGAATTTATAGTGAAACATATTTTTACTTGCATTTTACACTATTAGTGTGCATAAGTGTGTATATTATAATTTTTTTAATTAAAAAATGGCATAAGAATGCATATAGATATATATGTAAATGAGCTATCTATTGCTTTTATTTTTACTGTTTTCACACTTGAGCAGTGAAAGCAGCTTTGTTCCCTGTTCTGATCACACTGGAAACTAATCCCAGATCCCCTGTTCCATAGGGGGGTTGAAAGCAATCATCTCTAATGTTACAAACAGCATGTACAGCTCTGAATTCAGTGTCTGTGCTTCTCTAATTACAACTCATTCTTCCAGTGTTTAATACCAGGGTCATTAAGAACACCCAACAGATTCCTTTTTCATTTGCTGGCATTTGAACTGAAACCTGCACAATTCTGACATCACTTCCCAGCTGATAAGCTGCAATCTGTTATGTTTAATAATCGAAGCTCTCCAGGAAGCATATTTCATACAAGTGCTTATTTGCAGAATAAATGTTTTAATATTTTGCAGCACTGCACAATGACCCATGCACAACCATCCTGGATTGATACACAGTAGAGTTTCTGGCTTTAAACTAATAGTTAGCCCAGCTAAACAGCCTTATTTTGTTTCCTATCACTTTTACAGCCAGGTTTGCTAGGCCACCAGAAGACGAGGCTGTGAATGCAAGACCACAATGCCTCTCTTGGGCTGAGACTTTCTGACAGGCTTAAAAAAAATCAATGTCTTACATAAACACTTATGGAGACGGTGATGTTGATATGTTTAAGCTTTTAAATGAAACTAGCAAAAAGCCATCTCTATCTCCAACTATAAACAGACTAAACAATGATTTATTTTTATTTTTTTTAAGGACACTCAAGATCTCGGAATGGTACAGTACATTCAGCAAGGAGTTTCTGTTTTTCAATCTGTAAAACACATATCTAGTATGTGAAAAAAATGCATTGGCTATGATAACAAAACAACCATTTACTGCAGAAAAATCAAGTTCTTCATTTAGAAGAAATACCTCATATTAGGCAATGTTCACGCGTAGTTAAAGGCCTTTAAAGTTTCCTGAAAAAATAATTCTCTAAGCCTGTGGCAAGTATATTTAATCTAATGCTGTATGATTAAGATCATTACCCTAGATTAATAAGCACATTAAAATTGTGTTATCTTGAGACGATTTTAACAGCCCTCTAAACCTTAAGCACTGAAGAAAGAAAAGGCTGTAAAAAGAGTGTTCTGTATACCGATATCTCAATACCTTTTGTTTCACTGTCCAAGTATGTACAGTTTTAATAACTTTCAACTTAAATGACCACAGCTTGCTCAGCTTGTTCAATTGGTTCCATGGAAATGTTATTTCAGAGTCTGGAGCTTCAGTTACCTTATACCCACGAATACAAGATGATTTATTGAGGTCATAAAAACAGCAAGTGCAGCTCTCACCTCTTTTCGTTTGTTAAAGCCTCACAAGACTCAGTTTTCCCATTCTGAGGGCCAAAGATACATCATTTTCTTTAGATAACAAATAAAGGCTACACCTGCCTGGCCTTATGAGGCTGCTACTGTAACTGATAGTGTTTCATTGCAAAGCAATCTGGCAACATCAGGCAATTTTAATGTATAGAATATATAACATTTAGAGTTGTGAGTCTAATAGTTGTAGTCACCCTTTGTCCTTGCATTCCATTTTTTTTAATATCATTCTCTCTCCAGTTTTCATCATTCTTCTCTAAAAGTTATATTTTTAAACACAGGACGATAACTGAGGTAAAAGTAAACACATATTCACCAAATACTTTTAGATGTGTTAGTCATGTTTTATGGTTCAATGCTTCAATGGATGATACATCGGCCCTACAGCATTGCAAGATCCACTCATCACCAAAATGTCTAGGCATGTTATGTTATGGACTCGTTTTGGTGATTTCTTTGAATCCAAGCATGAAAGATCGCCCTTGGTCACCTTTTCAGCTGTGATGCCTTATTTGACAGGGAGACAGACGTGTGTTCTACAGCGTGACTCCACTGGTACACTGCTCACCTGTCAACATCCATACCTTCAGAAATGATAAGGTCTACGGATGAAGGTATGATCTGAAACATTTTTCTACTAATACCGTGTTTTCATGACACTGACACTGTGCTGGCCTGCCAGTATCACTCTTTAAATACCAGGACTCATTGCTTTCACAACATTTCTTTAATTCCATGCTGCACTTAGTTTCTCATGCGTTTTACCTCAAGTCTAGTAATAACTGATTAATTTTATGGTGTAAGCATGACATAGTTTTGTGTTTCTTAACTTTATAGGTGTTTTTACTCTGCCTTTAAGTATGCAGCGGTAAATTGTTTCTCGGTTTTCAGAATCTGTCCAACATTGAGCAGACAGACTCCTCTGTCGAGGGCCAGCAGTCTTGGAGAAGTGTTGACAATTGAATCTCAGTGCTCCCTCTCTCTGTCCTGTTGGTGTGTCAGTAGGGAATTTGTTTACTACGTGCTCTGGCTGGCAAAGCTGCTTATCAAGTAACACTCTCTCAACTACTGTCTGCTGGCACTCAATGAAACACTCACTTTCTCTGGCTGTACCGGCCCCTGGGATCTGCCAAAACCCAGATAAACTCCACAGCATGTCAGCACAAAGGCAACAAAACAAGCAACTTGTGAACAACCAGCATGTTTAAAGACTTCTTCACTTGTGTTTGCAAACATACTCACTGTTACATCTTCAATTTTCTATTTGCAAATGACCCAGTAACTGTAATTGACCAGTGATATGCTTTGAATAAAATGTAAATAAAAACAAAAATTAAAAGGAAACAGACAAAAATAACATATTTTTTATAAGTGACAGAGAACTGCAAGCTCAGTTAATGCAGCCATCTCTCGTGTTGAGCTTCATAATCAATTAGTATTGTCCTGCTTGTAAAGGTCAGAATAAATTGCCAGTACCAGTAGCTAAAGCTGGCCTGTTCTGCTGTGTAAATTGAATCCATCAACACTGATTTCTGATCCCTGCGTTACAGAGTTTGTGAACATGATGTCAATGCAGCAATAAGCTAACATGGCTGATCTGTGCTGCTTACTGTTTAGCTCTTCTCTATTGTGGAGTCCCGACCCTTATAGTGGCTTTTAAAAAAGACAGAAAAATAAAACAAACACCAACTGTGCTAAAGAAAACACATGTTTTGGGGGGTATTTTACGATTTGCTACTAGCAATAATAATATTATGTAACACTAATTATAGTTTTTGTATATTTGGAATTATACACATATTTAAATGTAATGCTAGGGTAAGGGCTACCTAACCAACCCCTATTCTTCACAACATGACAACGCACCTCTGATTTCTTTATAAGTCCTTTTATCTTAAGTTTCTTCCTTTGATCATTGTGTTGACAACATCATCCCAATCTCCCTTAGTTCTCAAATTGTTATAGTTCAACCTTTATAGCTCTCTAATCCAGAGAATTGTATATAACTATGAGCTCCTGTACTGTACGTCTGTCACAAATCTTTTCTAAATTAAACCTACAAACTGAGGAAAAATCTTCTAATGCTATTTCAGCAGTGCTGTCGGACGTGCTACAAGGTGTTAGCAATCTCCTAGCAATGACTGCCAACTGGTTCCATTATCGCCATGGAGGCAGTGCAGGTGGGACGGCCACAAGCTGTGGCTGAGTACACTAAGGCCCCCAGCTTCCGAAGGACACGTTTAATATGCAGTTGCATCCAAAGGCCTGTCCTCAATTAGAATCTCACCACTGTTCTACAGACTACACTGAAAACAAATCCGTCTACAGAATCTTATCAACAAACACCCTGGAGGCACAGGAACGGAATGTTGCAGCTACAGTATATATCAGCAATTTGAACTGTTTGTGAATGTTACTCTCACTGAACCCATCATCCTAAAGACCCATTTTTATGACATTAAAGAAACCTAACTAGAGGGCTCCCGAGTGACGCATCCTGTAAAGGCGCTCCGCGTGGAGCACAGGATGCGCCCTATAGCCTGGAGGTACTGACGGCACACGTTATGGAGGACAGTGTGTGTTCATCTTCACCGCTCCCGAGTCATAGCAGGGGTGGTAGCAGTGAGCTGAGCCTAAAATAATGCAATTGGCCATTTCAAATTGGGAGAAAAATGGGGTGAAAATCAATTGGCGACTACTAAATTTAAAAAAAGAAACCTAACTATGGCCTTGTCCCCTGAAGTTATATATACTAAAAGTAGAATTACATTTCCAACCCTAGTGGACCCTAGTGTTTGTTTTGTTAATCGTGGACTAAGGTTAAGATTATTTTTTTCCCGCCTGGGTGTTGCTGGTTGATTTTTTTCCAAACAGGAAACACTTGCTTCTGGGTGATACATTAAAGTGACTAATTCTGAACCTGGTCTATCTATTATTGTCTGGCAAGGAGTGCAATATTTAATGGCCATTGTAAAAGGGAGACTGTCATTAATATTTCCCCAAAATCCGTCTAAGAATAGGAAGAGTGTTGCCCCAATTTCCCTGCTCTAATGTATTTCCTAGCCACAAACAAGCCTGCAAGCTCTCTAAGGAGTTATCCTGTGAAAGTTACTTTGAATTCATTAATAAGTAAATCTGTTTCTATGGTTTCCACAAAGCAGACTGATTTATATGCATAGCTACACACTAATAAGTAACTCTGGCCCCAAAGCTCAGCACTGGAAATGCAGGTCACCCTTTTCTATACACTTAGCAAACGAGCTGCGTAACGGAGGCATAAACATGAGGTATGAAAATCAGCTCACAGGGTTGAGTGCCAACCTAGCGCCCCACAATCAGCCGCTAACGACCTTTGCCTTAACGTTAGTGAGTCCATAAACCACAACTCGATAAAGATATAATAAAGATTTACTGTCTTTCTTTTTGATCTTGAATGATGTATCTAGATACACAGCTACATTTGTATTTTTACTACAGGTTCAATCTAAAAGGAGGGTACAGTACCGGTGGTAATAAAATGTGTTTTTTTTAACTGTTTGTATAGTGACGACTCTTTACAGCCACCACATCTAAATGAAATATTAACCAGATTATATGTTCCGGTAATCTTTTATGGAATGAATGTAAAAAATAACAATAATAATACAAAATGTACATGATCAATGTTAAAATCTTCAGCAACCTAGTTTGCTCTAGCACAGCATTATTATAGAGATGCATTCATATCAAACCCTTAAAGAACTTTAATTCAATATGGACACAAAAATATTTTGGTTTGACCAAGTTTTTTTATTTTTTTTTTTTTTTTTTTATACAGACAGCTCTATGTGATAGGATAAAGTTACAATTTGTGAAAAAATATCAGGCACTGTTAATGGCTGGCCCACGGTGATCCCCTGGGGAATACATCTCTTATTACAAAGATACCAGGGTGCATTACTTAACAAGTAAGCCCTTTACAAAGAAAGGTTTCAACAGAAATGTAATACATAAAATGTACTTTAGAAATCCTCTATCATCCTCAGATGAAAACTAATAGTATGACAACAATGGAGAGCACTGCCACCAACAGACTGTATTTAGCTGTGAAATTTGAACTGTTTCTGCCTTTGTCTCAGTGCCTGATCAAAAACAAAATTGTTTTACTGTAACCTATGAGCCCTACTCTTTAAAAAAACAATAATGGCCAATTATTTTTAGGCTCGGCTCACCGCTACCACCACTGCGCTGACTTAGGAGGGCGAAGATGAACACACGCTGTCCTCCGAAGCGTGTGCCATCATCCGACCGCTTTTTTTCACACTGCGGACTCACCATGCAGCCACCCAAGAGCTACAGCGTCGGAGGACAACGCAGCTCTTGGGCAACTTACAGGCAAGCCCGCAGGTGCCCGGCCAGACTACAGGGGTCGCTGGTGCACGGTGAGCCAAGGACACCTTGGCCGACCTAAACCCTCCCCCCCCCCAGGGCAACGCCCGGCCAATTGTGCACCGCCCCCTGGGAGCTCCCGTCCACGGTCGGCTGTGGAATAGCCTGGACTCGAACTCGCGACGTCCAGACCTGCACTCCACGCGGAGCGCCTTTACCGGATGAGCCCTATGCTTATACTTTTTATTCCTTTTTGAAATTTCTGAAGAATGAAATCTTCAGCGGTTCAGGACCATATAGATCGAACAGTTAAATCAGAGGTAAAAACAAATGTATCTTAATGTTTCCTTTCATTTCTATTACCAAAGCTGGATTGATATGAGTCGATACCAATGCAGAATAAGATTCAAAGCAAACAATGCTTCTGTAATATTAAATACTGATAATAACTACCATAATAAACTGAACAGCAAACTGTGCTCATGTGCTCTATATTAAGATGTAATATGTTTTACTTTTACTTTCTGAAGGTTAAAATGACATTTATTGGTGTTTCTTTGCCCAAGGTAATACGGTACATGTCTTGTGTTTTTGTCAACTCTGCAACTTTCAAGCTGTATTACACAATAGCAACAGTGCTCACAAAAGTACCTTTAAATGAATAGAAGTGACAGTGACAGGTGGATTTGTACAATACCTTACAATTTACAGAGTGATTTTATATTGCATAGAATTAGCATTAGGTTTGGGATTTATTGTACTCAGACCTGTAGCTAAGGTTTTAACAGAGTGTATTTGCATCTACTTATGTGTTAATAAGAATGTAATACAAGACCATTTTCATACACATTGGTATTTAAAAAGGTAACAATTACCAACATAAAAAGAGACTTGTTTATTGAGGAGATATAAACCCAAGTAACATTCTCAGAAAATGTGCAGATCCCTGACAGAGTACTTCTATAAACCATTGATAATAAACAGTTAAGATACATGCTGATATCAGATGTAAGGCACACATAGCTGTTTGTTCCTGGGACTACCTTAAAATATTTCATTTTAACGCAGACACCTGTGCACACAAGGGCTTGATATTAAATATTTATGGCCAATGACTCACATACACATCAGGTCCAGTATTTGGCTGCTATTTTTATGAAATGTCAAATGAATATGTAGAGACTTTTTTTTTTTTTTATCTCTAAAGCTCTAAATACCACATCTTTTCAGCACTGATGTCCCATTTACCCCAAAATGTATTAGTCATTTTGGGCTTGACATTATTTTTATCTATATTGAATGGATAGTATGAGAAAATGCAAAATCGGCAAGCAAATATATCATTCTAAACAATAACTGGGCTGTGAAAAGGAGATTATTTCACAATATTACATTTATTATTACCATGCCATGCTTTTAGTTCCAAACGTCTGTAAATAATTTTCACTTCAAGCATTCAGAGTGTAATATAACATAGCAGAGCAAACTGTAACTTGGGTGAGAGGGACTCAATGATTATTAATGAAGACAATGCCTATTGTTCTGCTTGTTATAAATCGGTCACGGCTGCCCTCATGTGTAAGCTTAGTTCCAGAGAGTTACACAAGGAGTACGTCGAACTTTCCTTGCACTTTCTCGAGAGCTGCCCACACTAAGCCGTGAAGTAGTTAGTACAGTTATAGTTTGTGTTGTCATTCCGAATAGCTTCATGAAATCTTGCCTTAAAGCTTTAAATAGGCTTCCATGGTGTTAAAAAGACTGCTACAAGCTTCTATGGTGTGTCTCTTCTTAAGAGGAGCACAATTGAATATCGATTACTGTATTATCAACAAAAGCCAGAAATCATTCCTGCTTGAGCTGATTTTCCTATGCTTCCACTGGCAACGATGTTCTATCACAGAGTTGCTAAATAAGCAATGTAGGATATTTACAATCCATTGATACTCAATTGCCAGTAACAGCACTGTAGTTAAGTTACTGTTTTGAGTTCAAATTGTTGTTTTTTTATTGAACTGTTGAAAGCACAAGTAAAGCAGTGGTTTGAGCACACAGCAAGCAAGTCACAAGTTCCCCCTTAAAGAACATTTTTAAAATGATTGGATTAAAGTTTTTTTTTTTTTAATGCTTTATTTTTAAAGCTTTGTAGAGAGCAGAATAAACATTCTATTTTTGGTACTTTTCATAACGTACTAGAAAATAAAGAATCGGCTGTGCCAGAGTCACTCATTTCTCAAGCTGAAAGGTGCTGTACTGCTCACCATCTTAGTACATAGACACATCCTATGTGAAAATGTACATGTTTAGAGAAGAAATGATTATTTTGTTTTAAGAATTACTGGAGACAATGATTGATGCTGGAACTGTAATGGAAAAATCTTAAAAAAAAAATACAGCCTCACACGGGAAACAGCAAATTCTAACGACCATCTGTTTTCTCAGTGAAAAATAAAGATAGAAGATAGAAGATGAGCACACCAGATCCTTAAGAAGCTTTCTCTAAATACCCCTCCACCCCTTTATGACAGAATAGGAGAAGAACATGCCTGTGTTAATCTCAAACCATAACCATGCACTCCTTGATGTTCTCCTAATTTATAATTCCTAAAATAGCTAAACATTCAATCAACAACAATCATAGTAGTACAAATAAAGAAACTTCCTGAAATTATCTTTGTAATGTTGATGCCCTTTGTCATATAGCTTGGAGTATTTTGATTGAATTATTCATTTTTTTATTATTTAATTTCTCTTTTTGATCAATTCATTCTTGGTTGAATTTGTCAATGCAAAAATAGTCTTTAATCCTGTTTATTCTGTACAGGTGAATTTCAAGAAATCTGAAATAAATGCATAAACACTATTCCTAAGCTACAATTTGCACACAAGTAGGTGTCATTTTAATTGGGCACAATTTCACGCTGTTCCTAAAACATAATTAAGCATTATCTAGGGTTGGCATACTATGCATTAAACTTCAAATGAATGCAATCTGATTTGCAGTTTTGGACCAGACAAGATGTCACTGTGTAGGTGTTAATTGGTTCTTGTGAAGCTGTTGGTATCTTGAGAATTTATATTTAATAGACTCTGAGATATGTGCTGTTATCCTCACCACTTCTGAAGGTGTTGCCTGCATCAAACCTTAAGCTAAAATTGAGTTTTGGCTAAGTATGTTTACTGAAATTCAGGAAATATAAACTTACAAAAGAAAATCCTGCTATCAGCTGCTATCATCTTGTTCTACAGGCTAACTCTAAATAATTGTGCATTTCTAAAATGTTGCTCTCCATTAGAAAGCAATACAGAATGTACAAAAAACAAAAACAATTTAACAAAGCAAACAAATAACATCCTGAATAAATGTAGTGGCTGTTACAGTATTGTTGAGTGTTGTTTAAATGTTTCGTGAATCACTAATCGTAATAAACCAGGTGTGTATCTGTTTGAATTTGACACCCCCCTGGGAATACACATCTATCATGGTGCCCCTATCCTGTGTTAAGACTGTTCCAAGTTTGTGATTGGTTGGCCAATGTGAATCTTGTTGGGAAAACTTTAACTTTGTGAATGCATATATTACCAGAAAGGCATCTCAGAAGTGTTTCGAATAACAAAGTCTTACAAGTGACAATGTGATGTGCAAAAGGATCTGCACTCCAACGTATAATTTAAAATGTAGTATTCATTATGTTTGAATTGGTCTCTTGACTGCAGTAAAAGTGAAGTTAAGAAGTCTTCCAATGACAGATACTGATGGGAAAGATTTCTGAAGAACAGATTAAAAATATATGTCTTCTTCCCCTTTTACTGTATTCAAACCAACCTGCCAATGGAATGATGGGTCTATAACATCCTATAGACAGAGATGGATTGTGGCAATATTGTTTCATCGCCATTACAATTTTAAACTAGGATTACATTTTTACCTCCAGACCAAATTCCCAATAAATGTCTATCACACCATGAGTAAAGCCTCTTATATGGCCCACTCATAACAGGGGACCAAATGAAATATAAAAATAGCCATAATTCAATCAAAATTGCCACTGTTTCAACTTTTCCTCAAGCCAAAGACAGTACAGTACATGCTGAAACTGATGATAGACCCCCAGCTCACATTTCTTGGTGAAAAGAAAGAACATTACTGAAAGCAAGTCAGTAACTAGTAGAGGAGGCTGTGTGGTCCAGTGGTTAAAGAAAGGGGCTTGTAACCAGAAGGTCCCCGGTTCAATTCCCACCTCAGCCACTGACTCATTGTGTGACCCTGAGCAAGTCACTTAACCTCCTTGTGCTCCGTCTTTTGGGTGAGATGTATTTGTAAGTGACTCTGCAGCTGATGCATAGTTCACACACCCTAGTCTCTGTAAGTTGCCTTGGATAAAGGCGTCTGCTAAATATACAAATAATAATAATAACTGGCCTATTAAACACTGTAATAGCAGGAGCTTTGTTTAAACTGTTTCAGGACTAGAAGAAACAATCCTTCGTTTAGATAAAACATCTTCTTTGCTGTTGTCAGACAGATACTGTACATGGCTGCTAGAAGAGACAGGTTTAAAGAAAATGATCTTGAAACACCAGGTATGTCAAAGGTGAAGAGTACAGAGAACTGGGGACAGTTTTATAGAATGTACCTTCAGAGATGACTCCAGTTCAATACAACTTCTTAAAATGTATGAAAAGTTATGATTATAGATTGAAAATGCTTAAGTTGCTGTACCAGTCTATAACAACATGTGGGTTTATTTAACATTTTGTTGTTAAAACAAGAAACCATGTGTGGTTTTGTTCTCCCTATGCTCACAAAACACTTGACCAGGACTGTATCCATAGCGATTACCTTACACCAGAACTAAAATGTTTTATAAAATCCTCATAAAGAAAAGAAATGTTTGTTGAATATATCAGCGAATCATAAATGAGTTAAAAGTATGAAAAATTAACTATTATTAAGAGAACAAAAAACTACATTCATCTCACTCTGTTCCGATTATGAACGAGCTGATGAACAAAATCACATGCCGAAGACACAGCGGATCATGGGGATATGTTGGATAAGTATTGCTTCCCAGACAAAAGGTCAAATGTCAAACTGCTCAGAAACTAAAAATAAATAAAAACAGCAAGTGCTAAAGTGATTGTGCCAAATGATGAAGTTAGGCCTCTCTGTGCTTGCTTGAAATGCAGCATGTTTAGTTTAGTTAGACTAGCTGGCCTGGATACCAGGGATGTCTGCTTGGTCCCATTAATCTTCTGCAAGATGAGAGGCAAGCAAACCAGGGACTGATTCCTTCTGAGATAGAGCAAGCAATGTATCCCAGAGAGGGAACTGCTGCTGAGACTGTGCCTCGGGAGCATATGTTTTCCTCATGCTAAGTTAAAGTCCTATGCCTGTACATCTCACTCACCTTACAGAAATTTACTTGTCCCACCCTTTTCTAATTGTATCCTATGCATTTCATGTTCTTTACCCCTCTGAGCTTTGCAATGTTTACCTGTGCTTTACCATGCTTTCACTGTATGCTGTTAAACTCTGCTATGCTTTTACTATGAGAACATTTTAAAGAGTCTGCCTTTGAATTTTCGCCATTCTTCTGTTTTTTAAGAGACTCCTAAATTCCTATAGACCTTTCAGATTGCATAATCCAATTAATTGTTGATTTAATTTACAATTTATATGAGGACCCCCTCTACTGTGTGTGCACACACAGCCCACAAGAAACAACTTAAATGCTGTTAGGAGCAGTTACATTAACATTTGCAGTTTAGATTTATAACATTATCATTTGTTTCTAACAAAAAATGAAAGTTTAGATAATTGTTTTCTTTAGCACAAGTCAAATAGACCCTAACCAGTATATTTCATACAATGATGACGTGGGCGTTCCTATTTAAAATGCCATCACAATCCATCCAGTACAAGAGTCTTTATCCCTGGATTTGTCGGCTACACCGGTGCTGTGATGATTTCTTCTTTCACATTGCTGCTTTCAGTGGGATATGAGAAATGCACAGAGAATGAAAAATTGAATTAATATCTTCCATTATGCTCACTGTACCTAATTCAGGAACCCTTATGTACTAATCACGTCTGTCTGAGTGTCTTTTGGATTGCATTTTCTTTTTATAATCCTATAGTATACACTGTTGATGTTTGAACCTACAGATGAATGTAGCCTGACATTACAAGGACCCTCTGCATGTGTGTGCACTGTTATTTTCTTAGGTTAGGTTCTGTTGTAAGACCATATTAAACAAAACATCTCATTAAAGACTACCTGAACAGATTTTGCCAGTTCCTTTCATAAAAAGGCAAACCACCATGAATACAGATTTTTAATGCGTGAGTTGCTGTACTGAACTTAATGCATTGTCGCACACATGTATTCTCTCTATATTGATTTCTTCCAGCATGCCTGCCATTCGAAGTTACAATTTCCATTAATGTCCCTGGTGGTGCGTTGATATTGGCTATTGCTGAAGCCTTGGGGCAAGACATGAATTTAGTTGCTTGGGAAGAACCCATATTTTCCAATTCGGTGTCACCACATGCAGGTTCACAGAGCTGTATTCACAAAACATTAGCATGCCAGTAAATGATTCGGCATCTTTTGCTTACAGGATGTCCAAAATAATAACCTGTTTGCGATGTATACATGCAACTAAAGTTAAAAATACTTCAGATTAGAAAGCCCATAAAAAAGATAACGAAAACTAAATCAAAGCTTTCGCCTTTATCACAAAAAGTTCACCACTGCAGACCTGTCAAGTCACTCGTTTAGAGTGACAATTTCAGCAGCCTCACTCTCAAAAGAAAGGGAATTACAGTGCATCTTACTGGAATATTCACAAATCTCACTGTGCTTTATTTCAACTCTCATTCATTCCCATGTTCTGACCTTGGCATCTCTGCATCTGAAGCTCTGTCTTAGAAGTCCATTTAAATTGGATACAAAAAATGTATTTAAAATGTGCTAACCGTGGACACAGCACCTGGCAGAATGGTAGAATTTCTAGTAACACTGAAATAACTTATTTGATAAACGCATTGGCTGAAAATCTCTTTTAAAATGAGTGCACATTTCGTAACCACACATATTATGGATATACCAGGATACCAACTCTTCCATACCTTCCCAGTGGCAGGGGTACACTTAATGTCCAACACCAGCCAGAAAAAATGTTTTTGTTTTACCACAGAGAGGATTTCAAATGTGCAATGTGGGCAAATTCCAGACTCCAAGAGTTCTATTTATAAACAAAATACAATATTCATACTTAGTGCCTCAGGCAAAGCCAGTCTGGAAAATAATTAAAAACTGGAAACTGTGTTTGAGTCTCGAGCTGGCTGTGCCCAGCTGCAGCACCAGCTCTCCACAGAGCCTGCACTGCCAAGAAACAGGCAGTAAAACAATGCAAGGCCAGTTGTTTTGTCTTAAGTGGCACTACAAATTAAATCATTTTACCCAGTTTTAAAGTCATTAGCCAGCTCGACAATTTGTTGAAAAAGTGCTCATTTTGGTCACTGATGTACAGTATAAGATATCCAGTAGAATCAGAGCCACAGGTCTGCAGAAGTCTCCTATAACAAATAATGTATCCCGGAAAATGATACAACGTAGGTCCCTTGGGTACAAAGCACAGATCATAAAAGGTACTACAGATAACAGCAGATCTCATTATTTTTTATAATGGTTGTGGGTTGTTTCACATGTTATTTAAACCCAGCTGACGTTTCAGAACATCGGAAAAATGAGCCGTGTTAATATGCCTGGACTCCTGCTGTTTAGTAAACACCCACCCTCCAATAAAATAAATAGTAAATAAAACAGTTTATTTGTTTATCGTATGTAGTTGTTATAATAATAAATAACAATCAATAAACAGTGGCCTTTTGGCAGGGCTAAGGATCAAAATAAAGGGTATTTCTTGAAAGGGTAGATTCCAAACTCAACATTTCTGTCAAGGTTTAGAGCTCATAATAAAGTAAGTGCAGTGGTTATTATCAAAACCAGAAGACGCTGCATGAATAAATTATGCAGTAATACTCAAAGAAGGATATCATGCCAACAAACACATTATTGGATTCATTGTTCTCTTTTTTACCTTCCTACAGCCTGGCTGGGAAAGAAGTCTGCAAAGGAAAGCAGTCAAAGTCCCTCCTCACTGCTGCACATCCTATAGTACTGGCAGGACCTGCTTTCCATGTGGTCTTATGAAGAACACTTACAGCATTCAGATCCTGTGATTCCAATGAAAGGTCATTTGGACAGATGTCTGAAAAAAACTTCATAAAGCTGCAGTGTCTCTTATAAAAATGTCCCATTGTAAAAGCAGTGCAAAGGGTATTAAAGCATAGCGAAAGCATAGTAAAGCATGAGTAAGCATTTTAAAGCCCAGAGATGTATGGTAAAGCATATTAAATAACATGGTAAAGTGAGGTAAATGCATAGTATACCGTGAAAACCAAAAGAAAAAAAACTGTGCAAGTTTTCTATTATAAACTTTAAGGGATCGTACAATCATTTCATCAATTCAAAGTCAAACACGAATCATTGTTATTGGTTTACAACCTCAGAAAATGTAGTATGTACAATAAGGATAGAACATAGAGCCACTTATAAATATTTTACTGTTTACTGTTCAAATACTTATACCTGTAGAAAACTACAGTACCATCTTATAAAGTACATTCTGGTATTCAATTTCAGCTAATTATTTGAGAACATTCTCATTTACAAAGACAACATGGCAAGGCAGCATCAGAAGACAGCAGCTCACAGTTTTAACTTGTGTGTACTGTTACTGTACTACACCAGGAAACAAACCATGTTGCCTAGTTCACTGACGTTCCCCAAAAATAGTTCTTCAGGGACTGCTTAAAACCGGGTTGCCAACAATTGGGAATGAGGGATAACTGAGGGAAAATGAGTTTTATATATTGTACAACCAGTACCTATATGTGTGATATTTTTATTGTTCACTGTTATTTCAACTGTCATGATAGGTTACTGTAAAGTACCTCAGATGTTCACAAATCTTTTTGTTTGAGGAACCCCGTCTTAAAAATAATTTTGAATCGGTCCCCTCAGAAAAGTGAGGAAAATGCCAATGACAAACAAGAAAGAAAAACTGAACTGCAATAAAAGCATATGTTTTGTAAGTATCACAAGGCATGTCACAATATTGACAGGACTTTTCTTAGTTTATTAAGTATTTCTGTCTCTTGAATTTCCTGGCGACCCCCTGGGCATCCTGTGTGGACCACCTGTCAGGTAAGGCAACAGCACCTTTTAAAAAGAGCACTCAGCAAACACTTTTATAGTGCAGAAATAAGTCACTCTTCCATTAGTTATTGATGTACCGTGAAGGCCAGTTCTTCCACTCTTTTGACAAAAGGCTTAATGTGCATTCTCAGAAATATCCCCAAATATATGATGTTGCTGTAAGGTGGACCTTTCATTATAGTCATTAGTCATTAATCTAAAAATGACTTTTTTTGTTTTCCAGACTTTAATTTTCTTGTAGAACCCCAATAATAGTGTAACAATAGTAAAACAGTAATTGCAAACATTATAAAAATGTAGACTGTTAAAATGTGTCATCTGAGGCTACTTACTCTGAACCTCTCATCTCACCTCCATGCTGGAATTGACACACATGTGCAAAACAGAAAACACTGCGAAGGCCCTGCAAGGCACATTCCTAATATATGCATCATAAGCACTGTATGCAGCATATACTGTGCACATGTTACAAATTATTCAAGCCATACAAATATATACTTTGCGTATCCTTCTGTGACCTGTATATGCAGGGGACGAATACTGCAGTAAAAGGGCTAGCCCGTTTCTTGCTGCACTGCCAGCCACCAGGGGTAAACCAGACAGCTGACAAATGCCACCACGTATAAGGGGAATGCTAAAGCCTATTTGATATTTTCATGTTAAAGTTTGCTCTAAGTCCTCAAAAGGGTTAAGTTTCACTAATGCATTGAAACATTGAATTATTAAATGATACAAAGACCCGTTTAGGCTAAACATTTAAGCAAGGGTTTTCTTTAATATCAGCTCAAGATTTCTCTCCACCTTTAAGCTGCTCCCTTTGCATAAAAACCTTGAATGCAGCTTTAATACTTCTACACATGGTGAGGTCTATGTGCTTATTCTGACAGCCAGGCTTTAGTGCAGTGAGCCATAGTTACAGGGGTCTTTCCAGATCCCAGTTAAAAAGGTCTGTGGATTTGAAGGGAACACATGGAGATCATAGGATATCTCTTGTTCTTTCTTTATCCCTTCATGAGGGGGTTCTGTGGTATTCCTGAGCAATATTAATTAAACCCCTCTTCAGATTAGCAGCTCCAGCAGGCTTCTATACTGCACCAGTCTCATATTCCCCTTCCTGACCTTCGCTTCTTCCCTGACAGTAATTGCTCTGTTTCACTAATTCATGAAACAGTCAAGCCACATGCCTCTTGAGGCAGCATAAAAAATCGTTAGAAGAGAAAGAAAACACTCTCCTCTAAGCAGGGAGCACCTCAGACGAACGGTAAACTAAAAAGCAACTAGGATTAGAAAATAAGAACGATTCTCCAGAACATTACAAATCTTTAAGAGAATAAGTGTAGAACAGGTTCTATGAATATATATATATATATATATATATATATATATATATATATATATATATATATATATATATATATATATATATACTCCTGCCCCAAGGGCTTAGTGGCACAGTGAGTTAATGCAAAACAAGTTTAATAAGCAAAAATCACCATCAAATTCAGCACAATTACTACTGGGCATCCCTGCTGGTAACATGATAGCAGTATTGTGTGCTTACATGGAGACAGACCTTCTCAATCACCCCATAAAAGGGTGGTCCCTCCTGGGCAAGTTGGTGACATTCTTGGATCAAGGAGAAGAAGCTCTCATTGCTACTGCCTGGCTTCAGTCTCCAGTGCAGCACAAAGCAATCTTCATAATCATCACATGTATATCATCTCCAACCAAAGTACAGCCTTTTGAAGTTTCTGTGATTTAAAAACTGTATTAATATCAAGAAGCTTTTAAAACTGTCAGGGGTTGCCTTTTTGATCTTGGGTCAACAGTTCTACTACCATACATTTTTTGGATTGAATGTGTTATTAGAAAACGAGATACCCATTTAAAAACAATATACTCACTGAAGGCAGCCACGGCCAGGGCTATTGTGACAAGGATGGAGGCCCAGGATACCCACAATGCCTTCTTCCGGTAGCTCTGGGCTTCATGAGGCTTCAGCCGGGTGCTGCTTTCAAGCAAACCTGCCGAGAGCAATAAACCCGGAAGTAATTACTGCAGCCCATCACGCCCATCCCATCACTATATATATACTGTATATGGATGTTTAATGTTTGTTTGAATGAAAATTAGTATACACCTTCATAATGGCAGGGGAATGAATGACACACACAGTTGCAGAATGTTTTAACAAAGCTTTCCCCCAAGACCCGCTGGCTTTTTATAGATTGATGAACATTATCATTTGCGGGTATACATTGCTGGATTGGACATATTTGCTTGTGCTGAGTATATTTCCATTTCCAAGTAACCTTCTAGCAATAACTTAATGGTGTTTAGTGTTTTTTTTTTAAATTATGGATCAATATAATTTGTTTCACAAACTTATCAAGATTAATTATCATAAATAAATGAAAGCTAATTTCAACCAAATTAGGTCTCAAAACCTTAGACATCTAAAAACAAACACTTTTGATTATTTTTGTCTCTTTCAAACTGTTTGACCTTTTTCAGGACTTTCTTAAGAACTAAACAAATCTTCCAATATCCCATGGTAACACATACAGTAATAAAATGACAGTCTTGTTAGAAATTATACTGTATATATTAAAAAAACACTTATATTGTTGCTAGTGTTAATAAGATATTAAAGCATTTGAATGCATTTTAAAGCCTTGATTATCATTCCTTTATAGATTTTCTTTTAAGAATTGTATAAATGTGGATTGTAATTGTTTCTAAATGTGGGGCTTAATACAGCAAAACAGTGGGATTTTAATTCAAGGGAAGTAAGGAAATATCCTCAGATTTCCTTTGACTTTGTCCAATAATAAATAGCAAGCATAAATGTACAGATGGTACCAGTGTAGATTCATCTGTAGGGGAGAAATGCATCCTTATTTGGATATAAGACATCAGTGAAGCCTTACTTACTAGTTTTTCTTGACAAGGCTTGCTAACAAAGAGATATGCACATGCAAGCCCATCAAGTCCCTGTAGACTTGTCTATGTGCATCTCTCAGCAATGAATAACTAGGGTAATGCCGGTGTGCAGTATGCCTTTCATTTCTGCATTGCTAGTGAACCCAACATAAAAACAGTTAGTTGGTCCCAATGTTTCCAACTGTACCGAGACTACACTTTATACTGCTTCAGGGGCTGGCTTACAGAAAACAGGACTAATATACCATTTAGGAAGTGAAGTAGATTAAATATAATATAATATAACAGATATGTTTACTGTATTCATTGACAGCGTACACCTGACAAATGGCTAGTTAAAGGTTAGGGCAACAGCATGTAAAGCAAAGGCAATCCCATTGTGAAGACGTGATCCTGACATCCCTCCCTTCCCTTCTACTGAGCATTCCTTCTACCATCTTCAAAACATCTCCAAAGTCCATCCCTACCTTTCCCTCTCCTCTCGACATGACTATTGCAACTCTGGCACGCACCATAAACCGGCTGCAGCTAGTTCAGAATGTCGCTGCCAGGATCCTTACCAGATGTAAAAAACGTGATCACATCACCCCCCGCCATGCCCAGCTGCACTGGCTACCTGTAAAGTTCAGGATTACTTTCAAAACTCTCCTGCTCACCTACAATGCCCTTCATCACACAGGTCCTGAGTACCTCCTCAACCTGCTGACCCGCTATGTCCCTGCCCGCAAGCTCAGGTCCTCCAACTCTGGCCTGCCTGTTATCCCCAAGCAAAAGTGCACCACACTGGGAGAGCGCTCTTTCAGCTTCATGGCTCCGACTCTTTGGAACTCTCTCCCAGCTTTGGTGCGTGATGCTCCCACCGTCGCTCTTAAATCTTCTCTCAAGACCCACCTGTTCTCTCTTGCTTTCCATGCACTTTAAGCCTGATATCTGCTATTAGCTGCTGTGTTGTTGTTACTATTTCATGTATAATGCTACTGTCATGTATTATGCATTTTTCACTGTATTTAATGTATTATGCTTTTTAACTGTATCATGTATTGTGCATTGTTATTTTTTTTTTTACTGTATACATTTATTATGCATTTCTCTGTATTTAAAGTATTATGGATTTTCTTGTTACTGCATCTTGTAAAGCACTTTGTGATGGTGGTCCACTATGAAAGGCGCTATATAAAATAAAGATTGATTGATTGATTGATTGACTGATTGAAATGGTGAAGCTCATCTGGCATCTCTATGGAACTTATGGTAGGAGCCAGGTACGAGTCATATGTGGTTTGCCCATCCTCAGGTTGATCCATAAAGTTTTGTACACATTTAAGAGGGTTTGCTTTAGTTCACAGTCACTTTACATTAAATAAAAAATGTAAAGAAAACAGTATTCTAGAACTAGACATAAACAACACAGGTGTGGGTACCAACAGTTACATTACATCATAATTACGTTTTAATGTTGTTTTTTTCTCCTCAATGAACAAAAATGGGTCGGAGAATTTTAGGTTTCTCATGAAACATTGCTAATATTCGGCAAGCCGTCAGAAAACATATTGTATTTGTAGCGTGCTCAGGGGTAGGCAGCAGCAGGGCTGGTAGGTGACGTAATCACACACGAAGACAAAAACCCGACAGACGCTCGGGTGCGGCGGTATCGGCAATATGCTTCAGTGCGAGAGGTCCCGAGATCGCGCCCGCCCTCCGCCTGTGGATTGCTTTACCCAGTATCAATATGTTTAGCAAAGAAATGCAAATAAAAGGATGTCAGAAATTCTGGTTGTAGCAACAAACGGCATCAAAGAGATGCCTCTTCACAGCCCTCACGTTCAGAATTGACTTGAATATTCCATTTATTCTGCGGAGAGTTTAAAAACCTTGCACAGCTATTGTGGAGTGGAACTGACTATAGAAAACTCCCATTACAGCAAGGATCTGTCCTTGATATCTTTTCCTCTCATGTACCTTGTTAAGTGCTTCTCAGTTCAATTGTTCTTAGCCTTTAGCATTGTTTTCATCGTTATTAAAAAAGGGGATATCAAATATGAAATTGCAGAAAAAAAAACAACAGATAAAAATACAGAAGATTTGCTAAACATTTTTTAAAGGCATTTTCCAGAAATCATTACATGAATGATCAAGATGTTAATTAGTCTTCTTTTCACAGATCTTCTCTAACCCGAATGTTTAACTAGCTGTGCAATACAGCAGACTGCTTCTCATCGTACTGTTGTGCTCCTTAACAAGGAATATTTAAAATGCTTTAGCTGAGAAGTGATAGAATTGGTAAACAGTTCGATTTAACCAGCCTAGTGCGTCCACCAGCCTTAAATAATACATTCCACTTGGTCCTAATAATAAATAATTTAAACCACTTTTCAGGCGCCATAAATATCATGTCACATTGCCACCGATTTAAGTCTCGATCACAGCCATTTATAGTTATTTTAAATTATATATTTTCTTTTTTAAAAATGTGTATTTAATCTATTTCAAGTAACCTACCTCTGTTTTCAACTTCATCGCTGAATTGGACGCTTTCGCTGATTTTCATCTCTTGGTCCCGGTCCATGCTGAAAGGGTCCCCCTGGGTCCCTCTTTTGGGTGGGTGCTGGTCTGTGGGTGCACACTGGCCGTTTTGCGCTGCGGGGTCCACGATAGTGGGATTCGGAGCCGTGGACAGATCGGGCGCTGATGAATCAGTCGTCATGATGAGTTTCAGTTAAAATAAAATAACTCCAAATATGTAGCACCAAAGCGAGAAGTGTAATCATCCAGCTCGTGATGGAGCTAGACAGAGAGAATGAACACACCGCAGAGCAAACAAGCAAAGAGATAGCGATGAACGCAATCTTCACTGCATCAGCATCAGACCCTCGTCTCCAACATGCACTTGCTAACTACAAACGAAGGACTGCAAATGCTGCAGACAGGCACTAATTAAAAACCCAGGTTTCCTAACAAGACCTCTGCACCGGGGCTGCCCCGAATTTGTGGACATAATCCAGCAAGCAAGTCACTGATATTTAGACTTCGGCTGGAGGCAGGGCGGCAGCTCCGATCCTAAGAGAGTGCGATGCAGCAGTGCAAGACAAGGCGACAAGGCAGCTAGCATGTGGACGACTTACAGTCACACTTATACCAGTGTTTAAATAATGCATATTAATACAACATTTTACAAGACATACCGGTCCTCGCCATGCATTAACTAATACAATGTGCTTAAATAAAGCGATTTCTTGTTATTTTTTCATTGTTTTAAGAGACTCGTTATCGGTGTCTAGCTGTTTTGCGTTCTGCTTAAATCATCTTTGATCTACCTGGCCCTTTGCTTTATTTAGCTGCTGTGGGTCATGTGATATCGATATATGATTGATACTCCGCAGTTTAGCAAACAATGTGTTTATTGCATATACATAACCTATTTTAGTTGCGGCTCCCATTCTCACTTTTATGAGATGGTTCCTGTGCGTTCCGGATGTTTTCCCTGTAAGAATAAAAGTGACGGTTCAACTGGGGGTCATCAAGGGTCGTCTAATTTAAGTGTCTGGTTAGCGTTACGCGCTATTGCATTCACTTCATTGGCCCATAATGTCAATTGTAGAAATGGTGTCATATATCCTATCTATCCTTTATTTCTATTTCCATTTGCTTTGCTGTAATTTAGTCGCTTACCAAAGCATCTGCATTACTGTCATAAAGGGCTTTTTAAAAACTACCATCATGTCTGAAAAAAAATGCATTGCTCGATTGTTTATTTATTGATTTATTTTAATATGTATATAAAATATAAAAGATGGCATTGCAATGTGTATTACTACATCACCGGGAGACCGCTTGAATTAGATATTCATCCAAAAAAATAATAATAATAAATAACCCTAAATTCCAGTTTTCACAGTTCATGTGTCAAATACAGAAACAATGCCGAGGAAACGTCAAACCTGTTCGTGTGTGAAACCCAAGTGAGAAACGAAGTGAGTTCAAAATGCATTAGAAATATGTGCAGTTATTCTTCTTAAACTGTCTATCTGGTCACACAATATTAACTAGTGGTTTATTTAACTAACAACAGTCTAGAAAAGTTTCATACACAAAAATATCAAACACGATCAACATTAAACAATCACAAAACAACATGAAACGGTGTATAAGTAAGACCGTTTCAGACCAGTAGAAAACTTGCGGTCTCTTGTTATTATGGTCCCATTGGATGTAGAACAGTATTGCGGACAAATGTTCGCTACAATGGTAAATATAATTATCACCAGCAGAGGGTACTGTAGTCATCCACGAATTTACGAGTTGTGTACCAGTTGGATTAATCTTTTCATTTATAACTTACATGTTTTCAACTGTTACATTTTAATGCCATTGCTTAGCTCGAACACTGTTGAGTCAGTCGTTCATCTTGTGACTGTCTGTGGCCAGCTGGAGGCATACATCAAGAACATAAATTGTATGTATTGTCAACTTTAAAAGAAATTCAAGTAAAAGAGAGCTGATTATTCTGATAACGTCTGTAGGGGAAGCCACTGCGGTCTCCCCCCGGTGAACTCTGGGGACTGATGCCCTGGGCTTGCCCTAGATGAGACAGCTGTTGCATAGCAGTTAATAACCTTAATATGCAATGTTTTAAGTACTGTGCCTGTTTATGTGAATAGTATGAACTATGTTTATATCCAGGATCTGGATAGCAAAATGAAAGGAAATGCATGGCACCACCACGCATCGTACATTATAGTCTAGACTATATATAGACTATTGGTATCTTAAGCATGATTGGATTTCAAAAGGTGAACTAATGACCATTTATACCCTTTTTTAATAGCCTCTATAGCATGTCTCCGAACAACACTATAACAACACTAATCGTTTTTCCAGAGTACTACGTGCCATAATAATTACTAAAATGGCATTGAATGTATCAGTGGTAGCTAATGTTAACGCATCGCATTGTTATGTAGCCATATTGTGTATGCAGTATTTAATCATTAAACATATATTGCTGCACATCAGCATCTATAATAGTTAGATAATAGTCTTTAAGTTGATGAGTGATTTATTGAGCGCGTCGTTTTTTTTCCTGGAATTTTCATTGGTAGTGCAAGAAGGCGTGTTGACCTAGGTGGGCTGGTTCTGAGCGCTGCTATACTTCAGAAAAACACATTTAGAGTTGACAACATTAAGTACAGTCTTCTGGTGAACTGTTAAGACACTGAAAATAGCTATTTGAATATGAAGATTGATATCCATAATCATATTTTACCAAAGGAATGGCCCGATCTTAAGCAGGTACCGTAATTTAAAGTTTGTCGATTGTTTCAATTAATTTCCATTAACCGTTATTATCAGCGTATCAGCTGTATTCTCATAATCATTGTGTGTGTTTTCGTGTGTTGTTCATTTTTGTAGTAGCTTTTTATAATTCAGCTGTAAAGTACAAACACAGGTTCTCTCGACGAGACAGAGGGGTGGTGTGCCTGCAAATCCATAGGCAAAACAGAAAATACAGTATCAGCAGAAAATACAGTCAGTGTTTTTTTTTCTGCCACTTTAGTGGATTGCATTTAAAAAATGTTTATGTATACTGCAGGTACACATTTAAACACTCGCATTTAGAAACGGATAATTATAACACCAAACCCTTACAAAAAATGACCATAAAATGACCATACAAAATCCTATGTACAATCCACTGGCAAATTGGACAGCACTGGACTGTAATGTCAAAAACATATAATGACCTCATAGGATGGTTCAATTGGGATACAATCATAGACATAAAGACATTAATCATTCCACCAACAAATAAACAAACAAACAAACAAAAAAATATGGAAAGGCATTCTTAGCCCTATGTGGGTGATAGGTTTCATATGTACAATAATCAAATAATACATATTCTTAGAATACAACTATTTTCTGGTATCTCTCATTGTGTAACTTATTAAAATATTATAGCGTGCACGGGGGTAGGCAGCAGCAGGGCTGGTAGGTGACGTAATCACACACGAAGACATAAGCCGTGACTTTGGTGCGCCCTGACTCGGTCTCGGATTGGGTTCAAGTGGAGTCTACGTCAGTCCAGCTTCGCACGGTCACGGGGGAGCTCGCGCCTATGACGGGGAGAGGAACCATGGCGATGGAGGTGGCGGGCCGGGTGGTACATCACCCTGTTTGAATCGCAAAAGTCCAGGATCCCGGTCTGGATTTTCTACGCTTCAATATTATACGTGGTTCACGTAAAACTGTTATAATGCGAAACAAACGTTTTTAACTTCCCACAACGTTTAGGATTTACTAGCTACAAATACAGCGTATAAAAAAACGCCTTATATAACGGTCCAGACACGGAAAGAAACAAAGCCCACAACGGTTTCTTCTCAAACCCAATTTCACTCGATGAAGAGCAGCTAGATAAGGCATTGAACATGTGTGTAATTCATGGTACAATAATATACTATCGACATTGTTCCTTACTTAAAGTATTAAACTTGCATTAAAATCAAACTGCGACTTTCACTACATTGTATATTCATTTACAAGAAAGTTCATCCTTAACTCCTTTATCTTCTGTAACCGAAGGCGACCTTAATTTACAGTATGTCGAAACCATTTTTGTCAGGGTAAATTAAATGTATAAATCGACCGCTGAGGTAATGATTAATAAAGTACATCTAAGGAATGGGTAGTGGTAAGCCACGGTTGGATTTTCAGTGAGCATTGTGAACAGGCTTCGGCCCGTTACTATTGTCATCTCGGTGGTTTTAATGATCTGAAGCGGGTTTACAGTAACTGCATGGTTGTTTAGTTAAATAGCTCTTTCTTGTATTTGTTGTATAAGAAATCAACCTATTCTACAGGACTGTCAAAGAGAAATGTGAGACGAAACGTTCACCTTTCTGTTGGTACATTACATTGTTAATCTCCAGCGTCATTGCCATTGTTGCCAAACCAGGACACGTTTTAGCAGCCAAAAAACAAAAACAAACACACGCAAAAAAACTATTTTGTGGCTACAGTTGTTTTGTCCTTCTTTCTTTTGCTTAAAAGATCAACAGTAATGGATTTTAATTGCATATTATTATTATTATTATTATTATTATTATTATTATTATTATTATTATTATTCCACAGAGATATGGTTATCAAGGATGGGTCCAACTACACCACAATTGCAAAGTAAGTAGATAATATGAAATATATATTTAGTATTATATTGTTATATTTTCCTGGTGTGATGCTGTTTGGGTAGCTTCTGAGAAATGGGTTAGACTTGTGATTTTAAAAAAGTCTGCAATTTGTTTCCAGCCTCATTGCCTTTTATCTTTAGCAAATGTGTCACAGGTGGCATGCTCCACAAACTTCCAGGAGCAGCTGCATTATGTAACTGGAAGTATTACATTCACCACTGTATGAAGGGGACTGCTGAGGCATCCAGACTAAATCACAATCTAACCAGAGCAAGAGCTGTATTGTGCCCAATAGATATCCAGTACAGTATCAGTTTTCTGCATTGAAATGTAGTGGTATCAAGCAGATTCATCCTAATATCGGTTTGCACAGCTGCATCTCAGAGGCACGTGATTTGTGTCATTCTTCACTAAGAGCTTGTGTTTGTTTTTATTGAGGGTGAAGCCATCATGATGAAGGATGACAAGGTTTTCCGTGTGATACAAGATACCTGCTGGGATCCGGAGGTGCGCATTCAAGACATGGACAGAGCAGGTACAGGGAAAATGCCTGAGTGCCTAGAATATTTCAAATGAAGCCCCAGCGAACAGTGACGGGCACCTAGCTTTCATCAAACCCAACTGGAAGAGTTATGGATCTGACTGGGTCTGGGTGTAGTACACTTCATCCCGGTTGAGTTCTCAATTACTTAATTAAACTAATGATGTGCTTGATTAGACCTTTTAATTGGACCAGGATTGGGAAACCCTGCACTACACAACTACATTAGGTGGATTTTTGGTGGATTTTGTGAATTGGGCCTGATGTTTTCTAACCCTAACACATCCCTCAATTCCATTTAAATCATAATTTTTCTTAGGCCAAATTTGGGTAAATATTGGTAAAACATTACAAATATGTTTTTTAAAACACAAATAAAGGTTGGTAATAATATAGGGTATATTATATTGCATAACTATACTACATGTGTTGGATTGATCTCCATTGGTAAAATGAACTAAACAAAAACCATTTTATATGCATTTGTAATCTTACCATTTACATGACCATTTAAACTCATGCCTTAGATTGATACTTTTGTACTCCTGTAAAGCTGTATTGCTATTACTTAAGAGGTGACTGGAAAGAAGGGTATTTTGAGTCATAAGTCCTGCATTTACAATATGCTATTGCACCATCAGTTCACTAGAGGGCATTTTAGCACTAGTGGTGATGGAAAACATTTTTGTATTGTAGGTTATACCAAGGATGTGACTATCATTGGGGCTATTCATGAAAATATTGCAGACTGCTTAAAAAAGAAGAACAAATCTAAGTAGTTTAACATACGTTAACAATACATTTATTTATAGAAGATTAAACAACAAACTGTGTGTTTAAATTAGTCAGACATTTGTCGGGGAACCAAGAAGCAAAGACAATGGAAAGGAAAGACTAGAAAAAACAAGGAAAACATAACACTGAAATGTCCATCATCTAAATAAAATAGTTTTAATATAACTGCAGTCTTCTCTTGTGTGTGGCATGATTTATTTCTTGATTTTATTTCAGGAGTGACGGTGCAGGCTCTTTCCACTGTCCCTGTGATGTTCAGTTACTGGGTAAGGTTGCTAAATATAGCATTTCATTATACATCTGTTAACTAGAGTGGTTTAGCATTATTATCAAGGGTTTACACAAAAAAGTGGTAGTTTTGTGGCTAAGTTGAAAGAACATACACACACCAATTCCATATCATTAGACTCCACTGTCAATTGACACTACAAACCTAGTAATTTTTAGATTTTACAGAAAACAATGTGCGTTAAAAATAACGAAGGATAATTTCATAAGTGAATTCCTTATTATTATTTTTAACATCATCCGAATGCTTTGTGCACTCTTCCCATACAATGTAAAGTGCCCATACTGAAAATATTTTGAAATCACCTTTGTGTTTTCTAAAATGAAAACCATTGCATTGTTTGACATGAGCAGCATTTCCTTTGGCTTGGTTTACAGACATAAACGTCTTTCCTGTACCTTTGTTGTTTCACCAGGCGAAAGCCCAGGACACGCTGGATTTGTGCCGCATTTTGAACGATGACCTGGCAGCCACAGTGCGGAAACACCCCAAGAGATTTGTGGGCTTCGGCACCTTGCCAATGCAGGCGCCGGACTTAGCAGTGCAGGAAATGCATCGCTGTGTGAATGAACTTGGGTTTCCTGGTGTGCAGATAGGATCTCATATCAACGACTGGGATTTGAATGCACCAGAGTTGTACCCATTTTATGCTGTAAGCAGTTGTATCTGCCCTAGAATTATAGTGGAATTTTAAAACGGTCATGTATTGTTTAACCAGACAAGAAGTTTCCAAGATGTAGCCATTCATACAACATGTGTCTTTACCGTGAGAAGTAGCTTACTGTGTTCTGGAACCAATGTTAATGTTACTCTCCATTAGGGTATGTCAAAAATAAACCTAAAAATAAGGCCACAGTGATCTACTTTTTCATGATACTGTACCAATAGCTCAAATTTTGTACTCAGGTGGTATAACAGCTTTATTTTCTGAGCATGACAAATAAAATAAAGACAAACGCTTTGCGCATTAAAATACTCTTTTTTTCTGCAGGCCGCTGAAGAGCTGAAGTGTTCTTTGTTTGTTCATCCATGGGACATGCAGACTGATGGAAGAATGTCCAAATACTGGCTGCCCTGGCTGGTAGGTTAGTAAAACTGTACTTGTAATGAATATGAAATTTAGTATGCAACGGCTTCACTGCACCTACTGGCATGCTAATGATTTATGACTTTGGTCTAAAACCACACAACATTCCAGTGGGACATAGAGTATTACATGGCCAGATTTAAAATCTGAATGAACCTATACACCTACAGTTTTTTTCTTTTGTTATTAAGTAAAAACAAACAAAAAAAAATTAATTCATGTTGTTCCCTTTTGATGCTTTCCAGGGGATTTGCTCGGTTCTTACCTTTAGCAAAATACTGGATATGCTGAATAAATTATTGCATCATTATCAATGTCAAGCAGGAGGTTGATAAAATAAAATAAAAAAACAGGTACCCGCTGTTATATTTTATGATGCTGTGCAGTTAAAGTATCTCTGACAACTGCCTTGTCATTTTTTTCTCTTATTCAGGAATGCCTGCAGAAACCACAACAGCCATATGCTCAATGATCTTCGGGGGAGTGTTGGAAAAATTCCCCAAGCTTAAAGTGTGTTTTGCTCATGGAGGTTAGGATACTTCTAACGGTGATGTATACAAATAGATAATATTAACTATTTTCACATAAGGAAGAACATGATTTTTTTTTCTCCTGACAAGCAATCCTGAGTAAATGTTGAGAAATGTATTGCCCAGGAGATAATTTTTTTTAAAGATTCTCTTTGCAATACAGACAACATGGGACACAGTAAAGGTAACGTAATGCGTTTCTTGTAAACTTTGCTGGGTGTGGTAACACTTTAAGTTGTATGCTTGCACAAAATAATTCTGTTCTTTTGTTGTAATGTCCAGGCGGCTCATTCCCTTTTACGATCGGGCGAATTGAACACGGATTTCAAGTCCGTCCAGATTTGTGTGCTGTGGATAATAAGACCAGCCCCCGGAAATACCTTGGTTCTTTTTACACTGACTCTCTTGTCCATGATCCACACGCTTTGAAGCTCCTTGTGGATGTGATAGGAGAGGTAAGATGTTACATTTGTTGCAAAGAATAGCTAAAATGCCAGATTTATGGCAACATAAAATGTCCATACATTAATCATAATAATACTAATATAACACATGCACACATCAAAAACAACATATTTGTATAATGGCTTTAATATGTTAAGCCACTGTCTAAAATAATGATCCTCTTGTTCTGTGGCTTTAGGGTAATGTGCTGTTGGGGTCAGACTACCCATTTCCACTCGGTGAACAGGAGCCAGGATCACTGATAGACTCGATGAAAGAATTTGACAGTGCTCTTAAGGTATCCCATATGGAAACTATAATAAGATCCAAAATGGAAAATGATCTATTTGGTAAGAGTATCCTGGGAGACAGTCAGCATGGTTTTAGGAAAGGGAGATCGTGTCCAACTAACCTGCTTGATTTTTTTGAGGATGCAACATTGACAATGGATAATTGCAAAGCATATGACATGGTTTATTTAGATTTCTAGAAAGCTTTGACAAAGTCTCGCATAAAAGATTAATTCTCAAACTGAATGCAGTAGGGATTCAAGGAAATGCATGCACATAGATTAGGGAGTGGTTAACATGTGGAAAACAGAAAGTACTGATTAGAGGAGAAACCTCAAAATGGAGCGAGGTAACCAGTGGTGTACCACAGGGATCAGTATTAGGTGCTCTGCTATTCCTAATCTACATTAATGACTTAGATTCTGGTATAGTAAGCAGACTTGTTAAATTTGCAGACAACACAAAAATAGGAGGAGTGGCAAACATTGTTGCAGCAGCAAAGGTCATTCAAAATGATCTAGACAGCATTCAGAACTGGGCAGACACATGGCAAATGACATTTAATAGAGAAAAGTGTAAGGTACTGCGCGCAGGCAATAAAAATGTGCATTATAAATATCATATGGGAAATACTGAAACTAGTTTAAATGTTTACTTCATCTCACCAGTTCATGAAGGCTCTGTGATAAATATTTTGACATAGTGTAGTTTTGGTGCAGGATTCTGTGTTGTAATGACTTACTTGATTGCTATTACATGCTATTATCATAATCATTTCCGCAATTTCTAATAACTTAAATCAAGAGGGGAATCCAGCCCTCTGGGCTTAGATGCATGCTTATTTAGCCCACTGGAAGGTTTTTTTTCATGGTGACAGCTGTTTGTTGTTGTTTTACAGGATAAGATTTTAGCCAGCAATGCTCTGGAGTTTTTGGGACTGAACAGAAAACAGTTTGAATGACTGAAGAAACCTGTTCTGTGGGTTTAAAAAGAATTACATTATGATAAACTCAATGTTTGACTGAATATAACCCCTGAATTTATGGTAAAGAGAATGCTTTAAAATGTGAAAAGAATAGAAATTGTTGTATTATCAGAATGATATTGTTTTAATTTAAGCTGCAGAAAATAGTTATATCTTACTTTTTTCTACAGTATATGCTGTATTTTATTTATTGCAGAATGAAAATACCAAATATTAATGTTTAATAGATTTCTGTACATAGTAAGGATTCAAGTTGCCCTTTTTTAATTATGTCTGATATTAAGGTACCTTTAAAAGCTATTTCACAGAAAGTCTTAAGGGGGCCTTGCTATTTTCATCCCCGGATAAATAAAGTTAATTTGTATATGTATATTCATGTGATCTTATGAAAAAAAAAAATAATAAAAAAAACATTTTTAAAGAGTGGTTAAAGAAATGAATGAAACCGATTAATTGGACACACAGATGAAGCCTTACTTGAGGTTATAGTCATGATAACAAATTCAGCACAAGACTTGAATAGAAAACAAAAATCCAATTCCAGAGACAAAGTTGATCCACGCAGAAGTATCGATTGCCTGTTGTATATATCTAGAGACAAATCCTATCTAAACATATCACACCCCAAAGCCAGACTGATACATTTGTAAGTGTTACTGAATTTTATACTGGCACCAAACGTGTGAATTCACAATCCTGAAAAGACTACAGAGTGAGAATGCCCTGTTGTCATGTGAGCCCTGCAGCAATGATGCTATTACCTGGAATGAAGAAAATGATTTGATAAAAAAAAGAGCTTTGCAACACTCAATTGACCCCATATATGAATATGTGACAAAGAAGGAATGACTGCAGTAAATGTTAAACAGACATTATAAGAACATTATTTAGCTATTCACACCTTTGGCTACAGCTAGTGGTTCACCAGACTTCAGCCTAATGCTTTTTTCAGTAGCACTCATTAACAGGTGATCCTGGTGGGCTACTTAGAATGACATAGACACCTTCACCAAAAGAAACAAAAGATTTGGTTATTGTTCAGTGTCACATTGAAGAGTCAGATGTTAAAGGACAGTCAGGCCCTTCAATAAAAATAACTTTTGTTACATGGAAAGTCATCATAGGTAGGCCAAACTTTCATATATTACAACATAAAAAATGCAGTTATGCAGCATTTTAACCACAAATTCAAAACATAATCACAAAACATTCACTTTACATTATTGTATTAACCCAAGACTTGCTAAATGGACTTGTGCCAAAAAATTAAAAGTTGGTAGGTATTTAATTATTTTTTTTTACATTTTTTTTTATAAACTTAGAGGATTTAAGTATTTAATACAATGGTAGTTATTACCGGTAGGCTAAAATATATTATATATATGTATATACCACGGTCGGTCGTGTGTTTGTTTCCAAGTCTAGTACAGGTTAATGCAAATTCATTAGCTATGAGCCTACTTCTTTGTTTTAGTACATAGGCAACAGTGTTAATCGTTCTCTGTATACTGAGAATGCAATGTATTCAAATCTAATACATTCTCAAAGTCCACTAGTTCTTTAAGACGACGTTTTTGTACGCAAGCGACCAGGGAAGCTCTGGTGGCTGTGACGCAAGAGTTCCGTGTCTGCGTACTTGCGTGCCCGTTCCTCGATCCATGTTGACTGCAGGAGCGCGATGGCGGCGTGCCGGGGATCCTCATCGAGATGGTTCTTTACCCGGGAGCAGCTCGAAACCACGCCGTCCCGTCGCAGTGGTGTTGAGCCGGATAAAGAGCTTTCGTACCGGCAACAAGCGGCTAACCTTATCCAAGATATGGGGCAGAGACTCAACGTGTATCCTTCCTTACAAATGAAATGTGTCGGAGTCGTAGAAGAAAGAGGGGCCTGCTGTGGCTGGCTTGATGCCTCAGTAGGCCCCTCTTATTCTTTTTTTCTGTTTGGGTGGGTAAATTTAAACCTGTTTTCTTTATTTATTCCTAAACGCAAACATATTTGTTTATTTTTTGACCTGTTAAAGTTAAGCTATTCTTTGCTTGATCCCTCATTGACGCAAACGTTTTGCACGATATCAATTTAAAACGCAGCGTACAGGGGCGGGGGATATTGGCTGGATCAGAACAGGCCTAAGCTCTGTAGTATAAACGCTGGTGGTCTTTTTTGGTCAAAACAGATGTTTATGTTTTCTAAGGCATATAATAGGTCGATTTTGGGGTCGGAAAGAACAGACTTACATTGTCGCTGGCGGCTTTGTAAAAATACCACTGCTCGGTCTAATTTCTGCTGTGGGGGTGGGGTGCTGTGCTGCAGTATGTTTTGAGAAGGTTATATTTTCAGTTACTGATTGTACCGTTATCCTAGCAGCGGTATTGCGTGTTTGGTTTAAAAAAGACCGAAGTTGTACTCAAAATAAAAATCACAACAACCACCCTCACGGGGGTTTGGTTGTCTGGTGACGTTAAACTTTTTAGTGGGTTAGCTAAGAAAGACCCAGGTCAGTCAAAACCAAAATATGTCAATAGTCGTGGCTATGGCTGTCAATAGCAGCCTTTTTGCTGGCCAAATGTTTGATAACATAAATTATCATCTACAAAATCAACAGGGCTTGTTTCAGTCTGTAACTTGACATTTCTGTTATTTCCCTTAACCATATTTTTTTCAGATCTCAATTAACAATAAACACTGCAATTGTTTACATGCACAGGTTTTATATGTACCATTCGTTCACCAAGTTTCACAGAAATGTAAGTATCTTTTTTCTGTTAAGGTTTTGTAATTTTGTGCCACTGTGTGTGTGTGTTTGTGTAGTTGGGTGGTTGAATAAGGGAGAGTATTCCATTCCCAAAAAAAACATTTTCTAGATTAACCTTATTTAGACTTTACATAATATATTGTTATATAATATTAATAAGCCAGGGATAATTCAATTTGTATGGAAATACAATCAATATAAGAATATGTGGATATTTATAAATACTGTTGCTTATGCAGTAGAAGATAATTATTCTTTATCCTCTACTAGATGTAATTTTCTGACAGTATACCCCCAAAAAGTACCAGCTCAGTGCACATATGAGCATATTACTAAAGTCAGTCTATTCATTAGCAACATTTATTTATTAATAAAGTAGGAAAGCAGATTATTCAAACCTCTTGATTTCACCTCGCACACAAAAAAAAGGCTTAAGTCTGCCTTGTGATTTGCAAAAGCGTCCCTTTGATTCAAGATGGGTGTTTGTATAAGAGCTGTAATGTCTCAGAACTTGAAACATACTTGTGAATGTTAAGAATGGTTTCATATTTTTGTTTACATTTCTGCTTTAGTTTGAAGTACAATTGCAATCGCACATTTAATTTCTATTCAGGTTGCTTGCAAAATTTCAACGCATAACTAGAAGAGAATCAAATCTGTTAAGATGCTTTGAATTTTCTTATTGCAGATTATTTCTCCAACTACATTATTCTTGGCTGCAAAGGTAGAGGAGCAGCCACGGAAACTTGAGCATGTCATCAAAGTAGCGCATGCCTGCCTAAATCCTCAAGAGCCACAGCTAGATACAAAGAGTAATGTAAGTTTGGCGGATTTTTTTTCAATCATTTTGTTGGTTGTCATTTTTGTGCTTGTCATGTGCTCTCTTCTAAAACAAGAAGGATCAAATGAATATTAATGGAATGAAAATAAGGTTTTGATTTTTGTACAGTCTCACTTGCTGTAATGTAAATGACTTGGGGGTGGTCCTTCACCCCCTCCCTTGGATATAATGCTGACCGCTGTAAATGGAGTCGGTCACACCAAAAAAGAGACTAAACAAATGTCATCAAAATGTACATTTTCAGGGTCAAAGATGAAAGAATACAATGTGGAGACCCGTTATGAGTAGGTTAGTAATGATTTGTCTGTTAAACTTGATTGTCTAGGCATACCTCCAGCAAGCTCAAGAGCTGGTGATACTTGAAACCATAGTGCTCCAGACATTAGGTAAGTAAAGGCTATCCATTAAAACTGGCAGCTATGGTAACATTTTCCCCACAGCAGCAGCTTGAAAGCTGAATTTTTTCATTTGCAGTTACAGCACCTGTTCGGCTTTAAAGTAATGATGCATGTACACGGAAGCTGACTTTATTTTGGTGTTTTTGTGTGGTTAAACTCATCTAATACCACATCCATATGTTTTGTGTTCAGAATGCTCTTACAATCCATTAAAAGGAAAACTTGTATTGGTATTTGGTCATTTTTTAAAAATTTTATTTCAAGATTGTGTCACTAATGTTTGGGAATTGGAATAACTAGTTAACTGACACCACACAACCATAATTATAAATCGTATTTTACCTTTCTTTAAGCTACTTAGTTAAGTGAAAAAACACAGTACATCATGTTCTGAGACCTACAGTATGTTTTTGGACTAAATGCCAGTGCCTCAAGCTGCTTTGAGATTTTGGTCATTTTTAACACAGTATTTACTCATCGGTTTGTACAAAACAAAGTGTGTCCACATTAAAGTCTATTTTTCTTTATCTTCGATTCCACAGTATTTAAATGCTGTAATATCGCGCCCCCCGGTTCATCCAAGAGAAATAAAATATAGTGGCCGGGATCACTGTACCGATTTAAGACTGAGTATGCGACACCTTGGGAAGTCAATAAAATGTTAAGGTTTCACCATTTGGTTTAAGTGTTGCATTATTTGTTTTACAGGTTTTGAAATAACAATTGAGCATCCACATACTGATGTTGTGAAATGTTCCCAGCTAGTGAGAGGTAATTGCTTGATTAACAAATTGTGTTGTTTTTTTTGTAAAAATATATTTATTTTTAGAAAGACTTGAGCCTAGTTTTATAATCTTTATAGCATTTTTATAAACTTAGAGTTCAATATGTATGTACCAATACTTTATTTTTATAGTTTATTTTGTTATACTTCATGTTAAATTATTGATAGTAATTAATTTTCTCTATGAGGATAGATGACTGTCTAGTAAAGGATTCCTTTTAATCCAGTAAAATTAACATTAATTTATTTGTATGCAGGAAATTAGGGCCTGGTCTTGTGCTATAAGAGAATTGTAATATTTCAGCTCCCCAGTTTTCGAGTAGAAAGGAGCTTTTTTTAATGTTTGTTGGTCTCAAACTATTTTGAAATATGGCTGCATGATTTTTAACAAATTGCTGTGCATAAAGTCCATGTTTACTATAGCTCCAGCTTACTTTCTGGTTTTAACAACTGAGAAACGTCCCTCCTCTCCCTCAATCTGTTTTGTAAAACCTATATCTCATAATGAACTTTTCTTTGTTTGTTTTTTTCCACATATACTGTATTGTTGGTAGAATCTTTGTTTGCCAACCTCATACGTTAGATATCGCTGAATGCTGAATTTTACTGGAACTGGAGCAGTGATGTAAAACTCAAGTTTTTGCTGTGTAAACCAGATTTCAGACCTAGTACCTTTTGAGATATTTTATGTTGTTCATGAAGGTGAGTGAGTCCATATGTAGTGAAATCATATTTAAATGGCTTTTTTGGCTTGAAGAACAATTCTGCAAAACATGACATTCTCTAACGCTTTAGATAACTGATATTTAAGTATTGTAATTAAATAGCATTTACATTAAGGAGGAGTTGATAATGGACTGATCTACTTTCTGTTAACAAGAAAACTAGCATTTTAAACAATCAAGGTGAGGTTCTTTTTAATTAAATCCTTTTTATGGCTCATGTCTTATGAAATTTTCAAATGTATTTTTATGTAATTTTAATGTCACATGCTGCATGTAACTTATTGAAAATAACATACACTGCTTCGTAAACATTTTTAAATCAAAACATTTTTTCAAAAATCTCTATAATTTGCACATATAATCTTGGTTTGGGGGGAAATCTAGGCAAGATCCCTAAATTTTAAATGCAGTGATCCCTCATCACAGGATTTGATAATTTACAAATAGTTAATTCAGTTAGGCCATGTTGACAGTACATTTTGTACTATATTATGTACAATACATTACTCCACTATTTCTGTGTTTTTAATATCAATATTTTGACGTGCAAGTCAGACCGTGAAATGATGAGGGAGCACTGTATAGTGTTTCATGACAGAAATGTTAGTTTTATATACATGAATGGCATAAAGTCAGTGCATGAAGAGGCTTATCTAGCCAACCTAGAGTGTTGAATTTTGGTACCAGTACAGAACAATCAACGTGGGACACATTTGATGCAATAGAAAAGGAACATGATGAATATGTAAAGATTTGTGTTTTGATTTCATTCAGCATCCGTGAGATGTTCACACTCGTAGATAATAATGATGTGGGCTTCAACAGTTTTTTTTTTTAGTTTTTTTTTTTTATTGCATCTTTGTGTTCTCCATGGCTTGTTCTTTGCCAGTACCAAAAAAAGAGCACTCAAATAAGCCACAGAATGCATGGATATATGCATACTTCAAGATGCTTTATGCCAGCCCTGTATGTCTATCTCCGAGTAGCACATTCTTATCTTCTATTGCATATAGCTCAAACTATTAGCCTTATTTAGTTGTATGTTTTGTTTATCTGCACTGATACAATATCAGTTTAATGTGTGATGTATGGGTGATGACAAGAGTAGAAGTGTTTGCAGATTTCACTATCCTGGAGAATTATCCAAATCTTAATTATTGTCCATAACAAACATTTGTTTGATTGCTGCAAATTAAGTTGGAACCTCCTGCTTTTTGCAATATTTACATGAAGTGCTCATGTTTTAGAAAGTGTCAGTCATGTAAAATATGCAGTTGATATTATAATAGTGGTAAAATATGAGGCACCAAAAGCAAAATTAAGGAATGTTATTGTCTGTCTGTAAACTATTTTAATTATTGTAATTAAATAGCATTTACATTAAGGAGTTGATAATGGACCAATCTGCTTTCTGTTAACAAGAAAACTAGCATTTTAAACAATCAAGGTGAAATGTAATTTAATTAAATCCTTTTTAATGGCTCATGCCTTCTGATAATTGTTTTAATGTAATTTAATGTCACATGCTGCACAGAAATTATTGAAAATAACATACTGCTTCGTAAACATATTTAAATCAAAGCATTTTTTTGTTTATGTCTTGGTGATTTACACATATAATCTTGCTTTTGCTTTTTAAAAGAATATTCCAGTACTTGCCTATCTAACTGTTTTTCTCTTCTCTCTTTTTTTATTGCAGCAAGCAAGGATTTGGCACAGACTTCCTATTTCATGGCTACCAACAGGTTGTTATCCTGAACCTCTTTGTTGCACTGTAATAGCACACTATAGCTTCCTATACTGCAGGGTCCCCTACCTGTGCCTACTGCCCTTATTGCGACAGGGGACTGGGTCACCGTTTGTGGTGATACCTCCCTGTTTGCAGTGCGGTGTATTGTACAAGGGTCATTCTGGGCACTGAGGGGTTAAATGCACAATGAGAAGTGTAGTGGTGCTTTCAACTCAGGTTTACTCTGTTCAGAGTGCATATGTCTAAACATTGGTAGCCTGAATAGCAGCTAAAGATTACAAAGATCTAAACTTAACCTAGAAATCTTTCATCCTGGTAAGTACAAAGACCTTTTTTAGTTTATACACCTTTTACTTAATTTTATTTATTGAACTTTCTAACATTGTGTTTTTTTTGTATTTTCATAAACTAAAGTAACAGTTTTAATATACTTTCAAAATTAAATTTAATATAATGGATTTCACAGCAGCACCGTATGTGATGTTCAAGTGAGTCCATCATGTTAATCCCTTAAGGACCAGTTATTTATGACTTCTTTATTATTCCTCAATCAATGGATGATAAGAATGTATTGTCTAAGATTACTACTTTAGGAGTCAGATTCTGTCATTAAAGCTTAAAGCTGCATCCACACTGGACGTGAGCGATGCGAGCGAAGTCGGCGAATGTCAGTCCACACCAGACACGACTTGGAAACGATCCAAAAGACTGGAAATAAATACATGACCCGCCCACGCATTCCTATTGGACATGCTAGAGATAGGCTGTCCCATTACAAAACAGGTCTTGTTTTGATAAAAGGTTACCACCCTGACCTCCAGCGACTCTGTTGTAAAATAATGGTTGGACTTGTAAAATCTACAGATCAGAGTTATTGAACAGCCCTATATATCCAAGTTTTATTGTTATCCTTTATTAGTAGTAATTGTACAGTTGTACTCGTAGTATTTTTTTCTTCGCGGTAGTAGTCTTATTTGAAGCCCGGTACATCTCCAGCTGTCAGCAGAAGAGCTGGACAATAGTAGTATAGTTGAACTGATATTTTCAACAAATTTATTTTATTTTTATACATTTATATATACAACTTACTACAATCTCAATTGTGTTACTTTACAAATTCCTTCATTGATCCTTTTTATTAACTTCAAGTATTTTAAAGTGCAACATTATTATTATTATTATTTACTATTATGTTGTTAAGCATATATAATCACTATAATTATTATTATTTTTATTATTATTATGATGTGCAAGTCACCACTTGTATTTCTACCGATGCCGTTCTGCAAATCTATTTTTTACTTGATCGTAAACGCTATTGAAGACTGTGACCCATCAGATCATGGGTGAGTTTGAGCCGTCTCTGACTTAATTTACTTATGAATAATTATACACAGAACAAGGTCGTGTGCCATGCAAGACTTATTCAGTTTTTCCTTTTAAAACAGTCTGGTGAACAGATATGGCTCATAATCAAACTATGAGTTTGGTAATGTTGGGATGTGTCACATAGAATACAAACGCGTGGCTGGCTTTGTTTTACAACGTATAGAATAGTAGGACCTTGATAATATTTTTGTTTGTTTGATGAATCTATTTATGCATATGTTCACTTTATGCATAATGTAAAGACATTCTTCTTGTCACAGATTTGTGCCACAGAACAATTTAGTGAAAAAAACGTTATTTATCATAAAAGCAAACAAACCAAAAAAAGCCATAGCTTAAAATTAGGTCACATGTTCAAGCTCTGTAAATGCGGGACCTTTTTTTGTGTCATTTTTAAAAGCCAACCAAAGTGCACATTTTTCACTTAAATGCTGGATATATAGACTGCATGTATGGTCTGGTTTATTTTTGTTTATTAATAAACCTATTTTTATGCAACTTGCACAATCCTAAAGAAAATGTCTCGGAGCTGCTAAATGCACCACCTGCAAGCCACGACTACAGGTACTACATAAAATAGTTAACTTGTTTTTAGGCATGACGTGTTTTGAGGCGTTTGTTTGACGTGTTTTCAAGGGTGTTAACCTTGCTTCTGATTGGTCAGTTTAATTCCAGTCGCATGATGAAAAAAAATAGAAACTGGTTCTATTTTAGCGACCCAAAATGTTCTCAAAGTGATGTCACTTGCTTCGCTCGCTGCTGGTGTGGATACTCCCATTTGACTGCAGTGACTTCTAAATTATTTGCTCGCGTCCAGTGTGGCTGCAGCTTTAGGGGGAAATCTCGGCAAGATTCCTAAATTTAAATGCAGTGATCCCTCGTCATCATTACAGGGATTTGATAATTTACAAATAGTTAATTCAGTTAGGCCATGTTGATAGTACATTGTACTATATTATGTACAATACATTACTCCACTATTTCATTGTTTTTGATATCAATATTTTGACGTGCAATTCAGACCGTGAAATGATGAGGGAGCACTGTATAGTGTTTCATGACAGAAATATTAGTTTTATATACATGAATGGCATAAAGTCAGTTTGCATGAAGTGGCTTATCTAGCTGACCTAGAGTGTTGAATTTTGGTACCGGTACAGAACAATCAACGTGGGACACATTGATGCAATAGAAAAGGCACATGATGAATATGTAAAGATTTGTGTTTTGATTTCATTCAGCATCCCTGAGATATTCACACTCGTAGATAATCATATGATATGGGCTTCAACAGTTGTTTTTTTTTTATTACATCTTTGTGTTCTCCCTGGCTTGTTCTTTGCCAGTAGCAAAAAAAAAAAGAGCAGTCAAGTGATAAAACCACAGAATGCATGGATATAAACATAATTCAAGATCCTTTATGCCAGCCATGTACAGTACTGTGCAAAAGTTTTAGGCAGGTGTGAAAAAATGCTGTAAAGTAAGAATGCTTTCAAAAATAGACATGTTAATAGATTATATTTATCAATTAACTAAATGCAAAGTGAGTGAACAGAAGAAAAATCTAAATCAAATCCATATTTGGTGTGACCACCCTTTGCCTTCAAAACAGCATCAAGCATCAATTCTTCTAGGTACACTTGCACACAGTTTTGAAGGAACTCGGCAGGTAGGTTGGCCCAAACATCTTGGAGAACTAACCATAGTTCTTCTGTGGATTTAGGCAGCCTCAGTTGCTTCTCTCTCTTCATGTAATCCCAGACAGACTCGATGATGTTGAGATCAGGGCTCTGTGGGGCCATACCATCACTTCCAGGACTCCTTGTTCTTCTTTACGCTGAAGATAGTTCTTAATGACTTTCGCTGTATGTTTGGGGTCGTTGTCATGCTGCAGAATAAATTTGGGGCCAATCAGATGCCTCCCTGATGGTATTGCATGATGGATAAGTATCTGCCTGTACTTCTCAGCATTGAGGAGACCATTAATTCTGACCAAATCCCCAACTCCATTTGCAGAAATGCAGCCCCAAACTTGCAAGGAACCTCCACCATGCTTCACTGTTGCCTGCAGACACTCATTCATGTACGCTCTCCAGCCCTTCGCGAACAAACTGCCTTCTGCTACAGCCAGATATTTCAAATTTTGACTCATCAGTCCAGAGCACCTGCTGCCATTTTTCTGCACCCCAGTTCCTGTGATTTCGTGCATAGTTGAGTCGCTTGGCCTTGTTTCCAAGTCGGAGGTATGGCTTTTTGGCGCAAGTCTTCCATGAAGGCCACTTCTGACCAGACTTCTCCGGACAGTAGATGGGTGTACCAGGGTCCCACTGTTCTCTGCCAGTTCTGAGCTGATGGCACTGCTGGACATCTTCCGATTGCGAAGGGAAGTAAGCATGATGTGTCTTTCATCTGCTGCAGTAAGTTTCCTTGGCCGACCACTGCGTCTCACGGTCCTCAACGTTGCCCGTTTCTTTGTGCTTCTTCAAAAGAGCTTGGACAGCACATCTGAAACCCCTGTATGACTTGAAATTTCTGCCTGGGAGAGACCTTGCTGATGCAGTATAACTACCTTGTGTCTTGTTGCTGTGCTCAGTCTTGCCATGGTGTATGACTTTTGACAGTAAACTGTCTTCAGCAACCTCACCTTGTTAGCTGAGTTTGGCTGTTCCTCACCCAGTTTTATTCCTCCTACACAGCTGTTTCTGTTTCAGTTAATGATTGTGTTTCAACCTACATATTGAATTGATGATCTTTAGCACCTGTTTGGTATAATTGTTTAATCATACACCTGACTATATGCCTACAAAATCCCTGACTTTGTGCAAGTGTACCTAGAAGAATTGATGAAGGCAAAGGGTTGTCACACCAAATATGGATTTGATTTAGATTTTTCTTCTGTTCACTCACTTTGCATTTAGTTAATTGATAAATATAATCTATTAACATGTCTATTTTTGAAAGCATTCTTACTTTATAGCATTTTTTCACACCTGCCTAAAACTTTTGCACAGTACTGTATGTCTATCTTCGAGTAGCACATTCTTAACTTCTGTTGAATATAGATCAAATTGTTTAGCTGTGTGTGTTGTTCTTTTATCTGCAGTGATACAATATCAGTTTAATGTGTGATGTATGGGTGATGACAGGAGTATAGAACTGTTTGCAGATTTCACTGTCCTGGAGAATTATTATCCAAATCTTAATTTTTGCCCATAACAAACATTTCAGTTTGATTGCTGCAAATTAAGCGGGAACCTCCTGCTTTTTGCAGTATTTACATGAAGTGCTCATGTTTTAGAAAGTATCAGTCATGTGAAATACTTAGTTGATATTATAATAGTGGTAAAATATGAAGAGCCAATAGCAAAATTAAGGAATGTTATTGTCTGTCTGTAAATGATCCTACTTGTTAGTTATGCTTTTATTAAAACAGAATTTGAAGATTTATATGATTTTTACATTTATTGACCTCTGCAAATATTCTAAACAATGTTATGGTCCTTAAAGGGTGAAATTGTCCATTTCAGAAACTGCAACTAGTTTAGGCCAGACCTAAAAAATATATTGTTCCTTGGACTTTTGGAGCCAATTTCAAGAAGCGACAAGCAATTTTTTTTTAATTTTTTTTTTGGTAAACTTCTCATCCCAAACCTGTTTTTGTGCATGCCTTTTTACGAGAGCACAACATTTAAACCCCTGCAATACACATATTAACCAAGTCTGCAATAATAGCATATATGAGTAAGTCTACAAGTGGACAAAAAAACAAATGTGCAAGTCTTGGACCCCTTTTGATGATCTATTTTTATATTTATTGCTGTAAAGGTATTACTGTTCTAGAAAGCAAGATGGTGAAATACAGACTGCCTTTTTTAATATATTAAAAAAAAGTCAGTGTCAAAATTGAAGGTTCTGCCAGAGTACTTGTACCACAGAATCATAACAAAATACTTGGCATAACTCTCTCACTTAAGAAAATGCAGAAGGTCTGGCCTGCTTTAGTGCACCTGCTGTCAGTTTAAGTCCCCATGTTTTGGACTTTGCCTCCCTGCTTACAGGGGTCGCACTACTGCATCGCCACTTTTCAAGTCCTTGATATAGTCACTGGTGTCTGAGCTGAGAAGACACAAACATAAAAAAGCTGCCTCCATGGGACTAGTACAATATAAGGACTGGCAGATCACTAATGTTGCATATGCTGCAAATTAGGCTCACTGCAATGGTTTATATAGAACAGAAACAATAAAAAGAGATGTTTTTGTAAACAGTTTCCCCATCTTGAGATGAAACAGATTGTAAAGCCAAATTCCTCCGTGTACTGATATTGTACTGTACACAGTTCTGGAGCAATTCCATCAATAGATAGCCGCAAGAAATGTGAAGTGAATATACTTCATGCTCCCAAAGATTGCTGCCGATTACTGTACCACAGGGAGAAGTATAGGTGCATTGTTTGAAACCCTGCAGCAACCATCACTATTATCATACTGTGCTGCTTCACAAAGAAAGGGGAAAAGGTTCTTGGCTTACTATTACTGGCTGTGTTGAACCATGTACCTTAAAGGGGAGCACAATGTAGTGTCAGTGAGATTTATGACGGCGCTTAAACTGGGGTCAACACAGATGAAAAGCTTTTGGAATGCTGTCATCCTCCGCTTTCATAATTTGAAAAAAAGTGTTTTGGGAGCGGCAATTCTGATGAACTATTTATTTATTAGGTCTGGCCTTATCAGGTTTTTCCTTTTTGTTTTTTGTGTATTCTTTTGTGGATCCTTTTAAAGAAATGTAACTTATTGTAAAAAAAACAACAATGGACATTGAATTACAAGCCAATTTATATTATTAGAAAGGCTTTTATTGGCACCACAATAGTAGAGTGACAGAACTCAAAACGTCTTGGATCTGTAGTCAATCTAGGACCTTGTTGGTGAACAAAATGTCTAGAACAAATGATGATTGATGTTTTGAACAAGTTGTTATTTGCAAGGGCATGTTTAACCAGAAATCATGGTACTGGAGTTACTAAATGAGAGGCCTGTTAGGGTGTCATCCACTGATAACCTTTGATGGCTAAATGTATGGAGAAATTAACTGCCGTGCCATTTGCCACCTTAAAAAAAAAAAAAAAAGTGCAAAGTTACCAATTCCATGTCCAGTGTATACCCAACTGAATTTCTAATTTAGGACACAGTTGCACTAGTTTTATAATAGTTAACCTTGCTGTATGCAAATTACTGGTATGATTTCTTCATTTGTTAATGGCTTCTGTTATTTGTTCTCTTGTCCCTCTCTGCTTTTCCTCTACAGTCTGCACCTCACTACATTCTGTCTTCAGTACAAGCCAACAGTGATAGCATGTGTGTGCATTCATTTGGCTTGCAAATGGTCCAATTGGGAGATTCCTGTATCCACAGATGCAAAGCATTGGTGGGAATATGTAGATCCATCTGTTACTCTGGAACTACTTGATGGTATGCTCTTGTCTGGATTATATTAACTTTTATTCTCTGAACTATGACATATAGGCAGGGAAACCATGTGAAAGCCATGGATCTATAAGGAAAGGCAAGCTTGTGCTAGAAAGCACATGTTTTCAAACACTAATTGTAATATCTGAGAATCTGGTAAAAGATTGTTGATGCAGTATTTCAGATTTCTATCTGACTAAATTTGTTGTTATCTTTACATTTAAGGAACCAGATCCTGTGCTAAAGCTTTTTATTTTTCTTTTATATAGAGTTAACACATGAGTTTCTACAGATACTGGAGAAAACACCCAGCAGATTGAAAAGAATTCGAAACTGGAGGGTAAGACTGGTAGAACATTTACTGCCCTACTGTTGGGTAATTTGTTTCTCAACAAATTATTAGATTATCTATGATATTTATTTTTTATGTTATTTTCATTTTAGGCCAATCAGGCTGCTAAGAAGCCCAAGGGTGAAGGGCAAGTTGCTGATAACTCATTTCCTGGTCCTTCTATGGTCCAAAATCCATCTTTGGTCGACAACATTACTGTTGTGTCAGCAAATGCAAGTTTCCCGAAAGCATCCAGCTCTGCATCGTTCCCTGTAACCTTGCCTTCAAACTCTGCAGGAACTACAATGCAAGGCGTTCACTCCCTTGACTCCATTGCTGCAGTGACAACAAGCTTGCAGAATACGTCTTATAACTTCACAGCGCCAAACGACTGGCCCCAGCACCAGGATCAGAGCAGATCGGATGTTTATTCTCTCAAGCAGGAGACATTGAACCTTCAGCAAGGAGCCTCTGGGCAGCTTCATACTGCTACCCTCCATCACAGACCAGAAAAAAATACTGAATATTCTTCCAGTAAACACGAACATAAGTCCAGCAGCAGCAGGAAACATGCACTGCTTGCTCCTCCACCGGTCCCTCCCCCACAGAAAATGACATTGGACAAATACAGAGAGAAACATGCTGCAGAAAAGCGTAAGTTGGAGAGTCTTGGAGATACAGATATCCAAAATCAATATGCTCCTGCTACCCAGCTGATGGTAGAGAGTCAGCCCCACCATAGAAAGCATGCTCAACAGTTACAAGTACCTGGTGGTAGTGCTGTGGCGTCGCCTATCAAAATGAAAATTCCCCTTTCAAATCCCGAAAAGACTGAAAAAAGAGACAAAAGTGGCTCCCTGAAATTGCGGATCCCGATCCCTCCCACAGAAAAGCCTTTGAGCAAGGAGGAGCTGAAAATGAAAATCAAAGTCTCATCTTCGGAGAGACACAGCTCCTCTGATGAGGGTAGCGGAAAGAGCAAACATTCCAGCCCGCACATCAAAGAGCATAAAGAAAAACACCGGGACCATTCCTCTCACCGCCACCACGGTGGTAGCCATAAACATTCCCATTTGCACTCCCACATGCACAGTGGGAACAGTAGCGGCAACAAACTGAATCCCGACGGGACTGTAACAGCGGCTTTGAGGAGCCCAGTAGTTCTTAGCAGTGAGGGCGGCCCCTCCAGTTCCAGCTCTTCACGGAAGAGGACGCACCCTGACATCAGTCACAACCACCACTCCAAAATGAGCAAAAGTTCCAAAAGTTCAGGTAGTTCCTCTAATTCTTCCTCTGTAAAGCAGTATGTATCCTCTCACAAGTCTGTTCTTAACCTACCCTTCCCCCCTCCTCCCCCTGTCACATACCAGGTGGGCTACGGACATCTCAGCACCCTAGTGAAACTGGACAAGAAACCAGTGGAGACCAACGGCCCTGATACGAACCACGAATTCAGTGCAAACAGCCAGCATATGGACTACAAAGACACATTTGACATGCTTGATTCGCTGTTAAGTGCCCAAGGAATGAACATGTAATCTAGGAGGAAAAAAAAAGCTTAGATCTTGTGTTTGGGGGGGAAAAAAAAAATTTTAATTTAAAAACTAAAAAGAAATGCTTCCTAATCCTTAGGCAGCATAACATGATGCTGCCACTTGTTCAATGTACTGCTGCTTTGTCCTCCACTGTGGAAAAATAAATAGCATAAACATAAGTTTATCTCCAGTTCTCCACACAAGAATAGTATTATAAATACTGTACTAGCATGAAAGGTGCATTTTTTATTTTGTTTTATTTAACAATATTTCCACAACTGTAAACTTCACACAGGCAAATAGTGGCTGCTTCCAAAAGACAGACCCTGAACAGTGAAGGCATGATTCAACACTGCAGCCCAGAAAGTGGGGTTTTAGTTGCTTGGCTTTTGAATGAGTGTCATTGTTTTCTTTTTTATATCTTTATACTGTATGTATGATTTGCATGTTTCAATGATAAAGGGATAAAACAGATTATACTGACAACTGTTTACAGAAAGTGGAGATAAATGTACATACATTTTTGTATGTTTAGCTATACCATAAATACTCAGGTTTGGAGCTGCTTGTAAGTATAACAAATATATGTAAAAGACTTGTATCTTGTATAAGAGTCCAACAGTGATTCAGATGGCAGCATTCCAGCTACTTAGAACCTGTAAGCTGCATGGCTGCCAAGAGGGGCATTTCCTGTCATACTGGGAATCTAGCACCAGTTACTGGTAAATTTCAAGATTATTCAGAGGTCACATAAAAAAAGTTGTCTTTTTACTCTCTTGACCTAATTGATCAAAGCTGGATGCCAAAGGTTGTGCCTCTAATTTAAAAAAAAAAAAAAAAAGGACAATTATAGAACTATAAATAAAACGTTTACATAATCGTTGCTGTGAAGTGCATTTAAAATGTTTCTTGGCTTGATGCAGTAGCCTAGATGCAGAGTTGTTACTTGATTATGGTCATTTAGAATTATTAATGTGTTTTATTAAAAAATATTATTTGGGCAAAATTTAAAGTCAACAGTAAAGTTGAGTTTTGTGTTGTATTATTTTTCTGGTCCGTTCCATAATGCATTGTTTTTCATTTCTAACGGCAATAATTGTTTTCAATTGAGTAGTCCTAATTTCAAAATGAAGCCAAGAATGTTCTTTTCCAGTATCAATACCGTGATTTTACTCTTAAACGCAGGCTTACAGTGGTTAAGAAACCAGCGCAAATCTTGACATCCAGTTTTTCATTTAAATTCTATAAATAAATCTTAAGGTTACCACTACCTTAACTTGTAGTCTTTTGTCATGTATTTTTCATTTTCATTCAAATTTTCATGGGGGGGGGAGATGATGTTCACGTGCTTTTAAGGATATGGTAAGAAAGTCAAGTGTGTGAATTTAAAAGAAAACCATGATTTGTGTATTCTTAGCCATGTATACCAGAGTTATTTGTTTTTTGCTGGAAATAAACCAAGGTTTCAGTGTGGAATTGATTTAAATATTTGGATTTCATATAATTGTGTAGTAGATGTTCTGCTACGCAAACTAATGTCGCTTTCATTTTGCAGGTAAATAAGGGTTGTTTTATTTCTTTTGACAATTGGACCTACTTTGGCAGAAGGTTTTTACCCATATGCGGACCTAAGATAAGTATTCAGATTTAGGGTAGCTTTCTAATCAATATGGGTTAAAGGCAATTAGCTTTATTTGGTGGGCTATGAGTGCATTGTGTTGGCTAGATTCCACACCCAGTTTCAATTCTGAACCACTGGAGGGGGGAAAAATCTACCACTAGTATCAATTTGAATCTGTAGTTATGGGTATAGGGTTTGTGTGACTGTATGATTGTGTTAAATCCCATTGTGGACTTTCCTGTGCTTCCTGTTTTATTTAACTTAAAAAAAAAAAAAATTTAAAGGTAGAAATAATTTAGCTTGTCTATGAACTGTTTTAGGTATATGAATATCCATAATCAGAACAGTTCGCTTCATTTCACATGACAAAACCAGATTCAAACCCAGGCTAGTTTAATAACCTGGAGCACTACCTACACACCCCTTGTTTGTTTGTTTTTTTTACATTATTCTATAGCGAGAAGCAGTTTGTGAAGATTGCATATACTGTACATATGTATATGCCATTACATCGATGAAAGCTTTATCTGGAATTTAATGACTTGGGGTTGATTTGAACAACCTGTACACAGCTGGGTGTTTTGTACAGCACTGGTTATTCACTATGGATTGAATAATAATAAAAAAAAAAAAGTTTGTGGGTAGTGTAGAAATTGCCCTTTGTTGCGATCTTTGTGTGTGTCATGCAATAAGGAGCGTACTGTACAATATAACAGATGCACAGTATGCAAAAAGGGTAATCTTTTCTTGTTTGCATCCCAGTGCCTAGATGTGTCATCATGACTGAAACATGTTACTGACTCCTGAGTTTAGTGAGACCAAGCAGATTTGGCAGAGAGGTAAGTCGATCCATATGAGCACTGGCAGCATAGTCCACATTCTTTATAAATGAGAGAGACAGGTTGTCCCATGAGTAAGACATACTGGGCGAGTGTCACGTACAGTGTTATCCATATTAAATATGATGGTTCTTGTTTTGCACACACTTATCTAAGCTTGTTTTGCTTACAAATATTTCACTTAGGAAAGAAATTGAGGTGCAATCAATATTAACAATTATGCCTATAATTGCCATTGAGGGGGAAGTAGAACAGGTGGTTTGGTAAAATACAAAACTATGTACAGTAATACTAGGCAGTTTATAGCAAAGCTTGTTCATGTTCTAATAAAAAAAAGATATATGTATGGTTTGGTTTTACTACATTGGAGGAACTTTCATTATAGGTACAATAGCTGAGGCTGAAAAGGGACTTTTTCTACTGAAGTTTTTTTATTTTTTAATTTTTTCTTTCACTGGGTATGAGTTGTACAGTATGCAATCCAGAGCACTCGAGTTCATTATTTATTACAATTCTTCATATTATTATTATTTTTTAAATACAATGTTAAGTTAATTTCGGCCAACTAACTTTTAGACACAGAAAATAGAAATTATCTATATACAATACATATCAAATCTAGCTTAATATTGACCTTGGCACAGAAACTCCCCAAAAGTATAGTTTTTCTGAACTGCAGTTGTTATCCTGCGACCTCTCTGTTGGTGTGGTGTTACACATTGATATGTTAATATGAAGGTTCTTCATGTATAACACCTTTCAGAATAGGTCCAATGAGGATCTGACTTGTTCTGCCAACATTTTTAACCCCCGTCTGATAACGTTTGCTTGTAAACGGTGCATATTGTAACAAATAAAGGACAATGTGTCTTGATTCTTCTTCTCCAGGTTGTACATGAGAGCATCAACAGTTATGACATTTTCACGTCTCGTCACTTCTGTTTCACATCTTGGGCTTAATGGCTGATGATTTCATTATTTTTCTCACTTGATGAAAGGATGCTCCAGTAATTGTTTAGCAGAGGGTCTTTCTCGTTGATCGCTGTATTTTATGGGAGAGGAGAAAAGGCTAGATTTAATTTGTTTTTAGTTGATTGCTATTAGCATAACTTATATGCAAACTAAATGTAATATATTGAAACAAGTTCAATACAATGCAGAATACCTAATCAGTCTGATCGGGATATTCCTTTACACAAGTTATTAGAGGTATCTAAATCATGGTTATTGCTGTATCTTTAAACCACTTGAATTTGGATTACACTTTCCATGGATGATTCTTCCAGGAAGTTATTGCACATACAGTGACTTGATGGTTCTGATACTGAAGGCTTGATCATGGAATCTACTGATTTTGATAAATGCCACACACTGTTTGTCATGATCATCCACTTTTTATAGTGCTGTAACTTGATAGGGCAATTCATTGTTATTGTTTTTGTAGAGATTGAAAGGTTAGTAATTTGTTATAAACAATAGAGAAGTTTCTCCAGAGTAATGTCTAGTTTCACCATTTTCAAAATGCTACTAGGTGGTGCTGAAGTATATATAATTTTTAATGTAAACTGGATTTTTCATAAATTTGTGGTGGTGTTTGATTTACAAATACATAAAGGAAGCCCAGATCCTTCCTGTACAGTTTCACTGCTAATAGATGGATTTCCATTCGGTTTCATCCTATTTAAATTTATAGTTGTTGTGTGTGTGTGTTTTTTTTAAACAGTTCACATTCTCAGGGAAGTCCTAAAGTCATTTTTGGAAAATGCATTAGTCTCGGAGCAATGAAATGTGTTGCCACATTGTTCTAACATTCATTGTGCCTCTTTTGTGGTACTGTGTGTCCTTGATTTTATGTTGTGTAATATAGCATCTGCTTGGTGCAGTGGGTTATGTTCAGTATAGACAACATACTGACCTTCGAACCCTTTTAACTCCTTCAAAGATTTAAAACCCTAAACAGTAATGTTTTAAAAATATATCTATCAGTAGATACCAAACAGCTACTATAATTTCATAGCTCGAGTTGGTTATGCTCTGAAATAAGTCAGGGTTAGTGTTTTATTTAATACTGAATCTTAACCTTAGCAGTTTTTTTTTTTTTTTAGATAAACATATTGTATTTTAAAATGGATATTTCTAAAATCTTAAAGCCATTTCCTTCAAACCAGTTTTATTTTTTATGCATTCAATTCAAATTCTTCTCACCTTGTTAAACAAGCTTGGACGAAGTTCCTGGCATTTTCTGAGAAGTGGTCTGGTAAGGACGGCATAAGTCCTTTCTGTGCACCAATGTAAAACAAGGCTGCCATCCTCTCCATGTGAGCAAGTGGTGGTTTACCCATTGCCATTTCAAACACAGTACATCCAATACTCCAGATATCTGATTTCCTGCCATGCCCAGTCTCATTGATGACTTCTGGTGCCATCCAGTATGGCGTGCCATGCATAGACTTGAGCATTTCGCTGTTGGTGCCTGTCGTGTTCAAACAAGCCAAACGCTTGGCACAGCCAAAATCTATGAGTTTTATAATACCAGTGGGCATAAGCATAACGTTGTTCCCTTTGAGGTCTCTGTGGATCACCCGGCTATTGTGCAGATATTCAACCCCTTCCAGGATCTGTTTTGTGTAAATGGCAAACACCTTTTCTGGAAGAGGTCCAAAGCGGTTGATGATGCTGGCAACAGATCCACCCGGAACAAACTCCATAAAGATGCTCACAATGTTTACTTCAAGACAGGTTCCCAGGAATCCTACAATATTGCTGTGATCGAGAGTTTTTAGCAAGTCTACTTCTTCCTGGAGTCTCTGGTATTCCTTCTCTGCAGTGGCTTGATCTGAAGAATCCAAGGCAACCTGCTTCACTGCTATCAGCTGGCCTTGACTGGTGAGACCGCAATACACCTGAAAGACAACAAAGGCGTAGATATGGCTGGTAATAAAGTGTCGTGCATAAAAAGCAACACTGACTTAAGAACCTAGAAGCTAAAATATATGCTAGAATGTTACTAACCGTTCCATATGCACCTCTGCCAAGAATGTCACCTTTGGTCCAAGTAATGGCATCCTTAGTGTTATAACTATCAGAGTTACTCAGAGATCTGCTAGGAGTTTTTGACAACTTATCAGACGTTTGATCCTGTCCAGGGGCATAACATATGTTATGGTTAGCATTTAGAACAAGAATGTATATGTGTACTCATTTTAATAATTGCACAAGAACCCTTTGGGATAAGCCAGGCAAAAATTGCTTTACGCAGCATATTTCCAGACCAACATAATATAATGCATTTATCTTTAAGAGATAAATATTTAGTAAATGAATTCATTTAGCATACCTTTTAAATGCATAGGACTGAAATGATTATACTGTAATCCTTTATGACTACTGCCATTGGTTAATTGGTAAATATTGGGTGGTCTGATGATTTAAATTAATGGGATTTTCTCTTACCAGTGATGGTTGATATTTTTTAACTTTTATGTATTTGCAGTTGCTTCTTTCCTGTGATCGAGAGATAGCTTCTTCAGGTACATTATTATTCTCTTCTGGACTTGGGTAGTTTTGCTCAAGAGAGTTCCCAGTGTCCTTTTCATCCAGTGATAATAGCTCCTCCGCTAAGCAACGTAATAACTCGTCTGTCAAATCATTGCTCGCAGATTCCAGAAACCTCTGGTATGTCGGAGTAACCACTCTGTTACTCGCAGAAGTCCATGTGTTGATTTTGGGTGGAGTTGGGCAAGTGTCCTGTTTTGATATCTGATGGAAACCTGAAGACTCTTTATTTTGGCTGTCATCACAAACGAATGATTCGCCGTTGGGAACACAAGGATCTAGTTCATTAGGTTCCTCATCACTCTTGGCTAAACCAGCATCATGATCAAGAATCGGAATATCCGGCAGATCTCTACTGTGTACACTGTTAGGACTTACAGAAGCGATTGTTCTGTCTGGCAATTGTGTTTGAATTTTCCCAATGAGTGTTTGATCTTCAAGCTCTATTGCCTGGGGTATCTGAATAACCTCAGGTGTTTGAAGGTCATTCATGCCACCTGGTTCACAGAAGAGCACCTCGCTCTTTGATGTCTTTATGTGCCAGTCTGGACCAGAAATAAATACAATACCCCCCTGCTCCTCATTGCTGAGCAACTGCTTGTGGTGTTTCCCTTTCTTCAAAACATCCTTGTTTTTTTGTTTGAGATTCACTGAATTCATCTTCCCATGTGGTGTTTTCTTTGACCTGCTGCTTTCGGTTGCTTTGCTAGATTTTGAAGGTTTGCGTCCAGAACTCTTTCCTGGTGGAGCAGACTGTACCTCCCTGGAAGATCTGCTTCCGGATGCAGTGGATACCCTTATGTTTGAATATACTGGTGTACCAAACATTTCATAGATTCCAGGTCCTTCCTCGTTTGAGTTGATTTCTTTGAACATGTCATCATAGTTGAGTTGTAAGAGGTCTGCGGCAGACTTTGCTCTCGGAGTTAAAGCAGTTCCTTGTTTCTTGACCTGGTGAACACTTCTGTAGATAAGGGGAAGAGGCTGGTTTTTGGGCAATGTAGCAATTTTCATGAAACATTTTACTGGGTGTGCTTTGATTCTCACTTTTGATGGGGCAGTGCATCCATTTGGTAGCGCAGGTAACCCAGTACGGTTGGGATGCACTTTTTCATTATTTGACTGAAAGCCCTCTTGCTTTGTTATGGATTCACCTTTCATCATCAGATCTTGAGACCTTCTAGAGTTTGGCTTGAGATTTGCTGGAGTTGACTTAATCCTAAAATTTGATCTTCTCTCTTTTCTAGTCTTAACATATTCTTCTTGCGCAATAATGTTAAAGCTGTGGTTAACGTTTATATTCACACTCTTTATTTTGACTTTGTTCTTTGGTATTTTTGTCTCTTCTCTGGTCTCAAGCTCTGCTTCTGAGATTGTGATATGTACAACAGGTAGCAACTGTTCATTTCCAAAAGTGGACTCATCAGTGACTGCCTGATTACCTCCATTGTCATTGCAGTCTCTTTTCTCTCCTGCAACTAGAACCAATGCATCCTGTAAGTCAGGTTTGATCTTGTTGTTACGAAGGTCACAGATTTCAACATAGTTATGTTTGGAGGATACCTGTTTCATCTGTTTTGAATTAATAGCCCTTATTAATGGTTGTTCATAGTTGTTCGGTTCTATGAAGACAGTGTTTTGATCTCCTTCAGCAGTCCTTTGTTCTTGTGCTGTATCTTTTAGGACACGGTTAAATTGTTTTACCTTAGGTTCATTCTGAAAGTCTGTGTCAACATTTACATCAACATTGACTTTCCTTTCAATGTCAGACTTCTGCTCAGATTCATCTTTACAGTCTCTAAGTTGTCTGTGAATTACTTCTGACTTGCAGTAATCCTCGTCTAGGGACCCCTGAGTACTTGAACTACTGGAGCTTCCCCCCTGACTGTCAGTTCTGCTACCTGTTAATCTGTTTTTTCCTATTTTTGATGCTTGGGGACGAGGAGAGAGAGGAAGTAAAATAGGTGGTTTGAATGGAACAGAATTAATGAAATGTAGTAATCTCTTCTCTCGTGCTTTATGAACATCTGTTTTAACCTCCAATGGAGATAGATGCCTTGGAGTCCTTGCAGGTCTGGCTTTCATACGTGCCAAAGATTCCTATAAATGAAATTCAAAACTTTAGTTTAAAACACCATTGCAGGTGGCACTGCTATCTACAAGGCATTTAAATGCAACACTGTTCAATATAAATAATATACTGCAGGTAGGTAACTAGGCCCAGGCAGCCTTTCTGATCCAGATCTTTGTTAATACAACAAAAGATATTCTTGAGGTCCATCATGTTTCCCTGTGTTAATTTTTTTTATGATGGCTTTTAAAACTGAATTAACACCCTGGGTGGAAAATGAAACAGCAATTAAAAGGGCTGTGCTAAATTTGGAACACTACAGAACAATGTCCAGTCATAGTGTACATTTCTGTGATGCGATATAAAGCTGTTTACCTTATTTGAGCGATTGATTACTTTTTCTTGGTTAGTTATTTTCAGCCCTGTTGATAAAAATAAATACATGAATAAATAAAATAGTTGAAATAAGGGATTGCTTAATGAACATCAGACATGACCTATTGAATGATGACAAACATGTTTTCCTTATTGCCCGAGAGATCATTTATTTATAAAGAATATTTTTTACAAGGCAATGTTGTTCTTGCTCTTTAACAGTATATTGCAAGCTATACAATTAATAGGAGCATTGGAAAACATGTCAGTTTAGTCCTATAATTAATATTTCCCAAACATTAATGATTTTAATTTAATACAAACAAAATGTTGGTGTTTCATTGGGTTAATGAACTTCACTAACTGCAGGCTGAGTGGAATGTTCTTGCACCCTCCAGAAGTGTGGTTCATTAAAGGCAGATTTGAAGAATACTGAGTAGAGAAGATCGCTTTCCCAATTTGCCAAAGCTTTGTCGGCTTTAGTTTCCAGCACTGGCAAGAGCCATTAATAAAATAATAATAATAATGTGTCCTTACTTTGCTGAATCTGTGCTTTAATATCCTGAAGTGAGTTAGACCGCAGCAGAGGAGCTGCTATGTTTGGTTCTGACTTGCTCAGAGCAAAGACAGGTATCTGCTGTTTGTTTCTTCCATTGCTTCTGATGGGATGGGAAGGCAGATGGGTCCCATCTGGAATAGAGGCATGTCTTTTGTTGTAGCCTTGCCACAGGCTTGGTAAAGAAATTCCCTGGCTGTAACAATGATAAAATACTCATTTTTAAATATTTATTTTACATTCTTTCTCAGCATTGTATCATTATGGTATTTTAGAATTTCTTAATTGCAGTTTAAATTCAGTTTATTTATTTAAAAACAATGCTTTCATAGTAAGTACCAGCCCCTTTTCAACAGATGACAATCCAATGTCATAAAAAGGGAAACTTGCTGACTGCTACTCTGGGCTGGGCTGAAACTGAAGCTGCTCAAGAGTCTCATCAGCTAGCTGAATGCAGTCAATTGCGAGTATAGGGGAGTGGAACAATACCACTAACCTGCTCATTTCTGCTAGCTCTTCATAAGCTTGGCTCATGTCTTGCAGGGTCTTTGCTGCGGTTTGGAAATCAAGAGAAAAGCCACAATCTAAAAGAGAGGGGTAAAAAAAAATTACTGACATAATACTACAGCAACATGGAAAAGCAGCCAGAGAACTGAAAATGAGAGAATGTAAGTAACTGTTGTAAATAATTTTGTTAAGGAGTAAGTGCCTCTCTCTCTCTCTCGATTTAATCAATTTTAATTTAGTTTTAAATTTGGCACATACTATGCACAATTAGATTAAAAGCCTCCATGTGTTTTATCTAATCACAGGTCGGCGCCGTTGAATTGAAGCAATTAACCGTAAACAGATACATTACATGTAATTTGCCATTTATCAACACAGTAATGTAAAGCATCCTCCAATTGAGTCTTGAACTTTTTTTAGTTAATCATTTTAAATACTTCCAGTGCTTGCAAAACTTATAAAACAGTAAACTTAGTCAAACAGTAAATCTTTTTGTATTAAATCCAGTTGCACTTACCTTTCAAGAGTACAATTTAGTAGAAAACCTATGAACTACTATGACTTTTTTGGTACTTTTTTTTTCCCCAAAATAAAAAAAAATTTAAAAAAATCTCAAACAAGTATGCAGCAAAAAAACACAAAGCGACATCCTAAAGAAGAAAATGCTGCATTTTAAAATCGCCACTGCACAATAGAAAATTCAGTACTTGCCCTAGTCTGTTTAGGTTATATCCAGCAGCAGCACAGCAGTCAGGCAGAATTCCCAATATAAGCCTTAGACCCACTTTAAGATTATTCTGTTATGTAAGTCCAGGTGGTTACAGTGCTACTTTTGTTCCTGCTCATGATGAGTCTGCTTGTGGTGACAAGGCAAGACTGATCTGTGTTTACAGGATGAGCAGAAGAGTACAGTGGGAGCAGGGGGTGAGAGATACAGGACAGGGTTTCACTTGTATTCATTGGACACAGAAGCATGAGCAAAGGACAGGTGCTAACAGCCCCAAACTCATCAAGGGAAAATAAAGGTCAATGTAGGCTGTGTTTTTCAACACAAAGAGATATCATCTCTAAGTCACTACATTAACAAGTTATCCCAATGACTGTGTACCTTGAGGTTGTCTGTTGTCCTGGAAATCATTTGAGTTGGGGGGAGGGTTTAAGCTACACTGTTCCAGATCATGTTCAATTAATTGATTAATACATTCTGCTTTACCAGACTGCCTGCTTTCTGGTTTGCTTGCATTCTGTAAAAGCCTTTTTCCTTCTCAGGCTTCTATCACACTAATTTTAAACAGATATATGCAGACTCTGATCAAGGGGAAATACAGGTCTACATATTAACAGGGATGTTTATTTATGTGTTGTGTTTTTATCCAACACCAAGGGGTGTCTCCATGCACATTTAACATTTACTTAATCTCTCAGTAAGAAAAATAACAATCAGATTGGCTGAAATAGGGAGCCGAAACTGACACTCCGATTTTAAGTTATACTTTCTTTGATTCGGGCATGTCCCAGGAAAAAATGTTTCAAGTTGAATGTCTTGCATAAACCTTGTATATCCAAATACCGATCAATTGAAGTGGTCTACAAAATTCCGTTGAAGGTTTTTATGCTTAATTAGTCACTGAAAAGTTTGATGAACAGGAGTCTTTAGGGTATTAATGGAATTTTAAATGTTTTAGATCATCAGAACAAACTGTGCTATGAAATACAAGTTTATATTCACCATACTGACCTTCCGCAGATTTACTCTTTCTGCACTCGGATTCTTCCTCACTCTCCTAGAAGATAAAGAAATACATTGATAAATAAATTAATCCTAGAAAAGGAATTTCATTCTTTTGTTAAACGCAGGGCAGTCTATCAAATGAACCCCAACCTGTCACTCAGAAACAAACAAAAATAAATCTAAAAATAAACACAAGAAGCTAACGATTGTTCTGTTGCTTTTGACATTAAAACCAAAAACAAATATTTCAGGGGGAAGTAGGCTTTGATTGGGTTGTATTTGTAATTAAAGACAATCCATCCCCTGGGTGTTTAAATATTTAAACAGCCCCATTAGCTGCAATGCATTAGCTGGTTATCGCTTGTATTGTGGCTGGTCTTCTATGGGGTATGCCAACCATCTGGTTTAGTCCTAGCTGTATCCTGGTCATAAAACAAAGAAAGGTTGTTCCCTGATGCACAACCACATCCCCTTTTGTGCAATCCTGCTTAAAAGAACTGTTGGGTTTAAATGTGGCTTACAAACCATTCTATTCAGTGTCCCTTGTCACAAGACTGCTTTCAGTCAAATGACAGTGTTGACTTAAACTATTACATCTCTTTATTACATTATTATAAGTGGTCCTTCTGTTGCAGTATGATATTTAAAGAAAATATCAGTCTGTATATTACCATTTCATATTTAATTTGAAAAAAATATATATATTCATCCATAACTTCAAACACTGAATCATAAGATCTTGATAAAACTAATTAACTAATGAAAAATACCTAGATGTTTCAGCTATACGCCACAGTCACTGAACAGAAAGCAGCAATAGTAGAGTTGGGATTTATTTAAAAGCATGGTTGTTTATATTATTATTATTATTATTATTATTATTATTATTATTATTATTATTATTATTATTATTATTATTATTATTTATTTATTTCTTAGTAGACGCCCTTATCCAGGGCGACTTACAGTCGTAAACAAATACATTTCAAGAATCACAGTACAAGTATTAATACAATTAATATCCCAAGATAGGAAGCTTAATTATCTTTTAAATTGATCAATCTTTGGATTGATACTGTACCTAAAAAGTAAGACATTTTTACTTTATTTCCCTGCACTTCGAAACAGGTTGTTTTTTTTTGTCCAGTTCAAACCCACTTGCTTTCTTTCCTCCATGCAGGTGAAACTCTCCAGGATAACGCTCTTCTGGGGAGGAAAGGACCTTACACCGTTTGCTAAAGGCTTGGAAAATGCCAGCAAGTCCAACAGGGCTTGCTGGTCTGTGGGGGGAAAGAGAAGGGAAATGATAGTTCTTAGAGGAATCATGATTTACATTACATTTACAATCCTAAAGCGCCTAGACCAACACATTAGCTTTTGCACATCGTGGATCTGGTTATGCATACCTGAGAGTGGCATCAAGTCCACCAGCACTTGGATGACCTGCTCCTTTATGGAACTCTTGAGCTGGGCTGCATAATGCAGTGCTGACTTCCCACTGGAATCACACACTCTAGGATCTCTGGAAGTGAACAGGAAAGAAGCACACATTTCAGATTGGATTCCCATGCCTTGCGCCTATTTACTGTGTTTGCATATTGGTATTGAAATGTATTATTTACTGTTATGTTTATTTAAAAGGATGTGGCCCAAACACAGAAGTCGGACCATTTAATTTGTTCTAGGTTAGGGTGGAGCTGGGTCAGGTCAGATTTGTTTAAGAAAAGGATCAAGAACAGTATACTAAAGTGAGACTGGAAACACTGTACTCCAAATATGTATATAAAATGTTGTCATTCTGAATGAGCTAAAGTATCTACTTGGACTCACACATGGTTTTTAAGCAGCTCCTTGATCACCTCCACTGGTCTGTACTCTGCAGGCAGCAGGGCTGTGAGCCTCTCAAACAGGTCGATGTCTCGCACTGCCAGCATGAGAGCATTCAGCCCATCCTGGTTTGGAACATTCACATCCGCTGTGGCTGACTCTGCCTGAAATGCACAACGTTTATTTGAAGTAGTCTTCCACATTACAATGTGTAGTTATATTGATAGTAGGCACAGACTACTGTATAAGGGACTGAAACTATAATGATACATTAAATATGTATTACAAAATAAGACGTTATTCTTTTCAAGCCCATGAAAACCAAGTTGTGTTGTTTTTTTTTTAAGATCGGCACTCGGGACTTAAGCAGGAAGTTTCCATTGAGAATGATGAAACCCATGATGTAGTAGGTGATTTTATGTTCCAGTTTTATTTCTTCCCTCAGTTTTGGAGTGCAACTTTAAGGACCAAAGTGGTTATGAATTGCAGGCTTTGGACAAAATCTAATGTAAAAGGATCAGGGTTGTGTTCAATTCCTGTTAAATTAATTTTCTTTTTTAAATGTGTCCAGTTCCCATTCCCTTTTAATCAATTCTAACACATCATTGATCAAAATTGCAAATGGCAGTATTCTGTTAAAATGAGCTTCTCACAGTGGCAACAAATTACTTGCATTTAAGTCACTTTTAGACCATTTAAATTGGCTTCAAATGAAAGCAGTTAAACAATCACAACAATGATGTCTCTAAAATATCAATTTCAATTCCAATTCCTGCGAAGGAACTGGTTTTAAAAAGGAACTGAAAAACAGGAATTGACCCCGACCCTGAAGGGGGATAATGTAATATGTGAAACCCAGCTGGCTCTTACCTGTTTATCAAGTGTCAAAATTCCAGGTGAGTAATATGAACTGTGCATTGTACCTTTGCTTTAGTCTTTCCTGTGATCCATGGCCTGCTCTGTCTGCCAGCTGTCTGTGTTTGGCTTCTTATTTGTAATCAGACAACTGGTTTCATCATTGCTTATATTGAATTATATTTGTTTTGAAAGTAAAAATGTGCGTAAAATAAAATGCTTGTGAAATTAAGTATAAAAGTCACTTATTGGAACATATTATGAGGCACTCACACAGGGCCAAGAAAATGGATTTGTTTAACATACTTCTATCACTGGATGACAGCTGATAGACTAATTGATAGTGTGAAGGATCTCTTAATGGTTTCATAAGATGGAATGTGCGTGCGCTCATTTTGCACATACCAGTATTCGACATTAACGTTGCCAAGGTGTGAATGGCACTAATTACAGCAGCTTAAGAATACATTTTGAGAAGGTAAAGAAATTGGACAGAACTGATTTGGTGATATCTTAGGTTGGAAATATTTTCTTGTATAGTGGTGTTATTTTGTTAACCCAGAACGTGACTAGCTGTTCGTTCTCTTTTAGTATTCCCATATACAATTTGGCCCTATTGAATGTTTTATAGTTATGGATGATATTTTGAAAATGATGTCATATAACAAATGAAACGTTTGAACCAATGTGAAAGATGAAACAGTTGAACATCGATAAAACCTGTTTCAAAACCCACCAGCAGATGTTGAAGGTGCTTGAGGTCGCCCTGCCACGCAGCCTGTAGTAGTTGCCTCTGGGGAAGTCCATCTCCATTTACAGCGGACAGCAGGATTCCCTGGATCGTGGGGTTAGCTAGATGCACTGCCGTCTGGTTACTATGGTTACACAGAGTGACATCAACACCTTTCTTCAAAAGCAAACATACAACCTGCAACAGATTGATAAGGAAGTTACATCACTTTGTCCAATTATTGGGTGTCATATTTCAGCAGTTACCATAACCCTTCACTTTAATGTATCACGCACACTCTGATATCTGTATAGCCTTTATCTATGAGGTTCAGACTCCGCTGTCTGTACATTACTGTACATGAATTAGAACTGCTTATTGGATTTTTTTTAAATGGACATAATCACCACAACATTTTGATATGGATTACTTGAAACTCTTAATTATCACTCATTAGTATTATGTCTCACAACAGTTCTAGTACTTTTACAGTTGTATAGGCCTAGTGTCAATACAGCTACATCTTGTAATGTGGAAGGCTACTTCAACAAAGCCCTCTTACTATAACTGGTTACATTCAGCTCAGGCACATGTTCTGTCTCTATGGGGTCGTTAACCTACAAAATGGAAACAAACATCCTAGAACAATTTTAATTGCTCTTTCCTCACAGTAAATTGTTTTTATTTTTTTTATACAGTTGGTGAGGTGAAAAGGGCAGTTTGCTCTTACCTCTGTTAGGCCCTTGTGGCTGGCTGCGATGAGAGAAGTGCAGTCTGTGTCTGGGTTTGGAAAGTCAAAGTGTGCTAAATCAGAGACATCGTCCATGGGTACTCTCTCCATTGTCTCCAGGTCTCCTAGGAAGCTTCCAAAATGACCACCTGACAAGTTAAAACAAAAGGGGTCATAAATTACCCATGGATTACATTATAATTATAGCTTATGTACCAAATATGATGTGCGCCACTATTTAACACTGTATAACAAAACAAAAAACATTGGTTATCTTTTATAGGGCATATTTTAGATCATTAACTGACTATAGACTTTGGTGCCTATGGTGATCTATTGCTTTAATAAAAACTTGTTCTAATCTCAGGATGGGGTCTATATAGTGGAATAGGGAGACTCTCAGGATGGGGTGTATATAGTGGAAAAGAGAGGATCTCAGTATGGGGTGTATATAGTGGAATAGGGAGGATCTCAGGATGGGGTGTATATAGTGGAATAGGGAGACTCTCAGGATGGGGTGTATATAGTGGGATAGGGAGACTCTCAGGATGGGGTGTATATAGTGGAATAGGGAGGATCTCAGGATGGGGTGTATATAGTGGAATAGGGAGACTCTCAGGATGGGGTGTATATAGTGGGATAGGGAGACTCTCAGGATGGGGTGTATATAGTGGAATAGGGAGGATCTCAGGATGGGGTGTATATAGTGGAATAGGGAGACTCAGGATGGGGTGTATATAGTGGAATATGGAGGATCTCAGGATGGGATGTATATAGTGGAATAGGGAGAATCTGAAAAAGAAGAGGAGCTTCCAAAGAAGGCAATAAAAATAAAAAATAAACATTTATTATTTTTTAAATTAAAAAAGATATTTCTCCAGGCAATGAGAGATGAATCAAATTAAACTACACCTATCAAATATTAAAATAAAGAATTGAGCAAAACCCACAAATGGCAAATGCATCACAATCCTGCCTGGTTTCTGGCATGTTCACTAATTTGGCAACCCTGTCTACAAAGACTATCAAAAGCAGTGCTCTCCTGTTAGTATCATGTGGCATTATTTGTACAAATAAAGCCCAAGCCCAATCCAGTGTTATCATGGAGTAATACTAATATCCAAGTGTGAACATCTCTAAAGTGCAGCTTCCCTAGGTGATTGAAAAGCTAATTTGTGTTACTGGGTTAACTCGTCTGAAAACATTTAATTTCAATCTCTCTTCAAAATAAAGTCTTCTTACCTCCAAGTTTTCATTCCATCAGGATTTCTATGTCAGCAAGTGTCAAATCCTCATTTTATGCTTACAATTCGTAAATATATTGTATGATTGTTTTTCTCTAACTCCAGTCCTTTGAGTTCCTTGCTTTACAGGTTGTGAATTACCCTCTCTGATGGATCATGTTGAACTGTCTGTATTCCCTTGTTAGTTCTGCATGCCTTCCCCAACAAGCAGACCTTTGAGTTTACAGCTGTTGCTAAGGGCGACAGTCAGCTGGGCACAGGAACACAATAGGCTGTTACCCAGGCCTACAACAACTTCAGTGTTAATAAACAAAAATGCTTGTATTTGATATATTGATAAATTGAAGGGAATGCTTGAATATAGAAGTTCAGTGATCAAGACAATTGGTTTAAACTGAGAACTACCCAGTGCTGGTTTTAAGATACAACTATTGTGCATAACATTGGGTTGTTCTGCTGTTTCAAAAATAAGTCACTACTTGATGAAGACCCAGGTTATTTTGTGAGGGAGAAAAATACATGCTTGAATCAAATTCTGGATTGTTTCTTGTAAGCAATTCTGCAATTATTAACTGTCCTGATTTCAGATGACTTAACGCAATTAGCTCATCATCAGATTTAATAGTATTACCCATTACAAAATATCAATACTGCAGGGGAAAAAATGCTTTAGTAACAGTGTTGTGTATACACATCAAAGGCTAACTACTAAGTAGCTGCCAGCTTGTAACTAATCTCATTGTTTGTTTGTCTAATTACCATTGGGTAAATAATGACCAGTAAAACAAATTCTACTAAGGAAACTAACAGTAAGTCTGATTTACATCTGTGGGAAATACTAACACAGTAGGGTGGTGGGGGGGATTCCAGATCAACACTGAACCGATATCTTTCAAACTTCTTCCTGGTGAAGTCCAGGAAAACTTTTTTTAAGGAACACATTCATTATTAACGTCTGGCTTATAAAAAACCCCCCAAAAACACAAAAAAACTTGTTATGTTACCTTGGCTAAGATAATCCTGGATTCGCTCTAAACAGGGTGTGTGAAACCTGCTGGTGGAGTTTCTTATTTTCCAAGATGATTAGGCTATAGAGAGGTAATGTTGGGAAACGTTCCAGGAAAATGTTATTCACATACTATCAATGTGGGTAAAAATGACAGTACTGATTCCTCATTGACAGGACTATTGAAGGCAATATCTTGGGTGCAACTTACAGTATCTGCTTTTGCTAAAACCGTTCACCCATAAATTCAATCACTAATCAATCATGTCGAACAAAGAAGCACTTTTCAGTTAATGCCTTCCTTCGTTTTGTCATTTGTTAAGCTATACTGTTCTACAAACTTTCTTTCATGAGACAGCCATGTTAATTATACCCTTGGTGGGAGGCATTAATGTGACTGATGTAACTTTTTTTTTTTTTGGTATGAATATATGACTACCAGAACAATTGGCAGACACAATAATCCTATTCATCCAGTCTGTTACCATGAAAAGGTATCTTATAAAGTAACACTACACCCACGTCTTACACTGTTTTCAATAGAAACAGTCTAGACCAAATCCAGCTCCATTATAAGGAACAGAATCAAATGTACTCGGTTTTGTTTCTATGTACTGACTGAAGTATCTCTTAAACATCTCCCATGTTGATTAAACTCTTGTAGTCAACGTGGTAACCAGCTCACACTTTAACATCAGAACCAATATCGATATTAAGTGCCATTTAATAAGTTGTATACCTTGGATGTACCAAACATATTGGTTACCTTTTGAAGGGGGACCTCTGGTGATCAAATGGAAAATTGCACCACAAGATGTATTCTGTTGCAGGGCACAGTCATATAAAAGTATACTGTACAGGGAAATGATCTGCCTTGCAATCTGACTTGTACTGTATAAACAAAGCTCTCTGCCACAGCATTAAAAATGGGTTCTGACAGGTACCTAGAAGGCAGTGCTGCATGACCTGGCTGATGACCTGGGTCATTAGTTCTTATGAGTTCTTGATCTGTGCAATGGCTGACTAGTCTAGAAGCCTGTTTGCCAAGCTTTATTATCAATGGTATTGCTTGGTTTTGCTGTAAGACTGTCAGAGAGCGCAATATGTCACTTTATGCACTTTCACTGAGTTGGTGTGCAAACCTAGCAGTGCATGCAAGCAGTTTGTTCAGACGTTTGTGATAAAGGAATGGATCGCCAACCAGTTTCAGAAAGGCATATATTTGGGCTGCATCAGTCGGTTTAAGACCTTCAGTAATTTTCCCATCCAGCAACTCCAAAATCTGTGTAAGCAAACTTGTTAAATTTGCAGATGACACAAAAATAGGAGGAGTGGCAAACACCTTTGCAGCAGCAAAGGTCATTCAAAATGATATAGACAGCATTCAGAACTGGGCAGACACATGGCAAATGACATTTAATAAAGAAAAGTGTAAGGTACTGCATGTTGGCAATAAAAATGTCCATTACAAATATCATATGGGAGATACTAAAATTGAAGAAGGAATCTATGAAAAGACCTAGGAGTTTATGTTGACACAAAAATGTCTTCATCTAGGCAATGTGGGGAAGCTATAAAAAAAGGCCAACAAAATGCTTGGATATATTGTGAAAAGTGTTGAACTTAAATCAAGGGAAGTAATGCTAAAACTTCACACTGCATTAGTAAGACCTCATCTAGAATATTTTATTCAGTTCTGGTCACCTCACTACAAAAAGGATATTGCTGCTCTAGAAAGAGTGCAAAGAAGAGCGACCAGAATTATTCCTGGTTTAAAAGGTATGGCATATGCAGACAGGCTAAAATAACTGAATCTATTCAGTCTTGAACAAAGAAGACTGCAGCGATCTGACTCAAGCATTAAAATTTCTAAAACGCACTAACAATGTCGACCCAAGGAACCTTTTTGACCTGAAAAAAGAAACAAGGACCAGGAGTCGCAAATGGAGATTAGATAAAGGGGCATTCAGAACAAAAAATAGGAGGCACTTTTTTTACACAGAGAATTGTGAGGGTCTGGAACCAACTCCCCAGTAATGTTGTTGAAGCTGACACCCTGGGATCCTTCAAAAAGCTGCTTGATGAGATTCTGGGATCAATAAGCTACTAACATTACAACCAAACGAGCAAGATGGGCTGAATGGCCACCTCACCTTTGTAACCTTTCTTATGTTCTTGTGTCTAAATAGAATTTTAACTATGAGAAAGCTCGCAGGGAGTTTATACAACGAATAAACGGTAGTACCGATGTGTAATTTTATTAGGAGTGACACATTTTATTTCAGTTTTTTTTTTCTTCTACTTGCATGTTGGGCACTATCAACATTTACCTTTTACATAACAAGCTGTACTTTATCTGATTAAGGTACGTAGCAATGGAAAATAGAGCTTTTGTGTGTCACATAGATACATAATATAACTGTTTTCTGAGCAGATTTAGCTTTTCATGTTCACTGCTTTGAACAAACTATCAGTGTTTTCTTTTCGTACAGTCGCTACTTCCTTGAAAATACTCGCTAGTTTCGAGATGTCCCCCCACATGTGTCGCAGAAAATATTTCCCATAATACAATGCAGGCAAACAAATAGAGGTTGAAGATGGCGGCTGACAGTGATGTGAGTATTCGTTTACAGTAACTACAGTTATAACAATATTATTATTATGTTGTCATTCTGTTTTATAATATATAATGTGCATACTGTAACCCAATGAGGCTTTGCATTGTTTACAGCCCGAGTCGGACGTGTTTGAAATCACTGACTTCACCACCGCCTCGGAATGGGAAAGGTAGCGATATGTTCTTCCTGCTGTTGGCAATTCCACATCAGCCAGGGAGCATTTGGTAGAAAGTCAGCGACTGCCACTTATTATTAATGTTTACTAACAAACAAAAAATGGAAATATGGTTATGCGTTTGAAAAACAAATCATTATTTTTATAACTAGAGCCTGTCTAGTATTGCGCTTTCGTTTGGTTGTAGTCACAATCCAAAGAAGCATAGTCGAAACTGTAGTGTACGAGCAATGGAGTCTTTTTTATTATACAAACCATTCAAAGCATCAAGTTCAAATGAAAAATATATTTCCCTGCACAATGTTACTATCTTATTTAGACCTTAAACTAAACAGAAAATAGTGACAAAAAGCGACGTGTACTGTGTGCCTGTACACATACTGCATTAACAAAACATTAACGTAATATAATTATACACCTCACCTTGTATTTTCTATAAATTCAGGACTTTAATAACTGTATAATAGCTTTGCACGTTATAATTATGCAGAGCTACAGGCAATTCAGTGTACTTGTATTGTGTCAAAAATACAGTCAAACCTGCATAGAAAGACCACTGATCTGGAGTGATCACTTTGTTTAATCCCCATGTTTATACATTTTTAAATCTGTAAATAAACTTTTGTACAGCTTTTTATTTCAGTTTAGTACATTTATACTGCATTATATATTTTTTGTATTGGACTAAATAATGTCACTTTATTGTCAGAACTATCATTGTAATGTATGCATTCGTGTAGTGTAGCGTTTAGAAACAAAAATCAATCCATTCTATTGCACTAAAATAGTTGCTTGAATGGGGCAGCTCTGGCTTATATTTTAATTTTTTCCCCGTTGAAATCCGTCTACAGCAATGTAACTTGACAATGCTCTTGGTACGTTATTTTTATTCCTTTGTGGTTTTAGGTTTGTTTCAAAGGTAGAGGAAGTGTTGAATGACTGGAAACTGATTGGAAGTAGCGTGCACAAACCTCTGGAGAAGGTATGGTAATTACGTGTGGGAAATATACTGTTTAATTTAACAGAGTAGTGCCTTGGAAATCTTATGAAAATTGTATAGATTATTATTTATTTTTTTTAGCATGATTGAAATGTATTGTGACCAAAAAAAAAAAAAAATAGCCATGCACGTTAAAACTCTTATCTTAACTTGGAGCCAGGGGGTGTTTATAAAATTATTAATGTGACATTCCTAATCAAGAATTATTATATATATTTTTTTACAATAGAGCAACGCAGTATTTGATTGGTATGGCCGTATTCATAAAACAGTAATGTTACAATAAATGCATAGGACCGGCCATAATGTAAGACAGTAAATACCAGAGACAGATGGCTGGTTAGCATTTTTTTTTATTTTTTTTATGATAACAGGGCAAAAGACTATTGCACATAACCATCTTAATTTGGTTGCAGTTTAGGAAGATTTTTAGAGCTTGTTTTGTTTACAATATTTATTTTGTGTGTGTGTGTAATTTTATGTTCAGGGAGAATATAACAGTGGCACCTGGGAAGAAAAGACAGAAGAAATTTCCTTTGCCGACTACAAATTCACAGTAACGCATCACTATTTAAAAAAAGAGTCACCCGACGGGGAAGAAAAAGAGGAACCAGAGGAAGGTATGCAACCTTTTGAACAGCGCTCGGAATATTGCAATAGAAATATTATGATGATGAGGATGAACTACAGAATTCAGACACACATGTGCTGTAAATGGTCTGCTTGATGTTATGATTAATTTTAAACACTGATTTCTTGCCTTTTCTTGCACTTTTTGGATCGATGTTTTTTACGTACATGAATAGCAGTAATTCGTTCCCTTACTTATATTCTGTAAACTTGCTTAATTGTGTGCCCTTTTTCACTTACAGATGCATTCCCTGCAGCTATGCAAGATTTGCTGTGCATGAACAATGATTTTCCACCCAGAGCTCACTGTTTAGTCAGATGGTGCGTATTTTGTATTGACCTTTGTTATATTTGAGGAGAGATAACATACTGTAAAGCTTTCTTGTTTGATTGAAAGATAGAATGTGACCTTTATTGTAGAATACAGGAGTTGTGTGTGTGTGTGTGTGTGTGTGTGTTTACATGACATCTTTGTAATTCAGGAAACATAGTGCTTTCAGTCCTCTGTCTCGAGTTATATACATGTTTATTGTTGCTGTTGCATTACAAGTGGTCTGGAGATTGGGCTTTTACAATGTTGTTTACGACACTGTCACTGCGGTTTGCACAAATTTAAGGCATCAACAGACTGTTCATTTTTTATATTCCCCATTAGGTTGTGGTTACATTGCTTCAAACATTTCTGCTTCAAAACAAAAATACCCCACTTTGAAAATTGATTTTTTTTGTGTGTGTTTTACAGGTATGGGGTGCGTGAGTTTGTTATAATTTCTCCAGGAGCCAACAATGATGCAATCATCAGTGAGTCAAAGTGTAATCTGCTGTTAAGTTCCGTATCAATTGCCTTGGGGAACACAGGCAGGTAGGTGGCAATATGCATCACTGGATGTGCTAGGTGTAAAGAGTACACATTACCAAATAGCTTGTTAATTAGTGCTGCACCTCTGTTGATAATATTTGTTGAAGACCCAGTAATGGTTAGTTGTTTTAGTTCCAGACAAATAATTTAAACAGTGAAAGTATTGAGGAGTCTTGCAACATTGTGCCCACTAGATGGAGACGTGCAGTTGTTTTTCAGACTCACAAAACATAATTATACACTAAATTAATTTTAGTAGAAGCAATTTTAGTGTAAACTGTGTTTAAAAAGCATGAGTTATATTTATAGATAAAATAAAATTGATAAATGTCTTCATCAGCCAGGTACCACTGTTTGTACAAATCCAGCAGAAGTGGCGACGGATGTATGCTGGTGAATGTCAGGGTCCTGGGGTTCGCACTGACTTTGAAATGGTCCATCTTCGCAAAGTGCCAAACCAGTACAATCACCTGTCGGGACTGCTGGATATCTTCAAATCAAAGATCGTAAGTATTCACTCGGCAAGCACTTCTAAATACCTGCTCTAATGATATGTAATTCAGGGGGGCAGGGTCAAGTGCCTTTTTAGGGTTTTTTGATTGTTTTACATATTTAAGACACCTTTAAATATTCCCATTATATTACAGATACAGTTTGGGAGAGAAGTTGTCCCCATTTTGATTAAACTACAGAATAAAGGAATAATTTTGTAAAGACAGCACAGGTTTATTATTACTTTAGTGAAACTTGACCGAGAAATTACAGTTCAATGTAAAATTATATGTAAAAAAATGTATCCACGATTTCTGTACCGGTGAAAGAGGATTTGAGCACCAATTTACTGAACCTGTGATAATATATAGTGTTGCTAAACTTGATGGTATTAAAAATGGGAACCTACTGTACTCTTTTTTACATTGGACCCAAAAGTGACCTCCCCATATTAGGCTAGCAGGATTCTTGTGCTCTGATGCTAGTTTGAGATCAAATTGTTTTTTCAGGGTTGCCCGTTGACTCCCATACCCCCCATCAATATAGCAATCAGGTTCACATACATCCTTCAGGACTGGCAGCAATATTCCTGGCCCCAGCAACCTCCAGGTATGGTTTTCTATCAAGGAACTGTATTTTTCCCTGCTTTCTATTTAATTGATTAGTATATGTATTATACTAAATATAAACAAGGCTCACTAAACACTAAAACTAACACTGTATTGTACTTGCAGGTTTGAACATTGTAATTGTTATTCAGTACCATAAATAGTCTAATCGGGCTGTTATTTTGTGTAAACAGTACATGATAAACTGCATTTGAAATATTCTCATAAAATGCAAGTTTGAAATATGATATGTCCATTGTATATACGGATAAGTGAATAAATATCAATGATGATTATTTTGTAGACTTTGATGCACTTCTGGGAGGGGAAGTTGGAGGAGTAGAATTTGGGAAGCTGCCATTTGGAGCCTGTGAGGATCCTATTAGGTAGGACATAGTGGTTGTGGGAGGAAGTTGTTACAATTGAAGTTGTTTTTTTTAAATCCTACCAAACAATTCAATGAAGTAAACTCTTATTGGTGCATGTACCCCAAAGTACAGCAGTGGTGTAAAATAAATACAAGGACAAATAAACATGATTTAACTTATTCCACTAACTTCTGTAGTAGCAATTTGAACTGTGTTAATATGTTTATCTGGCAACTGGATCATACGGTATAAAGCACTGTACATTATCTTTGCTCCTTTTTTCTTTTAGTGAACTTCACTTAGCCACGACATGGCCTCACCTGACAGAAGGCATTATTGTTGATAATGACGTTTATTCGTAAGTAACAATGCAAATGTCCCAATCTACACAGAACATTGTTCTGTGTTGTATGCAGTATGTCTGTCTTATCTTAATAAAACAACATTTCAATTTGGTGTTGTATTGTTTTAAGTACAGTACTGTGCAAAAGTTTTAGGCAGGTGTGAAAAAATGCTGTAAAGTAAGAATGCTTTCAAAAATAGACATATTAATAGATTATATTTATCAATTAACTAAATGCAAAGTGAGTGAACAGAAGAAAAATCTAAATCAAATCCATATTTGGTGTGACCACCCTTTGCCTTCAAAACAGCATCAAGCATCAGTTCTTCTAGGTACACTTGCACACAGTTTTTGAAGGAACTCGGCAGGTAGGTTGGCCCAAACATCTTGGAGAACTAACCACAGTTCTTCTGTGGATTTAGGCAGCCTCAGTTGCTTCTCTCTTTTCATGTAATCCCAGACAGACTCGATGATGTTGAGATCAGGGCTCTGTGGGGCCATACCATCACTTCCAGGACTCCTTGTTCTTCTTTACGCTGAAGATAGTTCTTAATGACTTTCGCTGTATGTTTGGGGTCGTTGTCATGCTGCAGAATAAATTTGGGGCCAATCAGATGCCTCCCTGATGGTATTGCATGATGGATAAGTATCTGCCTGTACTTCTCAGCATTGAGGAGACCATTAATTCTGACCAAATCCCCAACTCCATTTGCAGAAATGCAGCCCCAAACTTGCAAGGAACCTCCACCATGCTTCACTGTTGCCTGCAGACACTCATTCAGTATCGCTCTCCAGCCCTTCGTGAACAAACTGCCTTCTGCTACAGCCAAATATTTCAAATTTTGACTCATCAGTCCAGAGCACCTGCTGCCATTTTTCTGCACCCCAGTTCCTGTGTTTTCGTGCATAGTTGAGTCGCTTGGCCTTGTTTCCACGTCCGGAGGTATGGCTTTTTGGCCGCAAGTCTTCCATGAAGGCCACTTCTGACCAGACTTCTCCGGACAGTAGATGGGTGTACCAGGGTCCCACTGTTTTCTGCCAGTTCTGAGCTGATGGCACTGCTGGACATCTTCCGATTGCGAAGGGAAGTAAGCATGATGTGTCTTTCATCTGCTGCAGTAAGGTTCCTTGGCCGACCATTGCGTCTACAGTCCTCAACGTTGCCTGTTTCTTTGTGCTTCTTCAAAAGACCTTGGACAGCACATCTGGAAACCCCTGTCTGCCTTGAAATTTCTGCCTGGGAGAGACCTTGCTGATGCAGTATAACTACCTTGTGTCTTGTTGCTGTGCTCAGTCTTGCCATGGTGTATGACTTTTGACAGTAAACTGTCTTCAGCAACCTCACCTTGATAGCTGAGTTTGGCTGTTCCTCACCCAGTTTTATTCCTCCTACACATCTGTTTCTGTTTCAGTTAATGATTGTGTTTCAACCTACATATTGAATTGATGAATTGTTTAATCATACACCTGACTATATGCCTACAAATTCCCTGACTTTGTGCAAGTGTACCTAGAAGAATTGATGCTGTTTTGAAGGCAAAGGGTGGTCACACCAAATATGGATTTGATTTAGATTTTTCTTCTGTTCACTCACTTTGCATTTAGTTAATTGATAAATATAATCTATTAACATGTCTATTTTTGAAAGCATTCTTACTTTACAGCATTTTTTCACACCTGCCTAAAACTTTTGCACAGTACTGTATATTCAATACTGTATCTGTTCATGTTGGTATGAATATTCTTTAGTTTTTCAAATCTGTAAACTCAATTGGTGTATTAACAGCCTTGAATTTTGTGTTTTTCTTTAGCGATTTAGATCCTGTTCAGGCTCCTCATTGGTCGGTGAGAGTGAGAAAAGCAGATAACCCTCAGTGTCTGTTGGGTAAGAAATGTGTTTGTTTCGTTTTTTGTTTGTAAGGTTGTGACAGGGTAGCCGTGTGGGTGTGTACTCGCTGCTTGCTGACAGGCAGGAGATCGAGACGCAGAGTTTGATACGCCCCGCAGGCGAACAGGTTTTATTTACATGTAAACAGCACACTGCTCACGCGACACTACCAGCAATGGTAATGCACAGAGTACATACAACAGAATGTATGAAAACAAAAATAAAACACTGTACAAAAAACTATAAACTAAAAGGTGTTGTGAAAACGGCTACTCCGAATAAATGGAGGTCCTGCTTATTCACCTTGCTCTCTATACTTTGGTGGGATCTACAATCCCTGGACTAATCCCTGATTAGTAAACAAACTCCGACCCTATATAAGCACACAGTAGTCGGCGGTTTCGACTTGCTTACTCTTTGGTATCCAACCCTGGTTCACACACACAGCCGTCGGCGAATTGTTTGCTTCTTTACGTTCTGATCCCGGGTCACTGTCACGGCGATCAGAGGATTACAGCAAGGTCATTAAGTCTCTTTGTCCAGGTAGTGCGGACGATGTTCAGCCCGTTGGCTTTGGCTTTTCGCAGCCCTGAGGTGAATAAATGGGACTTCTTACATTTTGCACAAAAAAACCTCTTCATGTGCAGGGCTCCTGCCCTGTCACAAAGATACTACATTTAAAGTTGGTGGTATAAAAAGAAACGTGTTCATCCTAACCCTCATTCATTTAAAATGCCACTTTCTCCATTATCCCCAGCTGTGGAGGCATAGTACATTTTAATTAATTAATTAATTAATTAATTAATTAATTAATTAATAATAATAATTCATTTTCAGTGTCATAAAATAATGATTAATAGGAAGTCTTTTTTTTATATTTCTGGGTATTTTTGTCTTTTAGGTGATTTCCTCAGTGAATTCTTTAAACTCTGTTGTCGGAAGGAGTCTTCTGAGGAAATTCTAGGAAGGTCACCTCTGGAGGAAGAGGGAAAAGGTAAACTACTGTTTAACATTTTGCATTTTGAAAGTGGAAAGACATTAAAACGAAACATGAAAAAATTGGTAATTTATTTTTTTCTTTAGTAAAGCTTGTGGTCTGTCCAGAGTTGATTTATTTTTAATTTAATTTATTTATTTTTTACAGAGAATGTGGATATTAGTCAAGCCTTATCCAAACTGACTGAGCCAACCACTGTTCAAATTCATAAACTATCCGTGTCCAGCATGGTTCACAGTGCAAGGAAAAGGATGCGCAGACATCGACGTGTGGAGGAGTCACCACTCAGTAATGAGGTCCTTAATTCAATTTTATTGGTATGTATATTTTTCATCTTAGTACCCAAAAGCTGGATTTTTAGTAGTATTTATTTGATTGCATGTCAAGATTGTATTATTACTGTTTAAAAAAAAAAAAATATTGGCAGTAAACACTTTGAAGTGTTTTAAGAATTGATTACAGGTTCCAGTGCTGCCACTTTAAATAAGTAATATTTGCTTTTCACGTATTGTTTTATCAAACCCTTTCTGAGGTAGACTAGAAAAGGATTTCCAACTTAATATAATATTAAAGACAAAAAGGACATGGTTGATAAATGGATTTATGTTTGTCTTTTATTTAGTACCTTTTCCCAGATGCAACTGAGAAACCATCCAATGGATCTGAAGCAAAACCTGGCACATCTAATGCAAACAGCCCACCTGAAAAAGAACCTGAGAACTATGTACGTTGAGTATTGCAGAATTAATAATATCTTGAAAAGAATGACCAGAATAGCTAAATGAAACTGGGTCTCTTGTATTTGATCATCAAGCTCTGATTACTGAAAAATGTTTTTTCCCCCCTGGAAACACATTTTTTTAAATAGTTACCATATAATTACTGCTGTCCAGTGGGCTTAGCCAATGCTTGGTATGGTAAAGGGTAACTGCAGTCCACTTGAACCAGTCCTGACTTGTTTATTAATTTTATTTTGTTTTCCTTTAGAACCTGTACAACCAGTTCAAGTCCTCTCCTGCTGACAGTCTTACCTACAAACTGTCCCTCTGTCTCTGCATGGTCAACTTCTATCACGGAGGAGTTAAGGGGGTGGTACAGCTCTGGCAGGAGTTTGTGTTGGAAATGCGTTACAGATGGGAAAACAATCATCTCGTGCCAGGGTAAGGATTCACAGTGCTTTTGAAAGGTGGTAGTTTACAGTTCATCTTTTGTAAGGCCTGGGTCAGGGTGATTGGGCATTGTTATCCATAGGCAATTCAAATTCGGCCTGATATTTTTCATTCCTTTAAGTGTAACTCGCCAGTATTTAGATAATCCCTTCATAAAAAAAATTGCTGTCAATATTACACATATATCGTGATTGTTGGATGTCAACCAATCGTAATCGACCGATGGATGTTGTTAAGCAGCTATTCCTACACTCTACAGGATGTATGTCAGTGGTCCCTAGGCATATCAAAATTTAGATCTTATTACATATCAAAATTTAGATCTTATTACTGACGAATGTCCCCAGCCTTCTCAGCATCACATTGCTGGAATCCCCTTTCACTTGAAAGTAAGATGTATTATTGCCTTTAAAGGAGTGATAAATGACCTTTCAGAAACTTGGTGCACCTGTTTCACAGCTTCTGATTTACTGTGCAGTTGTTTTCTTGTGTTCCTGTAACCCTTTAAACAGGACACAGGGGCTAGCCTATATGAACAAACTAAATTACACAATCTCTGTATCTTCTTTTATTTTTGTTTGAGTCTCACTCGCCCTAATAGATAACAGTTGTTGTAAACTAATTTCTCCCTTTGCAGGTTAGCCAGTGGACCTCCTGATCTAAGATGTTGCTTATTGCACCAGAAGCTGCAGGTGATTTTATCTATATAAAACATGTATTTGTGGTCTGTAAAAGTATTGAACTATGATATGACTTGTTAAATTAGATTGTGGCCAATATGTTTCTCTTGTGATTTACTGAATACAATGTAAATCTATTCAGTAAAAAGAAAAACAGATTCATTGTATCCAATGTTTGCTGTAATAGATGAGACAGAAATTCCTAAGATATCTAAGACATACTACTAAACAAATAATAACTTTATGCATTTGCTGAAGTGTCGTTTGCCAGTAGCAAGTTGTGTAGTTTAATTGTGGCTGACAGATGAGTACTTCCTTTCTGTAGCCCGTAGGGTAAATTTAAGAGAGAAAAAAAGTTTTTCAGTTTCCTTGAACACCAAAGATACTTAATATCATTAAGGAATGTTACATTAAGCTCAGTCTCAGTTCTAGCAGACTGATTAGACAAGTGACAAAATGTATATCTCGAGGGTACTGTAGCTCATCACAATGCATAATCTTGCTTAACATGTGCAATGCAGGTCACAAACACTGGTAATGCATAGACACCAGTGGCTTCTTAAGCAATTGGGATTCCATCTCGAGACCATATGTAAGTTTACGCATGCAAAATATCTCCAATCTCTTTGTTTCCAGATGTTAAACTGTTGCATCGAGAGGAAGAAAGCCAGAGACAGTGGGAAGAGGCCGAGCCCTTCGGACAGTTCTGCTGGCAGTGCGGGGGAGAGGAAGGTGTCCGGCAGTGACAATGGGAAGGCCGCACAGAATTCCTCGGGGACTGAGGACCGGAGAGAGAGAGGAGAGGCCAACCAGGGGAAGTCCTGGGAATCCTGGAGTGACAGTGAGGAAGAGTTCTTCGAGTGCCTCAGTGACACAGAGGAGCTGAAAGAAAACGCACAGGACGATGAAAAGAAGGAGGGACCTCCAAAAGAAAACAAAGACGCACCAAGGCTGAAAGCTGAAGGCCGTCTGCATCCGCATGGGAAACTGACCCTGCTGCACTACATTCAAGAGCCCCTGTATATCCCAGTAACACAAGTAGGTTTTGTGTCAATTTACAATTCACCAGGAGAAATAGTAACACTTTAACCCTTTGCAGTCCATTTATTAATTCTGCGTCAGGCTCGCCAGGTCTAATTAATTTTTACACGCGCAGTTAATTTTAGGCAGCTGTTTAAAAGTATTTTTTCACAGTCAAAGCGGGTTTAAATGGCCCTGCAGATCAACAAAGCACTCACTAGGCATCTCCAGCCCGCCCACCCTTTCGTTTGCTATCGCTTTCACATATGCTACCAAATAAAAATAATAATAATAATAGTCGTACATACCGATCAATCGTCTCCTGATGACTCGTTTTATCACCAAACTCCTCAATAATGCAATCCAAGTCATTATTTTATTGCTATAACATCTCAAAAAGCTCTGCAAATGTCCGTGATAGTCTCTGTGGCTGATACTGTACTCCCAGCTTGTTTCCATCTGACCGCCCCATCTGATGCCAATGGGGTACTATGACTATTCATGAGATCGCCTTTTTTTTTTATCGGCTTGTCTCGGCTCCTTTCGTTCCCACTCGGCCATTGAATGGTTTTCTCGGCTTTTTCCGTTGAAAAACCGACTTTTTACGTTTTTAGTTTTTAAAATGATGTGGGACAGGGTCCGACAATGGACCGGAAAGGGTTAAAACTAGGATATTTGTGTATGAATGCTGTTTTAAGGTAAATCTACATATATATATATATATATATATATATATATATATATATATATATATACACATATATATACATATACATATATATATATACACACACACACACACACACAGAGAAGTTTTCTTTATTATCAATAGTACTGTATTTTTACAGCAAAAAATATAATTAAAGTAATAGAAGTTAAAAGGGTATCTCTGACACCAGATAGTATTAATAGTAATGAGTCACTCTCAGATTCTCACCTCCAACAACATTAATTAGTGTAATGCTAACATGCTACAATGAGTACCTCGCAGGACTATTTATAATCTTTCAAGAGCTCAGATGATGGTGACGTAGCGTCGTGTTTAGGATATTATTTTAAAACTTTGAGTTCTTTTTTTTTGCTTTTAAATACAATACATTTAAACACATTGTTGATCCAATCATTGCCAGTTTTACTGATATTACCTTTAATCCAGTACTGGAATCCTGTCTGCCAAAAAGCAAAATTCAATGCCAAAGTCTGCTGTTAGATTGATAGCATTACACAAACACATCAATGTGAGATTGATTTATCAGACACTTTTTTAAAATACTATTGCGCAAAATCAATAAGATGACCAAGTCTGGTAGTGACAGAGATAACAAATAAACATGTCGTTTTTTGGAAAATGTACACACACACACACCTCAGTTAATGGGCCATTAAAAATAAGATTTTTTTTTGTTTGCTGTGTAAAGTAACATTTTGTTAATAATTGATTTGAAGTTTATTCAATTTATTTGATATTTAACAGCTTTCAAGCCCTAAATTATTCTTTTTATAAATACTACAATTTAAATTGTTCATTTTAGTAAAACCCTTTTTTTTTAATCTTTCAAAGCTAAGTTTATTAATTATTTTTAGTCCTTGTTCCTATTACCTGTATAAAGTAATGGTTTATGCACTGAGTCTTCATCACTGTCCAAGGAGAATGTTCTTGGGTCAGTAAGGGATTGAAGGTTATTGGCATTTTGTGTTGGCGAATGAGCAGTGTAATAAAGTGCAGGAGCTGTCAGCGCAGGTATTGAAGCTAATAAAGGGATGCTGGACAGGTGACGTTTCCTTTGGATTTCATTAAAAATGAGGAAGTTGGGAGATCGAAGAGGCCAGCTAAGGTGTCATCCCTTTTCATTCTCTTTTGACATATTCCTGAAAGAGAGAAACCCATCCACTCCGGTGCAGGCAGCTTAATTACAGGCAGTGACCTTTTTGTCTCTGCAGGAGCCGGCTCCAATGACAGAGGATTTGCTGGAAGAACAGTCGGAGGTGTTGGCCAAATTAGGGACATCGGCTGAAGGAGCACATCTGCGAGCTCGAATGCAGAGCGCCTGTCTACTTTCAGACATGGAGTCCTTCAAGGTATAACACTGCGTGTAGATCACTAACCATGATGTGGAAAATTCTATAACACCAGGGCACCACCTTGCTCCTTTTGTTTCCTGATGTCCCCAGCCATCCATCAATTTTTAATACTCCTGTACACTTAAAAGTATTTTGCAGGTACTGAGTAGCAGTATTTAAATACAGATCTTCTGGGTTGAGTGAGTCTGAATTGAGTTTAATGTGTGAAACATGTTTTCTCATTTCTATCCTACTCTTTACTGACATTGTATGACAGCTTAATACTGTTTACCTCTCTGCAATGAAAGATGACAGTCTTTTATTATCTAAATCATTGATTTGTTCAACCATATAATTAATATGTAAGAATATATTGGTTCTGTCTACACTAGGTAATGAAATGTGGAAGCACATTTTTGGTGACTTTTTCAATATCTGCCAGTTTAGAAGTGAAAACGTATTAATAACCCCCTTAGCCTAATATAATTACTAAATTTATCCAGCCCCACATAATTGTGCTTACCGAAGCATAATCTGGCATTTGGTTTTTAATTGTCAGCATCCTTGGGGATGCTTGCAGAACCTTTAATGTGATAAATTGAGAGAGAGAGAGAGAGGAGAGAGAAACAAACCCAATCTCAATGTTTAATTCTCTTATGTTTTTGTCACATTAGGCAGCTAACCCCGGTTGCTGTTTGGAAGACTTTGTGAGGTGGTACTCTCCCCGGGATTATGTTGAGGAGGAGGTGCTTGATGAGAAAGGCAATACAATTACCAAAGGGGAGCTGAGCGCCAGGATGAAGATACCTGGGAACATGTGGGCGGAGGCCTGGGAGACGGCCAAGCCAGCCCCAGCACGCAGGCAAAGGAGGCTTTTCGATGACACCAGGGAGGCGGAAAAGGTAGACCGTTGCACTGCACTAATAATAATGTTGGATAAAGGAAACTGTAAAAGGCCACTGTATTTCCCAATAGACTCCCTTCTATTCCGCACCATAGGAGTCCTCTGATGCCATTTCCGAGTAGTGACCCTTGCTTAGAGAGGTAGGACTGTTACAGCTGTGGTATTTAAGACGTTTTCCCATGTTCAGCAGGATGCATCTCTTTGCTGGATTGAGCCAGTTATGGTCTTTTCTATTGAGTTATACCAACACACCCTGACCGATCGATCCTTTTTGACAAGTCATTTTGGCACATGCAGCTTTAGGCAATGATATGGTGACTAATTATTTGACCTGTATCATTTTACAAAGTTGTGTTGCACTACCAAAAAAAAAAGGGAACAATTAAGAATTAAACAAAATACAATATGCTTCAAAGAAGAATTGTGTTTTATGTAAATGTATTAATACATATATACACACCACACTGTATATCATTTGAGAATATTAAAATAGTTGCCATGGCATCAACAGCCTATAAATAGATCCACCGTTTATTGCACACAGGCTCCCTGTGTGTTAAATAAATGTTAACACAGTGCTGGAAAGCTGTCTTATAATGTATAGAAAAAGCCTTCAGTCTTCCTTTTATATATTTTGTTTTAGGATATTTTTATCTTTGAGATACCAATGTTCTTTTAAGTGAATTATTACACTTTCATTGTCAGAATTGCACTCAATGATTATTATTTTTGTATTGTTATTTTGAGTTCATCAGTGGGGTGCTGTATAATGTGAATTGCTTTTAAATTTATTGTTTCGATATGTTTAGCAGTGAGTGACAGTATTGTGTCATATAACCTGTAAAATAAGATGGAAAGGCAGCAGATTAATTTGATGATGAATTTAAAGGTAGCTGAAAGATACCATTTGTTTTGGGAATCAAAATGGAGGGATACTTCATTGTTAAGCTTGACATTTGGTATCTTTTTGTTTCTTTATTTTTTTTCCTAAGACTTCTGGATTTAATTATTATCTTATTTATTTCTGGCAGATGATAGCATAAGGGATTTACTTAATGTCCAGTCTGCAAACAATTTGTTAACATTAATCTCCCATACTTTTTCATCAAGGTTCTGCATTATTTAGCTGTTCAGAAACCTGCTGACCTTACAAGACATTTATTGCCCTGCATTATCCATGCTGCCATTCTCAAAGAGAAAGAGGAAGGCAAGTACTGCACTGAATATAAACATTTGTGTAAAACTGCATTTTTATTTATTCATTTTTTACAAAACTATATGCCATCGTTATTTCGACAGAATCGACAGAAGATATTGCTTCTGTGAGAAAAGTCATTTCGCAGATCATCTCTAATGCCAGCAAGATTTTACGTTATCCCAACCCAGATTATAAGAAACTGGAGGTGAGAGTTTGTTTGTTTGTGTGTGTGTTTGTGTCTATATATATATATATATATATATATATATATATATATATATATATATATATATATATATATATATATATATACAGTACTGTGCAAAAGTTTTAGGCAGGTGTGAAAAAATGCTGTAAAGTAAGAATGCTTTCAAAAATAGACATGTTAATAGTTTATATTTATCAATTAACAAAATGCAAAGTGAGTGAACAGAAGGAAAAATCTACATCAAATCAATATTTGGTGTGACCACCCTTTGCCTTCAAAACAGCATCAAGCATCAATTCTTCTAGGTACACTTGCACACAGTTTTTGAAGGAACTCGGCAGGTAGGTTGGCCCAAACATCTAGGAGAAATAACCACAGTTCTTCTGTGGATTTAGGCAGCCTCTCTCTCTTCATGTAATCCCAGACAGCCTCGATGATGTTGAGATCAGGGCTCTGTGGGGGCCATACCATCACTTCCAGGACTCCTTGTTCTTCTTTACGCTGAAGATAGTTCTTAATGACTTTCACTGTATGTTTGGGGTCGTTGTCATGCTGCAGAATAAATTTGGGGCCAATCTGATGCCTCCCTGATGGTATTGCATGATGGATAAGTATCTGCCTGTACTTCTCAGCATTGAGGAGACCATTAATTCTGACCAAATCCCCAACTCCATTTGCAGAAATGCAGCCCCAAACTTGCAAGGAACCTCCACCATGCTTCACTGTTGCCTGCAGACACTCATTCGTGTACCGCTCTCAGCCCTTCGCGAACAAACTGCCTTCTGCTACAGCCAAATATTTCAAATTTTGACTCATCAGTCCAGAGCACCTGCTGCCATTTTCTGCACCCCAGTTCCTGTGTTTTCGTGCATAGTTGAGTCGCTTGGCCTTGTTTCCACGTCGGAGGTATGGCTTTTTGGCCGCAAGTCTTCCATGAAGGCCACTTCTGACCAGACTTCTCCGGACAGTAGATGGGTGTACCAGGGTCCCACTGTTTTCTGCCAGTTCTGAGCTGATGGCACTGCTGGACATCTTCCGATTGTGAAGGGAAGTAAGCATGATGTGTCTTTCATCTGCTGCAGTAAGTTTCCTTGGCCGACCACTGCGTCTACGGTCCTCAACGTTGCCCGTTTCTTTGTGCTTCTTCAAAGAGCTTGGACAGCACATCTGGAAACCCCTGTCTGCCTTGAAATTTCTCCTGGGAGAGACCTTGCTGATGCAGTATAACTACCTTGTGTCTTGTTGCTGTGCTCAGTCTTGCCATGGTGTATGACTTTTGACAGTAAACTGTCTTCAGCAACCTCACCTTGTTAGCTGAGTTTGGCTGTTCCTCACCCAGTTTTATTCCTCCTACACAGCTGTTTCTGTTTCAGTTAATGATTGTGTTTCAACCTACATATTGAATTGATGATCATTAGCACCTGTTTGGTATAATTGTTTAATCATACACCTGTTTTGAAGGCAAAGGGTTGTCACACCAAATATGGATTTGATTGAGATTTTTCTTCTGTTCACTCACTTTGCATTTAGTTAATTGATAAATATAATCTATTAACATGTCTATTTTTGAAAGCATTCTTACTTTACAGCATTTTTTCACACCTGCCTAAAACTTTTGCACAGTACTGTATATATAAATAAAATCTGAAAATTGTCAGTACTTTCACTTTTTGTATTTGTTTATCATATAGGAAATTATTAACCAAATAATGGCTGTGGAAACCATTATTGCCAGGGCTCGGTCTCTAAAAGCAAAGTTTGGGATCAGTAAATGCGAAAACATTGATGAAAGGGAGGATCTGGAAAGGTAAGGATACTTGTTTGAGTGATATCTATTTCTTTTGAGAGTTTTGAAGTCTGTAATTTTATAAGAATACTTTTAGACATGCTGAACCATGAGTTACATGTTTTGATAGCTGCACTTTTTTTTTTTTTAAATATGGCTTTATTTTAAAGCCCTGGCTTATAGGGTCAGGTATTTACATACATAGAGTAAGTGTCCATAGAAACTAAGCAGACATACATTAAATCCTGCATTTATTGGTTCGTTTTTGTTATTTGTTTGAATTAATTGGGCTCGGGAAGCAAAACAAAACCAAAAATAAAATCTAATTTTTAAAAAAATCAATTTTCCACTTGGAAAGGATACAGACGGTATAATTTATTAAAAAAAAAATAATAATATAAACTTGTTCTCATCAGGGACTCTTATGTACTGCTCTTCTGCAACCGTTCCCTCAATCTCGCTGGCTTGACAACATTTTTAAAGGTTTTTTTTTATTTTTTTTTTTTTTAATTCAATGTAAGTAGATTCAGACTGGAGTTACAAGAGCTCGGAATCAACCAGTGACTGCAGACTGTGAAATGGTAGAATCCAGACAGGGACAAACAAGGAATATAAGAAGCTGTATTTAATATGTTAATTATTCAGTGTACACAATAATAATCACTTATTAATAATCCATTACAAAGATATTTTTTCCATTTGTTGTTAAATTGTTAATCCAAAGTAGTTCAGATCCCATTTATCATTTCTATCAATGCATGTTGATTAAATTCACAATTCAAAACAATGTCCTACTAATGTATAATTAAATAGATAGCTGATAGCTGATTGAGCTTACTAAAAGCTAATTCAGCATGATTATCATGTTCATACAAAAGATAAAAGACTGATAATTTGACAGGACTTAATTTTTTTCGATGAAACTGATACAGAAAAAAGTAAACAAATCTTGTTTAAAAACCACATGGCTACAACAGCAATACAGAAATACTCGTTCTGTGATAGTGTGGCAAATCTGTAATAACCTATCTAGTAATAATAATAATAATAATAATAATAAGCGTTCCCATCATAGATGAAGATCAAATATTGCTTTAAATATGATAGAGCTGGGAATCCGAATTCATTCTCAATGTCACTTCAGTTAATAATGCTGTCAGCCCAGCTCTATCATGTTCTTGTTTTACTAAGACACCAAGGGCCAAGCAGTCAGTCTGGGTGGATTGCAATAAGAGGATCTGGTGCTGAAATTCCTGTCAGATGCCATAGAGATCTGACTCTTTATCTCTTTATTGCAAGGTTTGTGAATTCTTTGCTAGAGGAACCAGAGGTATCAGTGGTTGGAGCAGGAAGAGGGCCAGCTGGAAGCATTATTCACGATTTATTTGTCACTGCTCAGAGGGTAAAAACATATTTAACTTAACCTTTTGTGTGTGTGTGTGTGCTCATTAGATATGCTTTTCCCTACTGGCTTCAAAACTATCTCCTTGCTAAGTGTTCTCTCTGCAGCGTGCCTTTAAAACTTTCCTTTCTCCTGCTCCCACAGTGAAGCAACCTGTCCAGTAATAAAGAATGACTCATGATGTGAACTAAAAACAATACCTTTGTTCTTTTTAGTTTGAAAATATAATTATTTTAAATCAACTTTAAGGATATCTTGGAAAAGTACATAAGAAAACATACAGTTGGATTGCTTTGCCCCATTTTTGTTGTTTTACTCTTATTTAGGGTAATCTCCAAATTCATTTTCTTGCCATGTGAACATATTATTAGACTAAGAAAGGGGGTTTAACAATATTTGCCACAGTTGCGGGAGAACATACTTGGTTCTCTGCCAACCTTGATAATTTATGATTTTATAATGACGAAAAAACCACCTGAAATGGACTGCAAGATTTACAGACAACATCTAACTGGCCAAACTGTCTGGAGCTGTGTAATGATACAATAATAAAATATATACAGTTAAATATATACATTTTAAGGTGGTATTTGATTGACATTTTTCCCTGTTTGAAAAAATTACATGCGGTCATGTATTTGGTAACAGGAAATAAAGGTTATATATATTTTTTAAACCTCTGTCCTACCCTTTATAATCATCTCCCAACTTTTTTTATTTTTTGATTCTTTCTTTCATCGTCTTCTTTCTCTCCTAACGCTGCTTCTCTCTCACCCTTTTCAAGCTGGCTGAATCTACTGATGAGGTAACAACCAGCCTTTCTCCCTCCTCACCTTCACATCCTAGTGTGTCTCATGTAGATGCTGCTGGGTACAGTGTATGGCAGGGAGTTTGAAACGGAAACAAATGCCATGTAGGACAAGGGCAATTAGAAACTATTGAGTGAAGGTGAATTGCAATGTAGGGCATGCTAGGGTCTAGTTGGCATTTGGGAGTTAAGGTGTTGAATTATCTAAGCTTATTATTTGACTTCAGCTTCAGTTGATTGACCACTGTTGTACAAAGGTTCACTTTGTTAAAAATGGCTTTTTGTTCTTCTATAAAGTATACTTTTTTGTTTTTAAGATTAATTTAATTTTTTTTTTTTGTTAGGACCTTTTTAAAAAAGGATTTGAAGAATTATTGAATCGCGAGAGCTAGATTTTGTTCATCAGTTTTCCATCCTAATAATTGTAAAGATGTATACTTTTTTTTTTTCCCCCAAATACTGCGCTGGTAGTGGCTCTTACAAGGATTGAAATTTAGCTGACATTTTTAAGATAAAAGCAAAATCCCGAATAGAGAAAATAAATATTCAATCATAAGAAACCTGATCTTGCAAAACTAGCAACCCTGTTTTATGGTATATTTTGCCAAGAATGTAACAATATAAAGTTCTAAGCAGTTTGAGAATTCTTTTTGGATGGAATTATTGTTTAATTACTGTATTGATATATCTCCTGTGTTTGTTGGACACACTGAACCTTTAAGCATCCACATGTTCTGGCTCTTAACTCTCATCGTCATATACTTTGGAATCACCCCTTTTACTAAATGTGGTGTTTTGCTGATTGAGAGAATTAAACTAATTTCAAACAATAACTGGAGTTCTTATGTAAGCGTTTTCACGGGGGCATCTCTCCTGTTTAATCACTAGTATTGAATTGTTTTTAAAGGCTGCCTTAATGACTCTTATGGATGAGGAGTCTGTGAAGTCTGGCTCTCAGGAGGAACGGAGACAGAACCAAGGAGCCGTTTCGGATTTTCCTCCTCCAGCTGGCCGTGAAATAATTCTGCGGACCGTAGTGCCCCGACCTGCTCCGTACTCTAAACCACTCCCTCAGCGCATGTTCTGTGTGCTAATGAAAGAAGATTTCAGACTGGCAGGGGCATTTTCATCTGATACCTCATTTTTCTGAATCTTTTTTTTTTCCCCCTCCTATCCCCCTCTTGGCATTGAGTGTTGATTCTCCCAAACCATCTAAAACTTTAAGACCCCTCACTTCCAATTATTTGTGGTGCAACTCTCAGCTTAAGGGTTAACAAAATCCTTTCACTGTCAGCTTTGAAAACTGTTGTTTAAGTAGAACCCATGTGTTAGGCAAGTACTAAATTAATAAGGCATATTTCATAATGTACAGTAGCTGAAGTTTTAGTGAGCCACTTAACCCTTGTTTATCAAATTGAAGTTTTGTTCCGATGCATAATGTTTGGAGGCCAGCTATTTGTTAAGTTTTTTGGTGTATACAAATGCCGGTAGTACTAATATTTTTTATCACAAATGCATGCATGTTGAAATTAAGGCAGATATTTTCATTATAACTACAAATGGGTGAAAGTGCAATGAACTTATACAGATGATATATTGTATACGTACATCCCTCCATATTGATATACTGTAGAGCAAGTGGCATGATATCAGTACAGTTCATATAACCTGTTATGTAAAGTGCTATTAATTGTTAAATTGCTGAGTATTCTATTTAATAACCATGCAGACATGTCATTACAGGTGTTTTTTTTTTTTTTTATATATATTGATGTATTGTGCCAGATAAAGCTGAAAAGGTAAATTACAAATGAGGGACTAGCCAAATTTGTAACTGTCAACAAAAAAACTGTTTTGCTAATTAAATGTTTGACAAATAAGTGTTTAGCATTGATATATGGGTATTTTAAAAGGTACTTTTAACAGGAAAATAAAAGCATTCCTTCTCCATACTGAGTACAAGTCAATTTTTCTGTAATGAAATTGTGATGGAAACTTGGTATGCTCATTAATGTTTCTGCTAATATCTCAATAAGGCAGATTAGTAAAAGAGGAAGGGGACCTTAAGCAACATCTTAATTATCCCCCGCTGGGAATGAAATCTTATATTTTCGCATACATCTGGAGAACTGCTTGTTATGAAACTCTGTGTTCACATTATTTAGCATATGTTATTCAAGTATCAGATCCTGGGGACATATGGAGCTGTAACACTCACCTTTTTGCATATAAATGGAGAATAACTAAAATTGTGATTAAACATTTCATTGTTAAGTCTTATTCTATGCTATTCTGTTGGTACAGTCATTTCATCATACTGATCTCTCTCTCTAATATGAATTTACAGCCATGCCAGGGGCCGCCTCTGTTACTGACACACGTGTTGGTCATGCAGTATAATCCTAAGAAATTATCATAAATCTTGGCAATAACAGTATGTTTCTCAGATCTAATTCAACAATGTAAATTAGGTCTCCACATAAATCTGTTTCAAATATACCACAAAGAGAGTTGCCTTTTAGCAAGGTTAACGCCTATGCTCTCTTCCCAATACGATACTTTTGCTAATACTTTAAGTCACCTCTGGTTAGACTACTGCACCAAGATATCCCAGCAGTCCTGTGCTCCATATCTAGACTCTTCCTGTTATTGTCAGCCAGTTACTGTGGCTTTGTCCTTAAATTGTTTGAGCTTTACATATAAATTGTGTATAGTTTAATGGTATGACTTTTTATAATGAACCAACTATATCAGTACATTAAATGTAATATTTTCCCACCAGGTGGCACTGCGCACAAAATTAAAGGTAATTAAAAAGATACTTTAAAAAGGTGAAGAATTACTTACATGAAGGGCACTAAAATTAACATTTATGTTGTACAGTAATATGATCAAGGTTAGCATTGGAGTGTAATGTATTTTAATTGCAAAAGCATCACTATTAAATTCACTGCAGTGGTACTATAAACAGAAAAACTGGCAAGTTATTTTAAGGTGCACAGTGAATCTCGCATATCTGTCTCCATAGTAACTCTCATCCATGCACGCCTTTGATCTCACAACAATGAGCCCTTTTAGACCAATGAAGTCTTTTTACTTTGTGTTGAGTGTTCATCTTGAACATTAAACCACAATCACTAAAGCTGTTAAAAATAACTAAACCAAAACATAACTAAAGATAGACACCTTTCTTTCCTCAGGAATCAGATTCAGAGTTTCATCTGACATTTAGAACAAGTAATAAGGACATTTTCTACACATTACTTGGCTACCAGATCATCAATGATATTATAAACCACTTTCACAAAGCTAATTACTGGAAACGTTAAGAGTTCAGGCAGTAAAACAATCACATTGCCTTTCAAAGTAGCCCCATTTGTAAACCAGGGAAACACATTGGCCCCAGTCGGACGAATGATGAGCAAAAGCACTCATTGCTCCTGATGTAAAACACACATCAATTTATTTAACATTAACATATTCAAATGAACATTTATTATTCAGTAAAAACTGGTTTTGATAATATTAGCTCCAAATAATAATAATAATAATAATAATAAAAAAAAAAAGATATTGGCCTTTACCATGAAAGACTACAGCATTTTTTATTAGTCTTCAGTTGAACTGGTTTCAAATCCCTCTCAGCAAGTCTACTGCCTACAGAGGTTTAACAGGGCGGTCTGTCTTGTCTTCTTATATTGCAAAGCTTATCATGGGGGTTTATTTTGAACCTTCACAGGCTCAGCCTATGAATAGTATAATGACACCTACAAATTAAAAAAGTTACCAACACCAATGACTTGCTTAATAATTATCATACAATTAACACTAAGAATATTACATTTTGTAGAATTATTAAAAAATAACAACCTTTATATGAAACATGCATTACAAATGTTAAAACATATAACCAGGTCATTTCGTAGTTTTTCTATAATTCCATTCAACTTTCATTTCTTAATAAAGAACCTGCTTATATCCGAGGCTAATTTAGATGCAGCTGTAGTTTTCTTCATTTGGCTTCTTTCTTTTGCTTGTTTTGCAGTTCTCTATATTAAAAAAGATAAAAATAATAAAAATTACAAAACATCTATTATAGGCTTTTACTTTCATTGTGCAGAAGTACAGTTTTGCACAAGCAGCTTCTCCAATCACGAATGTAAAGTAAAGTAGGCTACACAGTACTCTTAGCTACTGACCTCCTTGTGGCAGACAGTACACAGTGTCTGCAGGTTGTCCAGGGAGCACTGCCCTCCTCCACCATACACTGGTCTGATATGGTCTACCTGCCAGAACAGGCCTTCGGTTGGGTTCCTGATCATTTCATTCAGCTGAAAAAGAGGGATGCAGACACAGCATGTTAACTCGGCTTTCCCTTTATGAGACAGTTGGTTAAATAAAACATGTTATTGTTTGATATACAGTATATTTATTTGCAATGAATGGCATCCTAACTTGTTGAATGTTATTTCATATTGTACTTTAGTCGCATAAATTGCTCTTACAGTAAACTATATTGTATTTAAATATTGAACTTGCATTATAACCCTGTACTGACCAGTAAGTCGCCTTGGATAAAGGCATCTGCCAAATAAATAAACATCCAAAAACTTTTACTGTACCTAATCATTGCTAAAGAAAATACCGTGATTCAATTTGGTCCATCCATTTTATAAATGCTATCGCTTACAGGGACACATGCAGTTACTTCAAAACACATTTTTACATTATGAACAGTGAGTGCAATACCTTTTTTGCTTAATAAGGAGATATGCTCACAATTAAAACCAATGCTTAGTATTTAATACTTTACTGATAAATGTGATTTTATTTTTATACTGCAATACATTTAGTAATATTCTATGGTACAGATTATCTTACTTGCATCAGAAATGTTTAAACATTTTTTTTCAGCATTCATGTATTTTTGCAATAAAGGTATGGAGAAAATAAAAATAAAATTAGACAGACATAATACATCTCAAAATGAATGGAAAACAACTAAAGCCATTTTAGACTTAACGCTGGCATTCTCAATTTGAAGAAAACCATTTGGGGTTTCTTGCCATTTTAAACCATTACACCCAAGGGACGTGCCAGCAACAAAAATCTATCTCTTTTCATACAGTAAAGCCCTTTACCATAATTAGAGGCACAGTTGTAAAACGTTGTGGTGCTATTGGAAAGCACCCACAGTGAATAACCTGTACAACTACTAAACTGAATGGTGACCTGATCAATAATCGCTAAGTCTCTACAGTAAGTCCAAGGGGACTGTAACCTTCTGATACACTAAACTAACCGGATAGCTCCAATTCCACATGCCAGTAGTATTTACGATCCACTGCATTGGCCATTTCCCCTATTGGGAAAGTTATTATCCCAAATCTAAGTGGCGCAGTGCATTGATTTGTGTGGTGTTGCTTCTGCTTTTCAGAAATGGCAAACAATATTATATAACCTGCTGCTTTAGCTGTGGTATATAAAAATCAATTTGGGCTCCTGTGGGCCTGTATTCTTTTTCCTTTGTTGACACACTGTTAAGCAGCTCAGAGACATCCACATGAACAGCATTTATCATTTACAAGCACAAATCCAGGAGGCCTTGTGAAGAAATCGTCAATATATATATTTTTTTAATCTCTTGAGAATTTTCTCCTGTCTTTTTAGAAGAACTACATCGCCCCATGACTTAATACAAAACAGTTCTCAGAAAACTGAAATACAAGTATTGCAGTATTGTAAGGCTACGTTGAAGACATTGACAATAGAAAATAAATTTCATTTTTAGAAATAGAACATCAAAAGTAAGGACTACAGTACATGTGACAAACATCACCTTTATATTTTGAAAGGGTTCAATGGACCTTCCCCTGCGTATTCAAAGCATTGTGATTAGAAATGAGCTTTTGGTACATTCTTATGAACGTTTAAATGCTATGCAGGTGTCAGTGTTTAAACACTGAAACCATATCTACATACACACACACACTATTTATATTACATTATGATGTATATTGACAGCCCTGGCTAGTATTTTCTAAGCAAAGAAACCTTAAAATAAGCAAATAACGTTTGAACATCGTAAAGACTTAACTACAAAAAAAAAAAAAAAAATACATACCAGAGTATATATTGAAATTAGGGCTGTCACTTGATTCAAATTTTTGATCAGTTAATTTATGGCATTAGTTGATTAACCGGTAGATTCATCCGTACACATTTTTAATAACTTTTTTTAATATAACGATCTTAAGCGCCTATCCTGCATGTAATACTAAAAAAAAAAAAAAGCTCAATGGGAATTTGGTCTTCTTAAAAGCATTTGTATTATTATTTTTATCTTAGTAAATGTCTCTGTTTGTATTTGTATTGCACTATTGAGATGTACCTGTGCTGGCCCAGTGGGCACAAACTGAATAAAATAAAATAAACTTTATTTTTTTTTTTACACACTATATTATATCAAAAGAACAAAACCAATATTTATAATAATAATAATAATAATAATAATAATAATAATAATAATAATAATAATAGATGTTACAGAATCTATCAAATGCAGATTCCAGTACGTTGTTATATTAACGCTACTGTTCAGGGATCAGTGCCACAAACGGGAACTCCATATATACATTTTTTATTTCTTTTTTTATTTTTTTAACAAACAATTTGGGTAAAAGTGTACTGGTAAATTAAAGCCTGTACATAATTTATTTACACTTACGCATTCTCGGAATTAATATTGAAAAAAACAAACCTTCCTTTTAAAATCGTGTTATACATATTCACAGGGATGTATGGGCTAAATAAATGTCAGCCAAAGTGTACTGTTTATTATAGATGTTTGCCTTTTTTTTTTTTTTTTTTTAAACTTCATCCACAGCAATTTCTGAAAGAGCATTTGCCCTATTGTAGTTTCTGTTTTGGCAATTGAGAAAAAGTGCGAGATTTGTATCCGATTTCATATAAAAAGACGATACAGCGGAATGTTACCTGATTGAGAGACAGCTGTGACATCCAGGTGTTCTCCAGTATCTCCTTCCTGCTGACTCTGGGAGCGTCTCTGATGCGCTGGTAGAGTTCTTGGGCGTGGAGATTGCACTGCTGACAGACTCCGTGCTCCGTCTCGAAGACCTTGGCTCTCATGTAGGACTGGTTGGAGCGCACCAAGAACTCCTCCTGGCACCTCTGGGAGCAGAAGCGGGTGTCCCAGGCAGTGTTCACCTGGAGGCTGGGCAGCTGGCAGCAGAGGCACAGCGGGTTCCCTTCTGCATCCAGCGCCTGCAGGTAGCCCTTCTCCTGAGAGTCAGCCGCTGTCTGCGAGGGCATGGCTGAGCTGGAGGCTACACTCTGAGTGGTGCTATTCACAGATTCTCCTTCAGCCCTGCATTACGAAATCACAATTTTACTAAAGCATAAAAACAGCAACATCGAACAAAATACCTGAAACAACAACAACAACAACAACAACAACAACAACAACAACAACAGTATTTAACAAGTACAGGTGAACAGAAAGGTTAAAATAGGCTACATGTAGACCATGGACATTATGTAATTGCACAGTCTTAAATGGCTCTTGATCCTGAAGACAAGGGATTTCACATAAAGAGGTATTAAAGAAACAATGGAACCAAAGCTTGTTAGCTTCTAAATTGTGTTTCAGTAAGAGGAGACAATCTTGGTACAGTACTATACTACTGCCTAAGGCAGATAACCAAGTGAAACTTAAAACATGGTTTTCATTTGTGGATTGATAAAAGGCATTTTATAATGCCACATAAGCTTTGAATACAGAAGGTTAATTAATTGGAATTTAGTTGAAACTAGTAAATTCCCTCAGGAAACATTGGCAAGCTCATTGCTATTGGCATCCCATTAAAGAGTAAGTAGCAGGGTTCTGAAAAATAGAGTTACACGTCCCCAGGTGTTGCTACAACTGTTTAAATAACGTATGTCATTTTTCTTTTCATTGTTAACATCGTGACAACTTTTTACACTTAGAATTTAAGTCTGTTTCAAAGCCCTTTTCAAAATGTCTGCTCTAGTGCAGTGATAGTGTAAGGACTATTGCCCACATTGTCAAACAGGTAACACAGCAATAACGATCCATGATGTGGTATGAAACAGAAAAGCCAGAGCACTTTTTGTTTTGTTTTTTTAAACCGCTCTTCCTGCAATGATTCAGAGGACCATCCATTTTAAAAAGAGGTTTGAAACAGACTTTAAAGTTATAAGTGTAAAAAGTTTTCAGGCTGTTAACAATGAAAAGAAAAATGACAGGTACATTATTTAAACAGTTGTAGCAACACGTGGGGAGGAATAATGCTATATATTTCCCGAAACCCCACTACTTACTCTTTAAGGGGGATTGTGAGGAAGCATTAAATCTGTATTTAAAAAAAAACACAACACCTTGCCCCCCCCCCATATTAGGCATTTGCTGCTGCTCACAAAAGGACACCTCTGAGTCAGCTTCTCTTCACTGGTTAAACAACATTTATTGAATTGACAGAATTTCAATACTACTTAGCAGAGACTGACATGCTGAGTTTCAATGGGCTTTTACACAGCTTGCAGCTCCTTCTCATATGCACTGCGTGAGGAACCCCGACACCAGCAAGCAAACTGTTGTTCCCATGGCAACTTTTACCAACCAATCAGTGTGTACTTTTTCAGACTGTGGATTAAACTAGACTTCCTATCTAAATATGTCTAAAGATGTCTCAGTTTATGGAACAAACGAATGACTGAAATGTCAGACACACCCTACTCCACCTGTTTTTCTGGGTTGCAGAGCTTAACTACATTGAGAATGTAGGCACACCTGCCTTGAATTAATAAACTATTTTTGGTATAAATACATATCTGGATTAAAGTCTTGGATTCATTTTGGTTAAAGCACAGAGCATGCAGGACAGCGCGTTGAACTTGTGACTGAAGCAGTGTCCGGCCACGCCGCACATAGGACAAAGGAGATAATGTGGCTTTAGGTGTAAGTGAACTTTAAATGAACCCGAAAAGGGTGGGGGGGAGCCACAATATTGCCTATAAATTGAAGCAGTCCAGGAGGATACATGAAGGAACTGGAAAATGGATCATGAGACAACCTGGTTATGCAAAAGCAGGATGAGGCAACCAGTTGTACCAGTATTGTACAATTAAAACATACCGATCAGGGATTGCATTAGTTTGTTGAGCCTCCTTCATTCTGCTGAAGACATTTTCTTTGCAAACAACTCGCACGCTTCCTCCATCTTTCTGTGCCTTACCGAGCGATGCCTGCACCACATCCTCTTTGGTAAGGTATCTGAAAAAAAAAAAACAATGTACCAGATCCAAAGAGGTGATATCATGAAGACCTACACAGCAAAGCAAACTGATTTTTAAAAAAATGACACGATAGGTGTGACGCCTCCTGATAATATGCCACATGCAGCGCAATAAAAGGCTGAACTCGTGGGTCACAGATAATGTGCAAATTGATTCTGAAAAATATCCAAAACCTTTCTGCATTTAGCTTTGTGTGGTCCTCTCGAGGGGCTATAGGAATGATTCTCTAACATTAGACTTTCACCTTTTAATTTAGATTTTTTTTTTCTCACTTCTCATGATTGCATTTTCGTCTCTGCAGCTCCTGTTGAGAGATTGGCGCTGGCACAGTTGGATTCTGGAAATCTGCTGTTTATGATCTGTGGGGCTACTCCCAGGATGTAAAGAATCTGCACAAACGAGACCTAATGGTTGCACTTTTTAATTTCAAACTAGGGCAAAAAAAAGAAACAAAAAAAAAAAAAAGAAAGTCTCTCAAGCAAAGTCTGTTCAGCAGTGTGCTGTTTCACATGCTTAACAAGCATAAAGCTACCTGAGCTAAAGATAACTCTTCCGAGTCTAGGGAGTTCTGTAAAATAAGAGAGGTCCGCTCACCTTTTTGTGCAGCTTTGTCTCCGTTGCCCCTTTGTGATGTCTTCCAGCACCAAGACTGGACTGCGGAAGATACGGCCAGTTTTTCGCAGGACCCGCTGTTTCATGGCAGTCAGACTGCTCCATTCCTGGACAAACCTCCTAATCTAATATAATAACAATAATAATAAAAAAGCTTTCCTTTATTGTATTTTGGTATCCCTTCCTGGGAGTGCTTATAATTTTTAAAAAAAAAACTTACTTTTTTTTTTTACATACCTGTATACGGTTTTGTTTATTTTCAAATATATCTGGCAAATCTTCCCAGTTTTCTAATTTGACATCGAGTGGGATGAAATTGCAGTTCAAAGGATCTCCATCCTAACATGCAAAGTTTATAACACATTATCTACAAACACTTCTTTGCATGTTTAACCACATTACAACTATGCATCTATGAATGTAGTAACACTGAACTTCTGTAAAAATAAAAAGTCACTTACACAGGTAAATTCCCTTTGCACCTTCGGTACCAGTTTCTATAACAAGCTACACAATCTTATAGACTGCTGCATCAATCACAATGTGGTAGTAGGAAAACAAGCATTAAAACCACTCTGTGCCCACATTTGTTCTTTGTAGGCTTATTACTGGTTCATCTGCACTAATCTTGTTACAGATGTAAAGTGAACTTTTGCAACAAGGCATAAACCTGCAGAGAAGCTTGAACACCATTCCCACAGATTAGTAGAAGCTAAGAGATGGGTTTAAACAGTGTTCCTTACTGCTATTGATTGCAGTAGGTCAATGATTCATTTCTGTCTCTAAAAGAACCCAATTCTGTTTGGTAATGGCTTTCGGACATACTGTACACCCCCCACCCCCAAGAAAGTTCTCAGCAGCAGTGTCACTCATCAACTACACTCCCAATAGCCAATCTGTTATTATACTGTAGTGCAGTACAGTTAAATATGAGAAATTCACAAATATATAATATACAATCCTTTTGAACAAGCCTGGGTGGCATGAAAGGGGTAACATTTTGGACCATACATGTTTAAGTAATGGACTACTGAGAAGAAAACAAAGGTAGTTTAACCTAGAAACACAGACCCAATTCACAACTATTCAAAACTGTTTTAAGCAGGGATGGAAACATGACTCCCATTGCATAGCATTTTGATTAACTCCTTATTTTACTATGAGTTTAATAAGACACACCCGAGCTTCTTATATATACACTGGGGCTAATCAAGCACATATTAAAACATGGAATGGGTGAAACTGCTATGCAATATTTCAATCCCTGGTTTTAAGGAATGTTCTCCAAGGTTAAACTGGGAGAATAAACTTGTAACTTTTTTTTTTTTTTAAATGGGAAAAGATTTTGTGAACTGCAAACTTAATTTAAATAATCAAAATTGGCTTTAAAAAAAAAAGTCCTTAACACATTCCTTAAAACTGCTTTTTGTGACAAACATACCAAGGTGGTTTTAACTAAACCCCACGACCAGTTGATAAAGGTTACCTTGGTGTAGAGATAGATCCTGTCTGTGTTTCTGCTGGCGCAGAACATTAGCCCTTCGTAGACTGGAACACTGGCATTGTCAGACTCGCATACTGTCTCTACCAAAGAAAATGTGCAATAAAATCACAATAAAGCACTGCACAAATATCACCTTTATCGAAGTTTTAAAATGTTCATTTCCTCACACTTTATTATTGGCAACGAGACACAAAATCCTCCACCCCCTCCTCACGCAAAATCAGATACAAAATATATTTACCTTAATAAGAATTAAAATGTGAATATCTAAATATAAAACATTATTTATCTTTGTGAATACAATATTTATGCTACTTTTGAGAATTTAATAGCAAGCTTAGTCTAGAAAAAAGTACCATACAACAGTACCTACAATAGTAAGTATGGAATTAATACAACACAAAATTACATACATCATATACTTTATATGAATACAATTATTAAATAAACCTTATGTAAAAGTAGAGTGTTTCTGGTAAAGTGCAGCTTTTATCAATTAAAAAAAAACTACAACAACGCTGCATCATTTTTAACTGGTGGATAAGGATGTATTACTACATTTATATCAAGGGTGCCCTTTTGCATTCTTTGTCGTATGTGTTTGTAATTTTGAATAGTTCCAATGATTTTGTAGCTGTTACTGCACTCATCTTGTCCTTTTCACACACCCTCATACCACAATGTAATATATTACAAAACCATGTCATGTAATAATTGGGATACATATTATCTGAAAACTGCTAACACACATCTTTTTTTAATGAAGTGCTATATTTAATGAATCTGTAACATGTTGACTAAACATTCAAAAGCCCTTTTATGCAATGCTTCTAAGAGTAAAGCTGTATGAAAATGAAAACACCACTACTATCCACTATGCCTTTAAATGAGCTGGTGTTTTGGAACGGGGATCTCATTTTTACACAGACGTTTCTGTGGGAGAAAGGGTCAGACTAAAAATATGTATTTCTGCACAGATGGGTAAGGCCTGACAATATCCTCAATGGCAGATGAGCATCTCCCCCACAATCGTGGGCATATCAATTGTCTTCAAATGTGATTTCCTTTTTTAAAATGATCCACAGGATGACAGTACGTCCTCTGGTTTCCAAGAAACCGTGACAGCACAAAATCAAAAGGTGTAAAATTCTAGATAATATATATCACGAAACATGCAACAGAAAATATATCAGACAATATTATCCTGCTTTGTAATTACCGTCTTCAATATTTTCAGATGGAGATTTATTGCATTGAGGTTTTTCAGGTTTCTGTTTTTCCATTTCCATCTCATTAGTCTGCTCAGGATCCGTACGCGTGTTGCTGTCACTCTCACTGTCGGTGTCAGAAATAACAAGGCAGTCAGTCTGGGACAGGCCTTCTGGCACCTGCTCCTTCTCTGAGGTAGCTTTGTTGCTTTGCTGACTTTCTTCTTTGCTGGGGTCTGACAATACACAAGAGAGATATGGTGAGTTTCTGCTGTTTGTAATAACCTTCTTCTAAAAGATAATTTGCAAGTTTGGTGCTTTGTTGAATAACTAAAAACGGTTGTTTACCTAGATGTGGACTTCAAGTAAATTGGGTACAAAATCTAAAACCAACACATGTCCTGACCCTAGGCATCCAAGAAGTGTTCGATAGATCTTTATGCTGATGAAACCATTATTTACCAAAGTATCAGTCACCCGAATAATCACTTGCATGCTTTAGCATCTTAGTAAAACATTGGTATACTATGCTTAAATGTCAAAAAAAACATATGCAAGTTTTTTTGCCAAACATCAGAAACTTTGCAAATGGTCTTTTTTCTCCCCAAATACCTCTTTGATGGTCAAGTTCTTTCTGATTCACATAAAATTAAATTTGAAATAACATTTTTTATGTGTTCAAATAAATGGTATTAAACACATTTTAGTTAAAGCTAACCCAAAATACAATACGCCAGCCGTCTGAGGTCACAGGTCAAAGTAAAGGATACTTCCCCGAGGAGTTTGCATAACATTGAAAATGGATCTAATAGCACATGAAAAAGCAGCTGTGAACATACAAGCTCCCCTCATGGGGATGCTTAATCAGTGTTAGTGTAGCACTTGTGTACAACTGAAGTCAACAAGGAACACCACACACACGAAGGCTCAATGTTGGCCTGCTGAGTTTTTCCTGTATAATCTCTCGTTCTTGTGCCCTTCTGAAACCTAAATAAACCTTACAGCGTATTGAAAAAGTGGTGAAACCTTCTGCGAAACAGGAGTTTGATTTTTTAAAAAGGTGAAAGTGTCATTTTCCCTCTGGGCTCATTCTAATATAACTACTGCTATTGAAAAAGGGTGCGTAACTTAACTTACTGCTGCTGCTATCGCGGCGGGTCTCACACACCTCACAGTAAGGCAATAAAGAGCTGTTAGTGTACGTGCAGGAGATACAGTTCCACTCCCTTTCCACAGCCGGTAGCTTTTTCCAAAGCAGTGATGCACCTTCTGAAACCCTTTGGGATCTCTGAAGTGAGACAGGGGAACTGGCTTTCCCAGCCCAAGACTTTCTCTTCTGTTTTCCAGAGTTTCTGATCATGGGCTGGCTTAAATGTCTCATCCTTTTGCTCTGGGGCTCCGTAGCAATCTCCAGTATCTCCTCGTCAGCTATTTCCTGGGATCCTCCCTTAGTCATAGTCCCTTTCTTAACTGACTGGTGAAGGATCGTCACCTTTGCCTTGTCTTCATCATTTGGTGTGCCAGCAGGGGACTCCTCTGTGGGTCTTTTCCTCTTATTTTCTTTGCCTGCCCTTGGTGAAAAAAAGGTGCGAATGTCGTGCTGTTTTTCTTTCTCAAACTAGGAAAGAGAAAATTGGCAAACAATTAACTGTGTTGTAATTAAACAGGATTTTTAACACCATAAATGTAACATGCATACAGTACATGAACAGCTGTCTAATTTTTAGGAGTGTCCCGATACACATTTGATTGAAACATCAGTCAAAAGTCAAAGGCACCAGCTGAAGTACAGTGTTAAAGTAATACAATATAAATGTTTTTTTTGTTTTTTTTCTTACTCTGCATAACACTGTATCCTTGTAAGTGCATGTTGTGCTAAGTAATTTCCAAATATTTCATAAAACAAAAAAAACTGAAACTTTGATTTTCATATGCATGTCTGGGCTTAGTAACATGATAAAAAATATATATATATAAATATATATAAGTACAAGAAATTGCTGTTCTCTCATGAAAACATGTAATCTATTTTTTTTTTTTTTTTTTTAAATACCGTTAACTAAGGTTTTAAATACAATTTCTTAACATGTGTTTTTGCTATTTTAAAAATGTAAAGCAACCCACTTTCAAGTATACAATTAGACATGCTAAGGGTTACTGTATAATTGTATACTTGAAACAATGTGATAAATAGGGTTACATATTCCTCATTTAAATATATCTATAGATCAAGTATAAAAATGCAAATGTTTTCAGTTATTGCAAGCCTAGTGGCGTAGACTCTGGAGAGGCTGTATTTTAAAGTACAGTTTTACATTCACTAAGAAAATGTATCCTTATATAGTTCATCTATAAATGTAAAAACACTCAAAAGGTTAGTGTGTATGGATTCTAAATCAAATGTATAATTATCTGACAAACCCATTTCCAACAAAAATAGAGGTAGCATGCTATAACAGTAACGCTATTATCCACTTTACCCAGTTCCAAGTACTGCGCCAGTGGGTGTCATTTTATGGTAATTAGAGAGGAGCAATGCTAATATTTCAGATGTCATGTATAAGAACTATACTATGAATTTTAAATAAATCAATCTCAGAGGACAGTTAAATGTAATTATTTGTAAAAGTTTCCCTTATTTCCTCATTGCACTACTAATGCAATTGAAGTTTATTTATTTATTTATTTTTAACTATGTACTATTATTATTACGGATTTTGTTTTTTTGCTTCACTCAGTAATGCAACCATCATTATCAATAGCTTCTCTGTAATATGACCTTCAAGTGCAAACAAAATGTGTCTGGTAAAAAGTGAACTATTTAAACTCCAAACTAAATACTTCTGTATTAAAATACAACAGGGGGGTTTGATTCTGTGATCTTAGAAATCACAAGAAAAGGCTTTAATGATTGAGCTTCACAGAGTCTGGCTTGCTGCTGAGATTTCTATTAAAAAAAACATACTTGGAATTTTATTAATACATAAATGTACAGGTAAAACAGATTCACATGTTTTGCGATTTTGTGAAATGCCTGAGAATGTTCTTGCGCTTTGCCTGGTTGGGGTAATTTTATTTTATATTTTTTATATCGAGTTTCATTGGACCTTGCATTATTAGTTTTGACGTTTTGCAATAAGCATTTCTTAATACAAGGCTTGCAACACTATTACAGAAGATTAGAAAGTGTATTTTTGTCTCAGTAGGGTGATGATTCTTGAATTTGTGCCTGGAATTTGAACAATTTTAACGAACAGTACAGACTGGCAGTGGCTTACCTCCTCCAGTCGTTGCACCCCTGAGGATAAAGTGTGAAAAACTCTAATATTAGGAGAAATTAGCATGTGCTGGTTTTACATGTAGCAGGCATTAACCTTGTATAGGTGGTAATAGATCACATTACCGACAAATACTGTTAGTCACGTTGGCAGGGGAGGTAAAATGTAGAATTTAGTGAAGTTAGAAAACAAGATAAAAATGCCAGCGAGTGAAATTAACTATTGTATCGTATAGGCATGAGAAAGGTGAAAAAAAGGCATTTCTGTTTGACTTGCATTCTAAAATAGAACAGGTTAGCTCACACGCACACTTTCATCTTAACCAAAATCCCACTTCTTAAACAGCATGCAACGTCTTAGAAAAATATCAACAATGCTCTACCCCTCCTAATGATTGAATCATCAGTAAATATGAAATAATTAGGAATTCAAATTGATCAGCTGTCTATTGTAATTACTTTTTTAGGCTTTCCATGTTTGTAGAGACTTAAAGCAGAGGAGGTTATGATAGATTATGGCAGATAATTATTTCATTACGAGCTAGGCAACCAAATGTCAGGTCGTAGCTTTCCATAGGCAAGTTAATAAAAAAAGAAGCATAGACCCACTCATAAAATGAAAACAAATGAACCACACAAGTATTATATTATCTTAACATTAATGCAGGTTCAGTTGTTTAAAAGGGTATTTTTATGAAATGATCTCTTTAAAAGGTATAATTTTGTGAAGATGCTGGAATCTTGCTGTGAAGCTTCTAGAATAAGGTAATGTAGGTTCCAGCCGAGCTCTCCTTATTAAGTAAGGCAGCAGCATATTAATGTCTGCTTATTTAATTCCGGTGTTGGAGACAATATAGAATGTCAGCATCTGCATTTTTATAACATTATTGTCACTGCACCATTACAAATGGGAAATAAAAAAACTGATCCTAGAAATGACTTTTTGTAGCAATGGTTTACCCGACATTTATTCTTTGATAATTGTATTTCAGATGATTTATTTAATAACTTTAAATTCAGCATCTGTCACAAGCCTATTAAAAATGGATTGCATAATGCTAGTGAAATACAGTCGCAGACTAAAGTATTGGCACCCTGTGCTTATTATACCATAATTCAAGGTAACAGATTAAGGACAAGCATTTAATAAACTTTAACCACTTTTTAATACTGTAAAACAAAAAGCAACACACACAATTTCTAGTAATTTAACAAATAATCTTTATCAGAAAAGAAACTAATTTCATTTAAAGCATTCGTTCATTACAAAAGTATTGGCACCCCTGCTTTAGTATCTCATGTGTCCTTTTACTTTTATTACGGCTTTAAGGCATTTAGGATAATTCTTAACCAGTATGTTACATCTTGTTGGTGAAATCTGGACCCATTCTGTCTTGCATATTTCCTTCAGCTCAGCCAGACTGGATGCACAATGTTTGGCTACAGGTTTTTTCAGATCAGTCCAAAGCATTTCTATTGGTGATTGCCAAGGCCATCCCCAAACTTTTATCTTCGTTTTCTTCAAGAATTCCAGAGATGTGCTTTGGGTCGTTGTCGTGGTCGAAGATAAACTGCCTACGAGCAGATGGTATCATTGTACTTTGTAGAATGTTTTGATCCATGGCTTCATTATTAGATCTTCAAACAGATTAAAAGTCTCCAGTTCCTGAACTGCTAAAACCCCCCATATCATGATCGAATCAATTCCATGTTTAACTGTGGGTACAAGGTTTTTTTCATTGAAGCCTTTCCCTTTTTTTCTCCAAACATACCGTGGTCCATTTTTGGGGAAAAGTTATATTTTAGTCTCATTGGACCAGAGAATTTTGTTAAAGAATGCTTCAGATTCCTGTTGATATTTCTTGGCAAATACTGACGGTTTGTTCTATGCAAGCGGTTTGCAGGGAGATCTATGTGCATACAACTCTTCTGTGTTCAGATGCCTTTGTACAGTTCTTTCATGGCCTGATGCTTCTAAATGTTTCTTTAAGTCCTTGGCTGTTAATCTGATTTTTTTTTTTATTTTTTTTTAGCTGCACAATTCCACTACATGCTGTACCTGTACATTTTCTTCAGACGCCCACTTCTTTCAAGCATTTCAGTTTAATTTGTCCTGTGGTACTTCTTGATTATTGCTCTGGTTGTGGTATTCCATATTTCTTTGACACAGTTCTGAGTCATTTCCTTTGTTGTAGCTTGCAACGAATGCTTTTCTCAAACGTGAATCCAACTTCTTTGTCTTGACCATCATCTGCAAAACGTCTTCAACAGATGTTGGTAATAATTACCTCTGAACTTTATAATGCCCTGGATACTGTGTAATGGTTTTTACCAAAAGTTCATTTTTTGTATTCATTTTTTACAGACTTTTAATGTACAGGTGCCAATACTTGTCATGAACAAATATTTGAAATTGCTTAAGTTTTTTTTTGTTTATATAAAAGAAATTGTGTATTTTGGTCTTTGTTATATTAACACGTGGCTAATGTTCACTAAATGCTTGTATTTAACATGTTTTCTTGAATTATCTTATGTTAAGTGTAGGGTTCCAATACTTTTGTCTGCGACAGTAGGTGTCAGACAACTAATTTCATTTACATATTACATATGAATTCAAATTATTTTAAAAATATATAGTACAATTCAAGAACACATGCAGACTCCTATATTACATTATAACATTTATTTATTATTTCCTGGGTCTTACATGAGAGAAGAAAACCTCGTCTTTGCTGTCTAGTAAATCACTGTGCAAAGTCTCACTTGGAGTCCAAGCACTGGCAAAGTTGAGAAAATCCCACTTTTCCTTGTCCCCGACATCTGCTTTCAAATGTTCCTTTTTACCATTGAGGGTACTGCCTGTCACTTTTGCCTGCAAAAATACAAGCAAGCATAACAAAATCAAGTTCCATGACCTGGCCAGTTGATTATGATTGTCATTTCATTATGTTCATACTTCATATAGCTATATACATGTAAACTAATGGTTGTGCTTTGTTGCACTGCATCAGTGGGACTGACAGCTGAGCTTGTACTGACTAGGATGTTTATATTCACATAAAAAACATTTTATTTTAGTTGTCACTACCTTAGGAATGGGAAAACATCACAACATTTATTCTGAAATAGAACTAATAAAATAAATGCTACTGGGAACATGGCATTGACTGCTTACAAAACTTAATGACAAGATACATTAGAAGCATTTAAAATAAAGTAAAAAAGAGTACCATGAAAATGATCACAGCATGTATACCAATAATACAATATATTGGCATTCATAGATTCATTAAGCACGGACGAGCGTTTCCTCAAACACATGAAGGGGGATAATAATGTCTTAATCCTGACTTAATCCTCACATCTTCTGGGCTAACGGTCATGTTTATAGGCCTTTTCGTTTTTCGTAATCTTTTAAAGCCTTTTTTTATACTCACTCACACAGCATGCCTACCTTGCGATTTAACATCCCCCACATGACTGTGTCGAATGTTCCTTTTGCAATAAGGTAGTGAATATGGACAGAACTGCACTGGCCGATTCGATGAGCTCTGTCTTCAGCCTGTTTTATATGGCCAGGGTTCCAGTATAACTCAGCAAACACAACATGGGTAGCAGCGGTAAATGTTAATCCCTGAAAAACAAGAAGAGAAATTGGTGTGAGAGTGGTGGTCAACAAGGAACAATACAACATGACTAGAAAACTGCAATTGAAATTATTGTAATTTCAGTATATATATATATATATATATATATATATATATATATATATATATATATATATATATATATATATATATATATATATATAATTTTTTTTTAATAAAACAGGGAAAGAAACTTGTAGGACGCTAATTAAGACATATTCTTTATTATGAATTAAATATGCAAATGTTGTTGAGGTGGAAGACAAGTCAAGTGTTCAATGCTAATTACCCAAACTCTCAAAAATCGTTATTTTTTACAAAAGCTGCAACTAAAAAATATGTTTTATTCATCTATCTAAATAATCAAGATATCTGGAGAACACATTTTGTTCCATTTATCTTCAGATAATAGCCACTTTTAGATGTTTGATTAAAAAGTGCAACACTTTAATTTTTCTCATGAGCATACCTGCCCAGCAGCCTGTATACTCAAGACAGCTACTCGTGTATCTGGGTCATTCTGAAACTGATGGACAAGGTGGATCCTTTCAGATGACGGAACACTTCCATCTATACGAATGTACCGAACCTGGATAAAAAGAACAAAAAGTTCTGTATCTTCAATTTTAAATACAACAATACTGTATAGCCATTTTATGTTTCAAAGAAATGAGGTCTGTTCTCCCTTTATGCGTATCACAAAAGCCATAAAAAGGGAAAAAAAAAAATTGTACCTTACTAATGTTTTCTGATGCAAGGCAGACAGTCATTTTGTGTGTTGGGAATCAGTTTGTCAAATGAAATGGACGTTGTCAGGGATCCTTGAAACACTACATTAAAACTAGTGAATAATAATTTACAGTACCACAGCACATTAATTAAACTTGGATGCGTGGATAGCAGTATAATGAACATTTCCAAAAAGTGCAAAGGAATATATTTAATTTATAGCCTGATCTTCTGCGATGGGAATATTCAGTTGTTGAGATCCTAACTTTAATGAGATTGGGACATCTGTGCCTGACTACTTAAATGTGCAGGGTGTTCTATTTCTAGCATTTTACTGTTAATAGGAAATTATAAATCTGATAGTCTGGTAATTCTCACACCAGAAAGTGTGTTAATGTAAATTTCATCATTTGTCATCTTGTTCACTCACTCCTGCTGTTCTATTAATATGGACTGTGAGGCATACTTCACGTGGCAGTAAATCTGAACATTCAAAAATAAACAAATAAATAACTTCCTGAAATCCACCATATTTACTTTCAGAATTAGTTTTTTAAAGTCCAAATCTAGAACATTAAGAGAAATATAGCTATTACACTGACAGTGGTGGTGTCTCGAACTATTTATCCACCTTTTCTGGACTAAATAAGATTCTGAATAATGCTACATTTGGAAGCTTTGCCATTGTTGCCTGTTTAATTTGTATAGGGAACCTTCAATTATGTTAACAGTGTATAGGTATAGATTTTACCTTTGCTTCTATGACAGCTTCTGTGCAAGCCTGAAGCATTGTCAGATGGTGAGCAAACACCAAAAACTTCAGCTTTTCATTTTCCAGCATCATTTTGATGTAGTCCTTTACAGCACCTGCCTAAGAAAACAGGTATTAATAATAAATAATGACGTTGACTCATTTGAATATCAAGAATCCTGCAATGTCAACCTCACAAGGTAAGCCACCTTGCTTGCAGGTATCCATTTATTCCATGTGTCTGCAGTTCAATATAACAAACCTCTCTTGCAGGTGTTCTCAACAATGGTTTAGGTATACTTTGGTGTTAGTCATGAGTTGCACCAAGTCACATTACAAAGAATTTCCAAAAGTGTAAGTTAGGCAGCATCTGTTAAACCTTTACAGAGTATTGCTCCCTCACGCACCCCTTCACGGCTATTAGGTGGTATGGCTATGAATCTTATTTCCCCAACCATACAATCTATATTTAGAGTTTAGATTTTGTTTTGGTGTAGTAATTCCCTTGAATCATCTGCCCCATCATTTTCAGTGATGCCTGTTGAGTGCTTCATCCTAGCCAGTGTCTATCAATATCAAGTCCTGGGACAGCTGCAAACAGCCAGCTTACCAATGTGTATATGGCAGTTTTCACAGCTGGTATTTCTAAAGGTTTTGCACCGTTAATTAAAGCACAGCATTTAAAGGACTTTTAAAAGGCAGCATATGATCAAGTTATTTTCTAGCCGGGTGTTCAGAGTGCTTATTACTGCAGTTGGGTTATACTTTTTAATTGGTTCCTAACGCCTACAATCTGTTCGCCCTCCAAAATAACTTTGTCTACAAAAAGTACACTAGTACTTTTTGTAGTACAAGTCTTCACCTGACAGATGTTTGTGGATAAAAATAAAACCAGGCTTTTCCCAATCCTGTAACTTGGCATTCTTGCATTAGAAATGAAAATACTGCAGGTAAGAAACACAGAGCACATGCACTTTCAATTTCTCCAGTAGAGCTTTCTGAGTTAAGAAACCCAAATATCCATGCCTTTCTGATCAGTTGTCATTGCATACTCACTGGGAAACAGAACAGGCACATCCAAACAGATCCTCTCCCCTCAGCTAATCAGTCAATAATATATATATATATATATATATACAGTACTGTGCAAAAGTTTTAGGCAGGTGTGAAAAAATGCTGTAAAGTAAGAATGCTTTCAAAAATAGACATATTAATAGATTATATTTATCAATTAACTAAATGCAAAGTGAGTGAACAGAATAAAAATCTAAATCAAATCCATATTTGGTGTGACAACCCTTTGCCTTCAAAACAGCATGAATTCTTCTAGGTACACTTGCACAAAGTCAGGGATTTTGTAGGCATATAGTCAGGTGTATGATTAAACAATTATACCAAACAGGTGCTAATGATCATCAATTCAATATGTAGGATGAAACACAATCATTAACTGAAACAGAAACAGCTGTGTAGGAGGAATAAAACTGGGTGAGGAACAGCCAAACTCAGCTAACAAGGTGAGGTTGCTGAAGACTGTTTACTGTCAAAAGTCATACACCATGGCAAGACTGAGCACAGCAACAAGACACAAGGTAGTTATACTGCATCAGCAAGGTCTCTCCCAGGCAGAAATTTCAAGGCAGACAGGGGTTTCCAGATGTGCTGTCCAAGCTCTTTTGAAGAAGCACAAAGAAGCGGACAACGTTGAGGACCGTGAGCGCAGTGGTCGGCCAAGGAAACTTACTGCAGCAGATGAAAGACACATCATGCTTACATCCCTTCGCAATCGGAAGATGTCCAGCAGTGCCATCAGCTCAGAACTGGCAGAAAACAGTGGGACCCTGGTACACCCATCTACTGTCCGGAGAAGTCTGGTCAGAAGTGGCCTTCATGGAAGACTTGCGGCCAAAAAGCCATACCTCCGGCGTGGAAACAAGGCCAGCGACTCAACTATGCCGCGAAAACACAGGAACTGGGGTGCAGAAAAATGGCAGCAGGTGCTCTGGACTGATGAGTCAAAATTTGAAATATTTGGCTGTAGCAGAAGGCAGTTTGTTCGCGAAGGGCTGGAGGCGTACACGAATGAGTGTCTGCAGGCAACAATGAAGCATGGTGGAGGTTCCTTGCAAGTTTGGGGCTGCATTTCTGCAAATGGAGTTGGGGATTTGGTCAGAATTAATGGCCTCCTCAATGCTGAGAAGTACAGGCAGATACTTATCCATCATGCAATACCATCAGGGAGGCATCTGATTGGCCCCAAATTTATTCTGCAGCATGACAACGACCCCAAACATACAGCGAAAGTCATTAAGAACTATCTTCAGCTTAAAGAAGAACAAGGAGTCCTGGAAGTGATGGTATGGCCCCCACAGAGCCCTGATCTCAACATCATCGAGTCTGTCTGGGATTACATGAAGAGAGAGAAGCAACTGAGGCTGCCTAAATCCACAGAAGAACTGTGGTTAGTTCTCCAAGATGTTTGGGCCAACCTACCTGCCGAGTTCCTTCAAAAACTGTGTGCAAGTGTACCTAGAAGAATTGATGCTTGATGCTGTTTTGAAGGCAAAGGGTGGTCACACCAAATATGGATTTGATTTAGATTTTCTTCTGTTCACTCACTTTGCATTTAGTTAATTGATAAATATAATCTATTTACATGTCTATTTTTGAAAGCATTCTTACTTTACAGCATTTTTTACACCTGCCTAAAACTTTTGCACAGTACTGTATATATATATATATATATATATATATATATATATATATATATATATATATATATATATATTATTTTGTATTTATTATTTATTTTAAACATGGGTTCTAATGTATATACTGTATACATTGGGTGGAACAAAATGCGCAGAAATAAACTTCAAGTTGCCCAAAGAGCACAGTATCCATTTTGCATTAAAAAATGTATCTACAATTCTAATTTCCAGTCTGCTTTGTCTTATTTTAACAGCTTTTTACAAAATAATGCAATATTACTTAGTTATTTTTTTTTTTTAAATTCATGTTCCTTTAATAATACAAAGAATTCAAAAAGAATATTCCTCTGTAGTGGTTTTAATTTGTTGTGTTATTTTCCATTCCAACAGGATCAGGTGCTGTGCAATAAAACTGATGTTAAAACAAAAAAAAACACACGTTTTTCTCATTTATAGGTTTTACAGAATAGTGATAAATCCCATTACATTTGGGGGTGGGGGGGAAATCAGACTTCCATGAACGGGTCCTTTCACCACTTTGAAACAGCATGAGCTACGCACTGTGAATGCTGCAGTGACCAGTGCCTTTATGTTTTATTAACCTACGTACACACACAGGCTAAATGTGGTTGTGAGTTCACCTTTTGCTCTTAACACGGTTTGTATACACACACAGTTCAGATACAAAGAGCAGCGACAACCGCACTAGTTAATCCTTTTCAGAGCAAGTATCGAATGCGGTTATTAATTCAGTTTGGTTAGTTAATCCACACTAACTGGGTGTGTGTATGGTGCTCAGTGGATTTCTGTGCAACTAATGATGTCATTGTTTCAGACATTTCCATGTGATGAACATGGCTATATATATTAGGTGCCTGATGAGCCAAGTTGATTTTCTAATATTGATGAATGCTAAATTCATAACAATGGTAAATAGTGCATACATAATATACTTTTTTTTTATTTAATCAAAGTACAGTTGTATAATATTCTGTTGTAAGAAAAAAAAAAAAAGTGTTTTTGGTTTTGCAACTTAAATAAAACAATAAGGGACAATTCGTATCCCCAAAAGCCACAGTCCGACCACAACTCATTTTTCCACCGATACCGAACGTCTCATCTGTGTGTTTTGGCACTCCAGGAAACGTCTCAGTAAATGACAAAGACGCATATAGGACTCCTTAGACATGCGTACATTTTAAATCCAGTCATTTGGAAACACTCAAGTCATTCCCACCAGCATTCTGGTCGATAGGTCGCCAAATGTTTCGATCTACCGTCACGGTACTGCAGCTCATCACCACTGTATTTAGCAGGGCAGAAAAAGCAAAATGGCATTTTTTTGCAGAAAAGAGCATAGCTGTGCTTGACAAGCTCTCGATCGATTACATACAGTACTTTCTTCCAAAAGCATAAACAAAAACACAGCCTCCATGTTGTCACACAAAACCTCATGATCGGCATGTAATGATGGCCAGAGTTCAGTGGTTTGTTTAAACAGGGAGTCACTCACTTCAGTAATGAAAGGTGTGTGTGTACAACAAACAACCACAGCAAGTGCCGTTTTGCAAATATGGTTGTCGAGCGAAGTGCAGTGTGTGTGTACGTAGCCTAAGTGTACTTAATGTTAACTGTCCAAACTTTCGTTCACATAGATTTTTTAAAACTACTTATGGATTAACTGCTCATTTGTAGAAGTCCTTCTATCGGTTTCTCAGGCTTCCAATTAAAATGCTGCAGACAAGCGAGGGATAATACAGTATGTGTGGATTTCTGCTAAGTTTTAATCAAACAGTGAGAAGCAGCAGAAGACTAAGTAAAGCTGTTAAGTGTCCCGTGCCCTTTAGACAATGGCAAAGCGAAAAGAAAAAAAAAATTTCCGTCTGCATTTAAAGCTAATAACCTTATAAACACACGTTATACATGTTTAGGCTTCCTGAAGATTTGATACAGCATAAAACCAATTAAATAGTGTGCATACAGAACAGACAATCCCAGTATTTCATGTTTGGAACTATTCTGGCTTAACACACCTTGCTTAGCCCTTCACACACAAGAATAATATTTCCATTCCGGTCAACAGGCCCCACAAAGATGTTTGTTTGAAACTGATGCTTACAAAGGTTTGATATTTCAACCAGAAATACCCATGACTTACAATTAGCAAGTTCATAAAACTGCCAAAAAATGCAACGTGGTGTGAAACAAGGAGTTCACGTGAAAATGACACATTTTACCTATAAATAGGTGCTGTCTGTACCTTGGCGATTGCAGTCTGTTTGTACATGCGCGTAATGAGTCCCATGACTTCCACAAAGGAGTTATCAGTCCCTGTAGTACCCGAATCCAGTGCCCTCATTAATTTCTCCCACTCCTCAAAGCTGGCAGTCGCTTCCTACGTGGGAGGAAATAACAGGGTTTTTTTTAGCTATAAAAAGGGCAGAACAATTAATGGAACTGTGAATAATGCCCTACTTTCCTTCGTTTAGAAAAAATAGGTAGCAAAAAAAGAAGAAAATTCCCAGAGATACCAGTCTGTTCCTTCTATAAAACATCAAGCAGGGTAGGTCAGTCACATGGTATTACCAATTATAGAAAGCTTGTGACAACCAGGGGGCGAAGATGGAAACTCTCTTAGCCAACATAATAAATCAAAAGAGAGATAGCTTGCTCTCAAGGTGAAACGCAAGTAGTATTTAGGAAGTTAGAAAGTCAGGAATCACGTGAAAGGATTGGCAATTGAGGACAAACCCCATTCTAAATTAAAAATGACTAAAAATATCCAAGTTCCTTATATAATACAATTCCATTAAGTGCCTTTTCAGTTCTGTTTTGCAAAACATTTTGGTGGCAATGCAATTGGTGCTTATAGATACTGTGTACATTAGGGTATATATATATTATTACACAATACAACAATATAATCAATTTTAACCAATTATATAATAATATAACTTAAACCTGACAAGAATCTATTATTGTCAGGCTGTAACACTATTGTTATCAGTAAGCTGTTATTTAACTAACAATTTACTATGCATTGTACATGTACTTAAAAATCTTCCCCTGAACAATGAGAGAGAACATTTAAATACTAGTACAGCACATAGGCTAATTTAATAAGCATGAGCAGCAGATGGACTGCCTTTCTGGAGAGTGCATTTAATAAGCATGAGCAGCAGATGGACTGCCTTTCTGGAGAGTGCATTTAATAAGCATGAGCAGCAGATGGACTGCCTTTCTGGAGAGTGCATTTAATAAGCATGAGCAGCAGATGGACTGCCTTTCTGGAGAGTGCATTTAATAAGCATGAGCAGCAGATGGACTGCCTTTCTGGAGAGTGCATTTAATAAGCATGAGCAGCAGATGGACTGCCTTTCTGGAGAGTGCATTTAATAAGCATGAGCAGCAGATGGACTGCCTTTCTGGAGAGTGCATTTAATAAGCATGAGCAGCAGATGGACTGCCTTTCTGGAGAGTGCATTTAATAAGCATGAGCAGCAGATGGACTGCCTTTCTGGAGAGTGCATTTAATAAGCATGAGCAGCAGATGGACTGCCTTTCTGGAGAGTGCATTTAATAAGCATGAGCAGCAGATGGACTGCCTTTCTGGAGAGTGCATTTAATAAGCATGAGCAGCAGATGGACTGCCTTTCTGGAGAGTGCATTTAATAAGCATGAGCAGCAGATGGACTGCCTTTCTGGAGAGTGCATTTAATAAGCATGAGCAGCAGATGGACTGCCTTTCTGGAGAGTGCATTTAATAAGCATGAGCAGCAGATGGACTGCCTTTCTGGAGAGTGCATTTAATAAGCATGAGCAGCAGATGGACTGCCTTTCTGGAGAGTGCATTTAATAAGCATGAGCAGCAGATGGACTGCCTTTCTGGAGAGTGCATTTAATAAGCATGAGCAGCAGATGGACTGCCTTTCTGGAGAGTGCATTTAATAAGCATGAGCAGCAGATGGACTGCCTTTCTGGAGAGTGCATTTAATAAGCATGAGCAGCAGATGGACTGCCTTTCTGGAGAGTGCATTTAATAAGCATGAGCAGCAGATGGACTGCCTTTCTGGAGAGTGCATTTAATAAGCATGAGCAGCAGATGGACTGCCTTTCTGGAGAGTGCATTTAATAAGCATGAGCAGCAGATGGACTGCCTTTCTGGAGAGTGCATTTAATAAGCATGAGCAGCAGATGGACTGCCTTTCTGGAGAGTGCATTTAATAAGCATGAGCAGCAGATGGACTGCCTTTCTGGAGAGTGCATTTAATAAGCATGAGCAGCAGATGGACTGCCTTTCTGGAGAGTGCATTTAATAAGCATGAGCAGCAGATGGACTGCCTTTCTGGAGAGTGCATTTTTCATCCTGTCAAGTAATCTGACCTCTCTGCAGGTTCTAACTATCCCCTGTACACTGAACAATAGCCAAGAGAAAAAAATCCAAGCGTCAACCTTTTGCTATACTATTGCCTTAATTTAATTGGAATTTTGTTGTTTTAAATATGAATCTCTCCGGATTCAGGTACACAGTGTTTTCTAAACCCATAGAAGGCACTCTTCTATGCTCAAAATAAATAATTCCTTAATTGAGAACAATACATTCATTTAACAACACTCCCCTAAAGTGAAGAATTTGTATTTTATCTTTGTTTAATTTTTGACAGTCCGGTAAAATTAGTGGCGACAAAAAGTTGATCTTTTTCAAAATACACACAGATATATTTTAGCAATAGTTGAACAATATCAAGTAACTTTCACCTCCACATACTTTACACTGGATTTATAAAGGCCAATATAGAATAAAGGGAACATAAAATGTGTATATCTAATTTATAGTGGTACATAGGGGTGAGCCGAAATTACCTTTAACAAAATCTGAAGTAATTACCTTTAAGAAATCTGAAGTTGTAAGCTATTAATTAAATGTAATAAGACATGTGAATTATTTAACACAAAACAATGCAATCCCTCCGTTTGCCTTGTTTACACAATTAAGTACCAATCACTAACAATCTGGCAGTGTTATTTAATATAGAACCTGTTGTGATCAAACTAAAACTCATTTATGCTTTATAAAGGAATTATTTTTCTTACCTTTCTTTTAGCCTTTTGATATGAAATAACCCCCACCCCATCTCTGCAGTGAACTGATTGTGTGATTGTATTCCAAATCAGGTGCATTTGCTAGTATTGCAAACATATTTTAAATTGTCAGTTTACAGCCTCAGTACGGCAGTATAAATGCTAGCGCCCCGAATGACAGGAAAACCTGCTTCCAATCGGCTTTTAAAAAACTCAATGCGGAATGTAATTGCAAGTGATTGGGACTCAGTTGTAAAAGGTGACTTAACAGGATGCCATGACATTTTCTAGTTCTAATCACGAAAAAAAAAACTGAAAAAAGTACTTGGTTTGTGCTACTGGTATAATGATATTTAAATGTGATAAAAAAAAGATTACAGTTAATCTGATACTATTGCTTGGCAACAGGCAGAGGGTAATAGCAGTCATATAATGAACTCTCTCTCTTCTCTCTCTCACTCTCTCTACCTTGGCACCTTCTTTTGGGAGGTCAAATGGTATGCGCTGTCTGATTTTTGGAGGGAGCTGTGTTAAGACTTGATCTTTCATTCTTCGGATCATAATTTTGCTTAAGCGTTGGTGCAGTTCATCTAAATTAGAGGCTCCCCTGCTGTCCCACTGGCGTCTTTGGCCAAAAAACCTGTGAAAAACAAAGACAGAGTGGCTAAAATGGAATGTATTGCAAACCACACAAGAAAAAAAGAAATAATTTAAATGAAATAAAAGAATACAAACTTGTAATTACTACAAATGTGGACATTTTTTAAATAATCATCTTTCTCAAGTTTCACAAACTCTTGTGAGTTACTTATTAAATGTTTTTAGTGTACTGTATTCTCCATGTAAATTAGACTCGATTAGGAGTCAAGAGTTTTTTTAATAGTTTAAGTTTGGTGAATAGCTTTATCAATACTGGTATGCCTAGCAATTCCAATAACATTACACTGCAGAGTAACGTGGGAAGGTGGGTCAACATTCTCAAATGCTGCTTTCAAAATACCTGCCCACCAGTGCAACAAGACGGGTGATCGTACCTGACATGGGCATTGCAATATTTATTAGCATAATCAATCCATGTTCCAAATCTCCTAGGATACAGGGCATCAATCTGCATAAAAAGCTGCAAAGACATTTAGACAATATTACACATCTGGTATTAAGATTCATCAGACCCTATGTAATCTTATAAAGATGGTAATTGAACTATAGCATAGTAAAACGCTAGCATTAAAATATATATATATATATTTTTAAAGATAATCACATTTGGGGTTATGCCAGAAACCATCAC